>CM040191.1:11122500-11805000 GCA_022606455.1 Callitettix versicolor | reverse complement strand
AATTTATGCTCTTTTTAAAGATGATTACTATAGCGAAATTAAATTTTAAAAAGTTATAGGTTTTTAAAGATGTCCGCCATTTTGAAACTTTTGAACAAATTTTGCTGGTTAACAAACTTGTTTAAGCAATTGCTATTATCGATTTTTATGCTAAACGTGAATCAGATTGGATTAAAATTGCGAACGTGAGCATTGTTAACACACAAACACACTGACCCTCGAAAAAATCATGTAGAAGTAAGGATCAGTGCTCGTTTCAAAGTCCAGGGTCTTACAATGATGGTCGCTCCAATAGCTCGTTTTTCCAGTAGAAATTCTTGATCATTAAAAAATTACGAATCGATCAGCTTGCACATGCTTGCTTTGACATGGAATGTAAATATATAAGCACTGTGATATTTCTTTCTTTATTATTTCTAAATATGCAAAATATATTCTCTTGCAATGTACACAGTATTCGGAGTACTTTAAGTTGTATGTTAAATACAAATGTTTATGTTAACGACGAGTGCTGGCATCGATCGCTGGGAATACGTTTAATACAAATAAACGTAAATTTTAAACTGAAAAAAAGAATAATTTATACTTACAGATGTATTTCTTACAAACTTGTAAATTTAAATGTAAAACAGGAATCTGGTTGGGATTCTTATCAGTGGAACATTCTATTGGAAAAATGAACTATTGGAGCAGTCATCGTGGTAAGACCCAGACCCGGAATTTTAAAATGACCGATCCAGAACTGTAGATCAATTTTTGATGTGGTCGTTAAAATTTGAATATTTTAGAGCACTACGTTCGCAATTTTGGTTCGGTTTGATTCAAATTTGGCACACAAATCGATTCTGACAACAGCTTGGACAGGTTCGTTAACTAGCGAACAGTTTCAAAATGGCGGGCATTTGAAATTTTTAAAACTCCATAACTTGTATAAAATATTATTAATGAAAATATGGTTTCCCCGTCGTAGTCAGCGTTAAAAACTGTATAAATTAGCATTTTGAGTTTTCAAAATCCTTTGAAATTAAGAAGTGTGTTCACGGCGGTCAAGGTTCATTTTCGTATTTTCAGTGCAATTGGGAAGTTTAAAATGCCGATAGTGAAATCGGAATAAAGAAAAGTACTTTTGAAAATTCACTTTTGTAACGTCAGCGAGACATCTGCGTGCATAACCATGCGATGCAGTAACTTTCCCGATATGATGCTAAAGTTTTTGCCTCTAATTAAAGTATTATTTTCCAAGTAAAACAATACTCTTTCTTGCATCTATAATTTAGTTAAGGCTGTAGTGCACTCAGGTTAATGTGGAAGGGAAACAACATTAGACTAAAAGAGGTCAAGGAGCCTTATGTACACTTTGTGCTACAACACCTTTGTGTGTTAACAAGTCAGTGTTTGTGTAAACTAATTTGGTCCACGTTTTACAGTTTCGACATACAAGAATGTATTAAAATAATATTCCTTTATTTTAAAAATAAGTAAATATTTATAATAAAATAAAAATAATAGTGTTTAAATTCCATTTGTTTTGCTGAAATGTTTGAACGTCATTGAATATCTAATTGTACGAAAAACTGAGTAGCCTATGTTGCAAAACCATTAAACACTGTAGCGTTCATTTATACCCCAGAAACATCAGTCTGTATAATTTCTCAAAATCAGTTCACCAGATTTTTCTCAAATTCGAAATTAATGAAATTTACTTTTCGAAAATAAAATAAACCCCTGCTGCTTTAAAAAACTATTTTTCGATTTGCTCCTATTTCATTTCAAATTTGCTACATTGTCTTGAATAATATAACTCCATACACGGATAAAATTTTGGCAAAATCTGACGCAACGATTTTAAGCCAATTTTCAGCGGCTTCGGATGTGTGCTAAATGTTTTGTCTGAACACTTATGGGTTACATTTCATTGGCGAATCCAAAGGGGAGGGGGGAATTGGAAACAGTTTGAAGGCGTATGAATATATTAGGTAAGAAGGTTTTACTTACCTAATTAAGTAAAATAAAATGTCAACTATTGGCATAATTTTACTCTTTACTTTGAAACGGGCGTTCTGTGAATCCTGCATGCACAGGTACAGCGGGGCAGGTTAAACTTATCCTTGAAGAGAAAGGGGGAAGAAGGAATAAGTACGCGTACACATTTCTTAATCAGGATGCGTGGACACGATGGACATGAGTATGAAAGCAAAAACGACCTAAACAAATTTGTTGTTGAATTCGCGAAGTTGAATTTTTTTAAATTTTAAGGCGAAAAGCACATTGAGGTTATTATCGCTCCCTAAATGTAAATGTGAGTGTAAAGAATTGTTTGTGAGTTTTGTTTTGTGAGTGTAAAGTCGTAAGTGTTTGTTGAAAGTTTAAGTATGTGTAAGACTCGGATACCGCAAGGGACGTCTAAATCCTCTCAATAGGTTCAGCTAGTCTGCACCCCCATGCGGGTAAGTTAAAAAGAAAGACTTTTGTTATCTGAAGTGAATTATCAGCTAAAACCACGAACTTAGTAAAATTATTTATAAAATGTATTAATTTATTTCTTTTATAATTTTGATTTATATTAATTTCTATATTTAATTTTATGTATTCCATGTACAGGGACTTTCCAAAATAAACCTATGCGTACTACAATAAATATTTTTTTAGATTTCGTCATAAAAATTTATTACCCTAAAGTAGATCAAGTATGCACTTAATGCCCAAACGGAATTATTGCATATGTGCATAAAACTATTGGAAATTTTAATAGTATTTTATAAGTTGTTGGGTTTATCGTTGGGTCATTCCCCCTCCCTTTAAAATGGCTGGAACCGCCCATGCTATATTTAAACAAAAGTTGATCTAAATCGTTAGAATCAATTATTGTAAGATTCTTTAAAAAACCTGGCTTTTTTAGCGAATTCCCATTAGTACAAAATGTAAAAAAATAATGCTCAGCTATCATGGATTACCCAGACTACGAGTATAGTCACGTAGTACGTTTTAAAAATTCACCTTAGTTTAGTGCAACGTTCTCACTTCCGGTAAAGGCGAGAGTGGACCCGATGTTCCTTGGCAAATAGTTTCAGTTTACGGAAGAAAAACGTTATGGCCCGTCAATACGTGACAGTGAGGGTCGTGATTTTAAAGTGACCTGCATTGTGCGGTGAAGATTCGGAGAAGAATTATCAAGTGTTTTTGCGAGAACAGTTAGCAAGGGGCCATATTACACTATCAAAGGTATTTCTCAAATATTTGACGAAACTGATCAAATATCGTTTAATCAGCTGGGTTATTAACAGGTATATTTTAAGGTTATGTTTTCCTGAGTCACACAAATAATTTTAACAGCTTTCTCACGTCACAGTTAATTACTTTACTACACAGCGAGCGAAGTTTACGTTGTATAAAAAAATGATTCTAATTAAACGAAAGAAATGTTAACACACACAACCAACAGAGCCTAAGGCCAGGCGGCCACCAAATGTGTAGCGAAGCTGTGCTGAGCTGAGCTGAGCCAATCGTAGTGAAGATGAACGGCAACCGGAAGTTCTATAGAACGCGTTTCTAGGAACTTTTATGTTAAAAAAGCCGTAACCTAGGCAACGGAGATAATAAGTTTGGAGGCGTGTTCAACGTGGTGGGGGGAAGCGGAGTCACCTTGAAAAAGAACCAAGACTGAGTCGAAGCTGCGCTAAGTTTAATTTTTCTCAAACATATCTAATCGTTGTGTTTTCCTGATTCGTTTTATAAATTTTAAATATGTTTGTAAATAAATCTGATTTGAAATGTTTTTCTTAAGAAATAAATAAAAACAACTTTTAATAGCTCATTAAAAACAAAACTACATTGTAAGTATTTATTGTATCTTATTTATAGAGGCGAAGTTAAAACCATAAAATTGTCTATTCCATTTAATCTCAAAAAACTAATGTTACATTTAGTATTTATATATTTCTTTGTATATATATATTAGACAATATTTTTAGTAATGTCAACTTAATATTGCATTCCAAAAAACCGCAGTAAAATTAACTCTGACTTTTATTTTGTGAAAGTTACAAATGATTTTATCCTTTGTGCAGGACAATTGCCAAAACTACATCCGTATCCTGGCGTTGATGGCTCCAGGCAAGCTGCTAGTGTGCGGTACCAACTCCTTCAAGCCTTTATGTCGGGAGTACACTGTTCAAGTAAGTCGACTTTCATTTTGTAATATTATTTATAATAACACTTTATAACTCATATTTAAAAAAAGAATTATAAAACACAGCTGGACGATCAGCTGATTCACTAAATGATTAGTTGAATAGTAACTGTTGTTTTTATATTAAAAAGGATTGTTATAAGAAAAGTTTCGAAAGAGATTTTACGTTTTTAAATAAAAATGTGTACAATGTTTTAACTGTTTTTTTCGCAAATTTTAGTTTATTTTTAAATTGAAGAATGCAAGTACAGTTTGTGTAGTAAGAACCAAAGCGACAATAAGAATAAAAATGTTTAAATTATGACCAACTTGAAGGCAGAAAATTAAAGTACAAAAATATTGGCGTCCAACGTATGGTTGCAAACGAAATTAAATATAATTTGGCGTCAGATTTGGCAGGCAAACAAGTATTATTTTTGTTTACAAAAGTTGTAGAAAGCCCTTTTTAATAAAATTTATCAGTTTTTTTCTAGGCTATGCCGTCAAACGTTATTGAGTTTAATCTATTCAACAGAACTAGAATTTAAGAGGCTTAATTGCACAATAGGTCGTTTGTTCACAATCGACCAATCGCCGTTACTTCTAATCAACAAATGTAATCTTATCTCTTTCTGAATGTATTAATGATTTTCAAACTTAGAATCATTAAAAGAATACACCATATTATATATATATATATATAACAAAATTTTGTTATCCTTACAGACCGGCACGTACACTTTGGAGAAGGAGAAACCGGGTCAAGCTGTTTGCCCTTACGATCCGCATCACAATAGTACTGCTGTATATGTTGGTGAGTTAATTGCATACTTGCTTTCTGAAGAACCGTCATTTGAAATAAATAAAACTGTTTTATTTGTTGTACTGTCTTATTGTTTGTGCTTTAAATATTGTTAAATATATAGTTTCCCTGACGTCTAGATCACTTTTTGAAAGGTTCTTTAAAATTGTTTTGTGTGTGTGTGTGTGTGTGTGTGTGTGTGTGTTTAGCGTCTCACGTTCACAGTTTGAATCCGATTTGATTCAAATTTAGCGAAAAAATCTAATATGGAAATAGAAACAAGTATAATTTCTTCGTTTCAAAATTGCGACCGTTTTAAATCATTGAAAATTGGTAACTTTTTTTGTCTTGCATTTTTTTGAAAATCCGATTTCACTGTCGTGATCAGCGTTTTGAATTTTCAAATTCCGTTTGAATTAGGAAATTTAACTTGACGGCAGTCAGGTTTCGTTTTCGTATTAGATGGTAAAATCAGAATTCCAAAAAGGGTAAGGTATAGAAAAATACGTTTGGAAATTCGTTTACGTGTAGCGATGTTATTGTGAGAATGCCATAGAGGTCCCATTTGCGTTGTCATCTGGAAACAAGCGAAGCACCCAACATGCTTGACGTCGAGCATCTGAGCAGGAAGTAAACCCTGACCACCGTCGGTTTGATTTGTTTTTTTTTTTATATTTTCACTATAAAAAGTGCGAAGTATGATAACATGAACAACTTTATTTGGAGATTTTTATAAGTTTATCTGTTTACATTTTCCCTGAGTTCAAAAAAGTAATTTCTACATTGGCTGTCGAACTATCTGTGCACGTCACTGAAAACTAATCTAATTTGCCGATTGAATTTGGCAAGTATGGCGTAAGGAATTCTGGTTCGTGGTCTTGGAACATTTTTTTAGAAGTCCTTTTTCGGTCGAAAGCGTAAAATTTCATTTTCACAGTTTTCATTATAACTGTTTTGATAACATGTTACTGAAAAGTACTCCTTAACCATTCAGACAAAACACGTGCCTCACTGTATTCCGGAAAAAAATACAGGAAACTGAAAATCGGCAAAATTTATCAGAATCGGTTTATGACCTGAAATTTAGCGAGTATCAAAATTAAAGTTGAAAAGAATACGGTTCTTTTACTTGTTTTTTACGCTGAATTGTGTTATGAACGCTTATTTGTAGCCACGACTCGGCAAAATCTGGTGAATCTATTTTGAGAAATAACTTCCGAACCTGCAAAATCTGACCACAGTGTCTTCTAATGAGGCTCGTGATTTTTTTAGATCCTTATGAGTAACCTGGGATCATAATATCCCTGACTGGCAGCCCTCTAGCCTTGAATTGCAGTTCCCGTGAGCCCTGTCATCGCAGCCCTATAAGGGTTGTGTGTCTCATACCCAAGGCTTGATCCCTTGGAGCTTCCTTGTAGGTTTAATTTGAAACCCCCTTGCTACAACTACAAACGTCGGTCTGATTTGAAATATTTTACCCCAGCTCTCACTTCTTCCACTCTAGATCGGACATACTAACTACAGTATGCTACAGTTCAATGCTTGTGTACTCCGTACGGTTGATACAGCCCTTGTTTCCCTCCCTTACCATGCTATTTTCACTCCTTATGTGTACTTTTGTCAGTTCCCTAGACATTTCAGTAAATTTTTGTTTCTGTCAATACAAATCCCAAAAACAACTTTGGAAATAAAATGTCCACACATACAGAGGAGCCCTGCGTGCATACATATAACTAGATTAAACCTACAGGTCTTCTGGTGCAGAGTCCGCATACTTTATCCACGCTCCCTTTTAGCACTTAATATAAACGTACTACAATGATAATCCTTATGACGTGTGAGCGATCGATGCTGGTGGCATCTTGCGAAAAACTGTTCAACTACATTTTAATAAATACTGTCTATTTTCTCAAACGTATTCCCTCTTTCTTTGCATGTAGCAGCGTTCGTAGCGGCAAATAGTGTAACTACTTGGACTTTAGCCGTTAATATCGAGCACGTTTTTTATAATGGTGGCTGTACTTATAGTACGTTTATGTTCTAGCAGCCTTCAGTATACGCTATTCCACCTTAGCTAGGATGAAGTGATCTAACCCTAAAGCAGATAGATGACGAAAGGTTAGATTCAGCTAGGGATTGCTAATCAATATGTGAGTCCCTGACGGAAATTTGGGATAGTTTGTGCAATGTTCATTATACTTTATCACTTAATTTCCTTAAAATCCTTCGCCAACACGCCACACTTTACTATCTTCATGCAATATAATTAATTACAGGACGGGTGTGATTGCACACTTTATAGCTTTATAACAAAGTACTTTATGCTTAAGTAAATGTAGTTATTGTATTATGCAATAGAAGTTCAGTACAACATTCACATCCTTGTTTATCCACCGCGTCAACTCAAACTAAAGCAATCATATTGTAACACTTTCAAATATTATACTAGATAGAAAACGGAAACGTTACAGTACGATAGTGTTAAAGGCAGTACGGTTGTTTTAAAATACGAACAACTTTTAAAATATTTATAAAGTCAAATCACACTAACGCAGTCATATTGTAACACTTTCAAATAATATACTAGATAGAAAACGGAAACGTTACATTACGATACAGTTAAAGGCAGTACGGTTGTCTTAAAATGTGAACAACTTTTAAAATATTTATAAAGTCAACTTTCTCAGTAATTTATTCAAACTTTAACAGATACTGAAAACATGTAACGCGAAAGTTCTCCAATAAAATTCATTTACGAAGTAGTCGATAAAATTATCCTAATTTCTCAATATCATTTTATCAGATTTTGCTTAAATTGTAATCATCCATACACGAGAGACTCATGCGTGCTTTTTTTCGGACGTGGCTAATGTTGACCAACCCATTGTGACGAGTGTGCCTTGGTCTGTTTCGTCACGTGTGATGGTAGTTTTCATAACGTGAATGTTCGTCGCTGTTAGCACGATGAAGCAGTTCTCGGCTAATGTTGACCAACCCATTGTGACGAGTGTGCCTTGGTCTGTTTCGTCACGTGTGATGGTAGTTTTCATAACGTGAATGTTCGTCGCTGTTAGCACGATGAAGCAGTTCTCGGGTAATGTTGACCAACCCATTGTGACGAGTGTGCCTTGGTCTGTTTCGTCACGTGTGATGGTAGTTTTCATAACGTGAATGTTCGTCGCTGTTAGCACGATGAAGCAGTTCTCGGGTAATGTTGACCAACCCATTGTGACGAGTGTGCCTTGGTCTGTTTCGTCACGTGTGATGGTAGTTTTCATAACGTGAATGTTCGTCGCTGTTAGCACGATGAAGCAGTTCTCGGCTAATGTTGACCAACCCATTGTGACGAGTGTGCCTTGGTCTGTTTCGTCACGTGTGATGGTAGTTTTCATAACGTGAATGTTCGTCGCTGTTAGCACGATGAAGCAGTTCTCGGTAATGTTGACCAACCCATTGTGACGAGTGTGCCTTGGTCTGTTTCGTCACGTGTGATGGTAGTTTTCATAACGTGAATGTTCGTCGCTGTTAGCACGATGAAGCAGTTCTCGGGTAATGTTGACCAACCCATTGTGACGAGTGTGCCTTGGTCTGTTTCGTCACGTGTGATGGTAGTTTTCATAACGTGAATGTTCGTCGCTGTTAGCACGATGAAGCAGTTCTCGGGTAATGTTGACCAACCCATTGTGACGAGTGTGCCTTGGTCTGTTTCGTCACGTGTGATGGTAGTTTTCATAACGTGAATGTTCGTCGCTGTTAGCACGATGAAGCAGTTCTCGGTAATGTTGACCAACCCATTGTGACGAGTGTGCCTTGGTCTGTTTCGTCACGTGTGATGGTAGTTTTCATAACGTGAATGTTTGTCGCTGTTAGCACGATGAAGCAGTTCTCGGTAATGTTGACCAACCCATTGTGACGAGTGTGCCTTGGTCTGTTTCGTCACGTGTGATGGTAGTTTTCATAACGTGAATGTTCGTCGCTGTTAGCACGATGAAGCAGTTCTCGGCTAATGTTGACCAACCCATTGTGACGAGTGTGCCTTGGTCTGTTTCGTCACGTGTGATGGTAGTTTTCATAACGTGAATGTTCGTCGCTGTTAGCACGATGAAGCAGTTCTCGGTAATGTTGACCAACCCATTGTGACGAGTGTGCCTTGGTCTGTTTCGTCACGTGTGATGGTAGTTTTCATAACGTGAATGTTCGTCGCTGTTAGCACGATGAAGCAGTTCTCGGGTAATGTTGACCAACCCATTGTGACGAGTGTGCCTTGGTCTGTTTCGTCACGTGTGATGGTAGTTTTCATAACGTGAATGTTCGTCGCTGTTAGCACGATGAAGCAGTTCTCGGCTAATGTTGACCAACCCATTGTGACGAGTGTGCCTTGGTCTGTTTCGTCACGTGTGATGGTAGTTTTCATAACGTGAATGTTCGTCGCTGTTAGCACGATGAAGCAGTTCTCGGGTAATGTTGACCAACCCATTGTGACGAGTGTGCCTTGGTCTGTTTCGTCACGTGTGATGGTAGTTTTCATAACGTGAATGTTCGTCGCTGTTAGCACGATGAAGCAGTTCTCGGGTAATGTTGACTAGGTTTTCTTTTTGTTCGCTTGTGAGCAGTCGTGGCACCATTTTCGCAGAGAAGCAATGCGTGCAAAGTTTTTCTGTTAAAATTTCATGGCAAGACCCAATACTGATACCGACTTCTTCTGCAAACTCCCGCGCAGTGATTTCCACGAATCACAGGTCGAACATCAATTTTTTCGTCATTTGTTGAGGTTGAGAGTCGTCCTGATCTTGGATTTCGTCGCCTGATTTGAAACGTACCAATCGTAGCATTGTACAATTCTCCTTGTAGGCTTTCTGAAGCAATGCCCACGTTCCAGAAAAAAGATTTACGTTAAAGCAAAATTTAATGTTACAGCGTTGCTCTTCAAATTCCTTCATTTCCACCTTTTCACTACGTAACTGAGTTCTACCTGCACGTGTTCGCTAACTGATCAATTGCCGCAATGCATCTTGGGAATCGTTTTATTTCTAAAATAAAACGATTTGGGAATCGTTTTATGTCGCTAGATGTAGCAAAGCGCGTGAATTCAAACTGTTCAAAGTTTGGTCGCAATTTCAAAAGTTCAGTCTTTTTTTTAACAGACGTCGTACATAAAAGGAACAGTTACTCAATCACTCACTGATTGTACCTCAATAAGGACACTACGAAACTAAAATTTTGCATAATGGTGCAATAAGGCTGTTTAAAAAATTCATCTAAGCGGTTTAAAATAGCTATTTTCTAGAACAAGAAAATCTCGGTTTGTCCGACTTCCACTGAACGTTTCACTATTCGATAGGAAACTAAAAGCGCTATCTTTACACTTGTCGTAAAAAATTACCGTTATTATTTTAGTTTTAGAGATTTTAAATGTCCGCCATTTTAAAACTGGTCAGTGTATTTAAGTTGGTTACTTATCCAAGCAAGCAACTATCCTGTAAAGAAGCGTGCCATGTTTGAATATTACTGGTCGAACTGTTTTAAAGATTTTAAACGTCGACCATTTTAAAACTGGTCAATGTATTAAGTTGGTATCTTATCCAATCAAGCCAGTTTGAATTTTATTGGTCGAACTGTTTTAAAGATATAAAATGTTTAAAAAACAAAATGGCGGCTAGTGTGAAAATGAAGCGTTTCCTGAGATATGTTTACACGAACTTCTTCATATTTTAGATACAGAATCAATTATCGAGAGGTTGCACTAATGTTTTGAACCACCCTGTATAATAACTTACACCAAGAAGTGATATCTCAAACTAAATATCATAAGACTGTATTGGACATTTTGCCACTTGTTTGTTCAGAAATGATTTTTTTTCGAATTTAAAGAATCTAAAATAAGAGGTGTTACATTGAATTGTGTTGTAAATAGAGATACTGTACTAAAATACAGGAGCCTTGTTTCATCTGGGGTCTCATGTTTTGCTCTCGACACTGGCTCCAGTAGTGGCTTATTATCGACCTCACTTATCGATAATCCTTTGTGGTTTCGCGAACATAATGGCTTTATTCTTGTTATACAGGGTGACCTAGTTTACCGGTAACTTGATTGCTGCATTGAAAGCACTACACATTCAAACATAATAGTTAATATTGAAATTATTGAAAACCATTGAAATTATTCAAATTGAACATTTTAAAACGCAATGTTTGTTGAAATGTATTACTTTTTCTACCTTTTTAATTGAAGAAATCCCAAGTCGACGTGGAATTAGGTATTTATTTAAATCAATTAAACAGTTTTATAAAGTTAACCATTAATAGAATGTCTTTGCAACTATAAGGTTCAGGAATACGTTAATAATAACTGCACGCAGCTGTCTCGCTGACGTGATAAAAGCGAATGTTCAAAAGTATTTTTCTTTATCTTACCTTTTTTTTGAAATTTGGATTTTACTATTATAATCAGCATTAAAATTTGCGTATATTAGCATTTTCAATGTTAAAATCACCCTGAAAATAACAAAATGAACCCTGTCCGCCGTCAAAAAAATTCTTCATTTCAACGGATTTTGAAAATTCAAAATACTAATTTACGCAGTTTCGAAGGCCAATTACGATGGTGAAATCGAATTTCAAAAAAAATGCACGACAAAAAAAATTAAAACGATAACCATTTTGAAACGAAATTATAAAGGGTGAACATTTTCAAGAAAGGTTATGTAACGGTTATTTTGAGCGGGGTAACAAATTCTAACAATTCTAATATACCATTGGAATTGAAGACGTTAAGGGTTTTTGAACCATTAATTGACAAAAAGCCGTAAATTGTGGAATTTTTGGCTTAAATCTGAATAGGCTAACGAAAATTCCACTTGAATTGTAATTTTTTTTTTAATTTAGGGCTTTTAAAAAGGGTAAAACCTTTTCAAGGTATCTTTGCTTCCGGTTACGTTTATTTCATTCTTTGTTTATAAAGCACTTCTACGAAAGAGTTTAATATAAGATGTAAACACATTTCATAAAATTCCTTCTAATTTTTTTAACAGATAAAAACAAATGTTATCAGTATTAACACTGCTTACATAAATGGTATTATTTAGTTTAGTTCGAAAACTCCAATTTCTCAAATTACCAATCTACAACTTGCTGCTGGACATTTGTTTTACAGCTTTGCGCATTTGCATTTTGTAATCCTTTTCCCTGTCTCGTCACTTGAACATTCCGTCGTCCCCTCCATTACTCGGATCACTAATCCAACAGATTTGTATTCATCATTTTCATTATAGACTGCAAATTATAACGAAGTAAGGGAGAGGGGGATACCCCTGCAACTCTAACTCGTATGTCTGTCTGTCTGTCTGTCTGTGCTGTGTATTTGTATGTAAATACATTTGCAGATGTGTCGGGATAAGCGAGAACTACAAGTTGGAATTGCAGAAGCTTTTGTGTTATGAGTGGTTTCTTGCTTCACTGCACCACCCAGCAAGAACACGGTAATTTCATTCTCATCCTGTGTGTGTGTGTGTGTGTGTGTGTGTGTGTGTGTGTGTGCACACACACACACACACACACACACACACACACACACACACACACACACACACACACACACACACACACACACACACACACATATATATATATATATATATATTTATTTATTTATTTATTTATTTATTTATTGAAGCTACTGATATGAAGTACCTTCAAATTCGTCAGAACACCAGAAAATTCTCACGCCAGATACTATCCGATTCTAAGGCGTTACAATAAAATAAAACCGACAAAAATCTGTACACATAATTCCAGGAGCAGTATAAAGTGTCCCCGTGAGAGTGCAGCACAGTGCAAGTATAAGTGATAGAAATACTTAAGCGTGTACCAAAACAGCTGATTGCAAAGAGGATATTGTTGAAAGTAATATTTAAATTATTATTGTATCCAAGACTTACATAATTATTGATCGAATCAGTTTTGAATGTAGAATCGGTAAGACAGTCCAGGCCACTTCTAATATGTAAAGGCTATTAAATAAAAGACAATGTTTTTAGTAAACTTAAAAGTTAAAAGACCTGGCGACCTCCTAGTGTACCTTAACCTTACCCATACATGCAGATCTCCTTTCTTTAGCTACTTTTGGGTGTTCCCATAACCAACAGTATAAAATATAATGAGCGGTATATTACCGCACAGTGATGAAAAGGATGGCCAAATAGAGCAGGGTCTCAGTAATGAGGGTCAAGAAAAGAAAAATTGAAAAGACAAATTGAAAACTAAAAGACGACATCATGCAACATCAATACGGAACTGGGAAGTCACCAATTATAAGTGGGGGAACTATCCTTTACAAATCCTAGACTTTATAAAAAGACTAGGATTGGAGAGCTTCGTTTGCTTCTAGAGCTCTGCCCCAGAGCTCCTTTTGATACACTATTAGATCGGTGTCATTCACTCCAACAGTACGGGTTGTTTTTTATACTTTATAGATAACCAAGCTTTGTAGAGTAGTGAATGTGTGTCTTGAGTAGATGAGTGAGAGCAGTACGAGCTAGAGGTGCGGTTGGAATCGCTAAGCCCATCAGCTGCTCACTTCAGCTGCCTCCGCCGGAATGATCATAACTTTAAAAGATATTGTTTATTTTTCATGGCGTATAGAACAAATTATCTGTCTAAGATCAGCTGTTTTGTTAATTAAAGTACAAAATACTGAAATAAGTTTATTGCAATAATTTTATAATTGTAAATGTAAAAATCAATTACTGGAACGGCAAAGAATGAAATAAGTTATCATTGGTGAAAACTGTCCCGTAGTTTAGGCTGTAGACGCTTCAGTATTTTAGAAGGGGGAAACGGAATTTGTTAGAATGCCATTTTCAAAATGTTGGTTTTGATACTACTTCGTCATTCCTCTTAAGGAGTTTTGTTTTTTAGTTATGGGTATCTGAAAATTGCTTTACATCATCTCCTGTATTTATAAACGACGGCAGCTGGGCGGGAACACCTATTGATGAAATTCGGCAAGAAGGTCTGGTTTTACCCGTATCTAAATAAAACTTTTATTTAAAAAAAAGTTAAAATCAGATTTCCTCTAAATCCTTTCGAACGATTTTACTGAAAATATTCCATAAGTACTCAAAACAAAATATATGATTTGCTACATAAACAAAAAAATCCGGGTCAAGGATTGATTAATTCTGGGAAAAAAACGAAAAACCTAATTTCTCAAAACTAGTTTTTCAGATTTTGGTTATTCTCGTATATAAAAAAATTAAGGCAAACCAGACAAGTCATAGGAGAAACAATTGAATGTAAGACTTATATTTTTGTATTCATACATTATATTTCAAGTAGGAAATATTCTTGTTTTATTTCTTAATTTTTGATAGATTGAATTTAAGTCTACAGTCAGTTTTAATTAAGTAAAAGTGACTCATTTTATATAAAATATTAGTTTAGAATTATTAATAAAGTTTGTTCTAGCTAACAATATAAAATTGAATTACATCCGTCGTAACAAGGTAACTCAAACAAGACAGAAGAAAGTAAAACACGTAGACGAAATCTGGGCCTTATTAACGGAGAAATGTTGTAATACAGAGTGTTTCAAAATTCTTTAATCCGTTCCTTTGCGTCAAAATTAACAAAAAAAAATATCGTATAAAATTGTTCGTGTTATGTTTTCTTCTAGTTTGTTCGGTTTTGTGTAAATTTATTAGTGCGTTTCACTTTGTAAAATTTTTTTTTAGAGCTGCATTATAGTAAAATAGACTCGGGAGTGTGAATTGAGCACCGGGTACAATCTCTTTAATGGCCAAAAGAGACACAAGTTACAGAAGACAAACTAAAAGGCATGCTGATTCGCGGTGCGTCTAAGGAGCACTCCTACGGCTGCCTTAGTGGTTTCCTTAAGCCTCTGGATATATTCATAACGTCGGAGACGAGACAGGCTGACTATGCGTATTCATAACCGTGGCGAACGGAGGGAGAACATTCTTGAGGTGGGGCAATCCGGAAAAGTTCTGGTAGCATGCTCGTCTTTACTCGAACATTTACAGTTCTTCTCTTCTCACAAGAGGATTGGAAAGATGACCAGCTACTGGTACATCCAGGTCAACTTGTCTGGAATGCAGACGGATCATTGCACGATCTGCCGTCTGGGTACGGAGGATAGCGTCAAACATTTAGGACAACTTTTGAAGCTAGCGCCTTAAGCTGAGTACATTACAGGCATCGCACAGTATCTCAAGCTGAGCATTGAGCATTAGAAGGACATTTTAATACTCTCACAAAGACAAGCGGCAGTAAAAGCTCTCAACGCTGAAGATTTTTCACCCAAACTGATATGAGATTTTCTCCTCTTCTGTGTCCTCTCAACGGCTAACATACTGCTCTTAGGATGGGTTCCTGGGCATTGCGGGATTGTTGGAAACGAGAGACTAAAAACGGAGGTGCTGCTTGCATTGTGAGATGGGAACCCTCGTGCAGTGAGATCTCTATGTATAGCCTTCAGGCTTAAAGTTATGAATTTTCATATGAGATCGAAATTCGAGCACAATCTGATCAACAAGTTTTGGAAAATCAGCTTTTTTGCTACAATAATCAAACCCTTTTTTGAGATAACACAAAGCCATTAATATTATTGGGTCAGAATAGTTAGGCTTAAGCTTATTTCGAGAAAATCCTTTGTATAATAGGTTTTTTTTACTAAAAACAACTAATGTAAAGGCAAACGATCTACATCTTCCATTTCATCAAAATCTGTTTATTCTTCAAATCTAATCTCACACTCACTCGCGACGGACGGACAGACAGCCAAGCGAAATCCACTTTGGTGTAACTAAAAAAGTAAATATACAAAAATCTCCAAAACTGAAGTTTATTACCAAACTTTCAGTTGTACTGAATATTACGTAATTTGCACTTAAATTACCGTAGTTCTGACTTCAAAATATTATTACATGTTAGAGTTATACATGTATGTAACATATACTAAGACGGGTCGGGTAACACATCCAATAGGAATATTGGATAACACAAGGACCCTTTGACGTACAGTATCGGTCGATCAATATCTCATCCAGAATTAAGTGCCTTTACACATCAATCAATACACACTTAACACGGACACATTCTGCCAACAAGCGTCCATTTAAGTCCATATATTTTTACACTCTTATCCTTTTATCGTTTATTTGAAAACACTTGGCTGTTTTGTGGCTATATAGTGTTATAAAGTTACTCTTTATTACCGTAAAAAATATAATTAATTTTTTTATATTATTTTTTTAGGAAATCAATTCGGAAAAATACTTAAATACGTGTTTCATTATTTGCATTTTAGATAATTGTGTTTAGTTTTAAGAAAATCCGATAAAAGATTTTTTTACCACTTTTTACATTTGTATTGTTTTAGGGGATCAATTGGGAATAATGGTGAAATAAGTGTTTCGTTATCTGTGTTTAAGCGTTAGTATCTAAAATATTTGAACGATCAAAAAGTTATCTTTCAAATGGAAAATAGTGAAATATATTGATTGGGTTTTAGAGTAATTATGTTCAAGAAGATCCGCTCAAAAACATATTTTTCCCAATAAATCCATGTTTACCCCTTTAGGAGTTAATGCGCCCCTATTACTGCTACTACTACTAATGTACCCTGAAAGTTTCAAGCCTCTAGATCTTACAGTTCTTGCTGTGCGTTGATCATTCAGCACAGCAGGGCATCGCTTTTTGTATTCACAGAGACTTTCCTGAAAATATTGCCCAATAAACAGTTAATTAGCGAAAACCCGTTGGAAGATTATTTATTGGGGCGTAATCACGGTTAAGACCAGCGACAGTTAAATGAGCTCCGATCATTCATAACGTTATGAGCATCGTTAAAATTATACAGTATGCGTGCGTGCGTGCGTGTTTATGCGTGGTTTTGTGTGTTTTTTGTATGCGCGCGCATGTGTGTTCTGTGTGTGTGCGTGCGAGTGTGTGTGCAGTTTTTGTTCGAATCAATTTAAAACTTAGTTTTTGGTAATAAACCATTTCGTCGTTTAAAAAAATTCGCGCGAGCGTGCCAAATCTGTGTTACGCAAAGTTATAACATTTTTAACGTAGGTACACAAGAGGAAGTCGAACAACGCCTCGAAACCGCATTTCAAAATTTCTAGTTAATTATAGTTTTGTATTTCATTATGGCAACACAGGCACCGGACCACGTGTTTAAATAATTATTATTTTGACCTATTTTCGTTTGTCTAATGGTCTTTTAACTCACCTCGAAAACGCTGCTCCGGTTTCAAGCCTTCGAAAACGCTGCTACACCTTCAGGCCGTATTACAAATGGTCAAATCCAAAATTCGATGTTGTCACAAAGTTAATAAAACATTGAAAAATACACGTCACAATACTTTTTCCATCACGGAAATGAGAAAAATATCTTTTTTTATATATAATTTCGGATGACCTGGAACTTCGGATAAACGCGTTCCAGATAATCACGTACCTACACTATGGTATGAAACACGTGCTGCGCCAAAAGTGGAAAATCACAGAAACTTCACAGATATTCCCGTAATTTATTCACTTCTCAAACCAATATTAAATACACAAAGAATGTTTAATGTAAGCGTTTAAAATTCAAAATAAACACAGTGCAAGGATATAAACTAATAAAAAAAATACAGAAGACGTTTAATCCAGTGTTTATTGCTATGAGAATTAAATAGTTTATGTGTGTATGATGTGGGTCGGTACAAAATGAGGTTAACCACGCAATAAACGTGGTTCGTGCCTGTGAATGCTTGGCCATTCTATTCTATTTCTAAACAATAAAAATAACATTAAAACAACAGAATGAAACAGTCATTATGGCGTATTCTATTGTGTTGACTATCAGTTTGTACAGCCAATGTTGAACAGTTCTATACAGTTATCAGTGTTTGTTAATTTAATTATTTTTATCATCTTCGGTACGAAAACTTGCTATAAACTTGTTTGCTTATCGTTTTCAATTTAAACTGTTATAATAGCTTGGGGTCTTCTGTTCTCTTGGTTGAATGAAACTACCATATAAACTAATTTAATAAGTTTTAATTTATTTTCCATTGGAAAAATTGGCTGTTGCAGCGGTCATCATGGACCTAGACTTGGGACCTTGAAATTAGCGCCGATCCTGACTCCTAGATCACATTTTCAAAAATCGTTAAAATGTGTGTGTGTGTGTGTGTGTGTGTGTGTGTGTGTGTGTGTGTGTGTGTGTGTGTGTGTGTGTGTGTTTATTTCTGTTTGTGTAGGCCTATATGTGTATGTGCGCGCTCGCGCGCGCGTGCGTTTAAGCGCACGCTCGCAATTTTAGTCCGATTTGATTCAGACTTGGCACCAAAATCGGTTTTGTTAATAGCTTAGACAAGTCCGTCAATTAGAGAAATTCGTTCAAGAGTTTCAAAATGGCTGTCGTGTCAAAAATCTTTAAAAATCCGTATCTTTTTTGTCTTAACTATTTTTGAAAATCTACTTTCACCGTCGTAATCAGCGTTAAAAACCGGGTAAATTAACATTTTGAATTTTCAAAATCCATCGGCATTTAGAAATTTCATTTGACAGCAGTCAGGGTTTAAGATTGTGAAAGATAAATTTTGGAAAATCGTTTCCATCACGTTAGTGAGACAGTTGCGTGAAGTGATTATTTCGCATTTCAGTCATCAAATCGATGTAATACATGACATTATTAATACATTATTAACGGCTTGATTATCACATTAATTATGCATTGCAACTGTATTGGGCAGGCCGGCAGAAGCTTAGTATCCTCTATAGGGTCTGCCTGAATTACTGTTACCGATCGATTCCTGAAACATTCCATTTGACATTTACGATACATTTTAAAAAATCGAAGCGAAGCACGGGTATTGGTCTGTTTAGAATACAAAAATGACTGATTCTTTTCTGTATGTTTAATGTACGGTAACGTGAAAATTTTTAATGCATTTCAAACGTTGAATATGGTAGTAAAGTAAAATTTTATATAAAGTGTAAAAAACGTTGTAGGAAAAATACAATAGTAATCACATATAATAATGTACTACAGTCAAATCTCCCTATTGTGGATCTCTTTATAACGGTAATCTTTCTATAGCGGCACAATTCTACCTCATTCCTTAATATTTTAATCCTGTCATTCGAGTGTTAAAAGCAGTATGTAGTGCGTCAACTGAATCGAGTGTTTTGTGACCAGTACATTTTACATGTAGTGCTTTTTTATACTTTTACAATACAGTGAATGACATCTATACGGAAAATTTTATCGTTAGATGTAAAGGTTAGAGTTTTGCTTGAGTTAGAGAAAGTTGTAAAGCAAGTAGATGTTTGCCGAAATTTTAATTTAGCTAGTTCTTCTGTTGGCACGATAGTGAAAAATTAAAATAAAATAAAGAAGGCATATAGTGAAGGGAATACGTTCAAAAAAATTCCAAAGCCAGAGTTTCAAAGAATTGATGATATATTTTTTATTCTGATAAACTTTGCACCCAATACTTCAAATTACAAATAGTGTATAATATGTTTTACAAATAAAAACACATTGTATACACATTTTGGTTGAACTCTTTCTATAGCGAAAATGTGTTTATAGCGACAAAAACCAACGTTCCCTTTTATGCCGCCATAGAGAAATTTTACTGTATTTGTATGATATTATTAAATTGTTGATACTTTTTGGAAAATTTCGCTTCCGTCACATCAGCATGACAGCTGCATGCCGAGATTATTTCTTATTAAAGTGAGCTAGACACGTTACGTCCAAAGCTGGGGGTACATCACCCCATACCTCCGAATTTCTTTGTAGTTTAGTTCTGTTTCTTTTTAATGTAATTGTTTAATAACCCCATCCGTTGGGGGAACGTACAAAGGGATGCAAATACCTTCCTGAATTTTGTAGAAGCTTTTAAATCTTACAAAGGGAAAAACAGCTACTTTGCAATTTACTTGTCAATTTTAAAGTTATTTGATTTAACTTATTGTTAAGTTTTTTTTTTAATGGAACGTTCGAAATCAGTTAACCGATTAATATTTTTCTTTTCAAAATTTTTGCCAAAAATGTTCGTCTCATACGATACACTCATGGTTCAAGGAATGTCTGTAGGCTATTCTATTCCAAAATAAAGGAAATTTTTTATTTTTTTTTCGAAATTAATTGAAAAAACCCGATTTTTAGTTTTGCTTTTTAGCGTATTTCTATTGGTTCAGCCATCACGGTAATACCCAGACTCAGGACTTTAAAATAAACGCCGATCCTGACTTCTAATTCACTTTTAAGGGTTGTTAAAATGTGTTATAAAATTAAAGGGGTATATATATATATATATATATATATAAAATGTATTATACTCTAAGCATTTTATCGGTTTTTACCAAAAATAAGGACCTGCTTTATTGAATGTACATATATGGGGTACCTACAGGTTCACTGGAACACCAGGGAACTCTCACGGTCATACTTTTTCTTTTACATTCTTTAAAATTAAAATAAAACCGATAAAAGCTCCATAAACAAAATTTCAGGGATATTATAAAATGCCCCGTGAGAGTGCAGCACAATTCAAGCATATGTGACAAATAATTAATTGCGTATGTAAGAAAACAGCTGATTGTTAAAATGAATATTGTTGAAAGTAATATTTAAATTGTTACCGTATCCAAGACTGAAATAATTATTGACCGAATCAGTTTGAAAGTAGAATCGGTAAAACAATCTACGTAAATTCTATATATAAATGTTATTAAATAAAAGACTGCTTTTAGTAAACAGTAAATACTGTAGCCTAGTTTAGGTATGTAATGTAAAATCCGGTTATAGTAGGTTTCGTTTGTAGTTATTTCAGTTGGGTACAATGTTAGAAGTCAGACTTTACTACTAGTTAAGCATTTTAAATACGAAAGTAGAACAAAGTAAGGCCTGTTGTATTAAATAACCTAAACATAATGAATGGCATTGCTTTATTAACAAACAGTTCATACAAGTATTAAGTATAACTGTAACGTTCATATTGACAAGAAACAGTAGGCCTACATGGTTTTGCAACAATTTAACTTGTTGCACAGTAATCTTACAAACAAGTTTTCAATAAAAAATAAAAGATTAGTGTATTATAGTAATTAAATATCAGCCAATGGTATTATTTGAATTATTTCATTTACAGAATTCATACTTTTTACGTTCAGTTACGGATAGCGATTTCATAAAAAAAGTCTTAACTTTTTTTTCTTTCATAAACCAACAAAAACAGTTATGATTGCCACATATTTCACAGATTATGTATATATTTGCAATATTTCATAGTTACAAAAAGGTGCTATAACACTGTTGAACTTCTTGCTGCACATTGTTGTATATTATTCGTTTCTTTTTCCCATTAACTGCGAAAGGTCCCACGGACCTACTAGTTACTGTGTGTGTGTGTGTGTGTACGCGCGCGCGCGTGCGACGATCTCTCGAAGTTTTATTAATTAAATGCTCAGGACTTCCTGAAACCAGTATTTTTGGTTTTTAACAGCTTTTGCTCATTTCACCCCTTAACTTCGAAGTTTACTTGAAACTTTCTCTTTGCAGCCGTTTAGAAGTCAAAAAACACTTTCACACCTGTATTCGATTTCGACGTTTTCAAGGTTCGATAAAGTATATTTTCTCTTTTATAAATCTTGTAACCCTTAGGGTTACAGTTTTTGTGAGTGATCTTTAGGTAACCATTAAGGAATGAAGAAGAAACTTGAACATTTTCAGCTTCTAAATCCCATGATTTAATGATACCGTGACTAATGGACGTTTCGTTTGTATGATATTAACTTAACCCTTATTTCAACCCCTTAGTTTAGATTTTTTTGAAACGGTTCCTTTGCAATCTCCTAAGACTTAAGGGAATCGTTAACACCAAATTTTAACGTCCAAATAAACGCCTTCTACGTAAATTTTTGGGAAACTCATTAAAGTTTAAGGTAAATCTGAGTGCCAAATTTCAGTTCCTTACTTCTTTTCGATCTGAAGATTCAGAGAGAAAAATTGAAAGTTCATTTCTACCACGTTTTAATGTTTTAGGGGTAGAATTTTTTTTTAAATCGTTTCTTAGCGAGTACAATTTTAACTTTGTAAGCTTTATAGTTACGGTGATTTCGTGGTGAGTTTGTGAGTTATTTGGATTTTAATAATTATTCATTACAGCTTTCATGAAAGCTGAAGGTGATAAACGTAAACCCAATTTTAATTAACTTTTGTACAAAAAGTGTAAATTGAAATATTACAAACTTTATATTTTGATTAGAGAAAAATGAATACAAAAATTCATAACGTCAGTGTAAAAGAAGAAACTGTTATAATGCATATAATCCGCACTTTTTTCTTTGTAAACTCGCTTTTTATGTTGTATTTTAATGTTTCCTTCCGTTCTGCACATTTCCGTAGGCATAAATTCCCAAACTACCTTTCCTTAGTTGCATACTTGAAATACGATAACGCGTTTAATTAAATACTTTCCAAGAACAAAGAGATGCTAATAACTCAATGTAGTGTCTGTAACAAACCACAAAGGCTTTCGAACGAGTTTACAAAATGAATTCATTGTTGCTTCATTATTCATCGTTATAAATATCCGGGGCACGCAGCTGTCTCGCTGACGTGATATAATTGAATTTCCAAAAGTGTTTTTTTCTTTTTGAAATGCTGAGTTCACCGTCATCAGCACCTGCATTTTAAAATTTCAAAGTATTTTGAAAATACTAAAATAAACCCTGACCGTCGTCAAAAAATTCTTAACTTTAACGATTTTGAAAATGTTAATTTATGGAATTTTTAACGCTGATTACAGTGATAAAATCATATTTTCAAAACAAATTCCAAGCTATTACCACAATCGATGTTTGTGCTGAGTTTGAATCAAATCGGTCCAAAATTACGAATATGAGCGTGCTAAACACATACATACACACACACACACACACACACACACACACACACACACACACATATATATATATATATATATATATATATATATATATATATATATATACCTGAATATATATAACGGGCCTGAGTTTTACCGTTAGGGTTGCTTCAACAGTTCATTTACCAATGACAATTGTCACTCTCGTGTATATCACGTGTATATAGGAAATACAACACTGGACCTAGCACCTTCCGGAACACCTGCAGATATATTTTTTCCAATTTAGGATATTCACTTCAGTAGCTTATACGAAATAACCTGTCAGTTACATAAGATATTATTATTTGAAAATAGTTATATGTTTTATTCCAATAATTTAATGTTTATGTAGTTTATATTCCAAAACCTTAAGCCATAATTTATCAAATGCCTGTGAAACGCTGACAGATTATTGTAATTTTGTCGGGGGCGGTTGGTTGGATGATTCAATTTAAAATAGGGCCGCCTAGTTGATGGCAATGTTTGAAATAATACCTTCAAAACTAACACTACTAACACACTTGTTTTGATACTTAAAACGCATATAAAGTAAGTTAAAAAAATTTACTCCATTTTAGGCACACAAAAATCAATTTTCTTAGATTCCTAATTTTTAAAACTTTTGCAAAACTGGCTCCATTCACATAATTTCCCCTTTTGTCAATACACCTATATAATTTTTATATATATAATTTCAGTTACTTCAGTTGCTTTACCCTTACCGTTAACTCTGATCCTTCGTCCTTATTAGCCTAAGCAAGTCCAGTTAAGCGTCACAACAGTTTCTCAACCAAGTTTTGATCAATTTTAAAGTCGTCAAAGATCTTTCTGTTGTTGCAGTTAATGCAGGAATAGAAGAGAAAACCAACAAAATATCTAACTGATTAACCCCGTTCTCACCCTCAGTACAAGCATTTCGAAGTGCACAAACATACAGGCAAAACTCATGTACATACAAAGTTCAGATCGGGATATTGTGATGGAACCCTCAGAAGCTTCAGATGTCTCTTTGACTCTGTCCTCGAAGCTGCGATATTTCCACTTTAAGGAAGTCAAATAAGATCACTTATATTTTTTATTTTATTTCTTTTGTCTCGGGAGGGGCGATCGCCCCTCCGCCCCCCTTTAATTCGTCCTTACTGTCCAACATCCAGGAAAACAGCTGCAGAATTTTTTCTTCTAACTATTTCACAGTTACATTTAAAATACAAAAGGAAGGTGAGAAACATTTATTTGCCACATTTATTTTTTTAATTTGAACGTTTAATTTAAAACCCTTGTTCACTGCAGCGTGGATACAGCACGGGAACCAAGAGAGGCTTAGCCCACTGTTGATTTTGTTTTGTAAAGGTGGAAAGCCTTGTTTATTTGACATCCTTGTATGACCATTGATGTGTGCCTTGACCAGTTTCCGCACGATTGTCCCTCTCCCTGCAGAGCCCCAAACCTCTGCTCTCTCAATAATAATTGATTTCGTTTGCCGTACGCTTAATGCCGAACCCATTTCTATAATTCAACGTGTTCCTACCACAACGGATTTGGTTACAAATTGTAAGACATTAACTTAAATTACAATACTTGCTTTCAATTGGAAAATGAGCTCTTGGAGTGACCATCATAGTAAGACCCAGACCCGTTACTTAGAAATTTTTCTGGGTGGACGTTAAAGTTTGTGTGTTTTAGCAAGCTCGCATTCGTTAAGCAGGTAAATTCGTGTAATATTTAAAATTCATTTTTTTGTCTGAAATATTTTTGAAAATTTTGTTTCACCGTCGTAGATACAGCGTTAAAATTATGTAAATTGACGGCGTTCAGGGTTAATTTTCGCAATGGCAGTGTAATTTTTGAAAGTTTAAAATGCTAATATATGCAGTTTTTAATGCTGCTTATGGTGGTATTGCTTCACGAAGTAAAATACTTTTGGAAAATCGCCTCCATCACACTGTGTTTTAACACTGAACAGTTGTTAAAAATCAAATGACCTTGATTTTTTTTGAGAGGCATAAGTGAACGCAAAAGATTATGTTAGAATTAGATTCTGTTTCAGCGTGTTACCTTAAACGTATAATTCGCTTCAAATTTTGAAGGATATTCACCTCCCCCACCCCAAAACAAGTTAAACCATCTTGTTTGTACTAAATCAGTATTTTAATTCGTTTGAAGCGTAAAGGGTCCAGAGTTTGTTGGCTAGGTGCTTCAAGGCTTAGGGTAACTACAGTCCGTATTTCCACGCATTAGCATGTGGTTAGAGCGAATGGCTTGGGGCGGTTTGCTTCGCCAACATGGGAATGTTTTATTGGTTATCCTGCCGCTTGGTTGCTGCAGCTCCATTGTTTACATGAATAGTTGCCTACACACAGTTTACACTAGCAACTTATATTGGTTTCGTTGAGCAGTCGTTAATTCTGTAATCTATTTTTTAGCCAATTAGAAAAATTACGCTCACGTTCCCAATTTCGATCCAATCTAATTTAAACTTGGCACAAAAATCGATTGCTCCGTAACGTTCGTTGACCAGCAAAATTCGTTCAGTAGTTTCAAAATGGCGGAAATTTAAAATTTTTTAAATACGTAACTTTTTTGTCTTAAATGTCTTTTTTAAAAAGATTTTACTGTCGTAATTAGCGTTAAAAACTACGTAAATTAACATTTTGAATTTTCAAAAAACAATTGAAATTAAGGAATTTAATTTGACGGCGGTCATGGTTCATTTTCGTAATTCCATTGCGAATTAAAAGTTTTAAATGCCAGTATTTGCAGATTTTAATGCCGATTATGATGGTGAAATCAGAATTACAAACGAAATAAGATAAAGAAAAATACTGAAATTCGTTTCTATTATTTCAGCGAGACAGCTGCGTGCCGCGTTTAAAGTATATAAGTGCAAAATGTTGGGCGGCCATGAATTGCGAAGTTGCGCTGACCGCAGCGGACTAACATATTGTTTGTAATGTAAGTGATGCCACTAAAAGCGTAAGCGGAGCTGTGCGGCGTCTCTCTGTCTAGTCCTCTCCGCGTATCGTCGACTCTGTCTAGTTCGGTTTTGAAGCTGACTCCGTTTCCCCCGCCGCGCTTACGACGCCTCCAAACTTATTATTTCTCGTTGCCTAGGTTACGGTGTTTAAACAGTAGTTTCCTAGAATCCGTTACAGTAGGCCTGAATATTTGTATTTAGAAGACACAAACTGACTGAATTCAGCGCAACGCAGCTCCGCTCTGCATTTATAGCCTTAATAACTTGTGCTCACTTTCATTTGGAATAAATGTTTATTTGTTAAATGTTTCATTTGCATTTATGTTCCAAAAACGTTATTAATTCCATTATTGTATTCTTCTCACGCTATTGGATTCAGTATCAATCTGTACTCAGTGCGCGTTTCATTTGTTGTTATTGATACAATAAAATACAATACAAATATTGATACAATGCAATTCAATAGAAATATTGATACAATGCAATACTGTACAAATATTGATACAACGCGGAGTAAAATTTAAGAACTGCCAGCGCACTTTTAAATAGGGTATTTAATTATTTCATTGGTAAAAACATTGTTTAATAAATACAGTACATCTGTTTGTTTTTAATAGCTAATTATATTGAAACTGAGCTACTGGAGCGGCTATTATGGTAAGATCCAGGCATGGGACTATGAAATGAGTGTGAATCAAATCGGATTAAAATTGAGAGCGTGAGCGTGTTAACTTACCTGAGTCTGGGTTTTTACCATGATTGCAGCTCTAATAGCTCACTTTCCAATGGTTATTCGTTGTTACAGTATAGTGGTTGTGAAAGTTGTGATAAATCACCTGATTCCGCAAATACGGTTTAAAACAGTTATTTATTATTTATGCCTTTATTTAATTTTACTACGTGTATTATATTACTTTGATTGTTTGATTACTAATTATTGTTTTATCCCTTCTTACTTGTACGTTGTAGACAGTACAGTTAGTCACTGCTGTTTTCTCTCTGTTATTACAGATGGGGACCTGTATGTTGGAACAGTTGCTGATTTTTCTGGTATGGACCCAATAATTTACAGAGAACCTCTGCAAACAGAACAGTACGATTCCATGAGTCTTAATGGTGAGTTTAAGTTTTACAGCATATAAATAAGCCAAACTGTAACGCCAAATTAAATTCCAACCAAAACTTTCCGAACGCCAAAAAATATTCTTTTAGAAAAATAGTTCACAAATTGTTTTAATTATTTTATAATAACTTGTTGATGAATAAAAATCTTCATTTTAACCTTATATAATTCCGTAAGATTATTTTTGAAAACATTGTTTTGAAAGGCTGGTCACTTGGATTCTTATTTGAAACAATATTTGGTGTCAAATAAACAGGACTTAAAGTGAAAGTAATTACAGTAAACATTGATAACACAGGTCTACAAAAATAATCTTTCTGAAATTTGATTTGATGATTTTGGTCAATCTTTATGTTTTTTGGTGTGCTGAAGCCGAACATGAGGTCAGTTTTTTTCTATCACGTAAGGAAATTGTTCAATCTCAAGTAAGGGCAGAGGTACTACCATTAAAAGAAAACAGAATTGGCGAATAAGAGTTTTCATGATCTTTTATTTATTTCAATGTTGTTTACTGTACAAAATACATAAATGAGTAGAAATAACAGCTTCAGAATTAACGGTGGCATATTTAGTTATTATTTTTATGAAAACGTTTTTTTTTCTCTTGAAAATTTCTCCGTGTTCGTTTCCGGGTGTAGGACTCTTCAGATGATTCACGCTGCAGCTTCCAACAATAGTCAGCCATCATGTTTACGTTCCATTTGCCCTGATTCCTCCGACATACAGGCTTCTCTATTAGCTTCCCTATCTATACTGTCCAAGTCACGAGGGGCCTGAGGAACTGTCAATCCAGGACCGTGTGGTACCGGACGACTAGCAGATTCCAGATTAGGGTAGTTAATGAGCTTATGGTTTTTGGAATTATAGCCTTGCACATGACAAGTACAAAAGTAACAGTCATTAACGTGGTTTTTTTGCTCCCTCCACATCATTGGGATAGCAAATCCGAAAGATTGTAACTCTCCTTTGTACGATAAGCGAAGTTTTTCTACGCAGCTATGACATACTTTGTGAGGAGCCCACACTTTATCTTGATCTCCTATTCTCAAGCCAAAATATGCATAATATACATTTTTGACAAAACCTGTTATATTTCGTTGGTATTTCTTAACTGTGTACTCACCACAGATAAAACAGAAGTAGTCTGGACTGGTAACACAACGACGATGAGACATTTTGTCAAAATGCACTTTCAAACCTTAAAATACGTTCTTAATCACTTTGACACAACTAAGAGACCTCAGTGAATGTGTTCACTTCAGTTGATACTACTGAACTGAGAGAATGAACAGAAATTTAGCTCCAAGTTCCTGATACAAGTTCAATCTCGTTTAGGTTTAGACGGTGACTACTGAGACCAAACAAGTACGTTCCTGTCTGAACAGGTCGTGCCTAGACACCCTCAAGCCTACAACATCTACTGAGGGAGTCATTGCCTACACCACCTAGTGAAAGATGTGTGTTTATAAAAAAGAGAAATCGTTTGGAAAAAAAACCTACTTCTTACCAAATTTATGTGTATAGCAGGTATATTATGTTTTATGGATTTGAAAAAAATCTGTACGTGATAGAGAAAAACGGACTTCATTTTCGGTTTCAGCACACCAAAAAACATAAAGATTAGCTAAAATTATCAAATCAAATTTTTGGTTGTAGACCTGTGTAATTTGAATTTTGAGAATAGAAATTTAAATTGAGTTAAATACTTAAATATGGTAACAAATATGTCAGAAAAATCGTAATTACAAAATTGTATGTAAAACGAACCTTATTATGTAATTGTAAATAATTTACAGTGATTTGTAAATAATAACTGTACAATAATTTATGTAATTGTGATCAGGCAGGTAAACACTTGAACATTTTGGCAAACAAAAATTTTTTTACATTGTTGATCTGTTTTCCATTTAACGTGAATTTCTTTGCGTTTTATTTTTCAGTAATTACCAAGGCGGAATTACAAATTGGATCAGTAATGGTTACTCATAACAAACAAACAAATTACAAGGCCAATGTTTGTTTATTACCCTGCTTTAACCAGGCAAACTAAATGTGCTATGAACTGTAAATTATCTAATTCTGAATCTCGATTTTCCCTCTTTGGAATAAGGAATAGTTTCTCTAGGAGATAAGAAGCTTAGCTCTTCTTAAGCCCTAAGACTAGCTGAAGGCAACTGTATTGTTCCCTGGTTCACAATGCTTTATTGGAATTGATTTATTTGTTTATACAAAGTCATTCGGTGTTGGCATTAAAATTCTATTTTTATTTGTTGGGTGATTAGAGTTAAATTTTTGTAATGAATTTCAAGTTTAATTTTTTGCTATTAATAAAACTGAATAGCGTATTAACGAAAACGAAGACGAAAAAAACATAATTTATATTTTTTGTTCGGTAACAGAAATGTTGATATTTTTTCCGGTATAAATAGCTATAGTTTGTTACAATTGAAATAGCTCAGCTACCTACAACCCCCGCTAGGAGACGTACTGTGCGTTGTGAATTACCCACAAACAATGAACATTTGTCAGTTCCATTAATCATTGAAATTGCAGCTTGTGTATGCCATTGTGTTTAACATATGACAAAAATCCTCGAACGTGAATAATCACGCAACTCATCTATCTCTTTGACGTGATGCACATTTACAAAAAACTAAAAAATATAACGTGATTTTTATTTTAAACTTTTTCGAAAATCTGATTTCATCATCGCACTAAATTAGCATGTACTTTTTTTATTACAAATGATACAATTTACGCAGGAGTTTTTAAACATTCATTGCACCATCGTAAACAGCATTTGAAAACTATCAAAATTACATTGGAAGTAATGAAAGTGAACCCCGACCGCCGTCGAATTAAATCACTTAATTTCAACGGATTTTGAAAACTGAAAACGCTAATTTACGCAGTTTTTAACGCCGATTATGCCGATTACGCCGATTACGACGGTGAAACGGATTTACAAAAAATGTTATGAACGACAAAGTTTTTATGTTTTAAAGATTTGAAATGACACTCCGTTTTGAAACTGTAAAAAAGAATTTTGTTTGGTAATGAAATTGGCCTAGCTACTAGCTATTACAAAAATTGATTTTTGTGCCAAGTTTGGAAATAATCATTTTAAAAATTTACGCACGGGCCCTCAGAGAGATAGAGAGAGAGAGAACGCACACACACACACACACACACACACACACACACACACACACACACACACACACACACACACACACACACACACACACACATTTCCATCTTCCATCTATCTTGATCGTTTTGCAAATCACTCTAATGGAACACGGGATGCTGCGGTAAAACATAAAACCTTTCTAGAAACAAAACCGATCGCTTTACTAAATTACATTCTGTTGAATAAAAATATTAGCAGCGAAAATAAAATCGCGCAAAAATATTACGAAAACATTCTCGTATTAAAAGTTTCCATGCAAATCCAATTCGAAGCATATGAAAGAAACTGTTTTCCTATTTCGGCTCGTTAGGTTTTAATTTTTATGTGTGCTTTTGTGTGTGTGTGTGTGTGTGTACGTGTGTGTACGCACGCGCGCTCTGTAGGCCTGAAATTTTTATTGTAGTCTAGGTGCACAGAAGAAAGACGGACAACACCTCTAATCCAGATTTTAACATTTTTAATTGGATTTTTTAAAATAAATATTTAACAAAAAATTACATCTGACGTTATCTGGCGTCGTTCTTTAAACTATTTTAAGTTAGAAACAAAAAGAGAACCATTGTAATTTATGAATAGAAGCCATGCTCACAGATGTTTATTATTTTTTCTCGGCCAACGTCGAGCTGGTGCTGTTAGTTTGAAAATAAAAAGAAATTCGTAGTTCTAGTAAAACCAGAAACGAAACAAACTCGACGGCGGTTAGGCTTCAGTTTTTGAACTTTTAATATTTATTCCGAACTCAATTTGTTTTTTTATTCAAATATGGTTCAGTAATGTATTTTATGTATCTTATCTCTGAGGGGATGAAATTATTTCTGTTATTCAACTACAAATAAAAATCACGTATCACGATCTTCCTTTTTATTTTATTTACGATAATTTGTTCGAAAAAAACGACATAACCTAAAACGTACTGTAGGACGATTTATAGGTCAGCTGTTCGGTGAAATCAGCTGATCGTTACGAATTAATATAAAACAACTGATCTTTTACTACAACTGTCAATATAAAAATTAAATTAATTATTCATTTCATATATTTATATCGATCAAACGTCTTCCTAGTTGCCGTAGTGTTGTGTTTACCACGTGCGCTTCATACGCGCAAGACCGTAGTTCGATCCCGGGCAGAAAAACAAAAATTTTAATTATAATTAATTTAATACGAACTTGTTTATATATCGTCCTAAATATTTGATTATTGGTCATTGATCAGTGGTCACACTTTTAATACAAATATTAATAGAAAAGTTTTGTTCAAACTAGTTCGGCTCGACTTTGTGTTTTGCATCTCTTGATCCGCTAGCGTAAAGTTTTATTTCCCGTTGTCGGTAGTAATGTTGATCGAATTTGTTGCTCTTCTATCCAGGCCCCTTTAAAGTTAAGTCGCAACACATAAAGCAAAAACAAGTTGTTATAAGTTGATTTAATGTTTCAGCTCCGAACTTCGTCAACTCTCTGACTCAGGGAGACTTTGTGTACTTCTTCTTCCGTGAGACGGCCGTTGAATACATCAACTGCGGAAAGGTAAAGGATCTTATCTCATAGAATATTTATTTTTATAAAAGTAGTGATAAAACGTGGTCAAAGAAATATTGCATTATCAATAATATTCAGGTAATATTCCACGAATATTTGGTTATGCATGTATAGAAAAGAAATAGACCCTAGTATATTTATTTATTTTATTTATTTTTTTTAAGGCGGAAAGCACATTGAGCCTATTATCCCTAAATTGAGCACATTGAGCACACCCTAAATGTAAGTGTGAGTGTAAAGTGTTTAAGTCGTAAGTGTGTGTTAGATTCGGAGACCGCGAGGGACGTCTAAATCCTCTCAATAGGTGCAGCTAGTCTGTACCCCGTGCGGGGACACCCTAGTATAGAAAACAATTGTACTTCAACGTTTTAATTGAACATTGCGTATTTCTTATAGCCAGTAACAGTAAACACAAAAGCAATAGTAGTGTAACATCTTTACACCAATTTAACGTGTCAATGATGAAAAAGATATGTCTCGCTGACGTGATGGAAGCGAATTTCAAAAACTATTTTGTATCATCTTACCTTTTTTTAGAAATTCTGATTTCACCATCGCAATCAGCATTAAAATGTGCATATACTAGCGCTTTAAAGTTGCAAGTCACTTTGGAAATACGAAAACGAACCCTGACCACCGTCAAATTAAATTTCTTAATTTAAAGAGTTTTTGAAACTTCACAATGCGAATTTTTAACGCTGATTATGTTGGTGAAATCGGATTTTCAAGAAAAATCTAAGGCAAAAATGTTACGAATTTTTAAACATTGAAACACTGTTACACGAATTTTTCTTTTTAACGAACTTGATCAATTTATTACCGTAATCGATTTTTTTTGCCAAGTTGAATAAAATCGGATCAAATTGCGAACGTGAGCATCCTGATATCTATGATATAGGCTATATGTATATATATATATATATATATATATATATATATATATATATATATATATATATATAAGAGAGAGAGAGAGAGAGAGAGAGAGAGAGAGAGAAGGGAGAGTCATTGGTGCTCATTCAAAGGTCTTGGGTCTGGGTTTTACATTGATGGCCACTCCAATCGCTCATCTTTCTAATAGAAGTTCGATAGTATTACGTTAAGCCTTCACAATCGAAATCTGTAAACAAGGTTGCAATGCCGTTCACTAAGGATGCGCAAACATTTTGTTCGATGAAATCATTATGGTTGTTTTGTGTGTGTGTGTGTGTGTGTGTGTGTGTGTGTGTGTGTGTGTGTGTGTGTGTGTGTGTGTGTGTGTGTGTGTGTGTGTGTGTGTGATTGTGTATGTATGTTATTGTTTTATTAATTGTATTCAATACTGTGCAATTAATCTTGCTAAAAAAAGTATACTAAAAAAGTAATTTTATTCTATTAAGCTCTCAATCTGAGGGCCTTTGAAGATACTGGTAAAGAAATAGACGACTCAATACAAAATGAAATCCTCACAATTTAAGATTAGGGGATACCCGATTTCTATGAGAAATCACTTTAGTGTATCATTGCATTTAGTTCGGGTTTTAATTTTCTAAAAACACAAGATTAAATTTGTATAATTTTTTTTCTGCAAAATGGCTCAAAAAGAACGCACGTATGAATGAATGTCTAGGGTAGTTAATGCACAGCGACCTTTTGTGCCTCTTTCTGTATTCCTGGGTTTCTCAGTTACAGCGCCTTCTCTAACCATAGTCTGTTCATAAAGTCTAGGACTTGGAGAGGAATCAAGGCGGTTAACTCCCCCCACTTCTAATTTCTATTCCCAATTCATTATTGAGGTACTTGCAGACGTTTGTTCTGCTAATTCCCTTTCAATTTCACCCCTTACTCTTGACCCTTAACACATATGTTTTGCTCCATTTGGCCTGCTTTTTGTTGTGCGATGTTCCAGCTCATCCATGTTGTTCCAGCTCATTCTCTTTATATTCTTAATCTTTGAGTTCCCATAAATATCTCGAGTCTATACCACGCAAGTGAATATGCTCACTTCTGCCCAGGCATAAAATCGCGTCTCCCTTGCACAAAAGCTTCATTCTGACTAGTGCGTTCTTTCTCTAGTTTTAACAGTGAAATTCTGAGATATTATGGTGCCCTCCATAATCGAGGAGGTCCACCCACTACACAGCATCTTACCAACAGCACAAGACACCACAACTTGCTCGGGAGGAAATAGGAGGGATCCGGTCACATTACTCGTCAACCCGCGGCCGACCTGCTAAACTCCCGGACTTCTACTTCTCCCGCAGACTACAACAAGCTAATCGGGAAGTTAGTTTAAAATCAATTGCAAAATTTGTAGCGAATAGACAAGAAAGTGAGTTAATACAAACTTGGTAATAAAACAAAAGTTTCTAATTTTATTTTTATTTTTTATTTTAAAGCGAAAAGCTCATTGAGGCTATTATTGCCTCCATAAATGTAAGTGTGAGTGTAAAGTGTTAAAGTCGTAAGTGTAGTGTTGTAAGTGTAAGTGCTTGTTAGACTCGGGTACCGCGAGTGACGTCTAAATCCTCTCAATAGGTGCAGCTAGTATGCACCTTCCTGACTAATTTTCTAGAATCTCTTAAATATATCTTATATTTTCTGATCTTTAAAACAATTTACACTTTGGAATATTACAGAAAGCAGAATTAGGCCTATCAAAGTTATATCACATAATTTTATTTATAGCGGGTTTCAAATAACCACTTGAAGTAGGCTCACGTCATGGCCAGACTGCAGGCCTTTCACTTCGCCAAGTATCCACATTTACATTTGCAAATATCTGCCTCGGAGATCCTGATTGTATCTGAATACGAAGTTTAAAGTTTGTACATTTTCAGTGTCGAGCGCTCAACTTGTCTGTCAATTATACGATCCTACATTCCTGAAGTTTGATTACAATTATTACTATTTTAGCACAAACACAGTCCTTTAGCGAATTCCCGTTGGAAAGTGAACTCTTGGAGCTGTCGCCACGGTAAAACCCAGACAAAGTACTTTAAAATGAGCACCGATCCTGATCACGTGCTCATATATATGAAAATCTCATATATATATATATATATATATGAGAGAGAGAGAAAGAGAAAGATAGATAGATAGATAGAGAGAGAGAGAGAGAGAGAGAGAGAGAGAGAGAGAGAGAGAGAGAGAGAGAGAGAGAGAGAGAGAGAGGTGAATATGCTCACGTTCACAATTTTAGTCGGATTAACTCGAACTCGGTACAATAATTAAATCAACATTTCAAAATGGTGGACATTTCATATCTTTAAAAAAATCGTAACTTTTGTCTAAAATGTTTTTGAAAATCCGATTTCACCACCGCGATCAATTAAAAACTGTATAAATTAGCGTTTTGAACTTTCAGAATCATTTGGAATTAAATTTCACGGCGGCCAGGGTTCATTTTCGTTTATCCAGTGTAATAAAACAAAGTTTGAAAAGCAAATATACGCGGATTTTAACGCCGATTATGAAATCGTGCATTCGGAATTTTCAAAAGGTGGTATGATGAAGAAAATAGCTTTTGAAATTCGCTTGAATCACGTCAGCGAGACGGCTGCGCGATTAAATCACTTGTGCGGAGTTTTATTGGAATTTCTATCTAACATTGCGGACGGCAGCTCACACTGAACATTATGAAGTGAAACACAGTCATTGAAACAGTAACAATAAACACATAGGCGAGACCGTAAAGACCTCCCACAAATTGTGAAATGGGCGTTGTCTAAGAAAGAAACGTTGTGGAAAAAGATAAGAGGGAATAAATAAAACATGAAAGAAGAAGAGAGATCCTTTAAAATCCAACACATTCATTTTCTGTTACGCATTGTTCTTTGTAAGGGTTTAGTTGTTTTTTTTTTAATAAAAATATACTACTTCTCTTGTACATTTACACTTACACAATTTGTTTACACTGTGTTAATGTACCTTACATTATAACGTTCCGGAAACAATAACTTTGGTTGCATTGTTCTCGAAATTATTTTCTTCCTTCATTAAAGTGTAAGCAGACACTGCATTAAACCCGTAAATTTGCTTTATGTTTCTGTAAACTCTCTTAGATATTTTAAAAGTAAAATTTTCTTTTAAATTGTCACTTAATGATGGAATATTTCCATTGGAAAATGAGCAATTGGAACAGCCATCATGGTAAGACCCAAACTGGGGACTTCACAATGAGCACGGATTCTAACATCTGTGACATCTAGATAATTTTTTTTGACACACACACACACACACACACACACACACACACACACACACACACACATATATATATATATATATATATATATATATATATATATATATATATATGTGTGTGTGTGTGTGTGTGTGTGTTGGTTGGTTAACCAACCAATTCCAGCAAATTCAACAGTTTCAAAATGGTGGCTGTTTCAGATCTATAAAAATTCATGACTTTTTTTTGAAAATACGAATACACCAATGTAATCAGCGTTAAAAACTGCACAAATTAGCATTTTGAATTTCTTGAAACCAGTTGAAATTAAGAAATTTAATTTGACGGCGGTCAGGGTTCATTTTCGTATTTCCAGTGTACCTAGTAATTTGATGAAAATCGTTAATGCCATTTTGAGGAAAACCGATTTTAACAGTATTTTTACCAAAAAAAGTTTTTTTTCTGATAAGTTTAAAAATTGAGAAAGTCATACATACTGTCCTGAAATCGAACATATCCAACACCGTACAAGGTTGTTTTTTCAAGGGTAAATTGTTTTAAAGATCTGTCAAGCTATGCACGATGATATAAATACATCGTGTAATATTATATTAGTTTGAACGTAAAATATCGCTTTGCTTGCCAGTTTCTTGCTATAGTCTGATTGAACTAGAAACATTTTTCATTAAAAATTCCTATCGTTCGAAGTTTCATTCGGGGTTGAAAGAAGCTATCTAGGTCGTGAGGTTTGAATGCTGGCTTTATACCGAGATATGCAAGAGCCAGTGTAAGTTTTTCCCTCGTTCTAAATATGCATCTCGTCAGGGTTAAATGGAGAATGGGGGAGGGGAATAATTTCATTAGATATCCCTTATCTCTTGGTAATTTTAAACTCGCTTACTTGGTGCATCTTCTGGTTTAGGGTAAAGAGGCTAAACGTATTTTAGAAATGTCTTTTTAAGTTATTACTTAATGATGGAATACTTACGTTTAGTCGGACATTTGTGTGTATAAAAACAATACACGACGTTTCTCGGTCTCAAGTTCCTAACAGATCTTGCGTGGTCTGCGCCAGAAATAAAAGTAAGATTTCCATGGGATCAGGAAACCATAAATCACCATGAAAACAAAACGAAAACGCTATACAAAAGAGGTGATAAATACCGTATCAGAAAAGGATCTGTGCAAGACAATAGTAAATATCCCAAAAGATCTCGACCGTTATTTCCAATTAAGATTTGAAAAAACCACAATGTCGAAGTGCCAAGAAACTCTCTCTCGGGTCGTTTTGGAAAAAGCGGTAAAATTGTAGCTCGGAAAAACGGGGAAATTAATTTTTCCGAAATTAAGATTTTTACCAATGAATTTCTTGTGTTGTAGAACCCCAGTGAAAAAAATTCAAGAAAATCCCTCAAGAGGTTTTGAAGAGAAACGACAAATAGGCATTTATTTATCGGGAAAGTGGGAAAATGATTTTCCCAAATAAGACATTAAGTAATATATATTGCTGGTGTTGTAAGCTAGATTGCTCACATTGAGATCTTTAATGCCCGGAGCTGTTTTAGAAAAAGTGATTTATAGGCATGAAAAGCAGGAAAAATTAATTTTCCCGAAAATAAGACTTTCACCAATAAAATTTTCCGTATTGCAGAATCCCTCAATCTCACTCTCAAGAAAATCCGAGTCTCTTTATAGAAATAAGCTACTATTCCTCGGAAAATAGTTAAAATTATTTTCCCCGAAAATAAGACGGAAAATAAATTTCTGGTATCAAAAAACCCCCAGTGTCAAATTTTCAAAAAATTTTACAGATTTTTCAAAAAAATCTATATACACCTTACCCGCACATCATAAAAAATAAAAGGAACATCTGCGAGCATGAGACAATGAATAACAATGGTCCTCTTTATGTTTCTAAATTGAAATAGTTTGAGAAAAAGACGCTAGATAATGTAACATGTAATTTTCAGATAAATGTTTAATTGAAAAACATCTGATAAGTAATTTTAAAATATAGCTACGAGGAATCGTACGAACTTCTTTTGTGCACTTACTTAAAAAATATCAGATATCTGCATGCCATAGATTTGACAGTACATCGCACGAGGGCGCGCGCGCACACACACAACACACGTACACTTTTATTAATATAGAAAATATATGTTTTTCCTTGCACTGTTGACCAATACTGATAGGAAGCCAAACAGCCATTGTGGATTATTGTGGCATTTTGATTGGAATGAAATTCTATTCTTCTTTGTTTCGGAAACCATTCAGAATATTCAATCATAATACATTAATTACGCTTCAGTAAAGGTACAATCAAAATTAGGCCTATGCAGTTTAATAAACAGTTCTGATACACACCATATAATAGAATTTACTTTATGTAACACAGAAACATCACCGTGCGTACGTACATAGAAAACAATACAACTGTTATTAAAAGTAAGCGTAAAAATTGTTTTCTAATTTGTTAATTAATTTGTTTTAATTATGTTTCTGAAACGTAAATTTAAAAGTGAGATAATAAAAATGAATACAAATTAAAAATAAACGGTGCAAATACACGCACACCTCACAAAAATCTTTTCATTCCACATTTCCACAAAAATCTTTATCATTTGGTGTGTGTGGGAGGGGGGTCATTTGTGTTCGTGTGTGTGTGTGTGTGTGCGCGCGCGCGCCCGGGTGCTTCTTTGTGTGCGATGTACAGTAAATTCTATGTCACGCAGAGATATGAAATTTCTAACGTAGGTGGACAGGAAAAGGACAGACAGCACCTCGAAGTCAGATTTTAAAATTTTAATTGCTTTGTTTTTAATTAATATTTATCTGTAAAATACACTTATTCACGTTGAATATGTCAGAACCCTCTGCGGGTACTGCTGGTATTGTGACAGTTGTTTTATATTATACTTGGTCGTATTTATTCATATAGAAGTTTGTGTAGTATGATATTTGATCGTATTTATTGATGCACACCATTTTCCCTTGTTTTTATAAAAATTTTAAATATAAAAACTTAAGCTACAAATTAAATTATATTATCTTACTTAAGTTACAATTGTGTTTCTGTGTTCGAAGAGAAACTTCTGCAGTCAAGATAAAAACTTTTTGTAGAATTATGAACATTAGGCTTTCTGTCTCCTTGTGTTTCCTGCAGTTTCTTCCATCTTCCACATTTACACTCACGAGTTTGTGGACTCTTTTGGTTTCCCTATAACGACACATTATACTCCGCTATTTGTTAAGATAAAATCATTTTTTATTTATCATATATATATATATATATATATATATTGTTAGGAATTAAAAATTAATTTTGATTATTAGTTTTAAATACTGTAAAGAGGTCACACCCAAGGAATGAACTCTATTGACAAAGACACGGAAAAATTAAGAAAATGCTGACATACTGCCTCTTTTAATAAACAACAAGGTATGTAGAACAGCAATTTAGATAAAAGCTTGGTTGGGGAAAAAGTAGGTCGTGGTCAGTTGATTCCGGGGGAGACCGAAGAACCGTATTACAACTGTACGTCAGGAAGTGCTCCAAAAAGACATTCCAGCCGGGCGGTGCTGGGGAACAATAAATTGGCAGCTTAAGTAGACAGTTTCTGCGTACATTTTCTCCACTTTTTTCTTTTTGGTTTAAATAAATTGGGGCACGAGTTTCCAGACTTGGGACATATTTCAGGGGAACATTTTGATACCAACTGTATTTGTAGCCGTGACGACATAACAGTAATGTAACATAATTAAATGTATTTAAGGGCTTTGTTGAACCACCAATAGTTGATTCTTTAGAGGACCCGTATTATCCCGAATTTATATATATATATATATATATATATATATATATATATATATATATATATATATTGCTTTTTAAATTTTTTACTGTATCTTTAAAAAACAAAATGTATTTACAAAATTTACATTTCCACATACAAAACATTTTAAAAATGATATCAAACATAATTTTATCTTAACAAAAGGCGGAGCAATCTGTACCGTTAATTAACATTAGAATTGTAGGGAATAGTTTCAATATGGCCGACATGGTGCACCTTCTCACTGAGGTTATAATGATGGTGTATGGTGGTAGCTTTAATACCATAAACATAAATCGAGAACATTTACATTTGATTAGGGTTACAGCATAGAGTACAGAGAAATACAGAGATTACTTGAGGCTATTCTGTGTTAACATAAACCCAATAAGTTTATGTATGGGTAGATTATACGCGACTTTACTAAATATTCTGAAGGTTGAACATGTTCCTGAATAACATTGATTTATGATGAGTCGTATGAAACGGAATGATAATACCACAGTGAAATGGGGGAGAACAGCGATAACACCTTAAAGAGGAGCCATTTAGAATATAGCCGGGGGGGGGAGGGGAGGCTGCAGTTTATCATGTTGCCTGTTTTGTATTGTTTCTTTGGAAGCTTTTGCTGAAAGAAAGTTAAGAGGAAATATTCAATCACGGCGAATATTCCGTGGTATAACCGCCAGTAACAAATAACTGTTTATTTAATTAGTGAATTTCAAATGGAAAAAGTTATTGGAGCTGGTGTCATGATAAAACAAAAACACTGAACAGTATTGTAGAACACGTTTTGAGGGATCGCTGGCGCGCGCGTGTGTGTGTGTGTGAGAGAGAGAGAAGAGAGAGTGGGTTGTGTGTACGCGCGTGCGGGCCAGTTTGTGCAGATGTTAAATGCAGATAAAGTTTAAGAAAAACCAAGTGAACAGTAGAAGGGTATCGCGGGAAGCCGCATGTCGGGTAGGATTAAGGAATTCCCTGTTCTCCGGCCCGGTTGCGTCTTAATCTTCCGCCACTAATTTTATCACAAGTCGTTAGGCGTTCCCCTATCCCGCGCCATCCAACGTTTTCCCTCGGTTATTTACTCTTTTGCTTTGCATTTGAGATGACAGTTTTTGTGCTGGGGAAATTAGTTGCGAATTAAACGAAATTCCGTCCTAGCTTAATTACATTGTGTAAGTTTTAAGGACAAACTGATTCAGTGGAAACCGGCCGAGCATAACAATGCGGTAACTTTAATGTCTTATTCAAATGAATGCTTGAATGTGAATTTCAAAGAAATTCAAACAAAAATACTTAAACACTTACGTAATAAAACATTATAAATATATAAGTTTGTTTTCCTGTTTCCTATTGTGATAAAAATATAAGGGGTTGGTATTTAAGCAGTGTAGGTTATTTTTTTTCAAATAGTATTTTGGAATTTTTTTCATTACATACCTTATTATTCAATTAATACATGTTCACCCGCGGACATTTTTTTTAAACATTACTTACGACTTTAGCTGTTTATTACAGACCCCGGAACTTACTGCGTCATTGCTGTTTACATTGCATTAAACTTACTAGATTTCCTGCACCGACATACTGCTGCTCATTCATGCGCGTTATCACATTCCAATAGGCATTACTTAATACGTATTCCATTGTTCATTCTTGTAGTGAAAACGTTGCTAAAATGGTGTCTGTTTAATTAAGTAGGTTTTTCATCCAACAACCGTGTCAGGTTTGGTATTTTAAAAAAATTAATAAAAGGTTTTTTTATAGTTAATGATCAAAAAACACGTTACCTACTTTCGAGCAGTAGCGATTTTGAGGTTAAGCGGGTCACATTTATTTTCGATTTTTATCGTACTTACCCTACTTTCCGCGCTTCTATATTTCGGATTATTGCTTTTGGACATGTAATAAAGCGTTTAATCAAAAAAGATTACTTAAAATTGAAAACAACCTATACTGTATATTTACCAAGGGGTTTAATTTGACCTCTTTTTTTGTATTATTGAATAGGTTTTCAGTATTATAACATAAACGTAGATCACAGCTATATCGTAGACGTGATGGAAGCGAATTCCAAAATTATTTTTTTTTATAATTACCGTATTTTTTAAACTATGATTTCAATGTCACAAACAACATTACAATCAGTACTTAAAACATTCAAATCGCATTGTAAATACGAAAAAGAAACCCCAAACGCTGTCAAATTAAATTTCTCAATTTCAACGGACTTTGAAAAATCAAACCATTAATTTGTGCAATGTTTAAACGCTGTAACGGTTTTTCACAAGTATTTAATACAAAAACGTTATGATTCTTTTAATAATTTGAAATTACCGCCTTTTTGAAAATCTTAAACGAATTTTCGTTTGTTAACGAATTTGTATAAGCTGTTACCAAAATAGATTTTTCTGTAAAGTTTGAACAAATCAGACTAAAATTGCAAACATTACAGTACTAAAACACACACACACACACACACACACACACACAAATTCCTCAAAGAGTTATCTAGACATCAGGATCAGTGATCATTTCAAGGTCCTGGGTGTGGGTCTTACCATGATGGCGGCTCCAATAATTCATATATATATATATATATATATATATATATATATATATATATAAGAATGCGTATTGTATATATATTTTTGATCTTAAAGTTAGCTAAAGATCAGGATCAGTACTGACTCCAAGGTCTCGGGTTTAGGTCTTACTATAATGGTTTCAATTTCCAATCAGAATTAACTAAAAATAAAATAACCGATTTTTGTGTGTGTCTTAGGCTGTCTTCTCAAGAGTTGCTAGAGTGTGCAAGTATGATCGAGGAGGACCTCACAGATTTCGTAATCGATGGACTTCTTTTCTTAAATCCAGATTAAACTGTTCAGTTCAGGGTGATTTTCCTTTTTACTTCAATGAAATCCGTAAGTATTTCTTAAAACGCCTTATTTAACCACCCTGTATATTAAAAATGTGTTAACATAATTATGCTACACCTATTATTATAACATATTTTAAGTTCTGAATCAGGTTACAATAAATTTAACCCTTTTATTGTTCACTTTGAATCCCCACCACTTGAGCGAAGCCACTTACTGTTGCATCAATTGAGCGAATATACAAGATGTTACTTTTTCTCCTAGCGAGCTTTTTAACAAAATAATTTTATTCCTTTCAAGCATACAAAGGAGTAAAAACTGTAACACTATAAACTTATTACTTGATAACGGCAATTACTTGTCGTTTTTCACCGTTCATTTTTCTTATAAACTTTTTCCCTCCATAAAATAAAGCAAAGTCATTATCCATTATGATTCGAAACAGTAAAATATGTTTAAAAGAACGCTAATGGAATATTAATTATCTTATTAGTGAGTATTTTATTTGAGGGCGTGGCGAACATCAGAGAGAATAACAAACTAAATGATAATTGAATAGCTATGCTCGCTTTCCCACCCATTCTACCTCCTTCTCTTCATTGCCGGAGTTTATAATTAAAAACGCATTTCCAGCTCTGCCATTCATGTGGTATAACTCCTTCATCAGTGTGCTAAAGTTAATTAGTAGAAATTTTGTCCCAACTTAAAATGAAAATGCTTGTTGAATCATTTCAAGCCAGAAATTCTTTCTTTATTGTAATAGTAATGTGTACCTGTGTCAGTTTACATTTTGTAGTATTACTGACAGATAGACTAAAAGTTTACAAATAAATTTATATTACTTGCAAAACTAACCATTGTCTTTATCACGACACGAATCTCTGATGTTCTTTGTCCTTATGTATACAACTGTACCTGATTTAGACTGTTTTATCTTAGTAAAAAAAATTCTTTTAAAGATATTATTCTCTGTTAATTTATTTAGTAAACAATTTTCTGTTGACTATCCAACAAAAGTAAAAACAACAGTAAGATGAGTTACCGAATTATGTATTCTTTCACGACAGTGCCTCCACTGATTTTATCGTATTCTTGGCTCATGTTCTTGGGCTAACTTTTGTTAGATTAAAACTTTGAACATGTAAAAGTTGTTTAAAGTTGATCTCTTCTACAGTAAGTGCTGCAGAGCTTCAGACAGTGTGCTAAGCATTACCATGGGAATTATCTACTCTAACTTTTAAATTATGATACATGTTCGTTTTACATTCTTGGGCTGTAAATCATAATTAAACTGTGACTGAGTGAGTCAGATTCTGGATATATTGCTGGCGTAAATCTAGTTCTTCAGTTTAGTGGTTAACTCTTATTTTTCAGTGTATATTTAATTAAATATCGTTTCTAATAATCTGTACATTTTGCTAAATGTTAAACACTTAAATGTAAATAAATAAATAAAAAAGATATTTTTTTATCATGACTGAAAATAATATTTTGTAGGATTTATTCAACTATTTCAAATTTACACTATTGCTTTAGTTATTCCTGTAAAATAAAAAAGACATTAATTATTTAGCTATAAAGTAGAGAAAACATCTGCCGATATTTTGATTTCTTTCCAGGATTTACAGAAAAAAACAAATTTTTCTCAGTATTTTCCTCTCAGACTCACAACTTCAAACTGGTCAGAGATAACTGACAGAGATAATACCAACTGTGCACATTTTTTCCCAAATATTTTATTCCCTTTTCAGAATGTACAGACAAAATAAACTTACATCTGTTCAGAATAAAATTTAGACTTCACAAACAACTAAACTAAGTTTACATTTTTTTTTTTTGTAACAATATTTTTTCTCTTTAGTGCAGCTATAAAACCAGGAGTATTAGTGCCTACTATTGCTCTGACATGTAATACATTTTGAATTAATGAAAGAATATTATCGACATCAGTACAGAAAATATGGTACAGGCCACTAATTAACTGGCAAGAGGAAAAACTTCTGAACCTATTTGAAGACTGTTAGACTTACAGCAAGTTTGCCATACACAGGAAAAAAGCAAGTGAACTAATCAGAGGCAGCTTCCAACTCTTGAAATTAACAGTGTGGCAACATTACATTTAATATTTCTTACAAATGCAAGCCAGTAAGACAAACCACGCAAAATGTAACCTTGTCGCAGATAGAACACTTAAAACAACTAAAATAATCTTAAGTAATTAAATTTTGGAAAAGGAGAAACACTATTTAGGTTGTGTTGTAACAGAAAACTACAACAACAATACAACACACTGTGCAGTAAATGTATTTTTCCTACAGTAGCGAACAAAGTGACTGCTTCGCTAGCCCAAAGCAGTGCTTACTATTTGTACCTTGCTTCACTCCTCAAAAGACATTTAAATAAAATTTGAGTTTTAACAACATGACTTATTTGAAAGGTTTTCAAGCGTATTGTTATAATAATGTGTTGATAAATAATTTTTTTTTGACAAAATGTTGAGGACATTTTTGTTTCTCAATATTTTAAGAAATTTGAATAACATAACCTTACACTGTGTTTTAACCATATTGTTGAATTAGTACTTTTAAATACTATTGTAGGGAAATTGTATGTGCAATTCTTGTGCAAAGTGTCTTTTTTCAACTGGAGGAAATTTCTGCTCTAATAAACATTTCATCTTATTTAAAAATGTCACTTTGCCCATTAATTGCACAAATAACTGTTCTACTTATTGTAAAGAAGTGTTTTTTTTAAATTCATTAAAATCCAACAAAACTATTGCAATGCACCAGTAAAGTAAAAATAAACAGGTACATTAAAAATAATTTTATGGCCACAAAGAAATGAGAAAATGCACGTAGTTCTTCTTTGATAAATAAATGAATGCGCAATTTAAATAGGATTACAAAATAAGGATGAATGGCAGAAAATACAATTTATTTAACTTCTGTCGTGTGATATGATGTTTGTTTCTTGGGTATCATAAAATGAAGAGGTAAGGAACACCATGCAAGCACTTATATTTTGAATGTAATTCTTTTTTACCTGACATTAGATACTAATAAATTTCCCATGTGTAACTTCAACATCAAATTCCACGAACGTCATTTGAACCTTATTTGTGTTAGTATTGTGGCTTGCAGATAAAAACAAAACCTTTTCTCTCATCTCATAGGTGGATATTTAACTCTGAAGAAGTAGATTTGAGTGCATTTATTTGGGCTTGCTAGTAAATGGTCAAAATAATATTACTATGAAATCTGGGGAAAGCCGATTCAATATGGTATTCAGAATGATTCTTGGATAAATGAGGTAGGTAGAACATGTACACTTAACCAAGGAAACGTTTAGCTATACCAGAAGGAACATGAACACCAGGCACATTAGAAAAGACTCAAGATGGAGTGTTGCAGTTTGCAGCAATTCTAACCATATAGGTACTTGAAATTAGAGAACCTTAGAATTGAAGCAGAAAGAATAAAGTGACTATTTAAAGTAGGAAGACCCAGTCTGGGTAGTTGCACCTGTGATGATGACTACTTCTGCTTAATACAAAAAGGATGAGAAAATATACAGCTTAATTGAAAGAATAAAATAAAAATATGTATATTTGTTTATTTAAAGCAGTTTTCTGCTTTTGGGTTTTTTTTGTTATTTTAAGGTGAAAAGTAGATTGAGGCTATTATCGCCTCCCTGAATGTAAGTATGAGTGTAAAGTGTTAAAGTTGTAAATTTAGTGTTGTAAGTGTAACTGTGTGTTAGACTCGGGTACCGTGAGGGACGTCTAAATCCTCTCAATAGGTATAGCTAGTCTGCACCCCCTGCGGAGTACTGCTTTTGGGTTTAAGTCAGTTTGACAGAACGTAAAATATTAAACAGTTTAAGGGAACACGTAAAAAAGGCTTGTATTCTTATAGATTTGTTATTACGTCAAGGTATTAATTTGATCCTGATAAAATATTGGTGATTTTTTTTACTGTAAAATATGAGATACGAAATATAGAAGAAAATTATTTAATTTTATTTTTAGAAAAACAAAACGTGTTCTTGTAAAATATTAAATTATAAAGAAAACAGTGGAAGCCGGATAACAAACTTGAAATAAAAAAGTACATTTAAACTACAAAGTACATTTAAAAAGCTTCTAAATTTCTTGAAAAGTTTTTCTTAATCAATTCAAAATCACAAAGCATGTAATTAAAGTCGTTTCAAGAGTGGCTGGAAAAGGAAATGGAACCCGCGCCTGACACAAACAAGGCTAAACAGAGTTCAGACTTGGGTTTTCAAACTTTGCTCGCACTAATTACATGTTCGTTATGTACGGCAAGAGCAAGGTAGAGTTTACTTTATGTTTTATTTTGCAGAATATTTGTATTGTTTAAAGTTAATGTGCTTTTCATATTCCCGTATTGTCTGTAGCTATTACTTTACTGTTTTAAACTTTACGGCTTTAGCGCTGTTAGCAAAAAGAGCAGTAGTTGGCCAATAGCACAGTACTTTAAATTCAGTCCAAGATTGTTCTAGTTGCTACTGCATTCGTCCCAAGAATTCAGAGGTCAAGCCATGGCTTGAAAAAATGATTTTCACAATTAAAAAAGTACAAATAAGAATTTTAATTTCCACCAGATGTACAGCTGCAATCGTAGCAAGTGGGATTGCCTAACAAAGCACATAGAAATGTGAATTCGTTCAAAATATGGCAGTAATTCTGTCAGTAGTTCTTTGACTTCAATTAGATATCTAACTGTTGCTATCTAAAACAATTAAATGATTGTTTATATACACCTATAATTTAAGAGCTCCTAGCCATTTCATTATTACTGAATTTGCAGAGTATAAGAGTTCATCAATTTCTAGTGTTGCAAAGGTATGTTAAGGTATGATTTATTATAATTATAAAAAAAAATGTGGTATGGAACTAGCCACAGCATCTTTGCTTACACTAATTGTTATAGAAAGTAACATATATACTCATATTGATATGTATTATTATATAATTCATTTTTAGTACCTAATTATGAGTTTACAGACATTAATAGTTCAATAGATAATATTATTTTGATTCAACTAAAGATTTTTCATTTTGTAATCTGCAAGAGAAACCAATGTAACAAAATAAAGACCTTTTTATTAATTTTAAAATGTTAAATTTAGAAAATATGATTAACTCTGCAATAAACAGTATTTGTATTTAGTTTTCATATTTGATTATCACATTAATTGTAGTATAGAAAACAAAAATTGGATAATTTGTGCATTAAAATCAATAAATAACATTCGCCTAGCTTTAATATCTGTTGGCACTTGTAACCCCCAAAAATGTTTATTAAAGTAAAATTAAATTATCATACAAGATCTTTCTCTTATAATGTTATAAGAGAAATGTTATTTATCTCATAAATAAATAAACTGGTATGTTAATTAATAAATATGTGTTTCTATATTTATATACATTTTTGGAAGTTTATTCATTTATCAAAACACATGATTAGCTGTGGAAGCCCAGTACAAATGAATATATTTTACTAATAAATACTATATATATATATGGTGATGATTCACCATACACAGCTTGAGCATTTTATCCATCCAAAAAAGTGTTGTACCTATATATATATATTGTTTATAAGCTATATACAATGACTCATTTTATACAGCTTGAGCATGATGCAAACCAATGCCTGAAAATTTTCTAATCATTTATATTTGAAGAACTTTTTTGACAATCACACTATCGACTTACTGTCAATTGTATACAGAGTATATTATTGTCAGAAACATAAGTTCGAAAACAGTTTTTCTATCTTAATAATCAAGTGAGCACTTCTTTTTGCTCTAATGCCCAGTATGCTCTGTTTTTTAAAAATTATATTTACTTAATTTAATCTTCAGAGAATGTTTTCGATTTGAAAGGGCTATTATTTTAATATTCTAATAAATAGATAAATTATGTGCTTTTTAATTTCAAAAAATATCGCTTCAGCAGTAATATTACACTAATGATGGTGTTTCTTGATAGACTTTATTCACATGATTGGATTAAAGTTAAATAATTTTAATTTGTTACATTCTAGTGTTTAGTTACAGTTTAATTACTAGTTTATAACAGTTGTTCAGATAGTTAAAGAATTTTAATATAAGTTCATATCAACGATCAATTGTTCTCCAATGGTGTGAGCATAGATGAGCTTTAATGAAAAAATATATGTTTTAGTGTAAAAAAAGTTTGATATTAGGTAATGTTAATATGATAACAAGCAAATGAAACAATTTAAAATATGTACATTTAGCAGGATGAGTGTCCAGTATCAGTGATTTGATTCCATATCCTCTAGAAAATTAGGTCAGCTGAATGCACAGCTGGTGCATAGATATAGGTAGTCAACTATAATGTGAACTTCTAAGCTGAGACTACTAAAGTTTGTCTATCCACTTATATCCCCCCTCCTAAACCACTGAAAAATGAATTCTTGTGTATTTAATTTTCTCTGTAAATGAATTAAAGTGAAGGATAATCCATTCAACTATAAACTAGACCCCAGAAACTAACAAAATTATCTGAAACTACTAAACCATTCATAACCCAGTTTTCTGTTTTTATTACATCACTGCTGCAGGGGCCACAGCTTGTGATCACTCACAGATATTTTTCATGTTTCTGTTTTAAATGAAACAAAACATTTTTTTCAGAAACCCATTAGTTGAAGAGGAAATATTGTACAATACATGAGAGATAAAAAATTATAAAATCATTTGTGTGACTATGTACACGCTCAGGGCGGATCAGAGGCCCCAGCACAAAGGGTGGCAAACCTCCAATAAACCTCCAATTTATTTAACAAATAAAAACACTTAGGAAATGTCATTTTTGGAAACTTAAAATTACAATAACTTTTATGACAGCATAAAGCTTCTGATCAAATAAATGTTAACCTCAGTGTAAATATCGACCGCTACTTACAAGGGAGACCCACAAATATATTAAGACATTCGTAAATCAATAAAGCCTGTACCAAACACTTGTTCAGTTAAATTTTATTTAATTTTTATATATGCATCTTAATTAGTATTGAAATATTCTAGCAATTTGCAGTAATTTTTTTTAGTGGACTAAAACATCTCGAAAAACCAAAACCAAGTCAATTTTACGTTTACACTAAAAAGTGTAAATGTAAGAATGTATTTTTCTATTTGTTGACAATTTTAAATATTTTAAACTTATTTCTGCTTTTACTAATTTAAAATTTATGTAACTTTCTCCGATCTCGCTTACACTGTGTATTCCATTGCCTTCAATTTAATTTAACGCATATGTTTAATTGTTGCAGAGTCAACAACAGAGCTTATTGAAGGCACATACGGTTCAGTGTCGAGACAGCTAATGTATGCTGTCTTTACTACACCTGCAAATAGTATCGGAGGTTCAGCCGTTTGTGCTTTTTCGCTACAAGACATCAGCGATACATTTGAAGGCAATTTCAAGGAGCAATCGGAACTTAATTCTAATTGGTTACCCGTCCAAAGTATAAAGGTACCACCAACTAAAAAAATTGTAAATTTAAGTACAGTATTCATTTCAAGAGAAATTTTGTAATCGTTTCATTGCTAACGATTGTTGATTATGGTTTTAATGAATCAGGAATATGTATTTTAGTTTCAAGTAGAGTAGAGATAGATGCACTTCAGCTATAACAATATGGCAAACTTTGCTAACTTTCTCACAGATTCATAACTAGATCTGTAAAATTCTTATTCTTAAGCAATGAGCAAATAAAACCAGTTTGTGACAGTCTAAAATCTGGTTTCTCAAAGTGTAATCATATATGTATAATCATGTCCCCAATCACTGTACACAATTAAGTAACAATTTACAATGAAATTTATTTTAAAAAATTTAATATATATATATATATATTTTTTTTTTTTTTTTTTTTTTTTTTTTTTTTTGAGGACAAAGTTGCAAACAAATTACCTACATTAGTGTATTGAACAAATCACAAAGACTTTTGGACGGATTTATAAATGAAGTTATTGTTGTTAGTATTTCTGCATCATTATTATTACAATTACTCGGGTTTTTTAAGTCAGAATATAACTATTTGGTTTAAATTTAAACCCACTGGTTGAAGATGTAAACATTGAATATTCTCTTTGTTAACTTAAAACAAAGTAAAATTTTGCGATGTCTTGATTACAGACAAGATTAGTCTAGTTAAAGAATCCAAAATTAGGTACATTGTAGTTTTTTATTAAAGAAATATTAATACCTTTTATTGGCAAATAAAGGGTGATTTAATGAAAATGCTGGTTTTAAGTTGCAAGCTATTGTTGCAATGACAACATTTTATTTATATCTTTGTTAATCAGTATTTTTTGAGGTTAGTTATAATGGAACAACAAATATTAATTGTGAAAGACACATTAAAAATATGGTGAATGTTACGCAGGAACTTGCTGAAGCATCATACTAGGTCTTCATAATGCACCTAATGAGTCAACAGTAAATAGGCCAATGATAAAATTTAAGACGAGTTTGATTTCAGACATCAAAACACCAGAACATCGCAATTGTGCATAACAGTGTTGTCATGAGCCCACAAAAGTCAATTCGCTGTCATTTATAACAGTTGGGCTCCCTTCAGCAAATTCTCACAGAGTCTCCATATGCAGGCATATAAACTTCAGTTAACTCAACAACTGAAACCAATGGGCCATTTGCAATGAAGACTTTGTTGAATAGATTTTTTAGAAACAACATGCAGATAATAATTTTGCAGAAACAGTAATCTTCTCTGATAGGCATATTTTCATTTAAACAGCTATGTTAATAAACAGAACTGTGACATTTGGGGAGTAGAAAATCCTTGGGTAACCCATTCCACTGTAATGTATCCGCAAAGAGTGACTGTGTTTTGTAAATAGGGCCAACTTTTTTGGGAATGCCATTACAGTGAATGGACAATGAGAAATAAGGTTGACACATTTTTTTTGCCTTACCTTAATAATGGGATAATGAACAATTAAGGTTCCAATAAGATGACACTACCTGCAACAACTCACACGATAATTGTTGTAATAAATTTCCAACCTGAGTTCTATAACACAAGACGATCAGAACTTGTCAGCAAGGCCCATGTTACACAACACCCTGTGACTTCTTCCTTTGCGGGTATTTAAAATCATAATTTTATCAAAGTAATCCTGAACTGAAGGTAGAAATTCACAGTGCCATCGTCCAAATTGAGAACATCTGTATGAAGGTTATAAAAAATTTCACTAAATTGAGTAACAACATGAAGAGCAAGTCATATAGAACATATGTCAGAGGTAATTTTTCATGTGCAATGTTTTTTATATGTAATAGCAGCATCCTTTGCATTGATGGTGATATGTGTTACATTTCATAAATATAGAGAACTTTAATCAACACTTAAAACTGGTGTTCACCCTCTGTAATATTTTTAAAAAATTATTTTTGGCAGCTTATTAATTTTGATTCTGATTACAGGTGCCTGATCCCAGACCAGGCCAGTGTGTCAATGATTCCAGAACGTTGCCAGACCTGACTCTGAACTTTATCAAAACACATTCTCTGATGGATGAGTCAGTACCTTCATTTTTTAAGCAGCCCATTGTCGTACGCACAAGTTTCCAGTAAGTAAAACGTCTAAATAAAATCTTGTTACTTGTAGACTTTTTAAAATGCTGATTTCATTTGGATTATTGTAAATTGTATTACTCTGCTATTAGAGTGAGCTGCTATAATTATCAGAACTGATTCAGATGCCTTAGCAGAAATAAACAGTTTCACTATTTGGTATTATTAATTTTAAGTTCACTTTATTATTACTGTTCAACACCTGCTCTGAAAATACTGCAATAAAAGCTAAAAATTAAACTAAGTATTTTTGTTATAGTTACCGCTTCACACAGATTGCTGTTGATCCACAAATTAAGACTCCAGGAGGAAAGACTTACGATGTTCTTTTTATTGGAACAGGTCAGTATAACTGATTCTGTTTTTAAGAAATAGTATTTTGTATTGTTTTGTATTTACAGTGTGTTTGAAAAAGAACTCCCTAGTTTTATATGTAAATTTAATGGTGAAATTAATGGAAAAACTACATTTAGTACATACATGAAAGAGAATACCTTCAATTTTTTTTTTCATGTTAGTAAACTTCAACATTGGATCCATTTGTTGCCTTAAGACGATATTCCACTTCTAGCCAGGTGTTCACCAACATAGCATGTGTAACTATTTCAACCTGCTATGTTGCTATGATGATTATTTCCTGTAAATGGTTGCTGTCACAGAGTATTTTCAGCTTACACAACATTTTTTATGTGTCTATAAAAGAAAAAGTCAAGGTGGGTTAAGTTCGTGTTTCGTGGTGGCCAGCACTGCCTAGCCAACTTTCTGGAAAGCGAGTGTCAAGAGCCTTGCACTTACAGTTACTGTAACGAGGTGGGGCACCATCTTGTTGGAAAAACAGCTCTTTTTCCACCTCAATATCTTCCACTTGGGGACAAGCATACTCTGTCAACATATCACAGTATACGTCCTCGTTTATTGTTCTTTCTGCAAAAATGAAAGATCTTTTTTGTGATCATTGCTTGTATCATACTCAAAATCTTAAGCTGTCAATTTTAAATGTGATATGTAAGATTACCGTGAATCGTACCTGTTCAATAGTTCGTAATGTTTAAACACTCTTATGTAATACAGTACTTAAATGTGACAATTTTGTTTTCTCTAGTGAATAAAATTAATGTATGGTAATTGTACAACTTTATATAACAAATTGTTTAAATTATCATTATTCTTATCTAAGCTCTTCATATACGAATACTATTAGTATGATGCGTGGTAAGGATATCAGAATACCACTTTATACTAAAGCAATATGTAAAAAGAACAACATTTACACTGCCATAAAATATTTTAATCAACTGCCTGCTCATCTAAAGAATTTGTCTGTTTCTTCTAAAACAAGGGAAAAACTTTGTTGAAATATATAAAAGAAACTTATAGTTAACTTTATGAGATATCTATAATTTTTGATAAATGATAATGTTAACTTTTTATATAAGTGTATTTTATTTCCAATGTCTACATAATTTTTATTGTAATGAAATAATTCTTTTGTTTGCACTGCATAGCAAAATTATACCTTGAGTTTTCTGGTGAGTTTTCACCGAGAGATATGCCTCTCTCTTTCGGGATACATTGTATCTCCTAGGAGTAATGTATTTATAGCTAAATAAATTGAATTGAATTGAATGGTTCATGAAATATTATTTAATATTATTGTTTTTAAATTTTTAAGTAAGAGGTAACAAAAACAAAATAACAAAAATAGAAATTATGTTACTTTCTAAAGAGGTAATTATGTGCCTATTTTTACTTGTTTTGTAACTGACAATCAGAAATTCAACCACTACTGGTTCTACCAGTGCTTACAACTATTCTAATTTTAGATTGCAGGTTCATGAATTTATTGACTTTATTTCCAGATATATCTACAGTGAAAATATTTTATTTTAAAACTAATAAAGTGTAACATGTGTCAGCAAAAGTTTTATTGGTCTCATTGTAGTAACAATAGTTTTTTTAAAATTAAAGTCAAAATGTCCACACAATCATAGTTTATGCAGGCATCTTATTACGCTATACTTTTTTACATTCTTATTAAAAGCTTAAACATTGTATAATTTACATTTCAGATAATGGATATATTTTAAAGACTGTCAACGCAGATTCAGCAGATACTGTTGAAAGAGTTAGCCCTGTTCTTATTGAAGAAATACAAGTCTTTCCCCTCAATGTCTCTGTAAGGTCGCTAAAAGTTGCTCGAAGTGATAACCAAGAAGGTCGATTGATCGTTGTGTCGGACTCTGAAGTGATATCAATACGATTACATCGCTGTGACAAAGTCTCTGCTTGCAGGTAATAATATATACTGTATATGGTGAATAAAAAGTAGTCACTTGGAGAAAGCAGATTAACTTCATAGAAGCAAATTTCCACAGACTTGATATTCATTAATATCAATTTGCATTCACAAATTTCCAAACTTGAAGATAAAGTAAAAGATTTTTTTTAGTTTTACTACACTTTTTTGGAAATGTGATTTCATTATCATAATCAGTGTTAAGATCTGTAGACCTTTAGATTAGCAAAGAAAATCAGATTAAAAAAAAAATTATACACAAAGTGTGCCTAGGGAAAAAACTTAGTCAAAAAATTTCATTTTATTATTATTTACAATTTTGATATTCTCACTGATATACAGACAGATATTCTTGTAAAAACTATTTTTTGCACCAGCTAACTTGGAAACATATTACACCTGTGCAAAATATAAGCATCAATTGATTACAGTCAATTCTACTAACTAAAAAGTTAGTCAATTCTATAACACTATGAAAGTTGCGATTTTGATATTTTTCGGTAACACTTTTCTGTTTAAAATATTTGTTATAATTGTTTATATATATGTTATATTTATTGTGTTCACAAATTTTATTTAGAACTTTGAAATTTTTCAGTGATTGTGTTTCTCTCCAAGATCCATACTGTGCATGGGACAAACAAACTGGAAAATGTCGATCTGTTGGTTCGCCACGGTGGAATGACGAGAAGCAGTTTTACCAAAGTATATCGACCGGAGTTCATGCGTCGTGTCCAGCCAGTAAGTGAATAGTATGAATTTTTTTAAAAACTTGACCAGTACATTTAAATTTCTTTACAATTATAAGATTACATCCATATAGAAGCTAATAATTATCCCAATTATATGTCTTTCTTATATGTTTTTATATAAATAATTAATAGTATTTCTTTTTTATTGTCCTAATAGCTTTTATGTTCATGCTAACACAAATTCAATTATTACTGAAAGTTTATATGAGGTTTGCTAGATAATTTAATACCAGAAACTAAAAGCCTTTCATAAAACCAAAAAATACTGCTGAAATTAATGTAAAAACTTTAACATTACATACATTTGTATTTATTAAATTACAAAACCTTTCGCAAGATGAACAAATACAGGTGGTAACAATCAGTCAAAATATTACGACTAAAAAAAAGAAATAATATTGATATACATTATGTTATCTTTTTAATAAATGTCGATCGCAGCCTCATGTTCACTCTCATACATGTTTACATTGCATTGTACATTTTCGCTGTATTGTCTAAAATCATTTCATCTGCAACAAAAAGTTCATAAAAAAATAACTATAAAAAAATATTTATTTTATATTGAATTAAAAATTAATTCCGTTTTTTATTACTTATATTATGATAACTATAAATAATTACTACAGGTAACAAAGTGGGGCCAAGCAGTGTCGGAGGACTTTCTCAAAATAATCCTTCAAAGACGAACATTTTTGAAGGCGGAAGGCCCAAAGAGACGACACCAGAGGGTGAGATCATCAACATAACACCAGACGAAGAAGATTCAGGTAGTTAATAAAATCCACTATCTAATAAAACAGGATTAAAACTGTATAATATTATATAAGGATTAAAATGATTTTATTTTATCATGTTGTTTAGTAAACAGTAAACCCTTGATATAACACACTCCAACACATTTCCCCAATATAATGATTTTTTTTAAATCCCCTTTAAACCATGTGATAACACTCAGTGATAAAAGTAATCTTGTATTAAATAGTATTTTGGCTTATTACTTCGATATAATGATTTTTTTCCTTGTGGTAATATAAACATAATTCCTTATATTACTAATATGTAAAGTACAAAACTCTTACTTAATGAATAAAAAAACATTTTACAAAAAGTATACAGTACATTTTGTAGTTATTCAAACGCGTGTCTCGACATTAACACAATAGTACTTGCTTTCCTATTCCCTTCAACCAACAGTCAATGTTATCTGCGACATAGTACATCGTGTACTGTTTTGTTAACACACTAATAGTGTTAGTGTAGCTGTAGAGCCTACAGTTTAAAAAAGAAGAACCACAGTTTTTAAAATAGAGATTGATATATTCAGTATATAGAGATTTTTGTTCAGTTTTGAGGAAACGCCTTCCAAATGAATATTGGTTGCATTTAATCACATATAACGAACCTAATTTTTAAGAATATACCAATATAAAATGTTTTCCTTTGCACCCTTGAGATTTGTTATATCAAGGTTCTACTGTACCTTGAATTTACTAAATCCTAATGTAAGTTGGTTTGAGTACCAGTGTATGTCTGTGTATGTGTGTGTGTGTGTGTGTGTGTGTGTGTGTGTGTGTGTGTGTGTGTGTGTGTGTGTGTGTGTGTGTGTGTGTGTGTGTGTGTGTGTGTGTGTGTGTGTGTGTGTGTATGTGAGCACATGCGCATGCCTCTGCATGTTTTATATGTCACCGTGTAAAAACTTGTGTAAAATGAATGAATATGTTGTTGTGTAGGCCCTGAAGTGAGTGCAGCAGACAGTCCGCCTCCTCATTACTCCGTCGAAACTCTTGCGACCGCTGTGGTAGCTGCTTCGTTGGCTGCACTTCTTGTGGGTTTTGTTACTGGTTACCTCTGTGGGAGAAAATGCCACAAAGATGATGACGACAACCTACCCTATCCGGATACAGAGTATGAATATTTCGAACAGCGCCAAAATGTTAACACGTAAGTTTATCAAGCATTTCTACATCCAGAGTACATTTACATAAATAAATCCTTGATTTAGTAAAATATTTTATATTTGTATTAAATTACAAAATAATAACGTGATAAACCGACATTCCAAAAAGCTGCACAAATTAGTCCTTTAGGGCACAACATACCTATGCCATGTCGTGATATGCAGCGCCTGTTCCCTTTAAAAATTGTATGGTACTAAAATGTAGTTCATTATGTATTTTAAAGTCAGATGAATGGTTTGTTAAAATCAACTTTTTTTTTCAATAAATGCCAATTTTTTCTTTTTTTGATAAGGATATAAAATTTTTAAGCTTAACAATTAATTAAATTAATAACAATTAGTGGTGGATTTGATAGCAATCACAGTATTTTTCAAGAGCATCCAAAGTTACCTGTAGATTTTGTTATGAATTAACAACAATCGTATGTCTTAATATTAAAAACATCAACATAATAACTAATAAAAATTATTATTCCTTACTTAAAAAGGTAATTAATACTTTATGTAAAAGGAGCTAATCATTCAGGCAGCAGGTAAACCATGGTAAAAAATTAAAGATACAAGAACTGTCTAGAATCCAGATTGCCATCGCTTCTTTAAGTGATAAATATTAAGGTAAAACACAGACTACTGTTTTGAAATGGGTAAAGTGATATGTTTTCTTTTCTTTTTTTTTGTGAGTGGTTCAGTTTTTAATTGGGACTTACGACATTATTTATTACATTTTATTAATTTTTGTATTATCATTTATTTATCATTTTATTTGTTTATTACATTTCATACATAGTCTTTCCCTTATATGATTAAGTGTAACCTTTAGCTAATTTGGTAACCTCGTAGTTTAAGCATCTACAATTAATAGGATTTACTGTCTTATTCTGATTTTTAACCTTTTGGCTGCTAGCCTGCCCAGCAGCAGGCCCTACATACAACTGCTGACAATTTTAGTACATAAGTAACTATACATTTAAATATATTTACTATTTATCACTTTAAAAATCTGAAAAAATCACTCTTATTATGTGAGATTTATTGGTATAGTAATTTTTTGTTTCAATCAAACTTTAATTTAAAAAGATTAAGTTTTCTGAATGAAGATACTTCTAATTTCTGATTGAAGATATAAATTTTAAAACATTAAGTTTGAACTACAATAAACTACTTTATTTTACTGAGTATACTAATATAACTGGTATAGTTATATTCTCTTGTAAATACTGAACATTTTCATATAACGTTTAACTGAATTATATACAAACACGTCATGATTGCCATTTTGACTATCTAGTTAACAAAGTTCTATGAACAAGGTTATGGTACAGCTCTTATAATTTCGTCCTGTAACTGAAAAATATGAAAGTGTCAGAAAAGTGAAATAAAAAGATCAGTTAATAGAAAAATGTATATTTAGCTGCTGTCCATTGGATTTATTCTTAACTATTACTAACTAAAATATTGCAATGATAGATCGCTGTACCCCATTTTATGCTAGTAAATTATAACGATAGATCATTGCACGGCAGAAAAGGATTAACAATACACATGACATATGTTTTGCTGTCATTTACTAGTTGAGAGGATAATACCATAGCAGTATATCACAAATATAAATACAAATACATTTAATTGTTCTTTAATATTTTTCTTACTTTAAACTTCTGTACTAAATGTTTACGTTCTTATGTTTATAGTAGAAGATTAGCACCTGAACCAAAGCTCTTGGCTCAAGAAGAAGTTACATACGCTGAGCCTGTATTGGTCGCTGCCCCCAACAAGACTCTAAACTCTCCCAAAGCTACTTTACGCAAAGCTGATAATATGTTTCAATTTTCTGATGGTTATAATGCTGCACCTTATGCTCGGCCGAACAGAGACCACTTTGGTACTTTGAGGTCTCAACGTGACGCCGCCAAGGTATATTTATTATACAAACATATAATGTGAAATGTAGAAGTATTCAAAAAAATTCATGATTTCCTCTTACAGCAAAACTATTCTTTCTATTTATTTACTTTAAGAAGTATAAAGAATATGATATATTAGTAGTAAGAGTAATTATATAATATGGTAACAGAGAAAAAGAATTATCTTTGTTTCAAGGTCTTCTAGTTTAAAATGGTAGTTTTTATATCTATGTCCATCTGTCTGTGTTTGTATACATCGCTGCAGTTGAAACGAATTAACTGATCCACGAAATTTGTCATGGAGAACTTTTTTGCTTATATAATGGGATGATTTTAATTTTTTTTCATACTTTCATTTTCAAGCCTTTTTTATCAAATACCACTTAAGTCATTGATTTCTAGGAGAAGATGAGATTGTCGCAGCTATTAGAAGTTGCGAGAGTGAGAGGAGAAAAGATAACAATTAAAGCGAGAATGTTTCATATTGTGGGAGCACTATAATATTTATAGCAATAGGGTTCATCAGCAATGTACATTCTTTGCCTCATCGACTTTGTGATGAAGCTGTCAGAAATATAATTCAGAGTGTAAAACTAACAACAATCCATCAAGTATACGCTTCTTTTGTCATATTCCATTATTAAATTAACAAATAACATGAAATAAATAACAGTGTCATCTATTAACTCTTGTCCATCAATATTTGTAACTTGACAGCCTCAAAACTCAAGTGATTATATGATTTCAGTAACCACCCAAGTTATTATTAACCTGCATCACCTTGACCTATACCTAGGACAAATTCAAAAATGTACAGTAGTACTAATAATATGGTTTATTTTTTTCAGAATGAAGCTGCTGGAATGGGATATCGAGACGGTTTCGGAACAACACGAAGCGTAAAGAAAGTGTACCTCTGAGAGACAGGGGAGGAGGGAGGGAGAAGCCTTCCTGGGAGGGTACGCGGAGGGCGCAGGGGTAATCACCATCCCCTGGCCACAAATACACCTCCCTCTAGTTCATCTCCTTCCCCTCCATCCTCCTCACCATCCCCACCAACCACCCCTCCACCTTGCAGTTTTATTTATCGCACCTGAAATGAATTCAACAATTATTTAAAGTGCCAAACTGTTGGACGCTCAAACATGCGAAGCATAGTAACAAGATTGTGTCACTAGATCCACTGTTATTCCTTTATTTTAAATTAAATTGAGCTGTTACAAGAATGGACATGCCTACATTAGAACTTTATAGTTTACAGGAAGCTCATGTGTGTATAAAACATCGGTTAGCGTGTAATTATATTGGCATTGATATATTTTTAAGTGTACAGAGCGGCCATTGACTCTAAAAAAATTTAATTTTTTTTAAGTTAGCCAGTTCTGTTTGTAAATTGAGATGGCAAAGCATTTATACAATCTGTTAGATTAGAGCCCAGTTGTGCGTAAGGTAGAGATTTCAAAAAAAAATAAATTGTGCTTTTTCTAAAAACAAAAACTAAAAATACATATATATTTTTAAAGTTTCATATATTAGAAGAAATCCTCTTGAGAAAAGATATGACTAATTTAAATTATATATGAATAATTTACTAACAATATAGTTTGAGTTTATCCAATTTATCCAATATACTAAAGTAAACTGATTTTATCCAATTTTATCCTTAGAAATTTCAAATTAATTTATTAGTCATTTGATTAAAACAAAAGGAGTCAATGTTCAAGAAAATTAACTGATATCAAAATAATTAATGATCTCAGGTAGCTTCCATGAAGGACAAAGACAAGCAAAATTACTGAAAACATTTTATTGTATGCAATTAAAAAAACTGGTTTTTTAAAAAACAATACTTTTTGTGTGGTTAATTGCACCAAAACCAAAAAAAAAAACTATTTGATGAAAGTAATACATCTTGGTGTTCAGTTTCCTGTCATAATGGCCAACTAAAATTTTAACAGTCATAACAACTACTAAATAAAAAATCAAATAGGCCGTAACTCAAACTTGCTTATTTCACAAATATTGTACTTTACTTGCTTTATCATAACTTTTGATCAAAAACATTTAGAAATGAATTGGAATTGTGGAACCAGATAATTTTATTTGTGGCCTGCATAGAAAATAATAACTGTAAATTTTAATATTATAAATTGGAATATCTTTTCTCACTGTTGTTTTATAACTTAATTATTGTATAAATACCCTTTAAGTTAAACAAAAACAACAGATAGCACTATTTTCAGTTATACATTTTTGTTAAGTAACGTAAGGTGCCGTATTTTTGTTAACGTGTACATTACCGCTTTCACTGTGTGAGTAGTGAATGAAATATTTATTCTAGTTAGCAAGTTGTACAGAATAGAACAATATATTTACAGTATATTTTATGAAGGCAACGTATTATGTACTGTACCAGTGATAAGCCAAACAGTACGTTCTTTTATTAATTCTTTCTATAGTGATTTGCATATATAAATATATATACACACATATATGATACAAGATACATATATATCTTGTGTCATATAAGAAACAAGAATTGAAGTCTTTTTTAAAGGTGGTTTGAGAGAGAATGTGTGGAATTTTTAAAATAAAAGACTGATCATGTTTGATAGTTTTTTGTTTTTGTGTTTACGTCTAGAAGACTCTTTTTTAAATAAGTCTTGAAAGACTATATTTGATTTGTATGTTTTGTGTTTTTAGTGTGAAAATCTAACTATTAATTTATCAAAATGTTTCTTTGTACCTATTTTAAAGAAAAGTATTAGCTATATTATATTTACTGTTGTAGATTTCCTAGTAAATTGTATTTATTGTCAGACATTTAGTAAGTTTTTTTTTATTTCTTTTCTTGCCTGATTGTACTTTACAATCACAAATAAATGAATTTATTGCACTTGCAGTAAGTTTTAAACAATAATTATAGTAATAAAATGTTTAAAAAATTATTATTGATTGATTCTTTATTTAAAAGTAAAAAACGTAATTTAGTAATTTAAAAAACATGTACTGTATTTTTAAGTGAAGTTTTTTAGTATTTTTAGTATTTAAAAGTATTGCATTAGTTTTCGGACAGAAATAACTACGTTTTAAATTAAAAATTCGCTTTATTTTTGTCTATAAGTTTGGGTTGTTTTTTTCCAAAATTAATAACAAAGAACATAGTATATAATAATATTCAATAGTTTTATTATATATATGTTAATTAAATATTTTTTTTAAATCTTTTTTTTCTTTATCTGCGTTAATTCACTTTTTAGTTGTACCAATATTAATTTCTAAAAGAAGGTGAAATGCACGAAGCTTTAAATAAATCTACATAACACAGTCACTTATAACAGCTAATACTTTAATATTAGTTATTATAAACATTTGTTTAAATGATTTATTAATGTAGGTAAGAGCAATACTAAAACAAAAGATATTTTAAAAAATGGAATAGAAGGAAGCATAGAGGAAGTGGGCTGTAAACAGTTTAGTCTGGGTTGTCTTTATTAGTTATGATAAATGTCTGTAGGGTAAATAAAAGTATTCAAGACTGAGGATAAAACCAAAGAAAACAAACCCTCAATTACCAGCAGGACATACCAGTATCTGTTATATAATGTAATCATCATTTGTATTGTTTTTTGTAATAATTATGATTTAATAATTCCCATATGATGCACTAATTAGTGCAAGATTCCTTTGTTAATTTATAGTGACTATGAAGCACTATAAATTATAACACTCATTATGAAGCATTAATTATAACACTCAAAATTGAAAATGGATATTTTTCAGTGATATTATAACAATAATTGTTTGTTTGTTTTTTTGTATAAAAGTATATTATTTTTAATTAATTTAAACTCAAAACATTAAATTGAAAGCTTTTAGACTAATTCATTCCAGAAAAAATATTAAATAATTAATCTATATTAGGCCCTTAATATTATAATTATAAGATAACTATCTAAATTTACTAACACTTTAATTGTTTATACAATTGCATTGATACGAGTTTAGGAATAAGTTTCATATTGGCTTGTATATTCATTTAATAGTTTATTTTCCTCTTGTCATGTTATTATTTTTAAATTATTCGTTGTCTTCCTAATTTTTCCCCAGCAATATATTTATTCATAGAGATACATCGTAAATTTAATAGTGTATTTTTCTGTAATATTTGTAAACAAAAGCAATTAAAGTTTGTTTTTTTACCATATAGATTATATCAGTTCCAAATATTTCAAGAGTAACAATAATTATAGTCAGTATACAGTTAGTGATATTCAAAGGGATAGTTTCAGTAGGTTTAGTAATAATTTTACAGCTCAGTCCCTGGTTCTAGTCACAAGTTTCAACAGAGAATTTAAACATAAAAATAAAACTTGGTAATTATTAATGTATTATGGAAAACAAATTCAAATAAATCTTTGAAGGTTAATTCTAAAATAAAACATGGTCTAGTAGACTCTAATGTTATTTTTAATCAATTTATAAATGTTTTAAGATATTAATACACCATAAATATTATTTCAAAAGATTTTTAAAAAAGTTTGTGCAGTATGTTTATGTATCAAAATTTTATAAAGTACTATATAATATGGATAGAATGATATGGAGTGTGTTACTATTTCCACGATGTAACACTTCATTAGTGTTGTTGTTCTATTGTTATTTCCATGTACAGTGAGAAAATATCAATGTTACTAGAAGGCATTGTTGATATTTCTGGATAATTTTAAAACCCTTAAAATAGTTATATTTTTGAAATACAATTTGAATAAATTTCTTTGACTTTGAGGTCTGTAGGCTCTTGTGTATATAATTTATTTATTTTTTAAAATAAAGACCGGTAATTAAAACCAAGAACTCTAACATAATTCTTTTTCATTTCAATCTTATATTATGGTCACTTGTTTGTATGTACACTTATTGACAGTCAAAGAATCGAAACGTTATTAATTTTCTAAACTCTTACTATCACTTTTTTGACTAATTTCAAAATAGTCGCTGTAGTTTTGAAGAGTTATAGAACAAAAAAATATAAATAATTATATAGTCACATAATGTTTACAATTTAGCTCAGAGAGTACAAAAACGATTGAATTTCATTGGAAACTATCCCGCCATTTAGATCAGTCAGGAATTGCTTAGCTAACATGGTACTTTTTTTTCTAAAAGTTTTAAAATATTATTGTAGACATCTATATTTTCAAACTGAGTTATTTACACAAGATCTGGTTGAAACGAGGTTTTCCTGTCCGTTTCTTCAACCTGTATGTCCATCCACTTACAATAAGTAAACAATGTATTTAAATATAGACCAAGACCGACTACAAAATCTTCATTTTTTATTTACTTTGTCCAATTTAGTGAATAATGTAATATATATTAAAGAAGTATAAAGTATAAAATGATTTTCAATTGCATAGGTTTAAAAAAAAAATAGATATATAGCTATTTTGTAAATACAATAACGTTTCTTAAATATATAATGTTTATTACTTACACTATTTACTAAACATGCATATATATAATTAACTTGTAAAAGCTTCTTCCAAAATGCAGTGCCGGCAATGCTGTTTTTTTAATCTTAAATAGATTAGAGTTTTGTAATATTAAGACAACATGGAATGGTTGTACATTAAGTGCGAGAGGTCAAGTTAACATCCCAAAGTTAACTATTGTTATCAAAATATAACATTATCACTAGTTTGCCTTTCATACGTCAAGGCATTTTTTAAAGTATATATACTTTTTTTTACATAGATTTGACTTGTAAGGTAAGGTAATCAAATTAACATTTGTTTGTAATTGTTCTCCAAGCGGTTATAAGACGAATCTCAATTTGGTTTTTTTAGTGAAAGATTTTAAAATGTCTTACTATTGGTATTTTATAAATTTTCTATTAATAAATTACTTTTTAAATTTTATTTAATTGGTTTAATAAAAATGATTTGTTTTTATTTTAAGAAGTATAATTTACTTACACTTAACATATTTACGAATTAAGAAATTTAATGCTTTTAAAAGTAAAAAAGGTGGTTGAGTTTAAAATACTCTTTTCTTGAGTATAAAACCAGGAAATATATTCAGGAAAAGTTAAAATTCTTGTAATATTTCTAGTTACAGAAAAAAAAGATTTATCATTAAATCCTTTTAACTTAAAATCGTACCTCATGACAACACAATTTATAGGGGTTGTTAACTCAAAAATTCTAGTCATAACAAATTCAAATTGACTGAGTTTTGTTTTACTTATAGAGGTAAAATAATGAGCGGCAAGTTATTCCTGTTATTCACAATTTGCAAGTGATTGCCACCATCTGGGCAGTTTGTGTTTGTTATTAACAAAAAAATATTCATAGTAAGACATTTTATTCGGCTAAATATTTTTCATAAAAAGAACGGTGTTGAGAACTGATCAAATAATTTATAAAAAATATTAGTGTATTAAGTATTAAAGACTCTAGATTGAAAAATATTTGTAAAATAGCTTATACTCTTTTGTTGTACAAACAGATTTCCCACGATCACTAACTACTGATTCTTTATTGTAAATTATGTATGATTATTGTACATTTTTTTAAATTATAAGTTTATCTTGTATACCGATTAATTTTAAAATTGTATTTACGTCTATTGAATTGTATTTTTTTTAATACAAAATACTAGTACAAATTAAACAACTCCACATTTTAAAATATGTATTTAGAAATACTATGTGGCCTAAAAATTGTCTTTAAAGTTTTATTTTAAAAAATTGGAGTTGTTTTAGATTTTGTATTAGTCACAGAACAGTGAATGTTTTTAAAACAACATAGTGTGTACTTTAACTTTCGCGACAATTCTGTGTACTTTACAAATTTCTTTAATCTTTCGTCTGTGAAATACGTTCATCTTCTTGTATTTTAATATTGTCATTTAGTAATATAAGTTATTTGATAGTATCTTAAGTTTAAAGGAATATAAATACTAGTTGAATTTAATTAAGCGCACAACATTATTTAATAACTTCATTTTTACACATAAGTTAAATAACTTACAGAATATGTATTTATTTATATTTTCAGTTCCTCTGATTCTTTTCAACAACAAAATAATAATTAAAGTGTTGCATTTATTTTTTTTTCTAAAGTGTATTTATTATTATAGTATAAGATGTTATTTTATTTTAACTTTTGCATCTTCAACTTAGACAGATACAATGTCCGATCACAAACAAGTTAAGGATGTACTTCAATTTTGAAATTAGAAACCTTCAGAAGACTATTTTTAATAGTTATTTCTTCCACAATGTATGTTAATTATTTTCTGTTGACATACAAATTTTAAAACAAATTTTTTCTAGAAACAAATTTTAAAAAGTAACGAAATTCACAACTTAATTCACTTTTTAAAAAAATAACAAAACGAACACTAGCTGCCATAAAATCAAAACTTTTGAACCTTTTACTTTTTTGGAAATTTGATTTCACCATCGTAAAGGTGTTAAAGTATGTTAAAATCAATTAAATTTTAAATGGTTATTCAAATTTCAACATGGATTATGATATTCAAATAAGGTTTTCAGTCTGTAAATATAAAAGACAAAGTTCTCACTCCTCACTAACTCTCCAGTAACTTCCCAGTAACATAGAAAACTTAAATTTGACTCCTTATAAGCCAAACTAGCCATTTTGGAATTTGTTTGGGCCACATTTATTGAAATGATGTGTTAAAATGAATTTCTGTAACACTAACAACCCCTAAGAAGTAAAAATGTGTTCCAATTCTAACTATTAAATAGTTATCTTTGCTCCTTTTTTCTGTCTCTCCCACCAGTGATCTTATCCTAAAATCCTTTGAAGGTTATGTTTGCTCCCTACTTATGTTTAAAAAGCCAAACCTAATTGACTCCAATATATATGAGCTAATAATAGTGTAATTGTTAAACTAAAACTTCCTAAATGGCATAACAGTGCACCAACCCCAAATTTGAATACATATTTATTTTTTATTCCAAACTCTATATCTGTAAAATCGAAAGTCTGTGTGTTTGTCCAGAACAGAAGCAGCTGTGTGGATTGTCATGAATTTTTGTGTACAAACACTTTTAGATACAAATCTCACTTCTTTTGCAGTTAATGTAATCATTGCTTAATTATTGCATTGAAGCTGTATGTAGGCAAGCAGCTTTCCTGCCTGAATTAGGCTACTGTGTTCTCAATCGATCTATGGTATGCATAGATTATTCGATTATGTTTTGTTTGATCAATTTATCATAACATCAATATTTTTCGTTGATACTAACAATACCATAGCGAAGAATGGGTACAGTTCATTTGTTAATAAAGTACTATGAAGCTTTTTCAAATAAATTTTAAAACATTAACAAATGTAAATGCTTAATAAAACAAAGAAAGTTTTGTGAAACCTTCAATGAAGGAAGATCCTATTAGCAGTTGATACTTTAAATACAGTTTTAATAATAATAATTGGTCTAATAACATTTGTATACTTTAAGGTAAACCACACTATTACTCAACTAGTATTTTTATTCAGATGATATATTTTCCAACTGTAAAGTGTTCATTATATTTTGTACAAATCTCTGGGGATATAATTTTTAAAATAGAAAGTAACCAAAGCGTTACAAAACAAAATATTGCATGTAATAGTTTTTGAAATATATTTAAAAGATTTCTTCATATCAAAACTTTCAAAATAAAAAGTTTTGATAACTAAATCTATAGTTATCTATATGTGTGCCTGTAGTCGTGATTCTAACGCAGTTTGTTGATTAAAGAAACTTTTATTTTGAAATCTTACACTAGATTGTACAGTAGGCTACTTTGAGTAGATCGTGATGCGTAGGATAAATTATTATTATAGACTTTAGCAAAGGATTCATACACATTTTAATTGAGTTTTGATCCCAACCTTTCCGAAAACATTCCATATTAATTTATTTGCATTGTCTTTTAACTTGTTTCAGTTATTTTCTCCTTTTCAAAGTATTTACTCTATGAATCCTAGTCTAAAGGTGCTATGGCACTAAACCACTTTAGTTAAATAAGTAAAGCATTAGCTGGTTGTTATCAAATTGTTAGTGTTAATAAATACACGCTAATATTAATATATAGGTGCAGATCCTTTCTGTATTTTGTATCATCACATAAATATATGATTTCCATTTGTGGACTTGTAATGAACCAATATATCAAATAAATGATTTTGATTAGGTATTTCCTGCTTCTTTTTTATAAAACCCTTTTAATTATATTTTTGCATACTCTATTTTATAATATGTTTCTCTTTAATACATAATGAATTTCTGTATTTAACTGTATCACTGTGACCATCGAGTTACTGGACAAAGGTTTGGCGAAAGAATGCATAAATTGATTCAAATTTGCGATATTTAATTAGATCTTCATGTTTTTGTATGAGTCTCCATCTGTACATTATATTATTTGTCCTGGAAAAAGCACTACTATAATCAAAAACATTCTCGCTCAATGTCTTTTCCAAATTTAATGTAATAATCCATAGTGTCAGCTGGTTTTAATAACACATATCTGCATATAAGCTTTGCAGATAATTGTTAGCTGAAGTTAAGAAATGTTTATAAGCTTTAAATCAGTATATAAAAAATTCTACAATAATTTTAAATCACAGAAAGAAAAAAACAGATTCATTGAGGAAAATATTAAAGTATTAACTGATATTTACTGGTCGGTTATTGGCAATATTGGTTTAAATCCCAAAAAATGACAATCAAATCATTAAAATCTTACTGTAACCATTTACTTGCTTTCTCGTTATTTGAAGTAATATATATAGGTGGTTTTCATAGGCATGGGTACAGTGGGTGCTAAAGCAAACATATATCCACACAGCTTAGTGTAATTGGCTGATTATCTTAATTATTCAGGTATATAATAGTTATTTATACACTGAGTGAGATAATATAAAGAATGGGGTCATAATGCATGTGTATTACATTCATTTGATCCATTCTGGCTACAAGCAAAGTTATGGCACTACAGTTAGGTGATTCTCAGCTGTTCCATCGTTCAGAGCTAAACACAAAAGTATTCATTTTTTAAAAAATGAAACATTTTCCCCTTTAAATGGTCCTGATTGGTTGGAATGACTTACTAAGCACAATACAGGGCTGACGTTATAATTTTAAACATTTCATTGCAAAATTTACTACAATTTAGCTATAAGCTGTACTTGAGAGAGAAGCTTTTCTAAGCTTAGTATTGTAAAGTCAAAACTTCAGTCAACCACACTGCAAGATCGTTTTGAACATCACCATTCATAGAATCATAGATGCTGTAAATGCATCTCAATAGTGCAACTAAAGAATTAAAAAAAAAATTGAACCTATTGAGTGGCTAATGGTATTATAGTGAAATGTTTCAAAGTTTTATGTGCTTTAATCGTTTTAATTTTATTATGCTTGTTTGTACATTAATAAACACTTTAGTCCTGAATATTTTTATGAATAAAATATACAAAATATTAATCAACCACCTTACAGTATTCTGAAGTAAACGTTTAAGGTTTAAAACTAATTATAAACAGAAGGTGGTAAGGCGTGATTCTCAGCAACAGTATCCATATAAGAAAATCCTGCCCATGCCTACAGTGGTTCTGAAAAAATCAGTTTTTATGGTTTGGGTATTGCAAATTTGCTTCCATCACATCATCAGAAAAGCTATATGCCACGATTATTTTGATTCATTATCGGACCATAATTTATTATATTTTAACTTTGGTACTCTGAGTTTGGGTATAAATCTTCATATATGACCAAAATTTGAGCAAAATCTGATGAATCAATTGTTAAACATCAGGTCTTTTTTCGAAAGCTTTTGAACCGTATATTTTGAGCAAATTATTGCTAAAGTTTACATATGATTTTTTAAGCATTTATTAATTATTTGATTATTTTTGTTTCTGTAAAAAAAACTATCCTTTATGTCACCGATTGCCATTTTTTTGTCTTTGAAAATTTAGTATTATCCCTCTCATTATGCAGGTTCAAATGAAACAACCTTTTAGAGAGAATTATCCAAGAGAATTTTGAATTTTTGTCTTTATTAAGGGGTGAAGTTTGCAACCCATTTCCACCTTTGAAAAAGAGAGAGAGAGAGAGAGAGAAACAAATGCTTGTTGTTCCAAACTATATATATTATAGGAATACATACATACATATGTACGTACGTACATACATACATACATACATACGCACGCACGCGCACACACACACACGTTCAGGAATACATATTACTATAGTGATGTCCTATACTCCTATTAAACAAAGGAGTACATACGAGGTGTGTTCAGAAAGTAGCTAGAATTTCGTTCCAAAATTGTTGAATTTTGAACAAAAACAGCGGCGAATGGAAGTTGCTCAGGAGTCATTAAATGAAGTCAACGACAATGCAGAATTACTGAACCGTATTATAACAGGTGACGAAACATGGGTTTACGGATATGACGTCGAAACTAAGGCTCAATCATCCCAGTGGAGGCATTCTGGCTCGCCAAGACCGAAAAAGGCTCGACAAGTGCGGTCGAACGTAAAGGTTATGCTCACTGTGTTCTTCGATATTAATGGCATATGGCATCATGATTCCTGCCACCAGGTAAAACGGTCAATAAGGAGTACTACCTACAAGTTCAACGCCGTTTGCATGAAGCAATCCGAATAAAACGCCCGGATCTGTACAAAAACAATTCATAGTTTTTGCACCACGATAATGCACCAGCTTACACTTCATTGCTTGTTTGTGAATTTTTGGCCAAAAACAGTACTGTAACAATGCCCCAGCCTCCATATTCGCCAGACATAGCTCCGTGTGATTTTTTCTTATTTCCAAAAATAAAGAGAACCGTAAAGGGCCGTCGTTTTACAGCCGTAGATGACATTAAAAGCGCATTGCTGAAAGAACTAAAGGCTATCTCAAAGATCGAGTTTGAGAAGTGTTTCGAAGATTGGAAGAAGCGCTGGCACAAGTGCATAATCTCCAATGGGGACTATTTTGAAGGCGACAACATCACTGTAGAAGAATAAATATTTTGTTCAAAAAATTAAAATTCTTGTTACTTTCTGAACACACCTCGTATATCCTAAGGCAATACAAATTTCCTACCTATAACGTTATATCATACAGTAATAATGCATGCTATTCTGTAACCATCTAATTAAGTCTGCGTCGTATTATAAAACGGAACGCAGCTCATGACGTCACTCGAATGACGTCACCAGAACCACCTATTGATTTCGCCGACATGTTTCAAGACGGATTCACTTGACAGATGCTTCATACCGAAATATAATTACTTTTATACATAAACTTACAAATACTGTACAGTTTTCTGGAATAGTTTATTAAAATGACAACAGAGCTGGAACAAATTTGGAACAAGAACACGAAATCGGTTGGTTTGAATTCAGCGAAATGTGCGGAGTGGTGGTCCAAGGTTGTGGCCAAGTATAGTGAAGAAGGTAGACAGTTTCATAACATCGACAGTTTGCAGAGGAAATTCCAACACTTCGCCTCTGTTGAAGGATATTTAAAAAATCCAGTTGCAGTGGCGTTTGCTGTTATCTTCCAATAGTGAGTAACAATGTTTAAAATAAATTGCATAACCGTAGGAGAAAAAAATTTGCTAATGCTGTAAAAATTCAAAATAAAAATTGTGTATGATTTCACTCTTACCGCCGTCAGGTTGGTCGTATTTTGAAATAAATTAGCATGTTCAGTTACTTTGAAAATACAAAAATCTCCGAGAAAACATTTACAGCTTATCTTACAAATGCAAACAGTTTTGAGAAGCTTTAGTCTAAAAATGTAATTTTTATATTTCGATGGAGGTCAGAGTCTTGGCCTGTCTGATAAGAATATCAGAAAATGCATTTTTACATGAAAGTATTTAATAACATTTATCTACTTGCTTTCAAAAATTGTTAATAGCCTAAGTTGTTTTCAAATTTGATGCAAAAATGGTTTAATTGATTACTCAGATTAAGTATGGCTCATTTTGTTGAGTACATGCTCCTGCTTTTTCTAGTTTTTAACTATATTCGTTGACGCGTTTGGGAATATTTCTGATATAAATTGTTTGAAGTTAGGAAAGGCAGAGATGTATGTACTTAAGAAAATAGCAAAATTCTTCGTGGTAAAAAGATAATTACATTAAGAATATCGTCGTAGTGAAACCGGAACGAAATACTTCAAACCACCGGTTGGGAAGGGGAAGAACACCCCGCTAGACAAAAAGGTGATTTCTTCCGGGAAAATTTTGAAATTTTATATAGTATTACAAAAGCGAATATTTAATAATTTAAAAAAGTTTTGTTTTATATTTGATAGCTTTTAAATTTAGCTAAGTTATTATTTCTTTATGAAAACTAACCTAACTCTTGTTCAGAATACATTCATATTTTCCCACGAGTGATTTTTTTGATGTCTTTTTTTATTTTTCATAGCAATCTGAACAAGGAAAAACCTTGCATAACATTAAAACTCTCTCATCAAACTTTTTTTTCATTAAATATTATTTATTAACGAAAATATTCTTTCCACTTACCGATTTTCTGATTCTATAGTATGCTGATCACTGCCAACCAAATTAATATTCTGTTTTTCATCGCTAATGTATATTAATATTAATACAGACTTAGTAATCTTAGATATCTGCACAACAGCTTTTAGTACTTATGTACAATTTTTATTTTACTGTCATTTTTGTTGTTGACTGAGACATTCACAAATTCGTTCGGGACACCGGGACAAGAACTCAAAACTGGGATTGTCCCGTTCAAATCTTTACAAACCCTAACCGTAGCCTAATTAAGTAAAAAACGTTGTTAGTGAACGAATGATAGGTTATAACTGAAAAAATTCACAGCATATTCTGCAAGACATACCACGTAGTACTTAATTAATGGTAGTACCAAATGTTTTTATTAAATGTTTTGTTGTCAAATAATCGTAAATAAACATAACGTTAATTTACTAAGTTGGGCTCACGAGCTAAATTTTTGTTCATACCTGAAGATTCATCTCTAACCAGTAGGCTATGCTAAATTCGAAACAATTACGACTAAAATTTGGTACAATAATATCTGAATCTTCCAATGTGACCGAAATTTGAGCAAAATCTCTGGAAACGATTTTGGTAAATTACGAAGATTTTTCGGTAGTTTTTTAATCAATTTAAAAAAAAAAAATTTAATGCGAAAATGTTTACATAATTTCTTTGTAACATTTAATTTAATTTTTTTCAGTTTTGAATACGACCCCAAAGCAGTAGATTGCCACGGGACAAACATACAACACTTCAAGAAGTTTCTGGCAGATTGCGGAGTTGGAACTGTGAGAATTTTATCTGTGGCTATTGTTTAACAGTAGAATAAGTGTTCTTTATCACAAATATCGTTGTTTGTGAGTTTTGAAATATTACTTAATATCTGTTGAAAAATCGTTAGCTTTCATTGGAACCAAGTAAACCTAAAATATCTTTCGACATCTATGGTTTACAGTAAATATACGTTAAATGTATATTTAACGTATATTTAATTAAATTGAATTAGTTAATTGAATTAATTTAATTAATTGAATTAATTAAGAAATTCACTTTCATTTGATAATTAAATTATTCAAAATTATTAAAGAAAAATTGAACTATACTTTGATTGTTCTTGACTTACATACTCAATCCCCCCCGTATGTTAACATTTATTAACGAATTTCCACTGAAAAAATGAGTTTTTGGAGCAGTCATGTTGAGACTCAGAAGATCACTCGCGTGTGTGTCTGTTAGCAAGCTCACGTTTGCAATTTTGGTTCGATTTGCAAAAGTGGCACAAGACAGAATGGTATAAATTTTTTAACCAGCGAAATTCGTTCAACAGTTTCAAAATGGCGGATATTCCAAATCTTTAAAAAAATTCGTAATTTTTTTCTTAACTATTTTTGATAGTCTGATTTCACCACCTATTCAGCGTTAAAAACTACGCGCCAATAAGCGTTTTGAATTTTCAAAAATAGTTGGAATTAGGAAATTTTGGACAGCAGTCAGGGTTCATTTTCGTATTTTCAATGTAATTTGAAGGTTTATTATTTTTATTTTAAGGCGAAAAGCACATTGAGGTTATTATCGCCTCCCTAAATGTAAATATGAGTGTAAAGTGTTAAAGTCGTAAGTGTAGTGTTGTCAGTGTAAGTGTGTGTTAGACTCGGGAACTGCGAGGGACGTCTAAATCCTCACAATAAGTGCAGCTAGTCTGCACCCCCTGCGGGGTTGAAAGTTTAAAATGCTGGTGCGTGTGGATTTGAATATCATGATTAAATAAACATTTTTAAAAGGAAAAAATACTTTGGGAAATTCCATTTATGGGAACTCGCTTTTATGACGTCAGCGTAACAGCTGCGTGCTGCGATTATTTAAGGTTAATTAATTATTAGGCTATGTGTTAATAAGCTATTTATAACAAATAAAGGCAGTCAAATTTAATTTGTAATAATACTTATTGTATTTTTATTAACAGGAGAATCCAATATACGGCGAAGTTATAAGTTTATTAGAAACAACTGACACCAGCAGCACTGAGGAGAACAAAATCGACGGCCTTTTTGGGAACGAAGATAAACACTATTTTCTAGATTTAGACATGATAGTACTCGGATCAGATGCCGAAGAATACGCGGATTACGCTGGCAAAGTTCAACAGGAGTATTCCTTCCTTCCAATTACTTTGTACAAGAATTTAAGATTAAAGGTAACTCAATCTAATTGCTTACAAGTCGTATCGTGTTTTTGGGCCAGCCACAACCAGTTGTGACGTTGGATTTTGAGTGATGAGAGGGCACAAATTTATATTGTTATATAATAGTGTATTTTGCTCGTCGCAAGACTTAAATTAATTATAATTAAAATGTCATGAGTTTCCGCTTGAAATCGAACCGGAAACCTTGCGTGTGTGAAGCGTCCGTGATAACCACTACACTACGGAAACTACGAAGACGTTTGACCGATATAAATATATGAAATTAATTGTTAATTTAATTTTCATGTTGGTAGTAATAGTAAACGATTATTTGTTTTATATTAATTCATAATAATCAGCAGATTTCATTGAACAGCTGATAGGCTATAATAACTTTTAGACTGTGTCGTGTTTTCGAACAAGTTTTAATTCAAATAAAAAGGAAGAGGAAACATGATACATGATTTTTATTTTTGGTTCAATAACAGAAGTTTCTTCCTCATTTTTTCAAGGTACACCTAAATTAGCGTAATATAAATTTTATTGTTGAAAAATAACGTAAAAAAGAGTAGCAAAAAGAAAATTGGAAGTGGTTGAGTTTTTTACGGTGGACAACCGTATATTACATTTTAAACTTAAGGTATTTTTTTACAAATTGTATTATTGTTTTATGAATTTTAAAATCTTCGCCATAATTTTTTTTAAGAGCTCCACCTTAAGTATCAAGAGAATTATCTTCAGTAGTGTTTGAAAAGTGTAAAATTACATAAAAAAAACAAGATCTAAAAGTCAGTTTCAAAACATTAAAAGGTAAATGGTCACGTGACATGTAGTTAAGCTTTTATTTTTTTTTTTTTTTTTTTTTTAATATTGTTACTTTGTGACAAAATATTTATGTTATTATTACAGTTTATTGGGACATTTGCCATCATTTTGACATTGGGACACGATATACGACATTTTGAGAGTATAAATCAACTCTCGTTCTGAAATGCCTAACTTAAAACCTAAACATGCGAATAAAACATGAACCTATGTTACAATACTTAAAAAACTAAGGACAAACACTCAGGTCAGATCCCTCAGTGCTTATAACAAATAAAACTAACAATTCACCAAAAACAAACAAAATAAATAAAATTCTATTATCGAACCGAAAATAAAAATCATGTATCATGTTTTCTATTCCTTTGTATTTTAATTTTACGATAATTTGTTCGAAAACACGACAAATTAACAAAATAATCTGAAACTTATAGCCTATGAGCTGTTCAATGAAATCAGCTGATCGTTACGAATTAATTTAACAACTGATCTTTTATTATTACATATTTATCAAAATTAAATTAACGATTCATTTCATACATTTACATCGGTAAAACTTCGTAGTTTGGTTCGATCCCGGGAGGAAACTCAGGAAATTTTAATTATAATTAATTTAATGTGAGACTTGCAACTCGCAAAATATAATATATATATATATATATATATATCAATATAAATTTGTGAACTCGCGATCCAACATCACAACCAGCCCTAAAACGTGACACATGTTCAAACGCTATACAGTAGTATCAGAACAACAATGAGGTACATGTACCGACTGATGTCCGGGCGAAATGTCGTGTATTGTTGTTGTATACACAACTAATGACATATGTTCGAATAAACATAAAACATATTTTATGAAAAAAAAAAAAGATGGCGTGATAAGAACGAAAAACGGATTTGTTGTTTTCTAATTGCGGTATTTTCCCCCTTAATATTTGAAGTTAAATTTAAATTGATTAGAATTTTGTAATGCAAACTTAGTGTTCTGACAAATAACGCCAGAAATATTTACCAACGTAATTAAAGAATTTATTAATTCTTTATTAACTAAAGCTGGTATTAGTAGGAATTAACAGATGATTTCTAATTCTTACGCTAGCTTAAAGTAACTAAACTAACATCGTAGGCGTACAATTAAATGTTCATGTTTTCCCGACTTTTTAAATATGTTAATTTATTGTTAAGAGGCAAAATTAAACAGTATGTTTCAGTTATCTAAAACTTATCAAAAAATAAGATTAATTTTATCGTACGGTAATTTATGTTGTATCAGGAAATTAAAAATTAATAAAAACCCACTATTTCCGTTTCACTATATAAAGTTTATTGCGCAGTATGGAAGACATATTTTTAGAAAAGTAATGCATGAAGTAATATAGTGACAGACAGAGGTGCTAATGCCCTATGGCGCAAGCACCCCCCCCCCCAAAATTTCCCTCTCCTTGAAATTTGATAACTTTTATTACTACTAATATTTTTTTTATTCTTAAACGTTTTAATCTGTATGTCTCTAGGATAAGGGGGTAAATTGTTATTTTTATTGACGTATCTCATTATTTTCAATTCTTATGAAAACAATATTTAATGAATCCGTTTTGAAGTAATTATAATAAAAATAAATGTTGTCTCCCCTCCCCCCCAAAAAAAAAAAATGTTGACCGCCTTGGGCACCTCTGGTGACAAGCGGTAATTACAAATATTAAAGGTATTTTACACCGCTTTTGTCAAATTTATCGAAAGCTTTTTTTACAGATATGTTTTCTTTTCAGGTTCTCCAAAACTTTTTACAAATACCAAATATTTTTGCTACCAAAGAATTTCGAGATAAATACGAAGAACAGGCAAGGAACAATATACAAAAGGAAGTGGAATCATTAAAGTGATAAATGTGATACAATAACAGCTTTTGTGATATTTTTATGTTAATTGTTTACGTTATAAAAAATGTTCATATCACCCTCTTATTGATTAATGCACACTATGTTAACGAAATATACAATAATTTATGTTTACTTTTAATACATTCATTTGTTATACCTAAATATCAGTAATTTCTGTTGTGATATTATGCTTAATATTTGTTATAAAATTTAAATAAATGTTCAATGTGTCATTATGAGTACATTTACGTTTGTAGGCTGTTAATAAAATAAATTACTTAATATATTAACATAAAATATTGTTGTGTATATTTTTTTTAAATGTACTATTTGGCAGCCACAAGCAACTTTTTCCGTATTGAAATATATTGTTTGCTTTTACATCTTAGCAACACACTTACATGTTTAAAAGTCGGGAAAACAAGAAAAGTAAAAAAAAAATACTTCATTTCCAGGCAATAAAGTGTGTTTGTGTGTGTGTGTGTGTGTGTGTGCGCGCGCGCAACAATAACGGCGTGTGTGTACAGGTTGGCAACAATAACGGTGTTTACGGGCCTGTACTGATCGAGCAACAGTCGATTTTTGAGATTTTATTGGTTCTGTTCGCTTTCATACTTCGAAGTTTTTAATCCATGTTATTATCAAAAAAGATCTTTGAACCAAGTTTGAATCAAATCGGACTGAAATTGAACACACACACACACACACACGCGCGCGCGCGCGCACACACACACACACACACACACATATATATATATATATATATATATATATATATATATATATATATATACAGAGAAGCCAATGCCTACTAACGGTTATCACGCATGCTCCCAAAATCAGTTTTCCCCTCAAAATTTGATAACTTTCTATACTACCCTCCAGTGGCAAAATGATATTTAACTGGATCTATCTTTTATTTTCTATTTCTATCTTTTATTTTTTGCTCGATCGATTTTTCAAGAGAGAAAAAAATATTAAAATGAACAATTTTTATTTTTTTTTTAATTAAATGAACGTTTTTTTAATTTTAAAGCATTTCAATCTCGTTTTTTTGGGATAAGGAGGTAAAATACTTTTCTTGACTTATCTTAGTATTTTCAATTTTTGTAAGAAGATTTTTTTTATAAAATATTTATTTTATCCCCCTTTAAAAATAATTATGATACAAATAAATTTTGCCCCTCCGATTTGGCACCTCTCTCTCTCTCTCTGTATATATAATCTTTATATGTAATCGTATGTGTATCATAATATTAATATTTACACATACATATATATATATATATATATATATATATATATATATATAGCCGCCTCGGTGGTCTAGTGGATAGCGTACTAGGCTTTCACCCCGAGGACCCGGGTTCGATTCCCGGCGAGGGCTTGGCATTTTCATATGCTATAAAATCATCCCATCGTCTGCATTAGCCCAAGTGTGCACAATAGTCGGACGTTAAACAAAAAAAAAAAAAAATATATAATATATATATATAAGTTATGTTATGGTTTCGGGGACGTCGCTTTTTAAAAAAACAACTTTTTTAATAATTAAAATAAGACTTTAATATCCACTTAAAACTTATAATAATTATTCAAGTTCGTCTCATATGTATTGAGATGCGAACTGAGTGAGACCTCGATTCACACTATACTTCTGCTCTTTCTTCTCTAGGTACATGGAAATGCTTACTGTGTTAAAAGCTAAATTGTCAGCATTAAATATAGCTAAGTCTAACACTAAATCTAGCAAAGTTTTTATGAAATTTTTTAATGCAAACGAGAGTACGTCAATATGTATGAAGCCCATTAAACTTACAGTATCCATACTAGAAGTGACAAAGTTACAGTCAGGCTACTGCGAAAGGTTTCAAGGACATAAAAAAATTAAGCACTCGAGCTGTAAGGCGGCATCGGAAACAAAGGCGCAGAGCTGAGCTCTATCCTATATCAACTGTTGGCCACACCCATCGATGTTACAACACCATTGTGTTAGTATAGTACTGTACCTTCACAGACGTTTTTGCATTTTAATTTCCCAGGCACGACTGGCCACCTGTTTGGAAACATTAGACTGTTTTAACATTTTTGTACTGGAGAAAAGAATTATTGCAGTGGCCATCATGGCCAACCCCCCCCCCCCGTGACACATGTGATCCTTTGTGGAATAGTGTGTCACGGAGGGGGGGTTGAGGGATCGTTTCTTCTTTTCGTTTCACCCTCTTTGGGATACGCTGAATCAATCATTTCTTGCGCGCTGTACTTTTCTTTGTTCCCAGTAGCTCTTCATTCTTTCCGATCTTCTTTTCCTCTCCGTTTATATATATATATATATATATATAGTAAGATACATAAAGTATGTCTACCAATAAACCCTACAGAGGTATCAAAAACCCTATGTGTAGGATTGGACGAACAACTTAATACTAAGAGAAAAAAATAATAAATTATAAGTAAATCATTACAACATTGAACACCATCCTTAACCAATGCTAATTAATAAATATTATATAATTTTAACACAATTAAAATTTGTAGTGAAAATAGCAGATATAATAATAACCATATATATATGAGAAAAGAATTATTGGAGCGCGGGACCTTAAATCGAGCACTGATTCTGACGTCTAGATAACTGTTTGAGAGATTGTTTTATATATATATATATATATATATATATATATATATATATATATATATATATAAAAAATATATATATATATATATATATTTTTTTTTTATAACGTTCGACTATTTGCACACTTGGGCTAATGCAGACGATGGGATGATTTATAGCGTATGAAAATGCCATGCCCTGGCCGGGATACGAACCCGGGTCCTCGGGGTAAAAGCCCAGTACGCTATCAACTAGGCCACCGAGGCGGCTTATACATATATATATATATATATATATATATATATATATATATATATATATATATATATATATATATATATATATACACTATGAGTGTGTGTGTGTGTGTGTGTGTGGGCGTGCGCGCGTGTGTCTTGAGTATATGAGTGAGAGCAGTATGAGCTAGAGGTACGGTGGGATCGCTAAACCCTTCATCTGCCCCCGTTGGCTATGAGTTTATTACACCTATCAAACAATAAAGATGTTTACCCGCACTATTTCCTTATTAGATGTAAAATTAACTGCTTTCATTATACAAATATAGTCCTCTTTAATTACACTGTCAAAATAATGTGATATTGTATAAGCAGCATCCTGCACTGCTTTTTAATCCGCATTAAATATATTATGTTTAAATAAATACGTGGTTTTTCATTCATTATTCTTAAAAAGTTCCTGAAAATTCAGCTGTTTTCTTGCTATTTCGGTTGTAATATTTTACATGGTCGCCATTTTGAAACAGCACGATGTAAAAGTTTGTTTTTCTGTACAATTATGAGTCTGACCAATAGTAATATTCACACAAAATGGATAACTTCAGATTCAGTAACTCAATATGTTTTTTCAAATATTAATAATTTTGTTTTAAAAAAATGCTAGATTAAGAACGAAGCATTTTAAAACATACCTAACATTAAAATTTTCTTCATTTTTGCATTTGTAATGGCCTAGTTTCACTAGGGTTTTTTTTAAATATCTATACTATATACGTATATAGGGTGTTTGAAAAAACTGAAAGAAATGTTTTTGCCTAGATCAAAACTAAAATATAAAACCCCATATAAACATATGTCCGAAAAGGCTTCAATTCCACCCCGTAATTTCTATTCTTCTGACCGTAATTTTATTTTATTTTTAATATTTTATGTCTTTACCAATACAGTTCATACTTAGCGTGCTTCTTTACCTGATAGAGGCACAATTGGAAAAAAATAACCAACTTCATACATGAACCCGTTTTAAAATGGCTGACGTTCAAAAAGTTCGAACAAAATAAATTAATAACGATAAATTTTAGTGACAAATATCAAGATACCTTTTTTTTGTAACACACACACTGATAGTTAACCATAAAAAATTAAGAAATTTTTGATGGCGTTCAGGTTTCATTTCAATGCAATTTGTAAATATAAAATAATCGTAATAAATGCAAATTTTAATGCTGATTATGATGGTGAAATCAGAATTTCAAAAATTTTAAAATAAAGAAAAAGCTTTTCGAAATTCGCTTCTATCACATCAGCTGTGTGCCACTATGCATATAAATAATAATAATAGTTATCAATTAATAGAATAATTTATATAGTTGTTAATAAATAGATACAAGTATTTATTTTGGAAATTCGTATGAAACTCATTTTTATCCTAGAGAGATATAATTATAGTTAGATTATTTTATATCGATAGGTTGCCACATCAACAAAGTTAAAAAGCACAACAGTAACGCTAGCGTAAAATCTAGGGTACATTTACTCTGGGGTGGTGGCAACTCTGCTAGAGGGACGACGTGGTGAGTTAAAAGGTTAGTTGTAGTAGCAGTACAGTAACAGTGCTAATGTGTGATTGATTTCTCTAACTCATCGATATGTCAAAAATAAAATCGGAAGTTGAAATAAAAATATCGTACAATGAGTTTCTAAAGATTAGCGTTAAAAAAGCCGCTCGATTAGTGGAAAATAAAGGCAGTTACATTACGGTTTCCGGTTTAACTTTTATCGACAGAATGTACCAAAAAAACGGACAACTGATATTTTTGTGTTCGCCCGTATTCGAACCGGAAGAAAACAACTGCGAATTGTTCGTGAAGAAAATACCCAGGGCGAACCTGAAGATGTTCGAGGTCGTGCAGAATTTCGTTACGATGGGGCGCACTTCTAGAGTTCGTTTGATGATGGACTTCTCGGGCTGCAACCGCGGTTATTGTTTCGTCAAGTATTACAACCCGCAGTTCGCTGAAGAAGCCATGCGCGTGCTGAACGATTCCTGGATACGCCCCGACGTGTGCCTGCAGGCTGAAAGATCCATGGAAAGATGTAGGCTGTTCATAGCGAACATTCCCAAAGAGCTGACATCTAGTGAAGTGGAGCGTGCGTTTTTTTCCGAGCTTAAAGAAGTCAAAAAGTGTTACATGTTCAGCGACGTTGAAATACGTTTCTGCAACAGAGGCTATGGTTATATCGAGTTCCAAAGTCACTCCACTGCTTCTGCTGCTAGGAAAGTTATTCCGCATATTATGGTCAAAGAGTGGGGAGTCAATAGGCCTATTGTTAATTGGGCCTTTCCTGAAATCGAAATACCGCAGGATATCATGAATAAGGTTAGTTTTTTAAAATTTTATTTTTTTAACCTGTATCGTATTTCAGAGCTGTTTGTGATGTTGGATTTTGCATGACGCTAGTGCACAAATTTGTATTAGTATATTTTGCGCGTCGCAAGTCTCATATTAAAGTATAGTTAAAATTTCCTGTATCTCCGCCCGGTATCGAAACGGGGACTTTGCGCGTGTGAAGCGCATGTGATAACCACTACACTACGGAAAATACGAAGAAGTTCGACCGATGTGAATATATGAAATGAATCGTTAATTTAATCTTTGTAAGATATTTTTAAGTGAAATTTCTACATATTATTTATAAATGTGATGTTAGATTGTAGTTTCTACGTTACAAAACAATTAAAAATAAAAATCATGTTCGTGTTTTCTAATAAATTATCGTAATTAATATTGTTTATAAATGTTGTGATATTAGAATTGTGGTTTCTACATTACAAAATAATTAAAAGTAAGAATCATGTCATGTTTTTGAACAAATTATCACAATTAAAATAAAAAGGAAGAGAAAATATGATACATGATTTTTATTTTTGGTTCAGTAATAGAATTTTTTCTTATATTTCTGACTTATCAGGACTTTTGCGAAAGTCATGCATGATTTTAAAGATTTTTTTTGCTTTTATTATGTACTATATTATTTCGCTGAGATATATTAACCCGCGGGAGATTAAATTCATTACGATAAATTACGATTTTAACCTTTTATTACTTAACTATATTCTGACGTCATTTATGTTTACTTTGCATGAAGTATGCTAAATTTACTACTCTAGATTAATACGCGAGTCACCAATCGAGGTACTGCTCATGCGCGTTATCACTTTATAATAAATCCTGCTGTTATTTGTGAACTTTGCGATTTGCATCTTTTTGCCAGTTTTGGTTCGAATTACGATAGTGTTGTCGATTTCTTATAAATCACGGCATCTATATAATATCGTATCGCGTTTTACGGAATAATTATTTATAACAAGCAATTAAGTTATCTTTTTCTCTATTAAAAACACGTTTTCTACTTTCGCACTTTAGTCATTTTGAGGTTATGTTTGCCACTTTTATTTACACTTTTTTGTAACTGCCCCTTGTTTCCGCACTTTTATATATTTTTTTTTTTTTTTTTTTGTAATCTCTAGCCAATTTATTATACTTAAAAAGTAGTTAATTAATAGGAAACATGCATTAAAAGAATTTGTGACTACTTTTTTCATTTTTTTTTCTCCAAAACGTTTTATTTCATTCCCATTTTTGATAATACAAAATGTACTATAGGGCCTAAAAACTATAGAGAAATCCGTTCAACAGTTTCAAAATGGCGGCCATTTCAAATCTTTAAAAAAACATTTTACCTTACACATTTTTTTAAAGAAATGACTTCACCATTCAGCGTTAAAATCTGCATACATTATTACCGTTTTAAATTTACAGAATCAATTGATATTTAAAAATAGAACTGACGGCATTCAGGGTTCGTTTTCTTATTTTGGATGTAATTTGAAAGAGGATGATTTGATTTTAACGTGTTACAAAAATCGATTATACACAATAGCCTGTACAAGTTAGCTACCCAGAATAACCCGTTCAACACTTTCAAAATAGCGGCCATTTCAAACATTTAAAAATTCATGAATTTGTTGCCTTAAACGTTTTTGAAAATTCAATTTCACTATCACAATCAGCGTTAAAAACTTCGTGAATTGAAAATTTGAATTAATTTTCAAAATCTTATTAAATTAATTAATATTTTTATGGCGGTACGGGTTCATTTTCGTATTTGCGGTGTAATTTGGAAGTTAAGATAAGCAGATTTGAATGCTGATTATGACGGTGAAATCGGGATGTCAAAGAGGTTGAGATAAAGATCAGCGAAACGTCATTATTTTTTTCTCTACCAGGTGAAAACTGTGTTTCTGCGAGGGCTTTACAAAGATATCACTGAAGAGATGCTGAAGAATCTGGTCTGCCAAATTGTTCCGCCTAAAAACATCTTGGGCATCACGCATAACGGCCACTTTGCCTTTGTGCTGACCAAGACAAGGAGAGATGCTGAAGCCTTGGTGCGAACACTAGACGGTAAGGCCTACAAGTAAAGTCACATAGTGTGATTGTTATTAATCAATTTCAATTGGAAAAATGAGCTATTGTAACTTCCATCATGGTAAAACCCAGACCCAGGACCTTGAAATGAACTCATATCCTAAACCTTTAGATCACTTTGTGTGTGTGTGTGTTTTAGCACGCTCTCGTCAACGGTTTCAAAATGGCGGATATTTAAATTTGTAAACCGTATTCAGCGTTAAAAACTGCATAAACTAGCATTTTAAATTTTCAAAATCAGATAAAATTAAGAACTTTTTGACGCAGGTCATGGTCAGTCTTTGTATTTTTATTGCATTTGAAAGTTTAATTAGAAAAACGAGTTTAACTGGAGTGTAATGGAATTCGTATTATTAAAGGAGATTTATTTACTGATATATTTAATAAGATTCAAATAAATTAATCGCGGCACGCAGCTGTCTCGCTGACGTGATAAGAGAGAATTCACACACAAAATTGTCTCTGTCTTACCCTTTTCTAACCTTTTCTCTCTCTCTCTCTCTCTCACACACACACACACACACACACACACACACACACACACACACACACACACACACACACACACACACACACACACACACACACACACACACACACACACACACACACACACACACACACACACACAATAAACAATTTTTAACGACCCATTGGTGCTCATTTCAAGGCCCCGGGTCTGACAAAAGAGATTAAAATAAAGTGAGCGGTGACCTAGCATTGCTTATATATTTGAAATACTGTATTTGTAAAGAAGTCAAATGAATAACGATTGTCATTTTTTAAACAACAGCCTACTTTAAACGATGAAATAATAAATATTGAAAAGTTTCAGTTAATATATCAACATAAACCGTTAATTTATAACAAAATAACAGATTTTCATTTTAAATCTTTTTTCTTATTAATTCAGTTATTTTAATTAATTACAGTACTATTGTTTTTATTATTTCCACCTAGCAGAAATACACGGTGTATTATTAACTAAAGTTATGCAACTAGTCCGGCAGCTAAGATTACCGGCTGGTATGAAAATACATAGTGGGCTGGCTAAGTTTTAAAAACCTCAAAAACCGCATTACTTCATAGCTAGGATTAAAACGTCTAGTTCCAGTTTTGGGCTCTTGTCTCGGTATCCTGGTCGAGATTTATGAATATTCTTGTCATCAGTAAAAAACTTCAGCAAATAAAAATCATACGAATACTGCTAAAAATGTATTTAAAAAATCTAACTGACGTGCAAATACCTGAGATTTTTAAGGCTGTCATTAATAATAATATACACTGGCGATTCAAAACGGAATATTAATTTGGTTGGCAGTGATCAGCATACAATCGAATCAGAAAATCTGTGCCTGAAGAAACTGGAAAGAATACCAAAATACCATTGAATCAGAAAATCAGCGCCTGAGGAAACTGGAAAGAATACCAACAAAACATTGAATCAGAAAATCAGCGCCTGAGGAAACTGGAAAGAATAACAACATACCATTGAATCAGAAAATCAGCGCCTGAGGAAACTGGAAAGAATACCAACATACCATTGAATCAGAAAATCAGCGCCTGAGGAAATTGAATCGGAAAATCAGCGCCTGAGGAAACTGGAAAGAATACCAACATACCATTGAATCAGAAAATCAGCGCCTGAGGAAACTGGAAAGAATACCAACATACCATTGAATCAGAAAATCAGCGCCTGAGGAAACTGGAAAGAATACCAACATACCATTGAATCAGAAAATCAGCGCCTGAGGAAACTGGAAAGAATACCAACATACTATTGAATCGGAAAATCAGCGCCTGAGGAAACTGGAAAGAATACCAACATACCATTGAATCAGAAAATCAGCGCCTGAGGAAACTGGAAAGAATACCAACATACCATTGAATCAGAAAATCAGCGCCTGAGGAAACTGGAAAGAATACCAACATACCATTGAATCAGAAAATCAGCGCCTGAGGAAACTGGAAAGAATACCAACATACCATTGAATCAGAAAATCAGCGCCTGAGGAAACTGGAAAGAATACCAACATACCATTGAATCAGAAAATCAGCGCCTGAGGAAACTGGAAAGAATACCAACATACTATTGAATCGGAAAATCAGCGCCTGAGGAAACTGGAAAGAATACCAACATACCATTGAATCAGAAAATCAGCGCCTGAGGAAACTGGAAAGAATACCAACATACCATTGAATCAGAAAATCAGCGCCTGAGGAAACTGGAAAGAATACCAACATACCATTGAATCAGAAAATCAGCGCCTGAGGAAACTGGAAAGAATACCAACATACCATTGAATCAGAAAATCAGCGCCTGAGGAAACTGGACAGAATATTGTCGTTAATGAATAAAATTTGATGAAAAAAATTTTATTCAGCTGCAAGAGATATACAAGCTTCTCTCCTATTCAAATAGTTATAAAAAAATATGAATGGTTGGTGAACAAGAATTAGGTTGGTTTTTCTAAAGAACGAATAATTTAGCTAAGTTTAAAAACTAGCAAATAGAACTTTGTTCTAAATATTAATACATATATATATATATATATATATATATATATATATATATATATATATATATATATATATTTAAATATAGTATATATAAATATATTTATATAAATAAATATATTTATATAAATAAATATATATATATATATATATATATATATATATATATATATATATATTGATACAATATATATATAATATATATATATATATATATATATATATATATATATCATACACTTGTATTACTACAATTACCTAAAGGGGATCGGTGGTCGAGGTGACTAATTAATCGGTTAGTCTACTGCGTCACTCAACTGCGAACCTAAAGGTTGTTAGTTCGAGCTGTTATGCACTATTATTATGCCGACTATTATGCACACGTGGGCTAATGCAGACGATGGGATGATTTATAGCGTATGAAAATGCCAAGCCCTGGCCAGGAATCGAACCCGGGTCCTCGGGGTTCAACTAGGCCACCGAGGCGACTATATATATATATATATATATATATATATATATATATATATATATATATATATATATATTGGTTAGTAGTTTGTAGTTGTCTAAAAATACATTTCTCGGTGGAAACCTCCTTTTTGTCTAGTGGGGCATTCTCCACTCTCTCTATCCAGTCTCTTGCCCAGGTTTCACTCTTTGGAAATATATCAAGCCTATTTATAGCCTATGATTTTATAATTGTATTCAATGTTAAAACCTGAATACCATTTTAAATTTTCAACAAAATTTTTATTATGAATTTATGCATATTTATGCACGGATTACACTGATAAAATCAGATTTTCAAAAAGTTAAGAATTTTATAACGTTTCGAATGACTGTCAGTTTGTAAAGTATGAAATCCTTCACTTACATGGTATTATTTTACATTGTTAATTTTTTTAAATTGCTTCCATCATGTGAGCGAGACAGCTGCTTACTGCAATTATTGAAATATGTTTTTTTTTTAAGGTTTTGTCTACTTTGGTGCTGAGCTACAAGCAACATTTGCTCGACCCAGACGCTATAAGGCAAAATACACTCACGCCTAAGGTGGAAGTTGTTGATTAATGTTGTCATAATGCATATTTATTCATTATTCTTTAAACTTTGACCTTTTTATTTGTTTTTGTGGTAAAATACATTTTTTTAATTAAAATATTTTAAATTAGTTTGTAAATTTTATACAATTGAACGATGAAAATATATTTATTCTTGGAAAAAACATGATTACAAAATCAGTTTTACTACAATAACCTTTTTCACCAAATATATTTGGAAATTCTGTTATATAGTAAGTCCTACCATCAGGTTAAGAATAATTCGCCTATTTCAGTTATTTTTGTGCAAACCGAATAACTAAAAAATGTTATAATTTTATAAAAAATAATTAATTCACACAATATAGAATAAATTTAAAATTGAGCTTTTTATTATTACGACTTCAAATGAAAGATATTTTGTTAGTGACAAAAATTGCACATACAAATAAGTTACGCCTACATATTAAAAATGGCATTAACAAAGACAGTTTTGTGAAATTATATCAATAGCCTATTAAATAAACACACCCTTAAACATTTAAGTAGCAAGAATGTAGCCTAATTTGCTGTAGCTGTAGTTAATATACTTTTTAACTCAATATACTGAAGTTATATTTATTTTTTTTTTTTTTTTTTTATTTTAAGGTGAAAAACACATTGAAGGTATTATCGCCTCCCTAAATGTAAGTGTGAGTGTAAAGTGTTTGTCGTAAGTGTAAGTGTGTTAGACTCGTGTACTGCGAGGAGTGTCTAAATCCTCTCAATAGATTCAGTTAGTCTGCACTCCCTGCTGGGTCAATATACTGGATGCAGGGAAGTGTAGTGATCATATAAAATCTTATAATCTTGATGAATGTCACCTAAAAACATGTCCGCTGAAATCATAAATGGTGCATAGACATTAGGACTATACAAACTTTCTTATATTTAATTATTACTTTCCCAAAAATCGGCTTGGAAGCTATTTATTTATTTTTTATTCAATGACTAGTTGTACTACTCACTGTTGCCCAGGAGGGATAATAAAGAATTTTATTTTACACATTAATATACTGAAGAACATTACTTTGAGTATACATATTACTATTGCTCAAATTGTTATCAATATTGTTATTGCTCAAATTGTTATTGTTAGATTTGAGTATTAAAATACATCTTCACTTTATAAAAATCAGAATGTAAATAAGCAGAACTGTCAAAACAACAGCAAGGTTAGAATTAATTCAAACCAGTCTCTAGTCACAGTAGTTTGTGGAAAATAACTTTTTACTTTTTCAGTAGTAAATATTTTTCATTATATAGACAACCACCAGAGCAGGTTTTTTTAGTAAAAAAATTACAGAATATATTGAACTTATCTTTTATGTTAGTAGTGTCTCTTGCCTTCAATTTATAAAAGTCAGAATGTAATTACATCCAATTGTAAAATCAAATTGCACTATATATCGGACTTAATTTAAAACCACTGTCTAAACACAATAGTCGGTGGAAAATGAATTTTTTACAGAAAGAAACATGGTGGTGAAATCATTCTCTAAACATTCCTGGCACTAATAACAAAAAACTGTGAAATTTTCAGCAAAGTTCATTAGTTTTTACGTTTATAGGAGATACACACACACACACACACACACACACACACACACACACACACACACACACACCACACACACACACACACACACACACACACACACACACACACACACACACACACACACACACACACACACACACACACACACACACACACACACACATTGTATTATATACTACAGGAATCACAGTAAATGCGGACAATTCCTCTGACAAGCGGAAAACTGTGCATGAAGAGGATCTGGTGTAGTGGCTGGTAGTGTGAAGAGGCAGAAAGTTGGGAGTCTTGCATGCCCTGAAGTAGCTGTGTCGGAGAAACAACCGCAGGAAGTCCAGACACCGATCGCGAAGGCATTACCAAGAGCTCTAGGGAAATGGCAAACGGTAGCTCACACGAAAATGGAAAAGAAGAAAAACTACCCGGAAGTGCGACGTACAAGACCGCGACCTAATGCCATAATGGTCATGGTGAAGGAGGGAGCCACGTATTCTCAAGTATTGCGCTTGAAAGAAGAAACCGGACTTGCAGAACTTGGGACAAAAGTCAATCGGGTTAGGAAGAACGCAGCAGGTAATATGATTCTGGAACTAAATAAAGAGGAATCATCTGCAGACACAGAAGGTCTTCGCAAAATCATGGAAGGGAAAATTCATGATTTAATAAATACCAGAGTCCTATCTCAAGACACGCAAATTGAGATTAAAGACCTTGACGAACTGGCAACGGTTGAGGAAGTGAAAAAAGCCCTGCAAACCTAGCTGGGCAAGCTGGGAAAGGACTTCAAAGTACGGGTGAGGTCTATCCGGAAGGCATACGGAGGGACGCAAACAGCTTTCGTTTCACTGCCCTTCGAGATTACAAGGCACTAAGCATGAAGTATGTTCGAATAGGATGGGTCAGCTGTCGTGTTCGAGAGAAACTAATTCTTCGTCGATGTTTTAAGTGCTGGTCACTTGGACACAATGCCAGCAAGTGTTCTGAGCCTGACTGTTCGGCTAAGTGCTTTAATTGTGGGAGAGAGGGACATAAGGCTGAAGGTTGTCCAAACCCACCACACTGCGAATTATGCCATGGGCGTAGGAAAAGTGATCATGCGGCCAACAGCTACAGGTGTCCATTGTACCAGAAGGCCCTTCAGTTAATTGGAAAATGAAAGTGCTCCAACTGAATCTTAACCACTGTCAGTCTGCACAGGATATTCTCTCCCAGACGGTTGCCGAGAGGAAGATTATTATTTGAAATGTACTCAAACCCTATGCATCTGCCGTCATGGACATCGGACATTACTAACAGAGTGGCCATCTGGGTGTGTGGAGGCTTGCACATCCAGTCTGGTGGCTTCGCCGATTTATTCTGTTGGGCCAAAGTCCGGGGAGTGTACATATTTAGTGTGTATGCACCTCCAAGCCTTGATATAGAAGATTTTGAAGCGCTTCTCACGAGACTGTCGTCTGTGACAGCTGGACTTCGTCTTGTCATTATAAGTGGAGATTTTAATACATGGTCAACTGTTTGGGGCAGCAGGAACACCAACAGATATGGCGAGCTCCTCTTTGATACCATTGCAGCATTGAACCTAGTGGTTGCTAACACCGGCTCTGCGCCTACATTTGAAAGCGCAGGCTTCACTTCATGGATCGATGTGACATTTGCCAGCGAGGACCTGATTGCTGGCATACGCAAGTGGACAGTAAGCATACATTTCACCGATAGCGACCACGACGCTACTTTTTACGAAATTGTTGGCACAGGGACCTCTTGGACCTCTCAACCAAAACCGTAATGTAAGTGGAATCCTAGATCGCTCGACGCGGAAGCGCTTGCCACAATGTTTGAGGGTGGTCTACTTTTTGAAGGAACTCCGGAACAAATGGCTAACTCTTTGATGGAAAGAGTGGAAGGAGTGTGCCATGCTTCAATGACAAGAACCTCCAGAATACAACATCATAAACCTGCTTTTTGGTGGACCAAGAATATTTCAGGCCTTCGATCTTAGTGCCACCAAGCCAGAAGGAAATTCCAGAGAGCACGTTGGAGGAATTGCGATCCTGAAGTGGCAGAACAAAATTACCGTGCGGCTAAATTAGCGCTCCGTAAAGCTATAAAACGGAGCAAGTGCCGATGTTGGGCAGACTTGCGTGAAGAGGTAAACAGAAACCCATGGGGAAGGCCATATAAGGTAGTAATGGGACGGTTGGCGGAATTGCGACAACAGCAACCAACGCGCCCGTTCTTCCTACGCAGAGTGTTGTTGACACTCTTTCCACACTTGTTCGAGTCCATAAGACCAGAGATTATAGTGCCGGCGGGGTAAGTGATTCCACCCATCACGCTACATGAGCTGCATCACGCGTGCAGGAGGATCGGGGATGCCAAAGCACCCGGCCCAGATGACATACCAAATGCGGCTCTTAAAGTCGCTCTTGAAACCATTCCTGATGCTTTTATTAAAGTACTGGATGGCTGCTTACGGGAATGAACTTTTCCCACCAGTTGGAAGGAGCAGAGGTTGGTTCTGATACCAAAGATGAAAAAGCCTCCTGAAGCACCATCATCATATCGACCGATATGTCTACTACAGCGGGGAATATTCTGAAAAAGATTGTCTATGGTCGACTTGAACCATTCGCTGAAGGCGCAGATGGTCTTTCGGAAGATCAATACGGATTTCGGAGGGGCAGATCTACCATTAATGGTATTAACGGTGTCATTACTAAAGCGAGGGAAGCTACTGAAGGTGCTAAAAATATTGTGCCATTGTCACACTGGACGTTAGAAATGCATTCGACTCAGCGCGATGGAATAATGTATTGCAGATCCTAAATAGCATGGGAGTTCCAGTGTATCTCTAAAAGGTGGTAGGGAGTTACTTTGAAAATAGAACTCTCATCTGTGACACTGAGGAAGGAGAAAAGCGGTACAGAGTAACAGTAGGAGTACTACAAGGCTCTGTGCTTGGACCCCTCCTTTCGAACATTATGTATGATGGGGTCTTAAGAATCAGCGTACCATTAGACGTAAAAGTCTTTTTATTCGCCGATGACCTTGTGATGGTTGTTAAGGGGAAATTTTTGGTACGGCGAACGTAGCAGGAGCCATTTGTTGGCTCATGCCGAATCTGGGAGGTCCAAGACAGGCACGCCGCCGACTCCTAGCTGGGATAGTAAGCTCAGTGTTCCTTTACGGAGTGCCGATTTGGAGCCAGGCTATGATGGTCGCGAGCTATCCACGCAAGGTTAATGCGGTGCACAGCTGTGCGTTGCTGCGTGTGGTGAGAGTGGTTACCAAACAGTTTCCTACGACACTGCATGCATAGTGGCAGGCAAACCTCCAATGGAGCTGAAGAGCGAGGTTCTACTGCCGCAAGCAAAGTGCTGAGCCGCGGTATAGTCATACAATTTCAGTTACAGAGGAGCGATATCGGACCCTGGAGACATGGCAGCGACAGTGGGACGAATCAACAAATGGACGATGGACATACCAACTCAAAGGTAACATCCAGGATTGGTGCAACAGGGATCATGGCGAGGTGAATTTCTATCTCATACAGATTCCCATAGGGCACGGTTGCTTCTGAGCTTACTTGTTCCGTTTCAGGCTGGAAACAAACTCGGCTTGTTCCCTCTGTCTTCCAGCAGTGGAGGAAGATGCGGAGCATGTGTTTTTCCGGTGTCGGAGATTCGACGAGGAAAGGATGAGGCTGCAAACATATCTGAGAGGCAGCATTGCACCGGAAAGTCTGGTTGCGAAAATGATGACTACATAGGCCAACTGGAGGGCCATTGCGGTATTCGCTGCAGTGGTCATAAAGAGGTTGAGGGCTGAGGATCGAGAAAGGAGAGCCAATGCTGTAGAATAGTAGGCATTCAGCCAGTCCACCTTCCCATGAAGTAATGCCTGGCGGCGGTTCCATAGGGGACTTTACAGAAGAGGAATGTTTTTGGTAGTTTTTTTAGTGGGTAACAATATATCTTAACTTGAGTTTGAACTTAATTTGAGTCCAACACTCTGGGGTAGTGCGTTCCCTACCCCAGGTAGTCTATTAAAGAATTTTGCCACCTTTTTTGGCATCGCAAAAACACACACATTGCCTCTCTCTCTCTCTCTATAATATATATATATATATATATATATATATATATATATATATATATATGTATATACAAATATATATATTTGTACAAATCTATATATATATATATATCTTTTATATAGGTACTTATATCTTATTTACAGAGGCAAAGTTAGAACCATAAGGCCATCTCTTCCATTTAATCTCACCACAACAAATAATACAACATTAAAATGAAAAAAAAACACAATCAAAAAGTACAACAATACGGTAAAAAAATATATGTAAAAGCAACAAAAAAAACAGTTTATTAAGTCAAATATTTATAAGAATGTATACCATGTAATAAAGAAAACATGAATTTCTTTTGTACATTCACTTACACAATCATAACCATCACCATAAAAGGCTTCAGAGGAACATGCTACCTAAAAAAGTGTACCTGATCTATAGACGAACCAAATGATGGACTGATATGTAAATAAAAAACACTTTGTTTTTATTTTTTATATAAATAAAGTGTAAAGAAAGTATCGTACTTGTGAAAAAAATCTATGTTTATGTTGACATCTACTTTCAAGCCCCCTGAATTCAAGAAAGATTTTTTTATTTGAATGTCTGTGTATTTGTGTTTGTGCAAATCTATGGAAAGTGGAAAATAACTTTTTAACTTTACAAAGTATAGGGAAGTATTGTGATATTAAAAAAGTAGCTTGCTGTTACAGAGTTAAAATAATAAAAAAATAATAATTCTATATCTATGTTATAAATTTCTTTCAAAAACATTTTTTTAATTTTTAGAGATTGTAAACAAAAGTTAAAAACATTATTTTAAAAGAATAGGGCAAGTGTCAGAGACAAATAAACATTTTAAAATCTCAAGCAAGTTTTCAGTTTCAGTGAACTAAATCAGTTCACTGTTTTTTAGAATATAATTCTAAACAGCAGCCAAGTTACCTTGTGTCTTGTTTCTTCAATAATCTTTATACAAAATGTACTCATTTTAGGCTATGTAAGATACTAACTAGATAATAAATGTGTTATTTATTGAAGAGCATGTTCTATATTTTTGTGTAATGTCATAGTTTTAGTTCAACTAAAGCTCTAGTTATTATTTGCAAAACCTTATTCAGAAGACACACACACACACACACACACACACACACACACACACACACACACACACACACACACACACACACACATACATATATATATATATATATATATATATATATATATATATATATATATATATATATATATATATATATATATATATATATATATAAGAAGAGTACAGTAGATTGAGTAAGAGTGAGTAAGTAGTCGGTTTCTGATGAAGACAGAAATATTCCATGCAGTAGTAGTAAAGAATAGTCAATATTTTGGAAAGTGTATGGATCCCTCTCACACCTTGCTCTATCCTCATCCTCACCCAGCAAGGTAATTTTCGTAGTTACACTGCACCTATGTAAACAAATCAAAATTATAAAACCTCATTTTCTTAATTATTTAATACTAATAGAGTATTAATTATTTAATACTTAATTATTTTTGGGCTTAGAGACCAAATTAAATAATATTTTTTTCACTAAATTTCTTTTATTTCATGTGTCCATCTTTACTAGAACTAGGATCTACTTAAAACCAAGTGTTTTATATCTGCTTTGTTTTCATACCCTAATATTTGATTACTCTGTATATTTATTTTTTTTTTAATGAGAAAATAGTATTGGAAAATGGATATTACAATATCCTTATAATTTTTTGTTTTATACAATAATTTATTGAATGACTAGAAAAAAGTAAACACCTATTAAAACATTAATAAGGCTGGGTTGCCACGAAATGTGGCAACATAGTTGTGCTGATCAGAGTAGATTGTGCATTCAAATCCTAACCTATTTTTTAAAATAATAGTTTAGTCATTGAAGGTGTAACAGAGCTGAGCGGAGTGAAGCTGCATCGTTGGACTTTGCTCCGCATAACTTCAACGCTGACTAGTTTGATTTTGAAGCTGACTTGCTTCCCCCCATGCTGCCACGTCTTTAAACTTATTATTTCTCGCTGCCTAAATTACGATTTTTGAACATAGTAGTTCTCTAGAATCAAATACAGTAGTCCTAAGTATTAAAGATACAAATGCGTTCTTTAAACTGACTGAACTCCACTTCCAGATGCCGTTCATCTTCCTTCTGCTCTGCTCGGCTCAGCCAGCGCAACTCTGCTCCGCATTTGGTGGCCGGTCTAATATGAGGGTTGTCCATAAAATAAGGTTCACAATGAAAAACGTGTTTATTTGCATTGAATTATACATTTTTGGAAAGCTTACACTTTATTCTATTTTTTGACATAATCGTGTTAAGTTCGATGCATTATTTGCATACAGTGAACCATCTTTTGTAAGCATGAGTCGAATAATTCTCCCATCGCGTCGTGAAGGAGATTAAAACTTCTTTCAGCTCCTCTCCAGTACTGAAATGCGTCCCACCTAAGTGTTTTTTCAAATTAGGGAAGATATGGTAACCACTTGGGGCTAAGTCTGGGCAGTAGGGCGGATGTGTGACAGTACCCCATCCAAATTGGTTGATGAGATTGGTTGTTACATGGGCGGTGTGTGGACGAGCATTGTCTTGATGGAAACAAACTCCCTTCAAGAGCATGCCTCTCCTCTTGTTTTCAATCTTACTGTGAGGTTCTTTAACGTCTCACAGTAACAATCAGCATTGATTGTTATGCCGGTATCCATGAATTCGCACAACAATAACCCCTTCCTGTCCCAAAATACACTCCCCATGATTTTGCTGGCAGACAGTGTTTGTTTGAACTTCCGCGGCTTTGGATACTCTCGATGTTTCCACTGACGTTATTGTTCTTTTGTATTTGGTGTCGTATAGTATACCCTTGTCTCGTCCCCACTGACAATGGAGTCCAAGAATTTCTCGCCATCGGTTTTGTAGGCTTGAAGAAATTCACGGGCCGCGTCTGTCTTGGAACTCACTTTGCAAAAACCTTTTTATACCCTAAATGGCCTGTCAAAATATTATCAATGCAGGTCTTGCTAACATCAGGGATTATCTCGGAGAGCTGCCGAACAGTCACTTTCCGATCTTTCAGCATTGTTCCTTTCACTTTCGCAATCATTTCGTCCGAAACAGATGGCCGTCTAGAACGCTGTTCATCATGAACGTGTGTACGTCCGTCTGAATTCTGTAACCATTTGCGCACGTGTTGTATGCTCATACATTTTTCTCCGTAGACTTCACACAGTTGGGTATAAATGTCCATCGGCGCAATGTTTTTTGCACATAAAAAACGAATCACAGAGCGTAATTCGCACCTGGCGAAGACAAGTGGTAACTCCATTATTAACGGCTACCAAGCCAAGAGTGAGCGTCGCAGACAGCTTGCGGAGCGGAGAATGGGAGAGCGGGAACCAAGCTGCAAGCTAAGGTCACCGGATCCCTCGTAACAGCGTTCGTAGCGACTTTAGCGCCTTATCCCTCGTAATAGCGTTCGTAGCGACTTTAGCGCCTTGGGAGCCTTACTTTATGGACAACCCTAGTAATTATACAAAAATTTGATACATCCTACTTACTAAACGTGTTCATATATCCTATGAGTTGGTTCAGACTGTTTACAATTCAGACAAAATTCATTAAAATGTACAATAAATTTAATTATTTATCTATGTGCATTATTTAAATTAAATTTATGTGCGTTTTTTAAATTAATATTTAATTAAAATACTGATCAGGCCTATTAGAGGTGTAACACAGTCATGTGATAGCATGTCATTAAGTATTAGTACAAATTTATATACAATGGGAGCAAGAGACAAACATTTACATCTTTGTTCTGGAATTTTAAATGAAGAAACAAATTTTAACATAGCAATTTTAAGTTGTTATGAGGATAATAATAATGACGTATTTGAATTGTCATCTCATGGCACATACCAAGAACAATCTTCTTTTTTTACTGTAAGTATTAATCATAATATGGGAAATTTGCTCTAAATAAACTTCGTCTTAACGTTTGCATTATTTAATTATAGTACCATATGTGCGTATATATGAAGAACGTGAGAAAGTGTTATTTAGTTGCTCTTAAACTTTGTGTTTACTGGTGAAGCAATTTGTAAACAATTGCTTTTTTAAAGTTTCACACGTATGGCTTGTGTCAAGCCGCCTTGTGATTTTCAAATTGGGTTATAAAAATGTTAATTTGTTAAATATAACACCGAATGAACTTTGTGATGACGTACTTGTAATAGATTATTTTTTTAAAAATAGATTTAATGTAAAAAATTATTATTTTAAGGCATACAGATTAGTATGGTAGAAAGTGTTTACTTAAAAAATCACATGATAATAGGCAATAAGTAAGAAATGGAAGACGTTAGAATTATTGCTTCTTCTGAAAACAATGTTGAAAGTGAGTTACATTCTCATGATTTGTTGTTTAAAACTTTAGCAGAGCAATCATGTAACAACAAGAAGGTAGGTCACAACTTAATTAAGAAAAATATGTTGATATGCAATAGCATAATTTTGTGTGTGTGTGTGCACGCGCGCTTGCGTGCGTGCATGCATGCATGTGTAATTAATGGAGACATTTTTTATTCACCATTACCTTTATTTAATGCATGTATCCAAAGTATGTTGCGGAAATTATCAGAAGACAGGAAAAACTAACCTAACCAATGCTGTGTTTACTGGTTTGGGTTATTATGCAGTGCAGCTGTTCTGCCTCTTTCGATATTTTTTTTACTGAAATGCTACAGTACATGCCCAAAAGCAATAATTCAAAATATAAAAGCGTGGAAACCACGAAAAGTACGATAAAAATCGAAAATAAAAGTGACCAACTTAACCTCAAAATTGCTACTGCGAGAAAGTCGCTAACATGCTGTAGATCGGTAAAACGATAAAAATACGTCTAAAACGGGTTTTGTGTGAGAAAAAACATCTTATTTTTAACAAAAAACCTCCAAACCTAACTGACACAGTTGTTAGGCCTAACACAGTGATGCGTGAATAAGTTATATATATTTTTTTTTGTTAAATGTCTGACTATTGTGTACACTTGGGCTAATGCAGACGATGGGATAATTTATAGCGTATGAAAATGTGAAGCCCTGGCTGGGAATCGAACCCGGGTCCTCGGGGTGAAAGCCTAGTATGCAAGTGACTGTTGGAAGGCTTACAATTGCCTTTCTGACAACGGCTTTGTCCATCTCACGGTCAACCACTCGGTTAATTTCATTGATGAGACAGGTGCACACATGAATACGATCGAAAGATGAATACCTAATCTGTATTAGGTTCACCACGCAAGTTCCGTGTCAGTTAGGTTATTGTATATTCTTTTTCTTTTTTTTAAAAAAAGTTTCTTCAAGCATCACCACATTAGGCCTAACAACCGTGTCAGTTAGGTTATGAGATTTTTTTGTTTAAAAAAAAATAAAGTTTTTTATCACGCAAAACCCGTTTTAGATGTATTTTTGTTTTACCGATCTAGAAGACGTTAGAGACTTTCGTGCGGTAGCAATTTTGAGGTTATGAATTTAGAAATTTTGCATTTTATTTCTATTGAAAATATGCATGTTAATTGAGTGTATTTTTGTCCATCAACAAATATTGATGTAATCATTTTTTTTTTTTTAATCAGACAAAGTACATGGTATCAGCAAGCAACATGTAGACTATTTCACACTTATTATACCAGGTTTTGACTAATGACATTTAAAAAAATCTAAAACCATTTAAGATTAGAAAGTATCTGCTAAACCAAACCTAACAGCCTAACTGTACAGGAGATATCTAATAAGTACCTCCACTTCATGTGCTGTATTTTTCATATATTCATATTTGATTTTTTAAAAATTGTTATAATTCCACTTTTGTCACTGCGTACACATTTTGGTACTATTTTTTCAGTATTCTGGGAAAATTAAAATCAGTTAGGGTAGGGTTTCTAGTTCTCATTAATTATTCCACACTTTCTTATTTAGGCTACATACATTGGTAGCAAATAGCAGATTATTTATCTGAATACATTGGTGCAAATAGCATTCCCACATCGCAGCAACTTACAGGGAGATAATCTTATCCTGCTGTTATCAATTGACATTCGTTTGAGCACACAAATACCCTCAGAATGATGGCTGACATTTTTTATTAAAATATTTGCTTCACTTTGAATGTCATCAGATGGCATAAGGGTTTGTTAAATTCTTTAACAGTTTAATTAATTCTCCATATAAAGTATGGAGAAAACCATTCCTGTTATTAGCTCGCTTTATGTTGCAATATGTGCATCAAGTGAAAATGAAATCAAGAATAAAATAATGCAGATATAGTAATGGTGTGTATTAATAGTTTCAGATGTATTCAGTTATTCGGGGAACGACAACTAAAAATTCACCTAACTCATTTTTATGCTTCTACACCTGTGGATATGATGGAGGATGTTGCTTAAGATGCATAGAACACATATTTAACTAGTTATACCACTGTTTCAATGTTGTTAAACTTTCAATCCATTACTGGATAAATTCAGCTTCTTTCTTAGCCCTACAAATGAATTTCCTCTTTTCATCAAATTCACTAAGTTTTAAAAACACTATGCTTATTGATTTATGAACATGTGACAAAAAAATTACTGGTATGATTTTATAACAGTTGGATTAGGCCATATTCAGAAATATAATTATTTTTGTATGCTAATGATTCATCAGATTTTTGAAAAAGAAGCAAAACCGTATTAGTGTTGTGGTACTACATAAAGTTATACTGCTGGATAATGGAAGTAGTACTAATTCATTTACTATGAGACTTGGCGGTTAATGTCTGTATTGCACATCATGTAGATGCAAACAGTTTTCCTAGAATAATGTTTTCCAACTTTTAATAAATTGCTAATGCATCAGTTTTTAAGCCTACAGAACTGTTTTACTCAGAGAAATGGAAATGAATGGTTTTTCGTGGTCACACTGTCATGGATTGTCATGTTGTTTTGTTTTACTACTAGAACCAGGAAGGGGAGTGAAGCGTCGATTATTATTAACATAATTGGACCAATTGCATACACCATAGGACCCTTAAATACGAAAATCCAGTTATATCTCATAATCCACTTCCACGAAAAATTTCGGCAACACATAAAATTATTGCTCGTGAAACAGTATAAGATATAAGACCTATGGTTTAAAGTAACAACAGTTAGTTATTTCTTGGTAAAACTATACTATATTTAAAGAAAATACTGACATGATTTGATTCACAAAAACTTAAAAATGTATAGGAATGTTATCCTATTAATTTAAACCAATGAATTGAAAAATCCACTCACAAAGTTAACAAATGAGAAAGTGTTGAAGGGTATATAGCCATTTAGAAAAATATGTAGGTACAATATTTACATACAGTATACTGTATAAAAGCCAATCATAAATCATAACAATGACCAGAAAGAAGTAAATTTAAACATCAGGTTCAGGTACCGAAAAAAATTAAAGCATATTTCTTCATTTGTGTTAAAAGTATAACTTTTTAAGTTTAATAAAAAAAATTAAAATTTATGTGATTACTTTTGAATAAACTGTTAACATAATATTGTTATAGTGTCATAACATAGAACAATAAAGTGTTCTAGAAAATTGTCAATCTGTTACTATGCAAAGTTTGATGGATGAATACATATTAATTTAAATAATAAGATTTACTGTGGTAGACAAATAAATTAAATTAAATGTGTATATAAAATATATTACACAAATGGTGTAATAATAAATATTAGTATTTCATAATTATTTAGTAACAGTTTTAAAATAATATTAACCTAAGAATTTATTAAGGATTTTTATTTGTTTTTAGGTACCTGAAATTGAAGACTTCACCATAGTGAAACCAATAAGCAGAGGAGCTTATGGGTAAACGTAAAGCTAAGTTAAATACACCGTTTAAATTGCTTATTTTTTTAACTTATTGGCTGTCACCAATTTTTAAAATGTTATTAAAAATTTTAAAAAAGATTTTGTTTTTTGTTGAGTGCTATCATATTTCTCACAAAACATAATATGTAATAAATGCTTTATAAGTTTGTGTTATTACGCATTGTGTTTTCATGATTAATAGTAATGTTTGTTTTTCAGATTAACAGTATAAACAGTGTTTTTAGTTATTTTAAATATATGTAGTCACAGTTTGAAGAATCAACAAAAACCAATTATTTTGTTTGAAATTTTGAAAGGGGGTCATAATATTTTATATCAACTTTTTTTAAATCATTTTTTTTTTTTTAGTAGTTACGGAACATACACAGTACGTACATTTCATTTTATGAGTTGTTAGTTTCAACTAATCTATGTTTGACCATTCTTAGTAGAAATCCATCCTTAAACATACTGTACTGAGTTTTAAGATACCCAACCATTTAGCATATCATTTTATTTTTTGTATGCAACTGAATAAAAAAACCACAAAGAGATAAAACAATCGGCCTATTATTAATAATGAAGGCACTAACAGATTGTGGCCTCGTTTAACTGAGTCTGATTTAATGAACTGATTGTCATTTTATTAAAATGATACAAAGTGTGAAAAATGTCCCTATTTATTTAAATCAGTTATCCTAACTACACAAAATTTTTAGGTGAATCTATTTAATTTGACACTGTGAAATTATTGACAAATATTATTATTTTTTTTTTAATACAGAGCATTTCATAATTAGTTTTTTTTTTGTTATTTTAAGGTGAAAAGCACATTGAGGCTATTATCGACTCCTTAAATATAAGTGTGAGTGTAAAGTATTAAAGTCGTAAGTGTGTGTTAGACTCGGGTACCGCGAAGGATGTCTAAATCCTCTCAATAGGTGCAGCTAGTCTGCACCCCCTGCGGGGATTTCATAATTAATTTACAAATATGAAATGTTAAATACAGATATATCATCCATAAATAATTTTGTCCCAAATCTTTGTTAACAACCATTCAAATGAATATTGCGCTATTTAGATACACATCATGATAGAAATGCGGCGCTGCATAATCTAATTTGAAAATGATATGTACAATCAAATCTGTAATAACAATTACAATTGGCTCAGAAAAAAATAAAGGTAAAATTTAATAAAGTAATAAGATAGAGATACTTTAGTAAATTATGATGAAATTTATGATCACATAGCATAAACAAACAGGTATTTTAGCCGAAACTGTTAGATATTCAATTTTTTTATATAGATTCTGCTTACACCCAAATTAAAAAAATTAAAACAATGACCTTACCATGTAGAAGTTGTAACTGCAGTTTATAATATGGTGAATACTAATACAGTGTAACTTTAACTGTAGTCAATGCATTTAGTGGAGGATCCATGCAGAGAGTTCTGGAGACACAGTCTACGTAAAATCTCTTAACGAAAGTGGCAAAGCTAGGAACGGCAGTAATTAGTACTCATCATAGTATTGTAATTTGTAGTTAAATTTTTGTTATGGTCGCCTTAATATTTTTACTTAATTTTACAGAAAAGTAAGATATTAAAACTTACTAGGCCTAGTTATGGTGTATATAAAATAGAGAAATAGAAATTAGAAAATAACTGTTCACAAATTCTTTTTCAGAAAAGTGTTTTTGGGATATAAAACTGCAAATCCAAACCAAATGTATGCTATAAAAGTGATGAAGAAAAGTGAAATGATATATAAAAATATGGTTAGTCAAGGTAATATTACCACATGATCATTTTTAATAAAGTAACTTTGAAGCAGTATTGTAATACAGTAGGCCTATATATTTTTATATTTTACATTGTCTGTTCCAGTTGTGACAGAAAGAAATGCGTTAGCTCTCACAAGAAGTCCTTTTTGTGTACAGTTGTTTTATTCTTTGCAGACACCATCTAGTGTGTATTTGGTAAGTTGCAGTATTTGCCATGTACTGTTTAAATACCAGCATAATGCAGCAAAAGACAAAAGTGTATTATACAGAGTTCAATGATAAGGATCTTCCCTCCATTGCCATAACACTTCACAGCACTTGCAGGTTATTTAGTATGACCACCACTATTGTTAAGTGGGTTAAAACCTTTAAATGTTAAAAATTTAATTATGGAGACCGAAATTGTACCTTGTAGTGACATGTGGCTAAGTCAGATTATACAGAGGACCAGATAATATACTTACTTAAATTTTCTATAAAATAAAAATATTTTTCACAAAATTACTGTACTTGCAGTAATAATAAGATAGAGATACTTTAGCAAATTTCCATTCGAAAAAGAACTACTGGAAGGTGCAGACCTGGGATCTTGAAATAAGAGTGGATCCTGATATCTAGATTATTCTTTGAGATGTCATTAAAATTTATACATTTGTTAGTATTTGCAATTTTGATCCGATTTGATTCAAATTCATTATCCAGTTAAATCTGTTCAACATTTAAAAATAACAGCCATTTCAAGACATAAAAATTTTATAAATGTTTTATCGTATATCATGTTTTTAGCATATCAATTAGCATTTAAATTCTGTTGAAAACACAGAAATGAAACCGATAATGGTCATGGTTTTAAATTGGTGAAGATTTAAATTGCTAAATTTTAATAATTTTAACACTAAATATGATACTGGTATCAGATTTAAAAAAAAAACAACATTAAACATATTGTTGGATATTAATCCTATAACACAAGCGAGACAACTGCTTGCCGTAGTTATTTTATATTAGAAGTAGGTGAATCATCAAATAAGTATGTACCATTAGGATACAATGTTTCGTAGAATTCTACAGACTGAAAAATAGTTAGGTTGTGTAATTTAGTATGTTTGAATTATTTATTCACTTTGTTGTTAACATCAATTTATCTGTGTATTCAGAAATATTTTGTTACAGTTTACAAGACTTATAACTTCTAATTTTTAACTTTTGTTACATCAATGATTAAAACAGTTTTATAGTAAATTTGAAAACATTTTGTGAAATATGAAACATAACATTTTCAGGTTATGGAGTATATGGTGGGCGGAGATCTGAAATGTTTATTAAGCAGATATGGTTTCTTTGATGAAGCAATGGCCACGTTTTATATAGCTGAAATTGTTTTAGCGCTAGAATACTTGCACGGGTAAATATAATCAAATTTGTATATACAGTAGTTCAAACTAATTGGGATTGATGAAGGGTAGATAAAACAGTTTTTAAATGTTTTTTTTATGTATAAATGTACATCTAGTGTGAATATTAAGTGGTATTATTCAATTGTAAATTTTCATTATTAAAATTCCATGTTATATTTATTCAAGTTAATACATCTAGTATAAAATGGTAAATAAAGTATATATCGGTAAAAAGGAGCATAGATTTTTGGTGGTAGCTTGATGCAGCAATGCATATTACTAACTTCGTCTATAATGTAAACATAACATAAACCAGAAGCAGAATTTCTTGGCAGTTACTTGCAACGTCTATGATTAGGTTAGATTAAGTTTTTTATCAATAACTTGAATACGTTTTGATGTACAGAAGAAACTGAAAACAAATTTATTTATATTAAAAGAAAACACATTTTTGTCTCTTGTTTTTTTGTAAAATTAATGATTTTTAGGTGTTTACATTAAAAATTTCAAACAGCCGACATTTTGAAACAAATTAACAGTTAAGCTGATTATTTCTTTTCGAGTAGATCTACCTATTTAATGTTTGTATAGTGTTACAATTAACTCAGTAAAACTGTTTTGGTGATATCAGTTATATTTATAAACACAAAAAATGGCTGATTTCTATGTAACTGGGTTTTTGTCTCATATGTTGTCTCATATCTAATTGATTTTTTTTTTTTTTTTTTTGGCCTGTTCAGTTAAATCATAAATTATTCCACACTTTTTATGAAACATCCTTTGTACATATTATATAAGCACTAGATATAAGTTCATTTTTGTATTTTCATTGTAACTTGATAATTTAATGCGGTAGTTTTAAGCCAATTTGATTAGAACTTTGCACAAAAATCAATTTCGATAATAGCATGGACAAGTTTGTTTTCCGTCAAAATCTGTCTAACCATTTTACATCTTTAAAAAAACACAACACAAAATAAATTTTTTGAAATTTGCTTCCATCACATTAGTGAAAAAGCTGCGTCCTATAATATTTTCTCAGTACAATTATTTTATTGCAAAAAACTGTATAGCTTAAAACCCAGATTACATCGAGGTTCCTAGATTGTAAACAGTTTAATTTATACCGTGTTAAAACACTTAATATATGATCTTTATTATTTCTTAGTGTTTTGTTATAGGCATGGTATTGTACATAGAGATTTAAAGCCAGATAATATGTTAATAACTGCAACTGGACATGTCAAACTAACAGATTTTGGATTGAGTCGTATTTCCATTCTTAGAGGTACATGTATTATTTGCAAATTAATCTTATTAACCATTTCAGTATCATTGCCCGATTCAATAACAAACATCTATTTTGTATAAATCTATTCCTGGCATTCTTTAGCTGTGACATTTTTTTAAGAATAAATTGTTTATATCATAATGTAATAAAATCTAAAATAATAATGTAATACATAATCATTATCTACCAAAATACTTCCATTGACTCTGGTTTTGCCACTCAGCTATGTAGCTTCATAGCTACACAGGTTCAACCTTCCTTGTGCACTCTCATCCACAGGTTCAACCTTCCCCATCCAACCTCAGGTTTTTATAGAACCATGAGATATTTCGGATGTTGTTGTTCTATTGTCTGTCCCTCACTCCAGAGACTACCTAGGGATTTAAATTGTTTCCTGTGTAAGGCTGAGAGTCAAAAGCTGTTCCCTTAGCTGAACCACATTTTCTACACAGAAGGTTTGATATATGAAAACCCATTTTGTGTAAATGACTGCGGAATATTCAGTGATCTGTTAGAAAACCCATCACTCTCCGCAGATCTGTCCTGTTTAGCCTAAGGGCTTTGTCTGTGAGGGACGTAGTTGGACCCACAAACATCCTCTTTGACTGTACATGACCCTTCCATTCTGTCCCAAGACCTTTGTGTTCCTGAGAAACCCATTGGGAGACATGCCTGCATACTAGAGTATAAGATAATTCACACGAAGGTTCACCTTTTTCTTCCCAGCATCAACATCCTCTGGTATAAGCTGCGTTCAAAATTTTTTAACATCAGTTTCTGATGGGCTGTCAGAAGTAGCCCGCCTATTCTAACAGGGTTCACCATGCCGATTCAGCAAGAAATCTTCCTGGACCCAAGAGGGTCCGGGCTTCATTTCGATGCCCCACCTTAGCATGATGCTTATCCTCCCAAACCAGACGTCTTTCCTTTTGGGATAGAACCTTCTCGCCTCTAGTGAGGGCTTCTTCAATCCTTTTATTTTGTAGTTGACCACGGGAAAACCGCTTATATATATAATTGTCATTATCGATTTTTTCATGATCCATATACTTTTTTTATATTTTACCTTTACATGTTATTCTGTTCATTTGTTAAGCATAAAAGTATACAATTGTGTAATAAAGATTTCACTTTTTTATAAGTTTTTGATAATATTCATCACTATTAATTCAGAATTAGTGTTATCTCTATCGACAGTAGGTGAGAGTTATAACAATCTGTGCAGGGACAGTGTAGCTGCAAGTCGTTTTTCTCTACAACAGGAAGAATAAAGTTGTAGAGGGAGTTACTTCTTCCATATAATAATAGTAACGATTTTTTTTTGTGTTCAGATCTAGAAATAGAGGATTTGGTGAATGGTACACCTTGCCAGGGAACATCACGAACACCAGGACAACTTCTGTCACTTACTTCACATCTGTCGTTTGTAAGTTTTTATTAATTATGTAACAGCAACATAAAGCCTGTTTACACCAAATAGTAACATTGTCAATAATACATGTTCTTAGAGGTGTTACTGAAAATGTATAAAATTGTTAATAAAAATTGCCAATAATATTTTATTTCTGAAGTTGTAACGATAATAACACATGAGGGTGTTAAAACCTGCATAATTGCAGTCAGACCATCAGGATTTTCAGACATACCGTATTTTACAGACTATTAAGACGCATTTTTTTCTTCAAAAAATTGCCCCCAAAAATCAAGTGCATCTTAAAATTAATATAAAAATGTTCAGTGTTTGATTTAAAATTCCTGCGTCTTAAAATTAGCCACATATTCGATGCTGCTGGAAACTTATCTCTATCTGGCAAGAATGAATTCAACTGGCAGCAGCAGCGCACCGATGCGACAAACATGAGTTTCGGGGATTCATAGGCTTGCTAACACTATCTCCCACTCACCCCACCATCACAAACACTGTCTAGCCTGTCATTGCAGTCTATGGTGCAAGTGAACTTAAAAGTGATTTGTGTTATCGGTAACAGCACAAAATTTTTGTTAGTAGGTAGTTTCATAATGGAAAAAAAAACTAAGAATTTTTTTAGTCTGGCTTTGCAATCTAATAATAAAAAATGGTAAACAAGTTATTTTTTAAAAATTTGTTTAAAAATTAAGGTGCATCTTACAGTCCGTAACGTCTTATAGTCCATAAAATACAGTAATAATTGAACTTGAAAATAAGTTCTATAGAATAAGTCCTATAGAATAAATTTATATTAAATAAATTCATTTACAGTGTTAAATTATCACTAGCTATTACAACCAGTATGGTTCTCCATAAGATTCTTGCTATTACAACCAGTATGGTTCTCCATAAGATTCTTGCTTCTTGTAAGTTTTTTTTTAACGTTTATACTTTATGCCAGTTAGACTAATGATGACAAGGGATCATTGTTAACAGAAAGGGTAAAACTTACACCAGTTTTAAACTCAACCTTGAGCTGCACAGTTCAGAGACGCATCAGACTAATAGGTCTTAGCCACATCGAGTACTTAGCCCTTTTGTTTTTTTTTTTTTATGTAATACTAGCTGTTACCCGTCACAGCTTTGCTCGCAATCATAATATACATTAAAGATTACGCATCACCGTGTTAGGACCAACAACCGTGTCAGTTAGGTTTGGAGTATTTTTTTTTAATAAAGGTTTTTTTAATGCATCACCGTGATAGGCCAACAATTTTGTCAGTTAGTATATGTAGTATTTTTTTAAAAAATATAAAGGTTTTTTCACACATTACCATGTTAGACCTAACAACCGTGTCAGTTAGGTTATGTAGTAATCTTAAAAAATAAATAAAGGTTTTTTTACGTATCACTGTGTTAGGCTTAACAACCATGTCTGTTAGGTTATAGAGTATTCTTTTTAAAAAATGGGTTTCTTATCACCGAAAACCGGTGTTAGATATATTTTTATTGTTTTATCGATCTACAACATGTTACCGAATTTTGCGCTGTAGCAATTTTGAGTTTATGTTGGTCACTTTTATTTTTGATTTTTATTGTACTTCTCGTGGTTTCCGCACTTTTATATTTTGGATTCTTGCTTTTGGACACGTAATAAAGCGTAATAAAACGTAATAAACTGGAATAGTATTGTGTTTATCTCAGGTACCTAAACCGTGTTCATACCAAATTTAATCTCAGTTGGTCCAGTAGTTAAAGTGTGATTGAATAACAAACAAATAAACAAAAACAAACTTTCAGAAATATAATATGATTACCTGTTACCCATCACAGCTTTTCCCGCAATCGTAATATACATTAAAGATCACGCATGACCGTGTTAGGACCAACAAACGTGTCAGTTAGGTTATGGTGTATTTCTTTTTTAAAATAAAGGTTTTTATAATGCACAACTGAGTTAGTTAAGTTATGGAGTACTCTTTAAAAAAAATTAAGGCTTTTTTCCTGTATCACCGTATTAGGCCCAACAACCGTGTCAGTTAGGTTCTGGAGTACTCTTTTTTAAAAAATAAATAATGCATCACCGCGTTAGGCCTAACAACTATGTTAGTTAACTTATGAAGTATTCTTAAAAAAAATATATAAAGATTTTTCACACATCACCATGTTAGGCCTAACAACCGTGTCAGTTAAGTTTGGAGTACTCTTCAAAAAGAAATAAAGGTTTTTTTCACACATCGCCATGATAGGCCCAACAACCATGTCAGTTAGGATATGTAGTATTCTTTAAAAAAATATAAAAGTTTTTTCACGCATCACCGTGTTAGGTCTAACAACCGTGTCAGTTAGAATATGTAGTATTTTTTAAAAAAATATAAAGGTTTTTTCACGCATCATTATGTTAGGCCTAACAACCCTGTTAGTTAAGTTATGGAGTATTCTTTAAAAAAAAATATAACGGTTTTTTTCATGCATCACCTTATTAGGCCCAACAACCGTGTCAGTTAGGTTATAAGTACTATTTAAAAAAAAATGAATAAAGGTTTTTTAATGGATCACCGTGTTAGGCATAACAACCATGTTAGTTAGCTTATGGAGTATTCTTTTAAAAAAATATAAAGGTTTTTCACGCATCACCATGGTAGGCCTGACAACCGTGTCAATTAGGTTATGTAGTATTCTAAAAAAAAAATAAAGGTTTTTTTCACACATCACCATGATAGGCCCAACAACCGTGTCAGTTGGGATATGTAGTAGTCTTTAAAAAAATATAAAGGTTTTTTCACGCATCACCGTGTTAGGCCTAACAATCGTGTCAGTTAGGACATGTAGTATTCTTTAAAAAAATATAAAGGTTTTTTCACGTATCATCATGATAGGCCCAACAACCGTGTGAGGATATTTTTTAAAAAAATATAAAGATTTTTTCGCGCATCACCTTGTTAGGCCTAACAACCGTGTCAGTTTGGTTATGCAGTATTCTTTTAAAAAATTAGTTTCTTATTACCCAAAACCCGTGTTAGACATATTTTTAATGTTTTTACCGATTTACAACACATTACTGATTTTTGCCTGGTAGCAATTTTGAGGTTATGTTGGTCACTTTTATTTTCGATTTCGTTGTACTTCTCGTGTTTTCATATTTTGGATTCTTACTTTTGGGCACATAATAAAGCATTTTAGTAACAAAAATATCGAAAAATAAGGATTTGCTACACTGCATATTTACCATTTTTTCATATAATGTAATTACACAAATATATATATACCTTACAATTGGCACTATGTGTAGGGATTTTTTTACATTTAATATTGAAAATTCAACACAAAGTAACAAATTAAAGTCAGTTTTGAAAAAAATTTCAACTAAAATATTGAAAATTTTACAGTAAGTAAAACAGAGATTAAGATTCTTAAGATAGGATTGAATCTATGTTCATCTCAGGTACCTAAATCACAGGTCCAGTAAATAACTACAGTTAACACATGCCACAAAACTAAAAACTGATAATTATTTTGGGCTGGGTAAGTAGTATAATGATGTTTTGTAAAACGGGAATAGGCCTATGTGTATCTCAGATACTTAAACCATATTCGTACCAAATTCACCTCAATTGGTCCAGTGGTTAAAGCGTGATTGAATAACAAACAAACACACAAACTTTCAGAAATATAATATGAATAAGATTAAGATAAGTTCATGCCTTGATTTTTTATCTTCTTTTTTAACTCTCTTTTAATACAAACAACCAGATTTCCCAATGTCTCTTATTAACTATATGTATGAAATTCCAAAGAAGCAGATACTTAGCAATCCAGATACTTACTGTATAACCTTACAGGTTATACAGAAGGTGCATAACCAGAAGGTGCAAAGATAATACAGAAGGTGCATAACCAGAAGGTGCAAAGATAATAACCTTCTTTGTGCCTTCTAACAAGCCTGTGAAGATAGAAAATGCTTTTTATTTTTATACTGATCACAATACCTGATACGAGGTTTGTCCAATAAATACGCGAACTGGTCGAATATGGTGGCCATTACGGAGAGTTAAGCCACGATCACTGGCCTCACGTGTTGTCTGGGACCCAATGAGCCGTCAGTGCTTGGCAGAATGTTACGCTGTGCGGATCTTGCGAGTAGAGTTATTTTTAGTTTTGCATTATTTTTTTGTTCGTCGATATGGAAATTGACCAATTCACTGAACAACGAATTAACATCAAATTTTTGGTAAAGCTTGGTAAAAATTACCAAGAAATTGCTGAAATGTTGAGAGTTGTTTATGGTGATAATGCTATGAAGAAAACAGCCATTTTCAAGTGGATTAAGCGCTTTAAAGAAGGTCGAGAAGGCGCCACGGATGATGCAAGAATTGGGACGACCTTCAACCTCTTGTGTGCATGAAAACATTGATCGTGTGCGGCGTCTTGTCCTTACTGATCGCCGAAAAACTGTCCGAATGATAGCTGAAGAACTAAATTTAGGAAAATCAACAGTGCACACAATCTTAACCGAGCATTTGGGCTTAAGAAAGGTTTGTGCGAAAATCGTGCCAAAACTGCTGACTCCGCATCAAAAGTTGAGAAGAGTCGAATGTGTTACTGACTGGAAAAATTCCATGGAAAATGATGTTGGATTCTTAAATAGGGTTATCACTGGTGATGAACCATGGTTTTTCAGTATGACCCCGAATCGAAAAATCGCAAAGCATGGAGTGGAAAGCAACAGGTGAAGCTCGAACAAAAAAATCAAGGAAAAGCCGATCAAAAATCAAAGTCATGCTCCTGGTTTTCTTTGATATCAAAGGTGTTGTTCATCATGAATTCCTTCCTGAGGAAAAAAACGGTAAATTCTGAGTTCTACCTTAACGTTCTCAAGCGTTTGAGAGATCGAGTGCGTCGTGTGCGACCACATTTGACTCAAAACGATGGATGGATTCTTCATCAAGACAATGCACCCGCACATTCGGCTTTGATTGTTCGCCAGTTTCTGGCTAAAAATTCAATCACTATCCTTGATCATCCCCCTTATTCACTGGACCTCGCCCCCTGCGACTTTTTTCTATTCCCTAAATGCAAAAATGTGATGAGGGGACAGCATTGGGAAGATGTGGACACAATAAAACAAGAAACGACGAGGAGACTGAAAAGCCTGACTTCCGAGGACTTCCAAGGGTGCTTTGAACAGTAGAAAAGAAGATGGGATAAGTGCATAGCAGTGAATGGAGAGTATTTTGAAGGGGACAAAATCAATGTAGATGAAATTTTGTAAAATAAAGTTTTTATGACCTTAGTTCGCGTATTTATTGGACAAACCTCGTATACCTTTTCTTTAGCAAATTCAAATTCAAAAGGCTGTGCATTGTTCACTCTGTTCGCCAAAATACTTTCCAATCTTATTGTGTCTGCTTGTTTTCGACAGCTATTGACTTAGTTCGCCCATCTGACTCAGAAGTTAGTTAGAGTGATATCAATACCCTCTTGTATGTTATCTTCAAATTATTTTACTACGTATACTAAACCACATTTCTCAGTTTCGTTATCGTTTTAATTATTCATGACACAGATTACACTGTCACACTCACATCCCCATGCAATTGTTCAGTCACTTTCAAATTTCAGTCTTTTTTTACTGCAATTTTTTTAAAACATGCAATATCTTTTGAACACAAATTATGCTCGTCAGCCATACTTTAAAAATGATATTTAAATAATGCAGCAAGGTTTACCGTATGATCAATAAATATTTTTTTCAAAAATGTAAGACATTAAATGTAGAGGAAATATTGGATTACAGTTGTGACCTGTTGAGCTTTAGAGATTTTCCATGCCAAATTTAACTCTTTGACTGCTACACAACTATCTATCATTATTATAATTTTGATCCGCCTCGGTGGCCTAGTTGATAGCGTACTAGGCTTTCACCCCGAGGACCCAGGTTCGATTCCCAGTCAAGGCTTGGCATTTTCATATGCTACATATCATCCCATCGTCTGCATTAGCCCAAGTGTGCACAATAGTCGGACATTAAACACCAAAAAAAAACTATAATTTTTTTAGTAATCGTTAAAAATAAATCCAATAGATAGCGCCTAAATCTACTGTTTCAATTAACTGATAATTTTATTTCACTTTTCTGCCACTTTCATATTTTTCTGAGTTGTAGAAATGAAGTCATAACAGTTGTTAAGATAACCTTGCACTTGGATTTTTGTTTTCTAGACAGTCCAAATGGCTGGCAATTGTGATGTGTTTGTGTTTGGTGTTGATGAGGGCATAATTCAGTTAAATGTTATGATATTTGAAAATGTTCAGTATTTACAAGAGAATATAAATATACCAGTCAAATTAGGATGTTGAGTAAAATTAATTGGTTTATTGTAGTTGAAACCAAATGTTTTGAAATTTATTTCTTCAGTCAGAAATTAAAAACTTGATTTTTTTAAATTAAAATTTGATTAAGTCAAAAAATTCTATACAAATAAATACTAAACATTATCTACAATAAGAGTGATTTTTTCAGATTTTTAAACTGATAAATATTAAATATGTTTAAATATATAGTTACATACATACTTTTCAGCTAAAATAGGTAGCAGTTATAAGTAGGGCATCCTACTTGGATAGGTCAGCAGCCAGTTAAAGAAATATGATGCTGAAAATTGTGTTGACCAATTTCACAGGATATTTTAATATGTTCCAAGCACTAGGTGTTAATTAAGTTGCAATACAATTAAAGCTAAGTTTAATGTCACTTCTCAGAGCCAAACTTATGTCCACTTATATATCACTTAAAGTGATAATTTGAACTTTAATGTTAAATCGTTTTAAATATTAATTTCAGGGTTCTAACGGAGGCACACCTTTAAATCATGCTATTACGAATGACAGCAACATGTCCGGTGTCAGCCCGTTCCATTCTGCTGAACACAGTTATCATTATAGCAAAGAACAAGAACAAAACAGTTACAAGACTGAGTCGTCTCTGTCGTATCACACGTGTGACGGTTGTTCCAGTACAAGTTGCATCTGTAATAGTCGGGAAAATGACCTTTATACACCGTCACCTCTTTCAAGGACAAGGTGGGCAATTATTGTTCAACAATATTTTACCAATTTTATATCTAAGGGAAGTTTATAGTAAGGAAGTACAGTGACCCATTTATATTCTGGCACCTCCAGTAGTTCTGTATTTTTAGAAGGGCGAATGTGATGAAAACACTGACCCTCACGCCGACCATTGTGACCTTGGCATGGCGGCAACATTATACTCAGTGTAGCGATCTGTTTGTGTCATTGTAGACGTACACGTAATTCCCTGTATTCTGTTTTTTCTCAGTGTTAGTGTTGTGATGCTGGAGGTGGAAAGCCCAAACAAAGCAAATCAAAACATATGTTTTGATTTTAACATAGGGTAAAACAAATTCAGACCTAATTAAACTTTAGTGAATAAATTTCTAGGGTTACTATTCCACTGTGACCTTTGTAGATCTTTTTTGTGCCCTCTTTCTATATTCCTGAAATGATCAGTTAACAGCGCCTTCTCAAGCCCTAGTTTGTTCATAAAGTATAGGATTTTGAGAGATTCAAGGTGGTAACTCCGCCTGTTCTAATTTGTAACTTCCCAGTTCGTTATTGAGGTGCTTGGAGATGCTTGCTTTGCTAATTCCCTTTCAATTTTGTGGTTCAAGAATGCACTACAATTGTCTAATCTGTGATTCCATTTTTTGAAAACTTACCTGTTTTGATGGCTAATAAAAGTTCTTCACCTTTTGGAAAAAAGTCTAAGGTCAATTGCATGAAGAGTAATTAATGCTGGTTTTTTTTAAAAAAAAAAACACTGCATGTACAGGAACATTCTCATGGATTGGTTTAACCAATCCCACAAATCAGGGCAGTTTCACATTGTTACAAAATCTTTTTTTAGAACCCCTAAATAAAATGATTTGCTCAACAGAATCTGGCGTGGTGAAACAAATTCTGAATGCACTATCTCTCTTACATCAAAAAAACAAATGAGCATCGTCTTAATTTTTTATTTCACTTGACGAGTTTTTTAAAGCAAGGTGACAATGATGTTTTCCACTGGTATGGACATTGCTTGGTTTCTGGGTCATACGATAAGCACCATGTCTTAGAAGAAAGTCTGAGTTCTTTCAGAGCTGTTCTTTCAAAGCATGGCAGCATGTTTCCAATCGATGCTCTTTTTGCACATCAGAATCTGAGATGCAAATTGCACAGCAACCTTTCTAAATCTTCCCTTAAAATTTATTATAATCAGCTCCAAGATAATCCAGATAACGTCCCTACTTCTTCATTGGTCTGTTACCAGTTTTTAGGCATATGTGCACTAATATTTTCAACATTTTCATCTGTTCGTGAAGTTGACGGAACGAGGTTTGTCATCAGTCGACATTTCCTCTTTCTTGAAATGAGAAAACCACTTGTACACTTGAGTTTTTCTCATAGCACTGTCTTGTAAGCTATGTTCAACATAATAGTTTTTACAGCACTTTTTCCAAGTAGTAAACAAAATTTCTCAGCTATACATTGCTCGCTTAAATCATCCATCATAAAAAAAGAGTTGTAAGCCATCATAGTTCACTGTAACTAGAGAAAACTTTCCTAAGCAATGCTAAAAGGTGCACTGAGCCTAGAGAGAATTGCTTGGCGCTTGCCTTGCAGGAAAATACATACTAGGAAAGCCCACCCAGTGCAGCGCTATTCCGGTTATTTTTGGGATCAGCACATATACTGAGAGCCAAGCCAGATGATCCAAAAACAAATTATTTCAGTGTACAGTAATAGATACTATCCAAATGTTTTGTTACTTGTAATGTTATTTAAATTCATAGTTGCGTTTTCTTTGCAGATCCTTTAAACGGCCTGGCTCAATGAGAGACCGCAAAAGAAAGAGAACACCTACTATGGGTTCTGTATTCACTTCTCCTTTCTCGAGTAATAGAGCTTCAACAGGGTTGAGCCAGATAATAAATTCAATGGATATTTCAGGATCAGCAGAAAACACATCGAAACGTGTTGATAAAAAGGAAAGTCCTGTCATGATTTTAATGCGTAGTCCTCTTAAAAGTGTTATAAAAAACAGGTAAAAATACATTTTTATAAATTTTAAGTATTTTAGATTTTTTATACACTATAAAAAATATATATATATGTATATATGGTGATTATGGGAAAAAAATTAGTCTTGAGATTTTGATTGATGTATGCTTTCATCTCGTTATAGTAAAGTCTCATTAATTCAAAAATCAGAAAAATTTATATAAAAGGTTTAAAGAACAAATGTATATTCAACAAAAGTAATGTATTATGAATAAAAATAATAATGACTATCAGTGTAATGTAATTTGTAAAAAAACATGTACATAACTAAAAATAATACTATACACACTAAAACAAATTAGTTAATTTTAAAGATTTTTAGGCTCATTAAGGTCAATGTCTTTTTAACCATATTATAGGTTTTATATGTATATATATATATATATATATATATATATATATATATATAACAACAAAAGACCTTTATGGTTTCTCACCAGAAAAAAATATAGGGGAGAGTGGGGGATACGTGTGCAGCGGGTAAATGTATGCACTATTGTTTATAGTATTTAAGAGGTTCTTTTGAGCTGTCTGATCGCTGCTGCATCTAGCAGCAGACAAGTGAACTACCTGAGACTGGTCGCTTGGCCACTATAGTACGTTTTTCATTTTTGTTCTCAGATGCCGGTAAAGTACGTCCGGAAAACGAACCATTACAGGTATACTTTAGAAACCCTTAAAGAGGCATTAAATGTTATCAGAACAGATGAGAGAAAAATAAGAGAAGTCGGTAGGCAATTCAATGTTCCTGAAGCAACATTGAGAAAATATGTCGCCAAGCCTATTGAGGAGGTAAAACAATCACGTTTTGGGAGTAAATCTGTCATACCAGATAATGTTGAACGGGAAATGGTTGAATTTGTCATCCTACTGTCCAACATGTTCTATGGGTTAACACCCAAAGGGTTGCGAAGGTTGACTTATAATTATGTGGAAGACAATGGAATCAACCATAATTTCAACAAAGAAGTTTGCTTAGCAGGGAAACATTGGATGTATAATTTTCTTAGGCGCCATCCAACAATTAAATTACAGCAACCAGAAAACATTAGTTTGAGTAGAATCAGTGGTTTTAATGTGGAAGAAGTACAAAATTTTTTTGAAAACCTCAGAAGTGTTATGGACAAACTAAACATTGAACCCATGAGATTGTACAATCAAGACAAAACTGGAATAACCACAGTACAAAAAGAGTGAAAGTGTTTGCATGCAAAGGTTCGAAGAGGGTAGTCTCTGCAACGTCTGCAGAGAAAGGAAGAACTATCACTAGTGTGTTTTGTATGAGTGCTGGGGGTCATTTCGTATCTCCTATGATGATTTGTCGAAGAAAACAGATTAATGCAAATCTTCAGAAAAATGGACTAGATGGGGCCATTTATTGTTGTTCAAACAATGGGTGGAGCAACACAGAACTATTCAATGAGTGGCTTGTTCATTTTAAAAAAACATTCTTATCCAACAGCCAATGATCCCGTTTTACTAGTACTGGACAACCATAAAAGCCCAATTTGATTGAAGCATATACATTTTGTAAAGCCAATCATATCCATATGGTCTCTCTGCCACCACACACCTCTCACCGCCTCCAACCATTGGACCTGACCATTTTCAGCCCTTTAAAGAATGCTCTATTTAGAGAATATGACCTGTATATGATGCGAACAGGACAAAAGAGAATAACAGAATATGAAGTTGCAGAACTTCTGAAGAATGCTTTTTTTAAGGTTGCTACAATGGCAAATGCCTTATCAGGCTTCCGTGCAGCTGGTATACATCCGTATAACCAAGACAAATTTTCTGAATTAGATTTTGCCTCTGCTCGTGATTTGGACAATATAAGAGTGGAAGCAGCCCCAGATTATGACAGTCTTTCAACAAGCCTCGCATATCAAGGAACTCCATCGACTGCTACTTCTACTATGGGGTTTTTTGATGATCCCCTACCTTCAACATCCTCGGGAATATGCTCTGGAAGTCATAAAAAATTTCTTATTTGCCAATTTTAAGCACAAAGAAGAAACCCGATGCTGGTGTTAAAATAAGAAAGGCAAGAGAAAAACAACACTCTGAAATACTCACTAGCACCCTTATGAAAATAAAGCTTGAGTTAGATTTAGAAAAGACAAAACAAAAAGAACAGTTGAAAAGCAAAGGCTTGAGAAGAAGAAAAAGAAAGTTGTTAAGACTCTGAATTTTGATAAAAAACAAATAAAAGAGTTGGACAAGAACAGGCTTGAGAAAAACAAAGATAATAAGCTGAGTTTGGGTAAGAAACAGCCACTAAAGAAGGGAAAGAATAAAAAGGAGGTTAGGCCTATAGAAGAATCAGATGATTCAGATGTTGATATAACAGCACTATGCAATGATGATGAGCTCAATGATATTGACATAGAAGGTTCGACATTGGTGCATTACAAGGAAGTGATGACAAAATTTGCAGCTATGTGGAGACCATGGAAAAGGAAAAGAACTGTGGTATAGGTGTACATTGTGCAGAAAGCGGTACCACACAGCTTGCACCATGAGTGATACTGCAAAAGATTACATCTGTAACCTCTGCAAGGATGGAGTTAGGCTATGTAACATGTAGCAACTTACACTATGTTCAATATTTTAGTTCTCAAAATATATGTTACAATGTAGCCAAGAGCGTATCATATAAATATAATCTTTTTATATCAAGTATAATCTTTATGAAAAAAAGTTTTTATCTTATTTCGTTCCAGATATCAATGCGTACCATTACCCCAAGCACGCGCACAATTACCCTACTCTTCACGCATGTTTACACAACGTTCAGCAAAATGTGCTCTTTGGTAGTGTCTTATTTGGCTTATAAAATTCTCAGTAAGGTTGTTATTAAATATTTTGGATTATTCTTACGTTTTATAGACAATAGAATTGTAGCTATAAATTTTGGTATAGGTTAGTCTTCAGTTTACCCTTTGCAAAAATTTACAAAAAACTTTCGCTTAAGTGCGCACGTATCCCCCACTTTCCCCTAAATGCAAAAATATATTTTTATTTTAAAGAATAATTTGGCCAGTCTGTAAGTTAGCTTAAAGATTTGACAGAAGAAAAGCTTTCAGGAAATTATAATGCTATTAATTTCAGATGCCAGTCAGACGAGGAACCCAAACCCAGTGTGATGTTCTCAACACCTGTTTCGGGTTCTGTGCGAAGGTATTCCGATACAGTTTCAGTGGTAAAGACAACTCGTTTTAACCTGCAGCCAGATCTGTTTCAGATTGATGCTCCACACATGGTAAAGTATATTACAGCATCACTAACATAGAGTAAATTTGTTAAAATGTCGGATTACAATTGATTCAGTAACAAATCAAGAGAAAGTAAAAAGACAGTGAATAATGGATACAGTAATTTTGTGATATTCAGCTCTCATATTAAATTTTATGGTTGGGTTTGTTTTTTTTTTTATTCACAGGGACCCCTGGGAACATAAGATCTGTGAATGTCAAAGATGTTATATCAGTTACCTTTTATTTGACTGTAATAATAATTAATTCAACTAATTGTTATTTTTCATGTCGCCATTTTGTAGTTGCATATTTTTAAAACATTAATTATTTGCTGTAACAGAAGTGATGTGTGGAATGTATAACACGTCATGCCATTGTTACAGCTGTTATCATTTCATGCCTGCTGCTGTGGAATGTATAACACATCACGCCATTGTTACAGCTGTTAATCATTTCATGCCTGTTGCTGTGGAATGTATAACATGTTATGCCATTGTTACAGCTGTTATCATTTCATGAATGTTGCTACTGCACGCCACACCTCATGTAACCTCATGCCGTCTTTAGGCCACGGTTATGAGCACTGCAACACTAAACCTTTTTATTGAAAGCAACAGAGATTGCTTCATTTCTCTTGAGTTAATCAACATTACACTATCAACAATAAATAGTTTATATTTATTTATTCTTCTTTATTTGTTTCACCCAACTTTGGGGTACACTAAATCAATCACTTTTTAATGTTCTGTGCCTTCCTCGTAGCCCAGTATTGCTTCATTCGTTGTGATCTTGCTTTTCTTTCTTCGTCAAGATTTGGATCGTTTGCTTGGATTTGACTTTGCCTTGGAACTGTTGCTTCTTGTCCTTGGTTATTGTTTTTATTTATTTATTATTATGGCATAAATTATATTTTATATACATAAAGTTGTGGGTTTGCATGTTCGTGTATTCAAATAAAATAGGTACTGAACAGCCTTGACATCATTTGAATGCTTCCATTTAATTAAGTATTTATTTAATGAAAAACTAGGTTTTTGTTTATACATTTATCATATGATAACTTGCAAAACTCTTTAATTCGTACTGAGACGCTGGACCCTTGAACAACTCCCAACTTACTTATAATTCCAAAATTAGTTTAAAATACAGTTTAAATAAAGTGTAATATGCAATAAATATGAAATAAAGTTTAAATTTAAAATTAGGCCTACATTAGGCATATAATAAGCTATAATATTAAATATACCAATAAACAATAAATTAGGTTAAAAAATTGAACTAATTCGTTCACTGAACTAGATGTTGAATCACTTGATTTAAGTGAACAAACTAGATAAGATTAGTTCATTTACATGAATTATTTTGTCCATCACTAGTAGTGACTATATTTTTAACTCTGTTTTTTAACTTTTTAATATCTTTTATATGCACTAGTTCAAGTTTCCATTTCATAGTTAATTTTTTATTATTAGTAAATATACAAGTTTCTGTCCTCTCTCTCTCTCTCTCAGGAAGATATTGCTGTTAGTCCTATCGCAACTCCTCATACTCGAGTTACGTCAACAACGTCAAGTCATACTCCGTTCCGTACGCCAAAATCTGTGAAGCGCGGCAAACAAGTGTCCGACCAACGGATTCTTGGCACTCCAGATTATCTAGCGCCTGAGCTGCTTCAACGTAAGGGTTACGGTAAGTCGAACATTAAGAATTTGCAACAGTTGTAATAAGGCATTTTGTAACAAAAAAAAAATACCACATGCAACTAGTGCAACGGTCGATTATAAAGTAAACACAGCAACACTTGAGTACCAAATTAAAGTTAACGTTGTGGCTGATTATAAATTGCATTAGAACCTCGATTTTTTTAAGTAGTGGAAACAAATTACACTGCAAAACAATTAAAATTAACAAGAAAAAGTAGGATTATTGAAAATTAAACAAAACATTATGTAACTAAAAAGAGTTCTTTACTTGATATGTTTCTGTTTTATTATGGCATTGTGTTCTGCGCTTCACAAAATGAAGTTATCCACGAGCAATGCAACAAATGAAAGCAAACTGGAGAACACCAACTTGCTAAGTTGTAGTGTTTATGTTTCAACACCAGGTAGAACGTTTCTTTGTAGGGAGAACGAGTGCAAAGACATTTCAAAATCTGGCTGCATTGCAACAAAACGTTACACTTACTACTATGCCAGCCTGCATACTTGCCGTTGTCTCGCTGCACACAATCCTACTGAGTAAACATATTCATGAACAGTTCATGAAAACATCACCTCGAAAAATCGAATAGTGTTATATCGCTGTTTTATACATTTAAATCTGTTTGTTGAATTTATCAAAAAATTTAAAAAGCACCATTTATGTATATTTTAAATAAACAAACTTCATTTTATTAAAAATATTAAACAAAAAATCTGCTGCAGGTAACTGATGAATGGGTTATCCACCCTTTCATATAATACGGATTTAACCGTATAGTTAAAGTTTTTGGTGTGTTTTATTTTCAACTTGAAATAACAAGGTAATATTTTCTAGGTCCGAGCGTTGACTGGTGGGCGTTGGGAGTGTGCATGTATGAATTCATGACTGGAGTTTTACCTTTCAATGATGAAACACCGCAAGCAGTGTTTACAAATATCCTAAATAGAGGTTAGTACTTCGCGTAAAGTGTGTTACTTATTAAAATTAAAGGATAGTTTAATTAGGTATGAAAATTTTATGGCCACACTTATTCAAAATATATTGTGGACAATTTTTAACAAGGTAATATAAATTTTAAGTAGAAACAGCTTGTCCAAAAGAACTGTTAATAACTTCAAATTTGTATATCACAATATTTAACAAACATTTAGCGTTTAGCACCACTAATGATAGTATACCGTATTTTACAGACTGTAAGATGCACCTTAATTCTTAAGCAGTTTTTTTTTAAATAACTTCTTTACCATTTTTATTATTACATTGCAAAGCCAGACTAAAAAAATTCTTAGTTTATAAAACCGAAATGACCTTTAAAATTCCTGAAAATCGGAACTTTGATGACAGGCCGGAATGGTTTTGGTTTCACAATATGCAATGAGTGATTGCAAATTAATTTTCTACAGAGTATGGTAAGGAGCCTCCCAGGACAATCTTGGTTTCATTGAAATTAGTTGTTTTTTGTGACATGCAAAATCACCAGGACACCTACAAGTTCCTAAAAATGCACTAGAACTACTTGAAAAGTTTTACCTTTAGTTCAAAGAAATCTTATGTGCATCATGTGAAACTGATGTTCCATAAACATCCTTCTGGCATGTTATGTAATATTTGGCCTTGAAGCCACACAAACTAGCCAAACAACATGATTCAACAATTGCTTTGGCTTATTCACGTTTAAAAAAGTGCTGTGTCATTATAGTAAAATTTATAGTTAAACATGTTTGCTGGAAGCTGTTTTGCTGGATAAGTGTGTGCTCGACCTAAATTAAAAAGTCTAGCCATTCAACACTGGCAAGATAATATAAATTTTACTGTACTCAATAAGAAAAAGTTGAATCTATCTTGTACATTTAAAATGTTTTCTTAGATTTGTTTTTTAATAAAACAGAATAATATTCTACTACATAAGTTAGTTTATCTGTTTATTTTTGTTAATAAAACGGTACTTTGTTGATATTGATTACAGAGCTTGACTGGCCAGAAGGTGATGAAGCCCTTTCAGAGCCTGCTTTTACAGCCATTAACTCTCTTCTTACTTTAGACCCTGAAATGAGACCATCGGGACAAGCTGTAAAAGATTTGTCTCTTTTTGCAGATATAGACTGGGATAATTTACTTCAAGCATCTCCACCTTTCATACCTCAGCCAGAAAGTAATGGAGACACATCTTATTTCCAAGGTGATAAATTTAACAATTTTCTAAATGTTCATTACTGTTAGTGTTAATAATATAAGACCTATTTTTTTTCAATTGTACTGCGCATGCATGGACAATAGTGAACCTCTCCCACTACAACTTCCAACTTCAAAATGATTCTCTCTAAGTGCAAATTGCAAAGTGTCATTCATTTTCTTTAGGCAAAAATGGAGTAACACAGCAGAAATTCATAGAATGAGCCAAGTATACAGTGAAAACTTCATGAGTGACATTGTTGGGCAAAAATGTTACACACATAACCTCCTAATTAACTCAGAATAAATTAAAAACCACTCCTTTTCTCCAGTAGCCGTAAGTTTGCTTGCGGAAATTTTGTTTTAACCTTGGAAGTTTGACAACAAGATCGTGACTTTCTCTATCGACTGTTTTTTTCCAATGTTGATGTGTAAATATAAGTCTTACCATTTGTGAAAATGTATTAAGAAAATCATTTCTTTCTCTATCATAACGCATAAGAAACGTTAGCGCTGATCCTGTTTTATTCCTTTTAAGGTCATGCCCAGCATTTTTTTTTTTTAAGGCGAAAAGTACATTAAGGCCTTACATTAAGTACATTATTGCCTCCCTAAATGTAAGTGTGAGTGTAAAGTGTAAGTGTGTGTTAGACTTGGGTACTAGGTGCAGCTAGTGTGCGGGGTCCCCGCATGCACAGAACTCATAATAGCCTATCTTGTAACTTACCACTGTGTACAAAACTTTTTTTCATATCTCAGAGGAAAGTCCGATAATTCAAAAATTAATTATGACCTATTGTTTTGACAGATTGTCTCATTTGACTTTTTCACAAATTTGTCTGTCTTAACTTTTGAAGATAAGAGAAAAACAGTTTTTGACAGTAATTGTTTATTACTGTCGTTGCATCATAAATACTGACGTAGGTCGCCCACTTTTCGTTTTGTCATGAACTTTGGTACAGCCATCTCTGAACAATCATAATTTTTTAAATGCTTTAAAACTTGTAAAGTTTGCTCTGTGTATTCTACAAAATTCATGATGTGTTTAATGCATTCATGTTCTGCCACAGAGACTGAATAGCATTCGCACTTCACAATCAGCTACAAGGGTAATTTGGTGACAGCAAAGTGGGCAGTCGCCTCCAATTTTTGGAGGTTTTTTTATTTTATAAATTTATAATTTAAAGTTTTGCAAGCATACTTTACATTACGCTTGCGAGGACTTTTTTCTAGTCCATATTTAAGAAAATGTTGATTGATTTAAACAGGACATATCGTAAAAGACAGGTTTTTGATAATTTTAGATTAAAATTCAACATTGAAAATGATTTGGTAAACGTTAGTGAAGTTATAGTGAGACATATCTAATGTTTCATGTTTATATGTTTGGAATATTGGGTGCCCCACCATTTTTTTAAACATAACAACAGCTCATAGAAATTAAAAAGCCTGCAGAACTTATATTAATTATAAGGAAAAAATAATGTATATCCTAGTCATTGATGAATATTGCAGGCTTTTCCTTGAATGTTGTTTGTTTAGATGATTTTCTTAATAAACTGTTTTTTCCATCAGTATAGATCATTAAAAAAAATTGCTTAACCTTACATTTTAATTTTACAATATTTTGTACAAGTACATGGCTGTGGTATGAACCTATAAGTGATATCAATTAGCTAAAATTGTGTTTAGTTTTAGCAGATTTTTTTAGGCAATTTATCTACACCATTAGGCTCCTGTCATCCTTGTTCTCCCAATAAAAATACTATGAAATGCAGAAGAACTTCAGTTAGTAGTGGCCATTTTGAACGACCTTGTTAGCATCTGAAACAGGTCCGCTAACTTGTTTTTGAAACTTGTCCGCATCCTAAATGTTTTTCCACTAACTTGTACTTGAGCAAATTTAATGCTTTCAACTCCCACTGCACCACACACTAGACTAAATTATACATGATGTAGTTACACAATAAAATAATGTTTTGTATTTTATTTACAGAAAGACACATGCTGCATTATCGACACGTTTCCAATTTTGATATGTAACACATGCAGATCTTCTAGCATAGGTTTGATTTTTACAAGTAACTTTTGTTCAAACTTTGTGCCTTAAATATCAACAGTGATTTTGTAAAAAAACAAGTACTTACAAAATATAATACAAGTAATTTATTTAACAATTCCGTAGGTTTACTGTTTTTATATTTTGTTAAATAAATTGGCTGGTTGTTTAATTATAACTTTATATATAATGAGTAATATGTGTATATTTTGGATCATTATATTTGTAATTTAAATACAATAAAAAACGTTATACATGAATTTCTATTAGATTTATTTTATTTAAAAAAACTTCTTCCTTATCATCTTAGAAGATTGGAGTTGGGCAGAGGTGTGCGTATTGAAGTAACCATACCCAGTGGCATACCTAGGATTTTATTTTGGAAAAATAAGCTGTGGGTATGGAAGACTTCCCAGGTCAGAGGAAGTTTACAATAACAACACCAGACAAGGCACTTAAACGCCTAAATAAGGCATTTGGCTTTTTAAGTAGTAGAACAACATCCTACAAAACTTCCAAAATTACAAGTACATACTAATAATTTAGTCAAATAATTATATTAATTTTTTAAAAACTAACCCTCCCAAATGATTTCCCCTGCCAAGAATGATAAATGTCAGATTCTCTAATAAAATTGTAAGCGTTTTCTATTATTTATATTTTTAGCAGTTCGACTGATAAAATTCCTTAAAAAAGGTACAGACAAGTGCAGTATTTAGTTCAGTTTAAAAAAAAAGAATATTTTTCTGTACCTGTGTGAACGTAACTCATAGCGCCTGCATTACAATGGATAGGCAAAACACTTCTCTCGCATGTATGGTGGTCAGTATTTCCGAGTCGTTAGGAAAATATATCAGTTAACTCCCGGCTATCTGTTAAGTAGGCTTTAGATGATCAGTGATTTTGATGAAAAGCTAGCGTCAATCGATCAAAACGCGTGAATTTCAAAGTTTTGAAAATTTTCAAAAAGTAGTGTAATTCTGAAAGTTTTGGAGCGTGAATTTATCAGCCTAGAGTTATAGAGTGATTGTCCTGAGCTGTGGGAAGTAAAAAAAAAAAAACTACTTTAACCGAAATAAACAAAGTGCGGCATTAGAAAATATAATGGGAGGCTTTAAAAGCGTTCTGGACTTCACAGTTAATGATTTTTTTTTTAAATAATATTCTAAGAATTAATTTCAACCGAGAACACAAGACGATCCAGAGGGAAAACGTCTGGAGCATCAGCGGATGTGATTCACGACACTTTCCGAGTTGGGAACTCAACTGAGAATGAGTTTTGACCAAAAGACTGAAGTGGTTGATTGACAGGAGCTTGATCGTCTAGGGCAGTGGTCGGCAAACCGGCATGCGACTCTGACCCCTTGGCTGTGGATCTTCCACGAAATGAGTAGTGCATGCGCGGAATGTTATTTATTAACTTGCTTTGTAAGAGATGAGTTGCCTTTTTGTAACGGAAGCCTACAGAAAATTGTTTCAATGTTAGAAGAAGTAATTTCATTCGAAAGCAAATTGTTCCTTTTTACCAAAGATTGTGAAAAAGAAACTCTTAATACACTTCCATGCCTAATGAAATATTATCGAGAAAATAAGTCCAATATTGACATTTGCTATTTCAGAACAACACTATTAAATATGAAGGAAGCTTTTCTCATCAGGTTCAAAGACTTTCAAAACAGCTTCGCGACGTTAGTCTTTGTTAAAAAAACTTCTGAACGCCACGGCAACAGAAATAAAGTTTTCACCCTTTAATATTGATATTGGTAACTTTGAAATGCAGTTACTGGATTTAAAAAATAAATAATTGTGGAGCTCAAAATTCGAGCGTCTTTATACCGATTTAGAGACAACATACAAACCTTACTGTCCAAGGAAATGCAAGGCCATTGTTCACATTAGTGGAGTATTGTAGTTTTTTTTAGGGAAACCTTTTATATTATTTAACATGTTATATTTTTAAATAAATATTATCTTTAAGTATGGTACGAAGTTTTATTTAATGTACCGTTAGTTAAACTTGAGACATATTTAGCAAAAGCAAGCTCGAGAATGTACTTTTAATTCTAATTATTTCCATAAAAATATCTCTGCTAAAGCAGAGCTTAAGTTTTAAAAAATGGCTCTTTCAATAAACTTATTTGGCTCTTTTGGATAACAAGTTTGCCGACCACTGGTCTAGCTAGGGCCTCCTTTAGAACACGTTATTTCGTACAGTGAGCTTCAATATCGTTTACAAATTAATTAGAAGATAATAATAAACTGTTTAAATAGAAAATAATAATTTACGGTAATGAAACAACTCTAATACATTGTTATTAGCAAAAATGAGATATTAGAGCTGTCATCATGGTAATACCCAGATCCGGGGGACCTAGAAATAAGCACAAAGCTTGACCTTGAAAGGTCGTTAAAGTTTTGATATACGTGTGTGTGTGTGTGTGTGTGTGTGTGTGTGTGTGTGTGTGTGTGTGTGTGTGTGTGTGTGTGTGTGTGTGTGTGTGCGCGCGTGCGCTTTCACAATTTCGGTCAGAATTGATTCAGATTTGGCATAAAAATCGATTATGTAATAGAACAATTCGTTCGACAGTTTTTCAAATGAAAAACTAGCGGTCATTTCAAATAAAAAATTCATAACTTTTTTGCCTAAATTTACCTTTTTTTAACTTCTTTTATTATTATTTGATTTCACCATCATTTGCAGCGTTAAAAACTGCATAAATTAGCATTTTGAATTTTCAAAATCCTTAGATATTACAAAATTGTTTCGACAGCGGCCAGGGTTCGTTTTCGTATTTTCAGTGTGATTTGAAAGTTTAAAATCGTAATATATCCGAATTGTAATGCTGAAATCAGACTTTTAAAAAATGATAAGATACAGAAAAATACTTTTGAAAATTCGCTTTTATCACGTCAGCATAGAATGCCCTGCATGCATTAATTGGTACACTAGGAGGTCATCAGGTGTTCCGGGACTCCGTTCGATACACCATTAAGCAGGTGTCATTCACTGTATCAGCACGGATCACTTCACACTTTAATGTTAGCCAAGATAGGTAAACTAGTAAATGTATGTCTTGAGTAGATGAGTGAGAGTAGTATGAGCGTACCTCTATACGGTGGGATCGCTAAACCCCATCAACTGCTTTCAATAGTAAAATAGTCGATTATTTAAAATTATTAATTCAATATTAATATTATTTAGTCTAAAAATACAAACACATTATTGTGTTGTCACTTTATTTGCATTTACTTACTGTGTTGTAAATTTACAATAAAAAGTAAAATATTATTCTGACAAATTTAAGTTATTGTTGAAAAATATTAAAATTTGTTTGGATTCACTTAAAAAAGTTGGACCGGATTCGGAATCGAGATGGCTTTGCCCTAGTTGCAGTTCTGGATTGTATTCGCTGGGGGATCCGGGGGGACTGGAGGGGCTGCAGCCTCCCTTTGGAATTTGAATCAGTTTGAAGAAATATCAATTTATTAGTTACCTCATTAAGTGAAATAAAAGTGCCGACTATTGGCATAATTTTACTCTTTATTAGGGGGTTCTCTGAATCCTGCATGCACAGGTACAGCGGGACAGGTTAAAGTTTAACTTGTCCTTGAAGTGAAAAGAGGAAAGAAGGAAGACTACGCGTACACATTTGTTAGTCAGGAGCGCGTAAGTGTGAACAGAGATGTAGCAGACAAATACGACCCAAATAAAGTTGTTGATGAATTCGCGAAGCTGAAAAAGAAAATTAACCTTTGTTATCTGAAGCGAATTACAGATTAAAACCTTGAACTTAGTAAAACGTTTTAAAATGCATTTTTATTTATTTTCTTATAGTTTTGATTTACATTAATTTCTGTATTTATTTTATATATTCACAATACCTAGACCTACATGGAATTATTGCATACGTGCATGAACCTATTGGAAATTATAATAATATTGTATGAGTTACCGGTTTTATCCTTGAGTCAACCCCACCCCTTCTAAACTGAATGGATCCGCCATGATTCTATTCAGAACCATAATCGAGTGACTCGATTCTCTTTTCGTTTGGTTTATCAATTTCAAATCACTACTTGTTCGTCATTAGGTAGCCTATTCATGCAGTGTAGTTGTTTTTTTCAAATAGTGATTTCTGAATACTTTTTATTTTATACCTTATTATCTAATTAACACATTCACACGCGGAAAATAACTTCTTTAAAGATTACTTATGATTTTAGGCCGTTTTTTACGGAACTATATTGTGACGTCATTGCTGTTTACATTGCATTAAACATATTAAATTGCATACACTGATTTACCGGTCAAGCGCGCTATTTATTAACTAAATGTACTTACTGCTTTACGCATTCTGACAGCCATTACTAAATGTTAAGGTTTATTCCTTTTTTCGTTGGTTCGTTCTCGTAATGAAAAAATTGTTAAAATGGCGTCCGTTATTTGTGAATTTCACAATTTGTCTCTTTTTGCGTTTTATTTTTTTAAATAAAGGTTTTTTATCGTTTTAGCGATCAAAAACACATTACTTACAGAATAAATAATTGATTAAATAGCATTTTCACCCAACGCCGTGTTAATTAATTCATCGAGTTTTTTTGTAATGAAAGTGTTTTAATCTGAAAAACCGTGTAAGTTAGGTTCTGGTACTTCAAAAAAATAATAAAATGTTTTTATCGTTTTAGCGACCAAAAACACATTACGTACTTTCGCGTGGTAGCAATTGTGAAGTTATGAGGGTCACGTTTATTTTCGATTTTTATCGTACGTTCCGTGCTTTCCGCACTTTCATATTTTGGATTATTGCTTTTGGGCATGTACTGAAGTGTTCTAGTAAAAAAAAAAAATACAGAAAAATCGAAAACAACCTATACTGCATATTTACGACATATTATATTATTACATTATTATCTCTTCTTGATGGTGTTTGCTGTATGTTTACAAACATAAATTGTTTTCGAGTAGGACTGAATGTTTCCTTGAATGATAGTACAGTATTTATAAAGCTGATAAATGGGCTATTTATTTATTCGAGCTCGTAGATGGATGGCGCCAAACTGTGTTTACATCGTAGCCTTCCAAGTAACACGAACTGTCAACTGCGCAGTGATAATTTAATATATACAATAAACACAACTGCTTCAAGTATTTATTCAAGCTGTTCGAAAACAACTCGTTTCTTTGGGTTGCGAGATTGGATTGTTTTCTCCATAATGGATCCGGAAAGTCTATATTGGGTAAATACACAGTGAAGCGTTTTAGTAACACAATTTACCAAAAAATGGAAAACAACCTATACTGCATCTGTAGGTAACGTGCTTTTGATCGTTAAAACGAAAAAACCTTTATTAAAAAAAAGATACTCAAAGACCTGACACGGTTGACGGTTGGTGAATCTGACACAGAGACAAATATATATATATATATATATATATATATATATATATATATATATATATATATATATATATTTGGCAAGTATCTGATCTTATTAATGAAGTTTTATAAAGAAAGGTGGTAAGGTTTATTATTTTCAATTTTTTTTGTATACTTTAAATATTTTCAAGTGCGCGAAAAATAACTACCGCACATTTTTACATTTCTATGATCATACAGAAGGATTGCCCACTTTGGGGGGGGGGGGTAATCCTACTCATTGCACTTGCAGTTTACAAATTAACTCGGCTTTGCGAAACTGAATGCTTCATTACTTGTTTTGCCTAATCAGTTTATGTTTTGATTGATTCGGAGATTTGGTCTGTAAACCAAACAAATAAATTTTACGACCTCAGAAAGTGACCTAGAGGTCAGGCGAGCTCATTTCAATGTCCCGGGACTGGGTCTTACTTTAAGGCCGTTTAGTATGTTATGTTCCGGTGGCAATCTGCTACTACAGCTACAGTGATTTTTGTGAGATATCTTGACTGAAAATTTAAAACGTTCCGAACTTTATTGTAGCTGCATTCTTTCATGGAGTATTTCTGTTTATTAGTTAGTGAATTATGTTAGCTCTACTGCAAAAGTCGTACAAAAAACCGAAAGCAGCTTTCACAGCTAACAATAGGCTACAGACCTAACCACTCCAACCCTCAGAAATCCAAAACAAAGTCATGTTTTTTGCCGGACCTTCCGTTGACAGCAGCATAATCTTAACACAACAGTCTCACGATTTGTTTCGGTATTTATGAACTAAATTTCATCAGAATCGTTATCCGATTTTGAGGAAATTCTGTTTTTATTTTTTTTTCGAAATAGAATTTCAAACACATTTTTTGGATGGGGAGGATTAAACAATTGTTTCGAGATATGGACAAACCAGACATTCATACCACATTTCATCACAATTTGTCAATTATTAGTTTAAAACCCGATTGTGATAAATTTTTGGGATTCGCATTTACTAAAAAAAAATTGATTATATGTTTAGTCCATTTTGGCGAGTACAGACCAAATTTCTTGTTTAGGAGCTACAAAAAAAAAAAAGATTGATTTCTAAAAATTGATAACATCAGATTTTTTTCATCAGTTTAGGCATTAGGACTCGGAAGTACATTGGGGGAAACAAAACAAACCCTGAACTACGTCAGCTATGCTTTGCGTTTTTTTAGATTAACTCTAAAACCAGTAATTTATTTTTACAGGTTAAAATTTTAATTTTTTATTTACATTTTTTTCAGTGACCTGAGTTTTTTATAAGCTATATGACAAAAATTTTAGAAAACTAACCGATTTTGAGAAAATACAGGTATTTCAGAATGTTTCCGATAGCTCATGAACAGGAATTTTTAGGGATTTATAAGTTAGTTACAAACTGCATAGGCTAAGTCTGTAACAGATTTTGAGAATTATTTGTTTGACAAAAAAGAGCTTTAATGTCTTTTTTTGAAAAGTTAAAAAATAGACTCTTTGTAAGGATAAACCATATCAAATACCATTAAAAAAGGTCAATTAATTCATATAGACTTCAGTCATGTAAATTAATACAGAATGTATAGACTATGGAAAGAAATTTTTAACAACAAAATTAGTTTATGCTGTATCTTTGTTGATACCATAGATACAACCCTAATTTAACCAGTTTCCCAAGTTATAAGCCATTTAACGTATTTGCCCAGCCATTCAAATCCCACAAGTAGACAGATTAAATCTGAAGGTCGCCTGATCCAGAGTCCTCATACAACACGCAGCCTTCAGACCTCGGATGAAGGGATCTAACCCAAGAGCAGATGAAGAAAGCCTAGGTCCAGCTAGGTATTTCCAAACCCGTACTCTCACCGTACGTGTAAGCCCCTGAGGGATTGGATACCATAATATTGCATTGGAGGTAAATTTAATAAAAATCCTTACAAACTGATCATAAGAAACTGATTTTCGATCATGTCGTGAGTTCAGCACACGTGCGTGCAATGTTGGTGACGTCATGAGTACACAGCAATGGTTGTTTACTAAACGCTTCCTATTGCCTGAATCATTCTCATTGATAGTCTTTGTCTAGTCGCTGATAACACAAAGGGTAATACAGTCAATAAACTTATGTTGGTAAAACTGATGGAGGCCAACTCTTATCAACCCTCGTGGTACAGAACTAACTCTCTGTAATCTAAATAGGTCTGTTGTAACATTACACTGCCTCCAAGAAAGTAATTCTGTAGCAATTTATACTTCCTGTTCAGTCATGCGCTGAACTATTGAGGTAATTTACTGACAAATGTTTATACGAATATATTTGAAAGAAATAAACGTGGATACAAGCGTCTTTTGTTTCTAAAAATAAATCGAGAGATTAAAAACTAATTCAACGGCGGTCAGAGTTTTGTTTTCTTATTTTCTGTGTCTGTCAGTCAGTGACACACCACGTACTCGTGAACTACGTGTAGCGATAACGTTAAAATTATGTAAATATAAAAATAATTAAGGCTTAAAACCTTAAGGGTAATATTTTTTAAAATTTTAAGTTTAAGTTTTCATATTTCACTCTTATAATGTCGTCTTGTAGAGCTGTGTACGCACCTTTTACCTGCACTTGTAACAAGACTGCATTCCACTTTTCTTTTGGTAGTCTGTCTATCAAAACATTCATTTGAAAGTAGCCGCAGCAGCCTTTGAAAGTATCTACAATTATTTGAAGCACAAACAATAAATCGTGGAGGCAAACACAATTACTAATATTCGAACAGAATACTGTTGAAATATCTTGATAATACTGTTGTAAAATTACAGGCGTCTGTTAAGAATTATTTCAATAAATTTCCTTGTAACAAAATCAACACTTTGTAAAAAAAATCATCACTATTTCAGTTTTTGTCAAAAATTGGTCAAATTTGGTAGAAACATTAACAGATATCTATACCATAAAATAAACGAACAACATTGTTGTGCAGTAAAAATTGACAAAGTTATGAACCTTCAAAGTAGCTAGTGGTAGAAAAACTGCGTGAAAATCGTGTTTTCCGGTAAATTTCTTAAAATATAAAATCGACGTTTAAAAATGCATTAACGGAATTAACATTTATAGACAAAAGAACACGCTTTAATTTGGTGTATCTGAAATTTCTGTAAAATATTGGATTGGAACGTTATAACGTCCTGAACTGAGGTTTTTTCTTTCGTGGGCCGGATTATAGTCTGTTCCGCGACAGTGCCGATGTCACGGAAGTCAGTTGAACCATTTTTAAAAACAAAACATTCAAGTTTACATCCCAACGTTCGATAATAGTTACAAAGCTCCAACGGATTATCATTACGCGCTTTACCATTTTGCTGGAGAGCTCATATAGCCTCCGTAAAAGTGTAACTATTCTTATTTTCACATTTAGCAATTTCCTGGAACGCTTTGGGTTCTGTATGAACAACAACAAATTCTGCCCCCATAAATGTGTCACTCCGAACAACTATCACATATTCTTACAGTTGGACTGGTGTTTTCATTAGATATCACGTTTAAAATAAGTCAAGGCACAGGTTATGCAAAATGGATACACCGCTGTATCCAAATTGCATACTCAGTTTTGCACAGTATTTAGTCTAAACTATACATTCTCTGTAGCTTTACATTTAACACTGCAACAATTAATGTTCTATTGCAATATAATAACGGCCATGCAGCTGTCTAGCTGTCGTGATGGAAGCTAATTTCCGAAAGCATTTATACTTGTTAACTTATTTTCTGAAAATCTGAATTCACCGTTATACGTATTATTCAAATCTGCATTTCTTCAATTCTTTTAACTTTTAAATTACGTTGGAAATACGAAAATGAACCCTGACCGCCATCAAATTAAATTTCTAAACCAACGGATTTTGAAACTCAAAATACTAATTTAGTTTTTAGGACGCTCATTACAGTGAGGTCAGATTTTCAAAAATATTCAAATGAAAACAGTTGCAATTTTTTTTAATTTGAACTGGTCGCCATTTTGAAACTGTTAAACAAATTTCGCTTCCTAACGAACTTGTGAAACCGTTACCAGTTTTCGTAAACTGGCAGCTATCTTGGTAAGATCCAGACACGGGACCTTGAAATGAGCGCCGATCCTGACCTCTATATATTACTTTTTAAGGAATAGTTAAAATCTGAGATTTTAGTCCTATTTGACTTGGCGCAAATATCGATTTTCTAAATAGTTTGGGGCGATTCAATTAACCATAAAAATCCGTTTAATAGTTTCAAAAAAAGGCGGGAAATTCAAATCTTTAAACATTCGTAACTATTTTCATTTGAATATTCTTGAAAAACTGATTTCACGACTTTAATAAGCTTTATTAAGACTGTGTAAGATAGTGTTTTAAATTTTAAAAATTCGTTGAAATTAATGAATGTAATTTCACGTCGGTCAGGGTTCATTTTCTCTATTTTCTAATTTAAAAGGTTAGAACGGTGTTATATGATGACTGTAATGTTGTTACAATAGTTAAATATTTCGAAAAAATAAAAAATTATGTTTTTGAAAATTCGTTTCCATACAGTCAGCGAGACAGGTGCATGAAGCGATTATTACTGTAATTAGTAAATTTACTTCAAAACAGCAGTGAACCATGTTGACAGTTACACGCCGAACGTCATTTAGTGGCTCAGCTGTGCTGTGAGGGCTATTATTGTCTATCGTAAAGTTTAAGGGAGAGAGTAAACTGTGAACAATTCTAGCCGAGCAAAAACTTGAGATATTTGATTTAATATTTTGTTTGTGTTTTGCCTTTACACGCTTCATATTGTTTGTTTATTGTTAAAGGATCACTTTGTTTTGTCATACTTCGAAGAACCTTTCTGAAAGATAATGCGTCCGAATAGTGGAACTGATAGGCTTGAGCTTGTGTTTATAGCTCTCTGGTTGTTTTCAAAAATTGTTCCGGTCAAAAATCGACGTAAACTTAATCGCGGCTCCCAGCTGTCTTGCTGACGTGATAGTAGCTAATTTTCAAAAAAGTATTTTTCTTTATTCTACACTTAACAAATTACACTGAAAATACATAATACGAACCCTGACGCCGTACTTAATTTCAGCGGGTTTTGAAAACTCAAAAATGCTATTTTATGCGGTTTTTAACGCTGATTACATTGGTGAAATCAGATTTTTAAAAAATGTTTAAGATAAAAAAGAAATTAAATTTTTAAAGATTAGAAAAAAGCGCCATTTTGAAACTGTTGTAGAATTTTGCTGGTTAATGAACTTGACCAAGCCGTTTCCAAAATAGATTTTTATACCAAGTTTGGATCAAATCGGACTAAAATTGTGAACGTGAGCGTGATAAAAATCGCGCGCACCACACACACACACACATATATATATATATATATATATATATATATATATATATATATGTGTGTGTGTGTATATATATATATATATATATATATATATATATATATATATATATATATATATATATATATATATATAATATATATTCATATAGGGCCTAATATAAATATTCATTAATAGGTTTTGTCCTTCGCATCCTGATCTCCGGTTCACTGTTTGAGGGTCGTTAATATATATATATATATATATATATATATATATATATATATATATATATATATATAGTTGTTGTGTGTGTGTGTGCGCGCGCGCGCAGGAATGTACCACGGAAAAACAATGTGTAGGTTATGCAGAAAGTAAGATAAAATGCAGGTCGTGGTCCTGATTTGCACAATCCAGCAGGAAGAAATTAGTGTTTGGTTTCGAGGACCCTGAGTACCTCCAGCGGAATGAGTTAGTGCACCGCTAAAACTAATTTAATCAAGAGGTTTCGTTGCATAATAATCGCGAGGCCACGGGCCACCAAACCCCATAACTCATAAAAAAAGTACACGTGTGAACTCGGGGAGTTACCGACAGACGCAAAGCTTTTGTTAATGAGGTCTTTGCTGAACATGTAATTAGTTTGAAGATATGTTTACAAATATCTTGTTTTGCTTAAATAAATAAATACGTGAACCTATTTTAGATATTATTTACTGTAGTTATAATAAAAGATCAGTTGTTTTATATTAATCCATAATTATCAGCTGATTTCATTGAACAGCTAACAGGCTATAATAACTTTTAGGTTATGTTGTTGAAAACTAGGAATATTAACAACAATTATTATAAACGTTTATCTTAATATCGAATGTATTATAAACGGTTACAACGTGCACGTGTTCTTCAACTACGGAAAAATACCGAAACCAAAGCAACACAACGTTTTCATACGCGTGTACTGTTAACCGAAAAGGAGAAAGAAAAAGAGACAGAAATAGATAGACGAAATTCGCCAACTTGTTCGCTCCATATTTCCGTTCGGCAGACTTTTTTTCTATTCACTCTTTCGCCAAAGCTAACCTTACAAGCTTCGCTTCAAAAATATCAATCTAGGACGTTAGGCATTATAACTGTCTGTAGGTTACATATAGTTTGAGTTAAGAAAACTTTTAATTTCTCTCTCCCTCTCTCCCTCTCTCTCTCTCTCTCTCTCTCTCTCTCACACACACACACACCAGTATTTTTTGCAACTTTTTATTAAGCGCTGCCAGAATTTGTCTCGCGTACCACCGTGAAGTACAACTTCCGGTTCTGAAACAAACGTTGTGACGTCACCTCGCCAAGCAGTAAAGTTCGATTTGTATGCTTATCAGAACAGGATGTAGGTTAGATTATTTTAAACTTCTACAGTATGAATCTATAAAGTTGCAAACGAAATGTGATTAATATAACACGTAGGCTAACAACAAACATCAGTGCTGGATAGGTCTCATTTATTCGTGATTTCTGCTATGGATAGGCTTAACGGATAACACAAAGAAAGAAACAACATTGGTGAACGCAGTTTTGTAGACCTGCATTGTTATAAGCATTTTGTGGACAGGAAATGGTTGCAATCTACACGAAATATTTGTGATAAGATTCAAGTGTAGACGTACACTAACAGTAGGCCTATAAATACTTCTGTACTGGTTAAGAAACTATAAAATTAAGGAGGCAATTATTGTAGTTTGTATTAATGCTTGGTATGGTTTAACTTAAAGCGGCCCATAGACGTTCAATATTATTGTGCAATTTGGTTAGCACAATATTTTGACGGCGTCCCTAGACGGTCAAAATTATTGTACAATATTTTGGTTTGTGCAAAACATTTACCCGTATGGAAGAGATATTGAAAGTTGTACAATATATTGCGCAATCGCAAGCACGGACGTACAACCACATTGTACAAACAGTCCCCGCCAGACTTTCATGAAAGTCAAAATGTTGAGTGAAAGTGAATGTTTTGCATGATAATTGCTGTGGCTACAAGTGCGAAAAAAGAAAAGAAAAAGAGCTCGCAGAAAGGTAGAAAATGGGCCAAACTGTGGTTTATTGATAGGGAGAAGTATACCCACGAAAAATTACTCAATGGATTGAGAGTAATTGAACCAAATGATTTCCGCGACTTTTTACGGATGGGCGGATAATTATTTCATGAACTCCGATGAAATTGGTAAAAGGAACACCATCATGCACGATGCAATTCCTGAAAAGCCAACGGTTGTCCATAACCTTACGATATATCGCAACCGGGAATATTTTCGAAGACCTGAAATTTTTAACTGCTGTTTCACTTCAGCCAATAGGTCACATTGTTATGGAAACGTGCACTGCTCTGATCAACTGTCTCAAGGAATAATACATGATTTTGCAGTATTAGGCCTGGCCACTACAAGATAGGGGATATTGCGCAGTGTTACCAATAGAGGGCACAATATTTTCCCGTTTGCACAATATATTTTTAAGATTTTGAAAATCGCAAAATATATTGCACAACATTTCAATATCGCCCACACACGATCGATTATATATTGCACAAACAAAAATATTGCGCAATAATATTGAACGTCTATGGGCCGCTTAAACCTATTTTAAATGATAAACTTTATCCAAAACATAGTTCGAACAAAATTAAAGTTGTGTGCAAGCATTCTTACGCCTAAATATTTCCTTCTCCCCCTCCCAGTGGGGGACTGGCCGACAGAAGTGACTTTTTTGGCATGTCTGACTGTATACTTTTTCACTATTATGATTTAATTATTTTTATACAAAATTTAGATGCGTGCAGGAAAGAGCACCCCTTGAAAATTATGTTCATATTAAATTTCGAGCGCGCGCGTGTGTGTGTGTAGGTACACAACTTAAAAATTTACTGAAACCTTCACAGACTATGAATTTGAGTATCTTAAGTTATATAAGGGACTTTAATAATTAATAAGTTTATAACCCTACTTTTGACATTTATAGCTACTGTCTAAGTATAATAATAAATATAATGTTTGTGATTCTGGCATTCGAAAATTGGTATAGGCCATATACATTAAATAATTTAACTACACAAATTTAGAAAATTCACATATTTAAAATTAACAAATATACTAAACATAACCTCAATTGAAATGATATTGAAGCTATTGTGCGAAATCAGCTGTTTAGAAGTAGTCACTTCCAGCCTAGATATATACAAGAACAATTATGCTGTGAGTATGCGTTACGGATTTAAGCGTGACGCGAAAGGAAATGTTTTTACCCATGTTTTGTCAACCGCGACCATAGACGTTTTCACTTCAAAAATCCATTTTATTAATCACTAAACAAACCACGTCACTAGAGTGCGCGTATGAATATTTTGGAGCGTTCCGAGATAGCAAAATGAATTCCCCCCCCCGTGCAAAACATACTCCCATACCCAGGGATAAGAAGTAGTCACTTCAAAATTGGTTGTTTAGCTGTAGCCTAAACCAAAAAATAGGCAAAATATCTCAGGGTCGATTCAACTTCAATTTTTGGATGTATAGCTGTACTCAATCTGGCGAATTTGAAATTTAAAAAAATACGGTATAAGAGTAAATTGAAACAAAATAACCTCGACACGCAACTGTCTCGCTGAGCGAATTTCCGAAAGTAATATTACCCAAATTTCGAAACTCTAATTGCAAAATAATAACATTAAAAACTGAATATATTGGCATTTTAAATTACCAAGTTGCATTGAAAATTCGAAAACGAACCCTGACCGCCGTCAAATTAAATTTCTCATTGCCAACGGATTTTGAAAATTCAAAATGCTAATTTATGCCATTTTTAACGCTGATTAAGACGGTGAAATCGGATCTTCAAAACATTTACCAGAGAAAAGTTGGGCCTATGAATTTTAAAAAAATTGTAATGTCGCCATTTTGAAACTGTTGAATGAATTTTGATCGATAACAAACTTGTGCATGTTATTATTAAAATCGATACGTCTTCCAAATTTGAAGAAAATCGAACTAAAATTGCGAATATAAACGTGATAGAAGATATATACATATTTCCTGCACTAACTAGTTAACTGCCTCCATGGGTTGGGCATAAATAAGAGCCGTCCCAATTTTTCCAAAAGTAAAAGTTAGGGATCCAAAATTCGTAAATTTTGTAAAATTAATGTCTCTCTCTCTCTCTCTTTCTCTCTCTCATCCCTCCCTCTCTCAGCCACGCTTCAACACCAAGCAAGCCAGTGAAGGGCTGTAAAAGTATTGAAACCAAGAACACGTGCGACGATAAGGAAGGCTCCAGGCCAGCTTCAAGCCGTGTATACGTAAACATCAGGGCTGAAGTGTTGACAATAAAACCTGTGATATACGATGACAAAACCAGTGATATTTTATCAAAACCAAAGTGGTTGACTCACAGCTGAGCCTTAACCAAACTGTGTGCTCCTAGTGCCTCGAGTATATATTAAAAATAAATTAATAAAAACACACAAACTTGGTCTCATTCAATTTTTGTTGAAGTCCAGAAAAAATAGAAAAATCTATTATCTCAAACGCGCGTAAAAAAAATTGTTTTAAATTTGGCCGCATATAAAGATTGTTTTGGTTGTTTATTGTCCATACCTGTCTAATTGTAGACTAATGAGAACCAAAGTTCGGCGTCAAAGCTTACAGCAGTAACTGCTTCTTGAATCTACGACCTTTAGGTGCGCAGTTCAGAGATGCTGCAGACTAACCACATAGGCTAAAGGCCTTCCGAATTTGAAATAAAAACAAACGCGTATCCAGAGTAAATCGAAAAATAAAAAGGTCGTGGTTTCCTTACTGCCGAACGGTCAATTGCTTTAAATTACAAAACAATTGCTTAAATAGTACCTGCCACAGTGGACTACATGACTTCAGTCAACACATATAAATTTTACTAATCGAAAAGTACGTAACATACCAATAGAAATCAATTTGAAATAAATTCCCAATGTGAATTCAGCAAAATACTTAGGTGCTAAACTTAGATAGAAAGTGCGTGTGAAAAAAATAGAACTTTTTTTAGAATAGAACTGAAAAATATCAGATTTAGAAACATGTATTGGCTTTTAGGAAGATATTCTGAGCTATCAATACATAATAAACTGCTCTTATATCGGCAAGTATACAGCTCTGGGGCTGCTCAAAAGAAGACAAATGTGAACATTGTTCAGAAATTTCAAAATAAAGTTCTTCGATGATGATTGGCACAGTGACCTGAAGATGGAATATGTCATAGATGAAGTAAGAAACAGTGCAGTGAAGCATTTGCACAAACTACGGCAACATGACAATGTCGAGTCAGAAAGGATGGATGAGACCAGAATAGTGCGAAGATTGAACAGAACTAAACCGATTGACTTAGTTCAATAGACATATGTTTGTTTGTTTTTTGGGACTAACCACTGGGTTATAACCCAATAATTGTGTTACATATGGTTGATAATGTTACTAAATGATTGTAAAAATCAGTTGTAATAATTAAAAAAATTGCAAAAATAACCTATGAAACTTTATGTATGACAAAATTTGAGCAAAATCTGATGATCTAATTTTGAACATTAAAACGATTTTTCATTTTGTTTAATGATTTGTAGGGGCAAATAAGATTCATAAACTTTGTTTGGGTACCTTTGGACTTTCAGCAAACTTTGTTCAAAATCATTAGAACTGATTTTGAGGAAATAAAACTTTAACATTGTCTTTTACCAAAATAGGGCTTCAAATATGAGTATAATAATAAGTACATCGAAATAATATGAGTAATCGATACCTAAATGCCAAATTTCGTCAAAATCGATCAGTTTGTATAGTTTCCAGCTATGTGCAGGCGTACAGACAGACAGACAGGTATTCTGTTGAATCTTAGAATCAATATTTTTACAATTACCACACTTTTTTTATAGGCCTACTTTGTATAGTGAAAAATTACCTGACTAAGTTTAATCTATTAATTTTTTCCAATCATCTTACGCTGCGTAAACAATATTTTGGAATTATTTCGGAATCATTCATTTTTGTTACTGTAATTTTACTATTGATTCAGGTCAATGTTCGAAGTGTTAAAACATTAACTCACATTGTTTTTTAAATTAAATGTTTGTTTTTTATTACGTTTACTGGAACCTAAAGGCTCCCCATATACAGGGTGATTCAGAACTATACTACATTGTCTCGGGAGCTGATTTATATTTATATTTAACAGTGCATATAAACGTACTAGAATGATAACCCTTATGAGAAATATGTGAGCACTCGCTGCTGGTGGCATCTTGCGGCAAAGTGTTCAACTGCAGTTAAATAGATAACAGTAGGGTCTATTTTCACAAACGTCTTCACCCCCTGTCTTTGCAGCGTTCGTAACTGCAGATAGCCCAACTACTTGGACTTTAGCCGCCAATATCGAGCACACTTTAAATTATGGTGGCTGATAAAAAATCGAACTAAAATTGCGAATATAAACGTGATAGAACATATACATATTTCCTGCACTAACTAATTAACTGCCTCCATGGGTTGGGCATAAATAAGAGCCGTCCAAATTTTTCCAAAAGTAAAAGTCAGGGATCCAAAATTCGTGGTACGTTTAATTTAAGATTGGTACGTTTAATAATATTCAATGATTTAGGTATAAAAACCTAAAAGTATGAAAAAAGTTAATATGTTAGAGAACGCATTATTTTCTACTAGCCTCTATTTTGTTTTAAACAAAATTTTCTATATGTCTAGAACGAATAGGTAAGTAAAATATAAGCATGTTTCTTTACACAATAAAGGCATAAGCGGGAAAAAACCAGCTCCATACATTGACGCGTTTTAAAATGACAAACCTTTACAACTTTCAAACCAAAATAAATCAACAACGGTAAACTTTGTGACAAATGTCAAAGGTACCTTTTCTATAGCTCTTTTAATTTCCTATCGAATGGTTTAACTTTCCAAATTATCGAACAAGTAAATCAGCAAAGCTGTGCAAATTAGTACATCGAGGCACGAAATCCATGGTAGGCCTAACAATGCATTCCAGTATTACCCTGCGCTAAAGTTGCCTGTTTTGTCGCACGTGGCCACACAGCGCTCTTAACATTATCCGTCAACTTAACCGGTAATCGTAATAGTAACTGAACCAACTTATTTGGAAATTTTACACTCTTTCTCTACGAAGCGGTCAAAATTGTGATAGGTGTTGCCGTTCATCCAGTAGGCCTATTGAAGGGAGTAGCCAGCAACTACTCTTATCATTAAATCAGAGGACGCAATCTTGAAATGGAAGTGAATCTTATCGTTCGCGTTCGGGCTTTATGAAAGGTACCTTCTTATCAAATTTTAAAACAATCGGTCGATGCGTCAGGCCAAAACTGCGTAACAAATAAACACACAAACCATATGTCGAATGGTTGAGTTCAGACTTTGCAAATACATCGACAAAAAGTATGGATATTTTCGCTTAAAACAACTCACGTACGATTGGAGATATGCTACTTTCACATAAAAAAATTAAGTGATATGGGTGATGATAAATGGCTATTTTCAGTAATTTAGTCAAACCACATCCACGAGTAAACGGAAGAAGCAATTTAAATCAAACATCGGAATTATAACAAAATATGTCTAACGCCCTGCTGACCTTCATTTTGTCATATCGGACATTAAAAATTTTTTAATTTAAAATATATTATTTGATTGAATCAAATTTTTAAGTTCATAGCGAGGTGCAAATAGGTTTGAAGATTATTTTACAAAATAAATCTACTCTAGAGTAATACTTTTGCCTTGAGGGGGGTGTTTGTAAGACCATACACTGCAACAATTTTGGTACCACGGGTAGGGCTAGGCAAGGTTTACCAGCCCCTTCCCTTAAACATGTAGCAGAGGTCCCTTTTCCTGTAGGGGCGTGGCCTCGATAGAGTTAGCCAATAGAAATGTAGAATCAAATGAACAAAGTTCATAATTGGTCCTTTCATTTGTAACTGGGGACTAAACTGTACTGCGAAAAGTTTTTGGTTTAAGAATGTTGAATGCAGTTCAAATCTTCAGATAGGAATGAAGACTTGGACGTTGCAGATCGTGGCTACAAGAGGAAGCAATACTGAAACGGCAGGTTGGTTGACTCTGCGCAAATTTTGGTTAAGAAATCTTTTTCGTGGCTTTGGCATTATACAATTGGCTTTATAGTTTTAACCGAACTCCTTAACGCTTTCAATTATTTACGGTGTTTGTGCTTTTTAACATCGTAATCTTTAATATCTTTCTAATTAGGTTCGATTATCGATTTTTATAAGAAAACAAATTTTCATTTAATTTTTACTTTAAAAGGCATGCAATTTCTAAATTTACCAGCCGCCTCGGTGGTCTAGTGGATAGCGTGGATGGCTTTCACCGCGAGGAGATCTTAATTTGTTCTCCTAGCAGCTGTTGTTTGCTTATTTTGAATTAAAATTTCTCGAGAAATCTTTTTTTAGCCTATATTTTTAAATGTTTTATTTACGGTATATTTGCATGGTGGGTCTCGACGTAATTTATTTCAAAAGTGTGAACACAATGTAGGCTATTTTCAATTTATTTCACCATTTCACGCTGGCATTGCCGTCTACATGCAGGGTTTTATACGACAGCAGTTTTTTTTTTATACACGCCGTAACAATTCAAAATTTGTAATTATCAAGCTATTGCCAAATAACTGTCAAGAAAATTTGTGAAATAAGGGTAATTGGGAAAATATATTTAAATTGCTTGCATTGAAGGATTTTCGTGAGTTGCAGCTTCTCCGCGCACAGTATTGCTTTTCCCCAAATTTTCCTTTCGTTTATTGCTTTTCCCCAAATTTTTCTTTCGTTTGTACTTCTGGTTATTGTAAATGAAATTAAATGTGTGGGAGAATTAGACATTCATGTTTAAAAAACATCGTTGGAGATTCGATTATAATTTTTTATAATTTAAATCGATTTTCATGGTAATTGGCGGCGATGATGAACTTCACGGTTTTTCGCCGGGGAAAAAAAATTCACCCCGAGGACCCGAGTTCAATTCCCGGCGAGGGCTTGGCATTTTCATACGCTATAAAATCATCCCACCGTCTGCATTAGCCCGTGTGCACAATAGTCGGACGTTAACAAAAAATTCTAAATTTACAATTACGAGTTCCGAAATCTTAGATACTAGCAAAGCTGTGATCATTTGATTATAAAACAAGTAGGTTAGGCTTAGTAAATGTTTTAATATATACCTAAATAGTTTCACATAAAAACCAATAGTAATTTACTGTTTTACTAATTCACTATTTTATCTGGGCGATCTTAATTTGTTCTCCTAGCAGCTGTTGTTTGCTTATTTTGAATTAAAATTTTCTCGAGAAATCTTTAGCCTATCTTTTTAAATGTTATTTACGGTATATTTGCATGGTGGGTCACGACGTAATTTATTTCAAAAAGTGTGAACACAATGTAGGCTATTTTCAATTTATTTCACGATTTCGCGCTGTCATTGCCGTCTACATGCAGGGTTTTATACGACAGCAGTTTTTTTTTTTTTATACAAGCCGTAACAATTCAAAATTTGTAATTATCAAGCTATTGCCAAATAACCGTCAAGAAAATTTGTGAAGGGTAATTGGGGAAAATATATTTAAATTGCTTGCATTTAAGGATTTTCGTGAGTTGCAGCTTCTCCGCGCACAGTATTGCTTTTTCCCCAAATTTTCCTTTGGTTTATTGCTTTTCCCCAAATTTTTCTTTCGTTTGTACTTCTGGTTATTGTAAATGAAATTAAACGTGTGGGAGAATTAGACATTCATGTTTAAAAAACATCGTTGGAGATTCGATTATAATTTTTTATAATTTAAATCGATTTTCATGGTAATAATTTTGTAATGAATGTCCATTTTTTCCGAATATTGTTGTGCACACTTGGGCTAATGCAGATGATGGGATAAGCGTATGAAAATGCCAAGCCCTGGCCGGGAACGAAACCGAGGAAGGCTATCCACAAAGCCACAGAGGCTGCTAAAATAAGTACCATTGGATAGCGTGGCCAACAATACATTTTATTAAGCTACATATTTCTCTTGATTATAAATGTAGGTTTTTGATTAACTTGATGACTTAATAAGGTACATGTCTTTTTTGAGTATAGAAGATTTTTGGTTAACTTAATGACCCGTGGTATTTTGAAAATACCTCTTCTTTGACCGATCAGTGAACGTAAACGAATCCTGGTTTTTGATAAAAAATTTCTACCCCATTAGGTTCGACAACTTCGAAAAAAAATTGCCCCATTTAGGTACAATTTTTTACTTTTTAATTGGGGTCAGCAGTTGCTATTTTTCAATTGCTTAAACATTTAAAAGCATATTTGTATTTGTCAGGGGCATATTCAACATATTAGGCTAAGTATTTAGGTCGATTCATATTAACCTGTATTTAAGGTAATACAATTAAAGGTTGAAATCTAGTATTCAGTTTAGGTTTAAAATGTGAACACGCGCAACGCCTAGGATTGGAAATTACATCTTCCAAGTAATTATTTAAAAAAACTTTAATTAGGACTTTTAAACTTCTTATTTTAGTGTGTGAATGGTTTGAAAACTAAAGATCAACCTTTTTTCTATTTGGACCCCATAAATAGCCTTCAGTTTATTCAGTAGACCCCCATATGTTTACAATGTTGCACATATCACAGCAAATAGAACTTCGTTAGGAGTAATTCATTGATGTAATTTTTTAATTCGTATAACTAATTGTTTTTAGAAGCAGAAATTTAAATAAAATAGAACAAATCTGGGAGAATGCAAAATTTTTTTTAAATTGTTGGCGGTGATGTTCTTGGATTATCTTGCATCCGGGGAAATGTATTATTGCATTGTTAAGTCACCGTTCTAATATTTTGAATCGATTTCTCGAGTTCCGAAATACATTTTTTACATAGCTAATTTTAAATCGATTTCTCGTGTTCCGAAATACATTTTTTACATAGCTAAATGCTAGGAAAGCTAAGTGGTTGTTGCTTGATACTGCTATTCTGAGGCATTCTTGCAACTCCGACATTCGGTGTATCCACGCTTTGAAATTTGATTTTGTTCCAAATAATCTGATAACCCATTCTTGAGCGAGATGTCAATATCGGCTGTCTTTCAAATTGTATTAATAATCCAAAACATTAAAATTTCTAAATCCTTGTAATCATTGAAATCCAGTACTTAAAATGTTCAAAGTAAAATGTTAAATTTGACAGCATTAATTAATTTTATATTTTTCAATAATAGACCCTAACAGTTACATTTTCGAAACTAAAAAAAACCAAATTTAACTGAACCAATATGACTGGTTTGCACACCATTTTTAAGTTTTTTAATTTTTTATAGTGTGCTTTTAATTTTTTTTACTAAGTGCGTTGCGGGGTTAAGATGGTATTTCAACTCCCTCCAAAGTTCTATGGACGCATAAGGGGTCCCACCTGCCCTCCTGGTGTAAGATAATGGCTTACAATATGATAGAAATACCAAGATTGGAAACTAAATTACTTTTTTCAAATTTAACAAAAGGATGAGGTTAGGTACCACAACACTTTTACACTGTTACTCGGCATTCAAATTTTAAATATTTAGTAGTAACATTAAATTTTAAATTCAAATATTACGGTAGTGTACAATTTTGTATATTTCAAGCCCAGAGGTATATGGGTGGTTTTTTTGGGACACCTGTAAATTGTGGTAATTTAATGACACTGAGACTCATTCATATTCAGGTTTAATATGCATATTAAGGAATGTTATTATTAATGCCACAAATAGTAGGTATTAAAAATTACCTACTTGAGCTCAGTAACAATCTAAGTCGACTGCCTTCTTTGGTTTAAAACTTTTGTTTTTGCATGCGAGGGAAGTAACTAGTGTTAGTGTGAACAGAATGTCCAATAATACACAGTATGTAAATTTGGTAATTATGAACTACCATACAATTAATATATACATGCATTTCAGATATATCTACTCGCACCCAGTAATAAAGTTAATCTGCTACCTTCATTGGTTTAAAACTCGTTTTCTGCCTTCAAAGGCTAGAATGTTTTAACTTGTTCGTTCCAACTTTTTTTGGATGTCCAATAAGTGTACAGCAAGACACATCTTGCTGTTCGTTTTCATGTAGTTGCCAAACGCGTAGGCTGTATGTGAGCATATACTGTAGTAGGAAATGAATTCATAATTTTACTGTAGTCTCTTGCTATATTTACTATAAATTCATCGAATAAAAAAATCTAATGTAACTATTTTGCTTTTGCTAGTTGTCAAGCGTTTTAAGTTAATTCTTGCTTAACAAAAGTAGACATTTAAAAACATGTCATTTACTAAACAGATATTTCAGTATTTTGCTGTGTATTCAGATGTTTGTGAATTGGTCATATAATATTGTCACTAAACTTTTAATAGCTCAAGTAAGGCCATCTGTATGGGATAAAGCTATGAAACTTCTATATGTTCACTTTAATTGAAATCTTACTTTGTTGGCAGTGAAATGTCAATTAGTTCATTCATGCTAGCCAAGTAAGATTTCAAGTATATGTACTACTTGCACTGATTGATATTGCTGTAGTATTTCAAGTGATGTTACGTTTGTTTGTGGGCATTGTGATTCGTTGTATTATAGGGTGTAGAGCAGCCCTTTTCATAGGGAAAAGTTAATGAATTTGTTTCTAAATTAACAAAAAAAACTAGTCCAAAAAATTAGTCCAAAAATGTGTAGTTTCTGGTAAGAAAAGTTGTATATTCAAAATTTCTGTACACGTTGCTATAAAAATCAAGAACTAGCATATTAAATGTAAATTTTATATATTTTTGTTATAAGGTTCTTGTTGTAAAACTAATTTTCAGATAACTCTGTTCAGATTACAGCTAGTTTGTAGTTTCTGGTAAAGTTGTATATTCAAAATTTGTGTAAAAGTTGCTGTAAATATAAAAAAACGTGATCATATATGTATATAAAATAGTATTAAACTGATTTCTTGATTAAAACGTAATTCAGATTCGATAGTATGTAGGTAAGTCTCAAAATCTGTTTTTGGTAAGAAAACAAGGTAGTTATATTTTGAAAAATTAAACCCAGCTTAACTTTCAACTGCTATACTGCAAATGTGAATTTTAGTTTTGAGCTGAAAGGTCGATATTGAAATGTGACATATCGCTCTTTCAACTTTTTACTAAAAGTCGCATAAAAACTACATTCATTTTAAAAAAATTGTAAAGTTTAATACCAGGTGTATTTTTAATAGAAAATTGTAAAGTAAAAAAAAACTGTATAACCAGACTTCTTGGAAATTGTTAAATATTGATCCTGTAATACATTACAATATTGTATTATTTCTAAGTAAAAGAAAGATATTGCATGTATTTTTTTAAAGTAGTTTTTCTGCTGTATCAATTTTTCTGTGTATATTTTTGTAAACAGTAATACTGGTTTTATGCAAATTGCCCAATCAAATTCTGGGAACAACTAAATGAAATGGCAAACTAAAACACAATTGACTTAACTATAACTGATAAAATGAATTAATTGAATGACCATGGTGAATACGGAACTGAATTAAAATTTGTTCATAAACTATAGAATTTTTTTTAACTTCACATGTTAGAAATATTTATAGTAACCATTTATAAAAATGACGAAATTGTTAGTGGTGTGCATCATTACCTTGTAGGAAGATTACTCTGTATTATATACTCCTAACTTGCTTTGGTAGTTTGTACCGTTAAAAGTTCGGCTATGCGACCAAAACAAGTTGTGATTGTATAAACAACCACCACCTATTAATTGTATTAATACTTCTCGGATAGTTGTTAATGCCTTTCCAATTTTTTTCCAGATTTAACGTGTGTAGTGAACTATACCTATTGTTTTCTTATTGTTTTGTAGTTCTGTACTTTAATATTTAGATTGGCTGTAACTACCCCAGTAGCGCACATTGTTGGCCCAATGTTGGGAATTAGAATTGCCAACAGAACAATTTTTTTTTTTAGCATACTTGTTAACAGAATAACATCTTCAATTACTACAATAGTGTTACTATGATTAAAATATTTTTTAAATTCTAATTTTATTTCCACTACTCTTTTAATCATTTCCTATGGACGATTTTAACTCTAAATCATTTCCTATGGACGATTTTATGATACTTCTTTGAAATACTTATTGTCAGCACTGGAAAAGTGAAATTATTTCGGTTACTCGTATAGTTGTTTGTTGTGCATGTCAGTTGCACGGTCCTATAAGTACAGTAGTTCTAATCGTAATCTGGTGCTATAGTGCTATTTTTAACTTGGCTTGTCACAATTGTCATTTAAGTAAATTCTGTGAAATTTCTTTTTAAAAAACCTTGTTTCAGTAACGAAATATGCAATTTCTTAACTAACTTTAAATAGTAGACCTAACCCTACTAATTACCAGTATGTTTAAAATATATTGTATTTAATTGATATTGTATTTAATTGTATTTAAGCTAGTAATCATAACTTATATACAATCGCGAACACATTTGAATACTTTTTCTTATCAAATTCAATATGTAATTTTACTCAAAATAGTATATACATAATATAATTAAAAACACTAAAGTAGGCTGCATATATATATATATATATATATATATATATATATATATATATATATATATATATATTATATAATATATAATATATATTATATAAATATATAATATATATTATATAAATATATAATATATATTATATAATATATATTATATATATATATATATATATATATATATATATATATATATATATATATATATATATACGCACGCACGCACGCGAGTAAAAATATTCTACCTTTGATTATAATGTATTTGAAAGTATTCAAATATGTTCGCGAATATAGAGAAGTTGATTACTATTCGAGTAAGAATATTCTACATTTGATTATAATGCATTTGAAAGTATTACAATATGTTTGCGAATATAGAGAAGTTGATTACTATTCGAGTAAGAATATTCTACATTTGATAATGTATTTGAAAGTATTAAAATATGTTCGCGAATATAGAGAAGTTGATAATCTAATTGGGCCAACAATTTATTCGTTGGTTTTTGATGGTTCTATTGAAGTCAACTAATCAATTAAATTGGGCCAACATTTATTCGTTGGTTTTTGATGGTTCTATTGTTCGCCCTATGTTTAAATTTTGGTTAATTTTTAATTTGTAGGCATTTGTGCCAATTTTAACCGTTGCCCAACCGTACCAACAATGGGCCAACAGAAAATGCTACTGGGTTAGCTTGTTCTTTGTTTTAAGCTTTTGACAACTTCTTGTTAACGTGCAAGTTTTAGACTTTGATTACAAATGTGTAAGCATTAGCTTTTGCCTAAAATTGTGTGCTAATTCATTTTGTTTAGTATAACTGACAACTGACCAATAAATTTATATGCCACTTGGATTTGGTAGCGTAAAATTGTATATTATTTTATGCTATCAAAGCAAGTAGTTTATATATTTAAAATACATTCCTGTCTACAGATAATTTTGGAACTGCTACATTTACGTTTCAAACCTACAACAGTTTTTTGTTCATCGTATGGCTTAAGGAAACTGATATTTCTGTACTGTATTTTTTTAATGGCTTTTGAATTGATATTAGTTTTTAGCTAAACTATAAACAAGCTTGAAAGTACACCGAAATTTCGTGAAAAATTGGTAACAGGTTCTTAACAGCATTTTAAAATTAGTATGCCATCTTTTATACTGTTTTTATCTAAAAAAATTTTATATTCCACTGCTGCTTGGATGGATACTATATTTCCTTTAGCTCCTGACCAGTATGTTAAATGCTTTTAAACTCTCTTGGCATTAACAGTACCTACCTACTAACAAACCAGTTAGGCCCCTCATGCTGTTTAAAGCTATATAATACTTAAGTTTATATACCAACTGTATTGTTTTGAAAATTCTTCCTTGGCACCAACACTACTGATCTATGTCCACAAGTTTGATAGGCTATCTGCTTTGTTAGGCGTAAGCAATGTAAATGGTTTATGCTCCCAAAGCAGGTTGTCTGTCTATATATTGGGTCAATCTCTGCTTTTATTCGGAAAGCTTTGCCATGCAATATTAGCTACTTCACTGGGATACATATTACTAACTTATTGTACGAGGGTTGATCAAATATAAACGACTGATTTTTTAAAAAATTTATTGCTTACAAATTATTCTTGATACAACTTATTTTTCTACATAGTCTCCTGCACGAGTAACACATTTTTCCCACCGGATTGGAAATTTTTTAATTCCATCTTCGTAAAAAGTTCTCGGGCGTTCATTGAGCCATTGGAGCACGAAGGTCTCCACCGCAGAATCGTCTTCGAAACGCTGGCCTCCAAGCGCCTCTTTGAGTGGCCCAAACAGGTGATAGTCGCAGGGTGATAAGTCTGGACTGTACGGGGGATGTTCCAGTGGTTCCCAGCCAATTTGATCGAGTTTAAGCCTCGTAGCGTTCGCCGAATGTGGTCGGGCATTATCGTGAAGAAGAATGACGTTTCTCGCCGGTTTAGATTTCCTTTTCCTACGAAAAGACTGTTTCGCGGCCTCTAAAACATTGTGATTTGGCCTTCAGAGGCGCCCTCTCTCCCCTCTTCCGCCACTCCATACTTGCCTGTTTCGACTCGGGAGTGTAATGGTGAACCCACGTTTCGTCACAGGTGACAATCCGGTTTAATAATGCCTCACCATCTCGTTCAAATTGGGTCAATAGTCGCTGGCAAATCTCCAAACGATTCCGTTTGTGAACGTCGGTCAAAATTCGTGGAACCCACCTTGCAGATACTTTGCTGAGTTCCAGGTTTGATGTAACGATTTTTTGAACGCTACCATAGCTCAACTGGAGTTCATCTGCAATAAATCGCAGCGATATACGTCTGTCTTCGTCCAGGAGCTTCCGAACAGCATCAATGTTTTCGTCCGTGACGGAAGTGGTTAGGCGACGATCATGGCTGAGGTTTTCTACTGCTTCCCGTGCTTCGGCGAATTCCTTGTGCCAAGCAAAAACGCGAGCTCTTGACAGGGTCCTGTCCCCGTATTGAGCCGTCAATCTACGAAAGATGTCAGTCGGATTGACCCCCCTCCTTGGCCAAAAACTTAATAATAATTCTCTGCTCCACGGAAACGTGCACTTCACTCTCTCATTGTATAGTTTTATACTGAAGGGTCCGAACGGAAATGTTGCCCGTCTACGCCCGTCCCAAACCTCCCAGGCTACCTGAAACCCCGCCCTTTAGAGTTCAATGTCCAACGGGAAAGTTTTTAGAAAGTCAGTCTCGTTTATATTTGATCAACCCTCGTAGATATGCTTTGTAAGTTGTGAACTTAAATGTTATAATGCTGTTTTTAGTATTTTTAACCTGTAGAAGGATCATCTGTTCTTAGCTTCTTGGCCTGTGAAAACGCTAATATTTTCATTCTATATATGTATGGATCCATAAAATAAAGTGGATATGTATAACCTCTTATGAAGCAGTTTGCCTCAATATGTATGGATCCATAAAATAAACTGGATATGTATAACCTCTTATGAAGCAGTTTGCCTCAAACGTAAAACGCGAGCCAAGAAGGGTTGATCCATTGTGAAATGAGCTTTGTATATTGGTATTCGTATTTTACCAGTAATCCCAGCGTTCTTTCAGCACAGTCCAGCAGTATGTTAGATAGGTCACGTCTCCGATTGCTATAAAACTACTTTAAATGTTCTGTTCTATGCATTCGGACACGTGACCAATCTTTCAAATCACACAAGCCTGCGTATGGCTATAACACCAGGTTTTTACGTTAAACAACGTGAAACGTAAATTTTTTACGTGAAATTGTAAACGTGCTTTCATTAGTATATGTTGTGCACCACAAAGTAATTTACTGGCACCACCATGAGAATACTGCTAGCATGTTAGATAGGTCGCCTACTTGTTAGTCATAAAACCTGTTTAGTTTTGATGCCTAAATAGTACAACTGTTTTAGCTTAGATATGCTTTGCACAACAATATATTTTAGCAGCATAACAGTCATAGATAGGGCACCTTCTTTGTTAGTCATAGAACAATATATTTAAGTGTTTTATGCTCCCAAAGACGGGTGTCTTAATCTACTGAAATATCAACTCTTATGCTCTCGCTTGTGTATGCTTTGCACCACATTCTACCTGTGCCACAAGAATATAGCTATTGTAGGTAGGTCACCTTCTTTGTTAGTCATAAAACAATATATTTCATGTTTTATGCTCCCAAAGAAAGGTGTCTAAACCTAATTGAAAAACAGCTCTTGCACTCTTAAACTTCTATATGCTTCGTACTACAGTATGTTATACCTGCTTCACAATAACATGGCTAGTTTGTTATTGATGGCCGCCATTCTTTGTTAGCCATAGAACAAATATGTAATGTTTATGCTCACAAAGAGGGGCGTCTAATCATCATGCTCTTAGCTTGGATATACTTTGCTACCTGTGCCACAAGATTACTTGCCAGCTTTTAGATTTATATATTTGTTATCTATACAGCAATATGCTATCAAAAAAGGTATCAAATCTTACAATCTTTGTATTGGTGTCAGAATTTGTAATGCATACTTTGCTAACTCAAATGTATTAGAGATTTAATAAAACAATTGTAATTGTTAATGTTAAATGAGTAAAAAAACATTGTTTATGCGTCTCTGATTGCTATAAAATTACTTTAAATGTTCTGTTCTATGCATTCAGACACGTGACCGGTCTTTCAAATCACACAAGCCTGCGTATGGCTAACACCAGGTTTTTACGTTAAACAACGTGAAACGTAAATTGTTTACGTGAAATTGTAAACGTGCTTTCATTAGTATATGTTGTGCACCACAAAGTAATTTACTGGCACCACCATGAGAATACTGCTAGCATGTTAGATAGGTCGCCTACTTGTTAGTCATAAAACCTGTTTAGTTTTGATGCCTAAATAGTACAACTGTTTTAGCTTGGGTATGCTTTGCACAACAATGTAAGTTCTGATGCCTAAATAGTACAACTGTTTTAGCTTGGATATGCTTTGCACAACAATGTATTTTAGCAGCACAACAGTCATAGATAGGGCACCTTCTTTGTTAGTCATAGAACAATATATTTAAGTGTTTTATGCTCCCAAAGACGGGTGTCTTAATCTACTGAAATATCAACTCTTATGCTCTCGCTTGTGTATGCTTTGCACCACATTCTACCTGTGCCACAAGAATATAGCTATTGTAGGTAGGTCACCTTCTTTGTTAGTCATAAAACCTGTTTTGTTTTGATGCCTAAATAGTACAATTGTTTTAGCTTTAATATGCTTTGCACAACAATGTATTTTAGCAGCACAACAGTCATAGATAGGGCACCTTCTTTGTTAGTCATAGAACAATATATTTAAGTGTTTTATGCTCCCAAAGACGGGTGTCTTAATCTACTGAAATATCAACTCTCACGCTCTCGCTTGTGTATGCTTTGCACCACATTCTACCTGTGCCACAAGAATATAGCTATTGTAGGTAGGTCACCTTCTTTGTTAGTCATAAAACAATATATTTCATGTTTTATGCTCCCAAAGAAAGGTGTCTAAACCTAATTGAAAAACAGCTCTTGCACTCTTAAACTTCTATATGCTTCGTACTACAATATGTTCTACCTGCATCACAATAACATGGCTATTTTGTTATTGATGGCCGCCATTCTTTGTTAGCCATAGAACAAATATGTAATGTTTATGCTCACAAAGAGGGGCGTCTAATCATCATGCTCTTAGCTTGGATATACTTTGCTACCTGTGCCACAAGATTACTTGCCAGCTTTTAGATTTATATATTTGTTATCTGTACAGCAATATGCTATCAAAAAAGGTATCAAATCTTACAATCTTTGTATTGGTGTCAGAATTTGTAATGCATACTTTGCTAACTCAAATGTATTATAGAGATTTAATAAAACAATTAATTGTTAATGTTAAATGGGTAAAAAAACATTGTTTATGCATTCAGTGGTTCCCGAACCACAGGCGAGGTTTCTTCTTTCTCTGAAAATGGGATTTCCCTAATTTTCAGTGTTTTTAATGTACTTGTCATTACATTCAGGACACAAGTCATTGTGTTCTTGGACACAAGTAAGTAAATGTTGACAAAAAAACTTTTGTTGCGAGAAAATCTTTACGTGTATTATTTTCATATCAAATATTGTATTTAAACTGTGAAATCAATGTATTCCGAAAGGGGCATATATATGTCTTGTCTGATCGGGAGCTAAAATTTATAGAACTAACACTTAAAAACTAGAAAACAAAAGGGTATAATTATGCTATGCAGGCAAACAAAGAATTGTTTCATTAAAATAACAATTATATAGATATTGGAAGTAAATGCACTTGTATAAAAAGTTAACATCATCGTTCGTTATTGTATAAAGTATACAAAGTTAACATTATCGTATATATATATGTATATATATGTATATATATGTATATGCATATATATATATATATATGCATATATATATATATCCCTTGTAGAAGCAACAAATTCTTGAGATAAGCAGGGCAGTTGATAAAAATGTTATGGCAGTATAAATGTTTCTTTTTACATATTGTTTTAAAAGTATAATAAAGTGGTATTCTTGTATCTTTGTCATACTAATGGTTTGTATAAGAACTAACCTTAGATAAGAATAATAAAAATTTTAAAATAGTTTACTAAGCTTTTTATACAATTTAAGTTTTTCCCTTGTTTTAGAAGAAACAAATTCTTGAGATAAGCTGGCAGATGATAAAAAAAATGTTACGGCAGTATGTTTTTCTTTTTACATATTGCTTTAAAAGTATAAAGTGGTAATTTTTGTATCCTTGTCATACTAGTGGTTTGTATATAAAGAGCTTAGATAAGAATAATAATTTAAAACAATTCGTAATATAAAGCAAAGGTGGGAATAGAGTTGGAGCCCAATAAGTTAATAAATTTTTTCTGTGTCTATATCTGCTGTTTCAAGTTGTATGCACTACCCTTGTATAATTCATATTTTCAGTTTGCAGTGGTATGAGTTGTATACTGTATTTTGTAAGACTGGTTAGCCCCAAGTCAAATGTTTGATAAAATTACCATTAAAATTAAATGTTTCTTTGTACTTCCGTAAATTGTTGTAATTGTAACCAGAATTTGTGTATAATTTAATTTTTCTGTTTGCAGTGGTAGTTGATTATACTGTGCATTTTGTAAGACATAGGCTGTGTTAAATGTCAAATTTTTGATGAAATTTATATTAAAATTATATATATTTGTGGCTGTTAGTACTTCTTGTTTACTTTGTACTTTTCTATAAAAGTGTACATCCTGTACAGCCCAATAATTCGATTTATACTTAGTACGAATTGTAAACTGCAAATTTTATATTTCTATAAAATTTTTGTGTGCAAATTTTATCTAGTCTATTAATTACTAATAGTTGCTATTTAGTGTAATAGTTTATTACTATTAATAAAATTTCCAGTAATTGAAAGTAATGAATACTTATATATTTTTAAAATTAAATGTTTCTTTGTACTGAGTTGTATACTGTATTTTGTAAGACTGGTTAGCCCTAAGTCAAATGTTTGATAAAATTACCATTAAAATTAAATGTTATTTTTGTACTCCTTGTATACTGTATTTTGTATATACTGAGTTAGCCCAAAATATAAATTAAAGGTGGGAATAGAGTTGGAGCCCAATAAGTTAATATGTTTTTTTCTGTATCAACTGTATCTGTATGTTTAAGTTGTAGCCCAAAATCAAATGTTTGATAAAATTACCATTAAAATTAAATGTTTCTTTGTACTGAGTTGTATACTGTATTTTGTAAGACTGGTTAGCCCAAAATCAAATGTTTGATAAAATTACCATTAAAATTAAATGTTTAAGACTGGTTAGCCCAAAATCAAATGTTTGATAAAATTACCATTAAAATTAAATGTTTCTTTGTACTGAATTGTATACTGTATTTTGTAAGACTGGTTAGCCCAAAATCAAATGTTTGATAAAATTACCATTAAAATTAAATGTTTCTTTGTACTGAACTGTATACTGTATTTTGTAAGACTGGTTAGCCCAAAATCAAATGTTTGATAAAATTACCATTAAAATTAAATGTTTCTTTGTACTGAATTGTATACTGTATTTTGTAAGACTGGTTAGCCCAAAATCAAATGTTTGATAAAATTACCATTAAAATTAAATGTTTCTTTGTACTGAGTTGTATACTGTATTTTGTAAGACTGGTTAGCCCAAAATCAAATGTTTGATAAAATTACCATTAAAATTAAATGTTTCTTTGTACTGAGTTGTATACTGTATTTTGTAAGACTGGTTAGCCCAAAATCAAATGTTTGATAAAATTACCATTAAAATTAAATGTTTCTTTGTACTGAGTTGTATACTGTATTTTGTAAGACTGGTTAGCTCAAAATCAAATGTTTGATAAAATTACCATTAAAATTAAATGTTTCTTTGTACTGAGTTGTATACTGTATTTTGTAAGACTGGTTAGCTCAAAATCAAATGTTTGATAAAATTACCATTAAAATTAAATGTTTCTTTGTACTGAGTTGTATACTGTATTTTGTAAGACTGGTTAGCTCAAAATCAAATGTTTGATAAAATTATTGTATACTGTATTTTGTAAGACTGGTTAGCCCAAAATCAAATGTTTGATAAAATTACCATTAAAATTAAATGTTTCTTTGTACTTCCGTAAATTGTTGTAATTGTAACCAGAATTTGTGTATAATTTACTTTTTCTGTTTGCAGTGGTAGGATTCGTCTTGCTGCATTTTGTAAGCCATAGGCTGTGTTAAATGTTGGTTTTTTGATGAAATTTATATTAAAATTATATATATTTGTGGCTGTTAGTACTTCTTGTTTTGCTTTGTACACTTTTCTATAAAAGTGTACATCCTGTACACCCAATAATTCGATTTATACTTAGTACGAATTGTAAACTGCAAATTTTATATTTCTATAAAATTTTTGTGTGCAAATTTTATCTAGTCTATTAATTACTAATAGTTGCTATTTAGTGTAATAGTTTATTACTATTAATAAAATTTCCAGTAATTGAAAGTAATGAATACTTATATATTTTTTACAGGTTTCAAACTAGACTCTACAGCTTCATCAATCTAAAGGTTGTTAAGAAAGAATGTACTTGCTATGCACAAATTGCACTACTAATTCTTTTAAATTTAAACCTTCATTGTATATCTGCCTCTTCCTAATTGCCTAAAAGTTCCCATTCATTTTCCAAATCCTACAATTATTTTAATGCACTTAGCAAATTTACAATTGCATGTTTTTTGCTTTTTAAAATAGCAAATTCCCATTGGATAAATGAGCTACATGATCTACATTTATAAAATCTCTGACCTGAACCTTTAAGAAATGAGCTACATGATTAGCTTTTAAGAAATGAGCTACATGATTAGCTATATTTATAAAATCTGACATTAACCTTTAAGAAATGAGCTACATGATTAGCTATATAAAATCTGACATGAACCTTTAAGAAATGAGCTACATGATTAGCTATATTTATAAAATATCTGACCTGAACCTTTCAGAAATGAGCTACATGATTAGCTATATTTATAAAATCTGACCTGAACCTTTAAGAAATTCTCATTTTTTCTGTGCACGTGTGCGCTCGCTTTGGGCACACTATCATGGTAATTGTGGTCAACATGATTCGTTTCAAAGTGGCCGCCATTGTAAACATGATTTAACCATGACGCGTTAAAAACAACTAAAACTTTTCAAGGAAAATTCTGAAAGTTTGCAAGAAATTTTGTGTCCACTGCGTAACGTCGATAATTAATAATGCAATCTATATAATATAAAACGGCACAATGTAGGATGTTTAAATGACATCTGAAATTTATAAAGGTAAGTTCACCATGGGCGGATTAAGGAAAGAGTGAAGTAAATTATATATAGAATTTTTAGTGTTCTAATACTAAAACATGCATTTGATAATGCAGGTGACATTCGAATAATTATTGCACGCACGTAAATGGCCTGCACAATACTTGGCGGCTGTATCATTTTTCAAATCTCCAATGAGTACAGATCGCTGGTATATTCATTGAATTGTCCATTTACCCAACCTTTGTGATAACTTCGGGGAGGGAAGTATACAACCTCTGAAGTTGATAGGTTTTGTAAAACCCGGACAACCACTGTGAAACATCCGATATTTGCTGCACACTGTACGCTACCCAGCAAAATAACATTCATGTTTACTTCGAACAATCGCACATCCTGTTTGTACAGGCATAAATATGGTATCTTTTCGAAAGATTTTTTAACAGGCATTTCTGACATTGCAAAGCCATTTTGCGCAGACTGAAAAATTTTAACAAAACTGCCATAGGCAAAAATGCATCTTAAATGCGCATGCGCGGCAACACATCTGACATATTTTGTACATTTTACGAGGTTAATCACGAATAGACAAACCCATTAAAAATGCTCCCTTTTTTTTGCACGACTTGGTCATGAAACTAGATTATGCGGCCTTTCTGTGGCAGTCCCTATCCCTTCCGTTGTACGGCCTTGCTGGCCAGTCCCTAACCCTTCCGTTGTACAAGTATTTCGTATACCAAACACGTTTAGGGACACTATTTTTACACACATTGATTTCAACCTCAAGCGTAAATTTATTTTTATTACGGACATAAAATACGAAGTGCAATTAAAACGTCAAAAAACTTCAGTTGGAGGTTATCAAGCATGCCTTTTCAATTGACTAGAAAACTAAACTATTGAAAGTTTTGAAATCGCGTTTGCTATCCCTGTAATACGAAGTGCAATTAAAATGTCAATACAGTTTGAGGTTATCAAACATGCCTTTTCAGTTTATAATAAAAAAACTATTGGAAATAGTTTGCTATCACTGTAATACGAAGTGCAATTAAAATGTCAATACAGTTTGAGGTTATCAAACATGCCTTTTCAGTTTATAATAAAAAAACTATTGGAAATAGTTTGCTATCACTGTAATACGAAGTGCAATTAAAATGTCAATACAGTTTGAGGTTATCAAACATGCCTTTTCAGTTTATAATAAAAAAACTATTGGAAATAGTTTGCTATCCCTGTAATACGAAGTGCAATTAAAATGTCAATACAGTTTGAGGTTATCAAACATGCCTTTTCAGTTTATAATAAAAAAACTATTGGAAATAGTTTGCTATCACTGTAGAGTCGCAGGGACAAACACTTAAGAGCAGGATTGTATTTACCAAATGCGGACAATTGCACGTAGCCTTTTCAAGGGTAACTAAATTAACATTTTTATCCATTAAAGAAAATGAACTATTATTCAAAAGGCTGTTTAAACTTTCAGTGCGAAATTTCGCACGCCCCCCCCCATTATTCACACATAATGCTTTATTAGAACACAAGTTTTAGAATAGTGTAATTACTTTTTGTTTTCAAAACTGACTTTTTCAACTGAAAAATGATTGCCACCACTTCAAAAAACATTTTTTTTTGAACAAGTTTCGCCCAAATATCTTGCCAAAGTAAACATTAAATTTCATTAATGTCGACGATTATTGAGAAATGTAAAAGAAAAATGAAAGAGAAAAACTAAGCATTTAGGATAGTTTTGTACTTCTAATCGCATTCCGAATTGGTTTGGCAGATTGCGGCAACCTGCAACAATTGACAGCAAGACGTTGCACAATCACAACTTTTTGATTCCTGTTGATTCACAACAGCAAAATAAAGAAGAGGTAGACTTTTTCATAAAATCGCTATTTGTAATTGAAAGTAAAAAGCATTAATTCTGTAAATGTTTCCACACAAAAATTAGCAGTATTTAAACTGCTAAACTTGGTGGTTATAAATGTAAACAACAGTAATATAATTTGACTTGGAAGTTGCTGGAAAAATAAGTAAATATACACAGTTAACTCGCTTGTCATATCTCTTTAACAGATTTAAACTTGGTGGCAAACAGTTATGGTAAGAACTTTAAATTGTTCGTTTGCAAGCACAATTTGTAGACAGTTGTAAAATGGTGGCCATTTAAAATAACTATTTTTATTAAAATACGATTTTACAATCATAATCCACAACAATTGCTTATTTTAATTTTTCGAAATTCATTTAAATTCATTTCGAAATTACATTTGACGGCAGTTTGGTTTCACTTGTATTTTAAACATGAAAAATTTAAAAAGCTGATATGTACGGATTATGATGGTGAAATCGGATTGCCAAAAAAGGTGTCAGATTAAGCAAAATACATACGGAATTCTGGCCAAATCGCGACTGTGACACCCTAACTAAAAGTCACTTTGCAAGCAACCAGAGAGAAAGGGATAAACTTTCGGCAAAACTCATATTGAGCCTCAGTGGCTTGCCACCAATTGTTTGGATCGAAGAACAAGGTACGACTACCCGACGAGGGGCCCATTTTATTTGCAGGCGCTTATTCTCAAAGTCGCACAAACAGTGGTACTTGTTATTGTGCAAGTGTTCAGTGGATCATACATTTTACTAATGTTAAGAACGGATTAAAGGCGATTGCCCCTACAGAGAAAATAAAATGTAAAAAATCGTGTGCCGCAGCTTCGGTCTGACACCAGAGGCCTCCCTTGTGATGCACGATTTCGACATGTTTTTACAATCGAATACGTCATGTTGAACAATCGAGATGTTTGACGATTGTTGACTCGATTGTTCCAATTGTTGGTACTATGTTCCAGACAGCCGATTGCTAACTGTTTTTAGAGCAATGTTTCCTTGTCTGTAACATCGGCATTTGTTATTTAGTGTAGTTAAATGCACTCGATTTTTTTTATTGTATTGTTTTTATCATGACCATTTATTTTTATTTTTCCTGCGTCTTGCCAAGTAACAATTATAGTAATAAAACTGCTATACTCTGGCCTAACACTAAAAACTTGCAATTTCACAAAATAAAAAAAATGAATTGCACGCACTGTAATTCAAGGTTTGACAGCAAAAATATTTACTTACAAATACTTAATAATTCAAGAAATGACAGCAAAACTTTTTACTTATACAAATAAGTCACTAATTTAGAATTAAATTAAAATACTATTTATTTCGTAACGAGATAAAAGCGAATTTCCAGAAGCATTTTCTTTTTTTTTTAAATTCTGATCTATCAAGCAGCATTAAAATCTGCATTTGCATATACTAACAAATTATATTGAAAATAAACCCTGACCGATGTCAAAAAACGTTTCTCAATTTCAACGGATTTTAAAAATTCAAAATGGCAATTTGTGCAGTTTTTAACGCTGATTACGATGGCGAAATCGGGTTTTCAAAAACCGTTTAAGAGAAAAAAGTTGTGAAAATTTAAAATCGATGCTATTTTGAAACTGTTAACGAACTTGCCAAAGCTATTATAATAATCGATTTTTGTCCCAAGTTTTGAGTCAAATCTGACCAAAATTGGGAATGTAGGCGTGCTAAAAAAAATATTTGTGTATACATTTACCACACAGGTGTCAAACTTAACTGATGGGTTTCTCATATTCCTCATGAATATAAAAAAAGGAAAACTGAATAGGCCTTTACCATTTAATTGGAATATTTATTAAGAATTTACGGCAACATCAGTTCCGATTGCAAGTTCATTCACTCGATTGTTTTGTCGATGATTTAGGCCTAAAGTAGTGTAAGCAGCAACACAAAAATTGATGACTGCGAGCGGAGGACTGATAGAAATGCAGTCATATGACGACTGACGAGTCCAATATAATCGACTAAAACATCTGGTAATCGCGCATCATCCTTATAAGTGTGAATAGCAGTCTGCTAATGCTAAAACCATTTAGCAGTTAAAAAATAACATTGTTAAATAGCAACCCATCACTAGTACTTTGTAACATTGTATACTGAGGATGAGTGGGATTAATCAATTTGAGATCTTATATTGGGTCTCCTTTCTCTTCCTGTGTTAATTGTAACCGCAGAAAGACTTTCCTCGACTGTAAAATTGATCAAAATTTGGTTGACATTGTGGCGTTTAACTGGACTTGCTTAGGCTAATAAGGACGAGAGATCAGTGTTAACGGTAAGGGAAAAGAATTGGAGCAACTGCGGCTATATATAAAAAAAATATAGACAGGTATATTTAAAAGAGAGGAAGTTATGTAAATGGACCCAGTTTTGCAAAAGTTTTAAAAATTAGGAATATACAAAAATTAAGCGATTTTTTTGGACTAAAATATAGAAACGTTTGTCACATATCTTGTTTTCTCAAAACAGTTTTTTTGAAGGTATAATTTCAATAATTCTTTTCTCGTAGAATTCGCCTTCTTGTTGAAGGCACCCACAAAATTGCATTAATCTGGCTTATGAAAACAAAAATTGATATTTTAAAGATTTTTCATTAGTACTATTTAGCATTTAGTTAAAACCATTTGTAATCACGAATAGTGCAAATTATTATATGCCCATATATTTCCATATATTTTTATATAAAGTAAAATATTTTATATATATATATATATATATATATATATATATATATATATATATATATATATATATATATATATATATATATATATATTTACATATATATTACTTTAAGTACTTTTTGTTGATTAAGAATATTAACTAAGTGATTGATAACATGTATAGGTAAACACAAATATATGAATTAAAAAGGGAAAAATTCCTTCATAGCAAAATTCTTCAAGGAGCAATAAGAAAGGATTTTTTGCAAAAATTTGATTTTAACGCCATTAAACTACTTAACCCGGTCCAAATTTAATAACGTACAGCCAATACTATTATAGCTAGAGAGTTGAAATGTTCAGGTACACTAAAAAAAGGAGTTTTCAAAAATTTCGTTTTAATGCCATTAAATTATTTGCCCAGACCAAATTTAGTAAAAAACGTACAACCGAGACTATTATAGAGACTTAAAATGTTCAGGTACACTAAAAAAAGGAGTTTTAAAAAATTTCGTTTTAATGCCATTAAAGTACTTGCCCAGTTCAAATTTAATAAAAAACGTACAGCCGAGACTATTATAGCTAGAGACTTGAAATTTTCAGGTACACTAAAAAAAGGAGTTTTCAAAAATTTCGTTTTAATGCCATTAAATTACTTGCCCAGACCAAATTTAGTAAAAAACGTACAGCCGAGACTATTATAGAGACTTAAAATTTTCAGGGTATCTTCTTACAACAATATCAAAGGAGCACTAAGACAGGATTTTTCAAAAATTTGATTTTAACGCCATTAAACTACTTACCCAGTCCAAATTTAATGACGTACAGCCAATACTATTATAGCTAGAGACTTGAAATGTTCAGGTACACTAAAAAAAGGAGTTTTCAAAAATTTCGTTTTAATGCCATTGAATTACTTGCCCAGACCAAATTTAGTAAAAAACGTACAGCCGAGACTATTATAGAGACTTAAAATTTTCAGGGTATCTTCTTACAACAATATCAAAGGAGCACTAAGACAGGATTTTTCAAAAATTTGATTTTAACGCCATTAAACTACTAACCCAGTCCATATTTAATAAACAACGTGCAACCAATACTATTATAGCTAGAGATTTGAAATTTTCAAAGTACCTTCTTACAATAATGTCAAGCTGCACTTAGAAAACGATTTTGCAAAAAATGATTTTAACGCCATTAAACTACTTACCCAGTCCAAATTTAATAACATACGGCCAATACTATTATAGCTAGAGATTTGAAATTTTCAGGGTACTTTCTTACAACAATTTCGAAATGCTCTAAGAAAGGATTTTGCAAAAAAATGGTTTTAACACCATTAATCTATTTACCCAGTCCTACTTTAATAATCAACGTACAGCCGAGACTAGAGACTTCAAAATTTAAAGTTATATAAATAACTTTAAATTTTCACCGTCTTTCAACAATGTCGATGAGCACTACTAACGGATTATACAAAAATTTGATTTTAACGCCTTTAAACTACTTACCCAGTCCAACTTTAATAATCAACGTATAGCCTAAACTATAATAGCTAAAGATTTGAAATTTTCAGGGTTACTACCACATGTAGGGGTGCACTGAAAAACGATTTTCCAATATTCAACCCCTAAAGAGGTAAAAATGAGGTAAAACAATTTTTTTTGGAAAACATAAATATTCGTCTGACCTTCTTAAAACGTAATATAGTCACTCTTAAATATAAGTAATGAAATATATTTATCACCATCTTTCAAAACTTATACCCTAAAGAGATTGAAAGGGGGTAGAAAATGTAAAAAAGTGGTATACAATTTTCAAGTTGAAGAAATATTTGTTTTTGATCCGTATATTCTAGAAATATGCAATGAAACACAAATAATGAAACACATATTTGTACATTTTTCAGAATTCATTCCGCAAAAGATTAAAAATATAAAAAAGAGGTATAATTGGAGAAAAAGTATTTCCTTTGGGGGAAAATATTTTTTATCGGCTTTTCTTAAAAGTAAACAAAATATTTTAAAACACAAATTATGATACACGTAATTCAGAATTCCCCCCCCCCGAATTCATCCTTTAAATTTAAAAGAACACAAAAATATAAAAATGTATAAATGTTTGTATTGGAGAAAAATATTCTTTATCAGATTTTTTTAAGTTCCAATGGAACACGTTTGAAGACAATAAAATAACATATTCTGGTTATAATATTTTTTCATATTCACTGTAAAATATTCATGATCTTAGATGATCACGCTTTTATTAACATATTTTTTTATGTTTCTAAATTATGTCATTAATGAAACAGTTAAGTTTCATGGGCGAAGCCCCGACGGGTAATGCTAGTTGCTTATAAATTTAATACTGAAGTAACAGAAGGTAGGAACTTCTATTTTTGGATTCAACGATAATATATAGATGATACTGAGGACTATAAAAATGAGCAAAAGATATTAAACAAAATTTCTGTTATTAAACCAAAAATAAAATCATTTATCATGGTTTTTCTTCCTTTTTATTTTAATTACAATAATTTTATCGAAAACATGACATTACCTAAAACTTATTATAGCCTATTACCTGTTCAATGAAATCAGTTGATCATTACGAATTAATATTAAACAAATGATATTTTGCTATAACTACCAATATAAAAATTAAAACAATTTATTTCATATATTTACAACGGTCAAACTTCTTTGTAGTTTCCGTAGTGTAGTGGTTATCACATGCTCCTCAGATGTACAAGGTCCCCAGTTTGATTCCGGGAGGAAATCTTGTACATGAAGAAATTTTAATTATAATTAATTTAATATGAGACTTGTGATGCGTAAAATATGCTATTATATATAAACATAAATTTGTGCAAACGTATCATGCAAAATGCAACATTACAACCAGCTCTAAAACAAGATACGTGTTAAAAGATGAAAACGCTATGCTTGTAGAACATATGCATCAACTTCTTATAGGAAGACGGATAGAAATTGTGAGTGCAATTCTAAATTCCTGCAGCGATTACCAATCTGTATCTACATGTTACTTTATCAATGGTCCTGGTGGAATAGGCAAGACTTGTCTAAAAAACCTAGTACTATATCCTTTCTGGACGCAACCAAGACATCAAATGTATGACTTTTACTGGAAAAGTGTTGTCTTCTTACAGATAAAACGAACTTTACATAAAATTTTGTACTTCAAGTTCCACTAACTTCCGAGACAAAATAATAAATTAAGCCAAATTCAGGTAAGGCTAGGGAACTTGCAAAAGTTTTATATTTTCCTAAAGGATGAAGCATCATTAATTCTACACAAATATAGTTTAAATAACATGAATCAACTACTTTGTTCTGTTGGAAATCCGAACTTTCCCTTCGGTAGAAAAATAACAGTATTTGGAAGAGATTTTTGACAATGTTTGCCATCCTAGTGCTAACTGAAGTGAATTAGTAGATTTATCAATTAAAAAAATTTAACATTGACACCACTTTTTTTCTTTATCTGAAAATAACCATGTTGATCCAGAGCAAAGAGATTTTGTAGAATATTTATTAAAACTTGGAAAAGGCGAGTTACCAGTAGATGGAGTACTATGTATGAAATTGGACTACCAGAAGATATACTTTCTAATGGAAATTTGATAGATGAAGTGTTTGGGGATTGCCTAGCAAACAACAAATATTAACATATGTAAGAGCGTTTAGTGTAACTTCAGAATTACTTAATTCTATTGATAACTGATTTACTACCATATGAACTGAAGCTTAAAAAAATATGATCATAATGCTTCTATGAAATATGGATGTCTTATATGCAATGGTATATGATTGATTGTAACTGAAATTTGTAATAATATTATTAAAGCCAAGATTATCACAAATTTTCAGAGGTCCAGAAGTTCACATCCCAAGAATTATATTAGACCCTAGCAAAAGTAAACTTGGATGTGTTATGCAAATGCATCAATTTCCTGTCAAACCAGCTTTTGCAGATCCATAAGGCTCAAGATCATACTTTTGACATAATTGGCATTTATTTATTAACAGCCGGTTTTAAGCGCGGAATGTTATATGAAGCTTTTCCTAGACTTCTACATTTAGATTAGACACTAGAGGAAGGGATAGTATAACTCCAGGCAATGTGATCGACTGTAATATTGTGCAGTTCCTAGACTTAAAAGGCAAAGTGGCTTAAAAAGTTCTCCTACCATTAGAAAATTCTCAGCATACAAGAAATGTTGTATAGAAAGAAATGTCGAATAATTTCAATGGTATCACTGATGAACAATAATAACGAAGAAATCTTTGAAATTATTGATTAACCTGATTTCTTTGAAGATTTCAACATTACACTCTGAGAGGGTAGATTTTTACACCATTTTCTTTATTTTTTACTATTTAAAATACTTTTTGTTTTGTTATATAATCATAAATTATGTTTACTATAAATTTATGTATGTAAATATTTTTGGAGACATGACATTTAGGTTTTATTCATCTCGTGAAGAACTTGGTAAAAACTTATAAACATTACAATTTAAATGTTTAAAGTGATTTTGCTCTCTTCGGTATAGATGTTGCACAATAATATGGCAATATGACTTCAGATTCATAATAATTTTAATGTAAAAAATATATTGTTCACAATAAGAAACATATTATTAGCTATAATGAATGCACCATTTTAATTAATGAATGCACAGTTTAAATTTTGAAAATATTTTATAATGCACAAAGTAACTTAGCAGTACAACTTTTACACACATTAGTAATTAATTTTAATCTTAAACACAATCAGAGATTTAATTATAATTGATCTCATTAATCAATTATAATTAAAAACTTCCCACTGTAGTTTTTGTTTCTGATAGCGTCAATTATTGTAATGGTTTTTTACTTTATAAATAATAAATATGATAAATAACTTATAATAATCATGTTTATTTCATTTTTAAATAATTAGTATACATAAAATGCCTACAGAGTGAGGCTCAGTCACCCAGTACTTGTATTTACCAAAATACAGGAAGTGAGAAGAGTCATTCATAATTTAACGTAATTTACTGAAACATAGAGAAAAATAAATAAATAACCTATTGTTAAAAGCGTATTGTACTTAGTCCGCAGAGTATAAGCAATTCTAAGCAAATTTTAGTCTACATATTTTTAGTGGATTTTCATTGGAAAAATGACCTGTTGGAGCAGCCGTAATGGAGTTGGTAAGATGTAATGGTATTATCAGCCATTATTTCAAAAGTTGTTAGTAATCTGAAAATTATAAACAATAATTTTTATTTTTTGTAGTATTATATATTTTAACTGCAAAAGAAAAATTAAAAATTAAAATACAGTAAAAGGACAGTACATCTTAAAGGAATGAGATTTAACTGATAAAATACTATAATTTTTTATACAATTTAACATAAAAAAATGTTGTTTTCATTACAAACTAGTACTTGCTATAGTTTAATCACAGTGGAGTTGTGGTGCATCGAAGTCTTATCAAATCCTTCATTTTTTAAATAGATAACACACACACACACCTTAATAATTAAGTAATAACACTACTTTTTAAGCTAAAAACTCTTTGAATTCAGTAAGTCTAGTTAAAATTATGAGTAAAAAATCGCAAACGATAACATACCTTCAGATTCTTGTGTATTTACATTTATTGAAATTGGATCGGAGAATTGGACTCAGGTTCTTAAAAAGAGTACTGTCCTAACCTCTAGATAATTTTTGAGAGATAGTTCAAATATATATATATATGAATTTGTAGGGTTATTTCACTGCAATTGTGCCTACATTAGAATGTATTACATCCAATTTAGCAGGTATCGGAAATATCGATCTCTCATAATCTATTCCTGAGATGCTCAGTTACATTGCCTTCTCCAGTCCTAATCTCTTAATAAAGTCTAGGATTTGGAGGATCAAGGTGGGTAGCTCCCCCACTTCTTTCCAGTTCCTTATTGACTTGCTTGCAGATGCTTTCTCTGCTGATTCCAATTAAAATTTTTTTTCTTTTGACCCTCATTATGAAGATTCGGTTCCATTTGGACAACTTTTTTATTGTGCGATGAAATTTCGCTCATTTTATTTTATATTCTTACTTATGGAAAGATTCATAGGTAGGTAAGGAAATAAGGTCTGCCCATACAGAACCCTGTATGCATGTGTAAGGAATGGGTACACTGAGAGGATGCCTCCCATAAGCAGTGTTATTCACATCAGTATGAGTCACTTTACACTTTAGAGTTAGCCAAGTTATGTAGAAAAGTAAATCTGTGTGTGTGTGTGTGTGTGTGTGTGTGTGTGTGTGTGTGTGTGTGTGTGTGTGTTTTGAGTAGATGAGTGAGAGCAGTATGAGCTAGAGGTACAGTGAGATCACTTAAGTCCATCAACTGCTTACTTCAGCTACCTCTGCCGGATATATAGTAATTGACTGATTTAGGTCTACTCTGGTTTGCTCCAATCTAGAGACCATTTTATGTAATTTAAAAAGTTTTTGTAGCTCCTTTTTTGGTCAGAAAACTACTAATCAGATTTGGGTCTAAAGGATTTTACAAATTTTATTAACATTTAGCATATTAGTACTGAAACAAAAAATATTATAGTAGCTATATTCTAAAAATACAGTTAACAGGGAAAATTTGAAAATTTGCTTAGTTCCTCTAACCGTATTTTGCTTAAATTTCTTGTTATAGTCAACTTCTGATTATCTGCGTGACAAAATTAAAAAAAATTGTGTAAAGTGAAACAAAAAAAAAACAAAAATTAGGCCATACTTTGTCTTAAAAACAGTTTCAAATATAATAAAACACAATCTTTCTTTATGCACTATAACATCGGAAAAAGTTAAAAACCACCAAACAAAACCTATGATTTATCTTTAAAAACAATTTAGGTTTCAAATATGATAATGTTAGATAAAAATGTAAAATAAAAATGTTGACAGAAGTATTACTAGAATCTAAAATTCTTTTTAAAAACCCTGTTTAATGGATCTTCCATGACAATTTAGTCTTAAATTTATGTGGAAACAAAAGTAACATGTTATGCAAATACAGTAAACAAGATATAACAGATAGGTAACACAAGAGGATACAAATTTCATAACTGAATAATTATAATAGCAGATATGCAAATTTGAAAAATGACAAAATATTTTTAATGCCTCATCCCTAACTTTCTGACCAACTCGGTACAAACAGTGGGGTGATTAAAGTACTTCCACAATCACCCCACTGTTTGTGAGTAAAAATGAAGTTACTACTTACTTTACTCCATCCCACTGTAAAGTACAATATTATGGATGGTATTGTATAATTATAATACGGTAATAATACTAATTATAATACGGTAATAATACTAATTATAATACGGTAAAATATGTACTAAGTGTACATAAATAAAAATGTAATTTATACATTTTTATACATATAAAAAAAATGTATAAATTAGTAAGTATTATAATTAGTAAGAATGTGCCAATCAATTATATGTTTAAATACATATAATGGATTCAATTATATGTATTTGAATACATATAATTCCTGCATATGTAATTATACATACATGCATATGTATGTGTAATTACAGATGCAGGTACATATGCAATTTTATATAATACAAGAATAATATTCTGTTGTAGTATAAGAATATTACGAGTTCAGTTCATATTTCCAAAAGATTAATGTCCAATTACCATTTGCATTGTTTACTTAAAATGTGAAACATATATTATATACTGTTGCTTTAGGAGGAAAAAATGCAAGATTTGATGTAATTATCATAAAGGTGAGAAGAAAAAGGGTATTTTGCTTTGGTTCATGAGCACAAAACATGTAAATCTAGCCATGCCTATTCCTGATGACATTAATTAGAATAGTAGTTATAGGATAAGTAATTTTAACTAAGGAGAACTTACGTAGAGCAAAAGTTTAAAGTACAATAGTTATTTTAAAAAATTAGTTATTGTAGGTAGCATACAATAAGCAAAAAAAACTTTAAATTCCTCCATAAGCTAGTTAGTTTAAAGAAAAAACAGTTTATTTTTTGAAAGAACAAACTATTTGTACAAATCAAAAGTTGGAGCACCTAGTGTGAAATTCAAATTCAAAATACTACCTGAGTTATTGGTTTAATGACACAAAATGATTTTTTTGACGGTACAAATGACTAAAGTAGTTATGTTTGTACAAATAAAAGTTGATGCACCTAGCATCAATTTTTAGATTTTTAAACGTAATATCTGCTTGCGACGATATCTATTCATTTATTATGTTTTCTCCCTTTAATTTAGATTTAAAAATTTCCGTTCTCTAAAATGTTCATACGTCTTCCTTTTTCTGCCATATGTAGTACCTTCATTGAGTTTTCTATTTCTTGAGGTATGAGTCTCTCTTTTATTAAATGTGATGCATAATTTGAATCATTTTTGCCGTATTTGAATGATCTTACATGTTCTTTAAATATAGTTCTAAATTTTCGTCCCTTTTGTCGTATGTACACTGCCTCACATCCACACTGTATTCTGTATACCTGTGGATACAGATATTATGTTTAAAAATCTAAAAATTTTCAAAAATTAACAGGAGGGACCACCGTTGAAAAGAAGCCAATCACAAGCGAGTGAAAACATATGATTTTAAAGAGCCAATTAGAAGCAAGCACGTCAGGTTTAATGTACACATGTTGAATAGGAGGGGTACGAGGTAGAGATAGAAAATTATAAATAGGATGGACCATAATATTGGTGACCAGTATAGATATAGATTTTGAAGATGGAGGTTCTCCAAACGCGTCAACAAAAGTAGAATTGACGAAGCTAGGGAAGGCAGATCATTATACTGAACATAGAGACAATAACCTAACAGAAAAGAAGAAGAATATAAAAAGAATAATTTTAAGCAATCATAGTTTTTCATGTGATTTATGTAAGAATATAACATAAAGAATATTATAAACAAACTTGCATGCAAAAAAAAGTAAGTATATAGAGCTATATTTAGTCAATCCAGTAACAGTATAAAAAAAATTGAGTACAAAAAATGTTATTTACATTTACTGGTATGACAAGGTAACACTTTAGAAAAAAATACAATAATAATTAGAGAAATTATTATTTTTTTTAATTTGTATGTTTTTAGAGGTCTTATAAAAAGTATTTTATACATATATACACACACACACGTTTTGTAAATATATTTACTTGCAGGAAAAACAACAAGTAATTCAAAGTTTTATATTGTCACTAAAGTAATAGAACATAAAACTATTCATTTATAAGTATTATGTGCATTTATTAGAATTATCAGGTAGCTGTTCTATCAAAAAGATCCATAAAAATAACTGAAAACATTAAATTTATAAAATTCCTTTTATGACTGTAATATATAAAAATTTATAAAGACATTTACATTCAGAAAAAAAGATTTCAATTATATCTTGTTACAGCAGTACATCTGTATATAAGACTTTTAGTTTATGGGTACCATTAACAATTATTGAAGTGACCTGCTAGCACTACTTCAAAGAACACATAAAATAAGAATTAAAATTTTTTCTATTTATTGAATATTTTTAATAAGAATGTATTTATAAAATTTTATAAATAATTACTTACAGAAAAAACAATTCGAATCAGTTATCTTGTCACTGCAGTAAAGGTACATAAAAATTTTATTACTAAGTATTATGTACACATAATCTGGTCTGTTATGACCAGATAACAGAACTGCAAGGAAGATATACAATAATAATTTCTTTTATTTTTATATGAGGGTTTATAATGTAGAAATGAAATGTGTATTTGCATGCAGAAAAAACAACAAAGATTCAATGTTATCTCGTCACAGCAGTAACAGTATGCGCCATTTCCTGTTAAGACCAGAAAACAGCACTACAAGAAAGATCTACAATAATAATTTCTTGTATTTTTATTTGAGGGTTTATAAGGTACTAATAAAATATGTATTTGCATGCAGAAAGAACAAGAACATAGATTCAATGTCATCTCGTCACTGCGGTAAAGATACATAAAACGTTCAAACTAGTAAGTATTATGTGCCATTTATGGTTATGACCAGATAACAGCACTACAAAGAAGATATACAATAACAATTTCTTGTATTTTTATTTCAGGGTATATAATGTAATAATAAAATGTGTATTTGAATACAGAAAAAACAACATTAAATGTTATCTTGTGACTACAGTATAGGTACATAAAACTTTAATTAGTAAGTATTATGTGCCATTTACTGTTATCAACAGGTGTAAAGGACTTCAAGGAAGTTCGACAATAATAATTACTTGTATTTTTATTTGAGCGTTTATAATGTAGAAATGAAATGTGTTCATGCATGCAGAAAGAACAACATGGATTCAGTGTCATCTTGTCAATGCAGTAAAGGTACATAAAACTTTAATTAGTAAGTATTATGTGCCATTTACTGTTATCAACAGGTGTAAAGGACTTCAAGGAAGTTCGACAATAATAATTACTTGTATTTTTATTTGAGCGTTTATAATGTAGAAATGAAATGTGTTCATGCATGCAGAAAGAACAACATGGATTCAGTGTCATCTTGTCACTGCAGTAAAGGTATATAAAACGTTTAATTAGTAATAATTATGTGCCATTTACTGTTATGACCTTATAACACGACTACAAGGAAGATCTAAAATAATAAATTCATGTATTTTCATTTTAGGGTTTATAATGTAGAAATGAAATGTGTACATGCATGTAAAAAAAACAACATGGATTCAATGTTATCTTGTGACTGCAGTAAAGGTACATAAAACTTTAATTAGTAAGTATTATCTAAAATTTACAACCATAAATAGGTAACCGGACTTCAATGAAGATACAATGATAATTTCTTGTATTTTTATTTCAGCGTTTATAAAGTAGAAATAAAATTTGTACATGCATGAAGAAAAAACAACATGGATACAATATTATCTTGTCATTGCAGTAAAGGTACATAAAACTTTTAATTAGTAAGTATTATGTATCATTTACTGTTATGACCGGGTAAAAGGACTACAAGGAAGATGTGCAATAATAATATCATGTATTTTTATATAAGGTTTATAATGTTGTAATAAAATGTGTACTTGCATGTAGAAAGAACAACATGGATTCAATGTCATCTTGTCACTGCAGTAAAGGTATATAAAACGTTTAATTAGTAAGAATTATGTGCCATTTTACTGTTATGACCGGGTAACACAACAACAAGGAAGATCTAAAATAAAATAATAATTATTTATATTTTTTTGAGAGTTTATAATGTAGTAATAAAATATGTATTTTCATGCAAAACAACAACAACATGGATTCAATGTTATCCTGTCACTGCAGTAAAGATACATAAAACTTTTACTTAGAAGTATTATGTATCATTTACTGTTATGACCAGGTAACAGGACTACAAGGAAGATCTGTAATAATTGTTTATTGTATTTTTATTTGAGGGTTTATAATGTAGTAATAAAATGTGTATTTGCATGCAGAAAAAACAATATGTATTCAATGTCATCTTGTCACTACAGTCAAGGTATATAAAACGATTAATTATTAAGAATTATGTGCCGTTTACTGTTATGACCTGGTAACTCAACTACAAGGAAGATCTAAAATAAAAATTTTAAATAAAATAATAATTATTTGTATTATTTTTTTAGGGTTTATAATGTTGTAATAAAATGTGTATTTGCATTCAGAAAAAACAATATATTTTTTTTTAAGGCGAAAAGCACATTAAGGCTATTTATTGCCTAAACACAACTACTAGGGAAAAGAAACAACAGGGCGATAAAACTTAACATTACTTACAAACTAGATAACATTTATAAGAAGAATAAATAACTTTTAAAACAAAACAATATAAAGGTGGACTGTGAAAGGGTCCTAATTAAACAGGAAGGTAATAAATATTACGAAAAAATAAAATTACCTAAAACTAGTTAACAAGAATATAAACTATAAAAAACATATAAATACTAAGGATAAAATTAAAATTAAATATGTGGATATATATATATATACAAGCGTCTCAGGAAGGCCAAAAATGATCAATGATTGACGAATCGTCCCGCAAGATCGCCTGCATACAGTTTCCTAATCCATATATTGTAAGCATGGTTCTCAAGCAATCGCAGTCTAAGATCAAGTGTTTGATTGTGATGGTTTCTCCACAAAGTTGGCATGTAGGTGGCTCCCCGCGTCCCATTAGAAAACCATGTGTCAGCAACGAATGACCAATGCGGAGGCGTGTAACGACAACATCCTCCCTTCTACTTGTTCTTACAGACGACCTCCAAGGGCGAACAGTATGTTTAATTACCCTCAATTTGTTATTGTCCCAGGCTGTCCATTCATCTTCCCAAAGCATTTGAAATAATTGTTTTACTTTGCAAAGGTAATCTGGACAAAATACACGGTGCTTGCTTGGCGGCAGCAAAGCAGCTTCCTTTGCTGCAATATCCGCTCTAGTGTTTCCAATTATCCCGCAGTGTCCAGGTATCAAGCAAAATGTTACTCCAACACCTCGTAGTTCAAGGTTGTGAATACGGCACAAAATATCTTGAACTAGAGGATTTACCGAATACATATCCTGGATAGCCTGGAGTGCACTTTTCGAATCGGAACACACAAGATAATGAGCAGAATTGGATACAACAGTGTTCAAAGCCTTCAAGATAGAAAACAGTTCAGCAGTAAAGACACTACAAATTGAGGGTAATCCATACTTACACGTTTGCCCTAATGTGTAAAATGCACAACCGACTTTATCTTTAAGTTTTGAACCATCTGTAAAAATAATTTCACTAGATGGGTTGGAATGTAGAATATGAAGGAACTCCTGACGATACACTAAGTCAGGAGTGTTGTATTTTACGTAAGACGATAGTGATAAATCGACTGTCGGCATGGTAATAGTCCACGGAGGAATAAAACATTGGGACCTTACAAACATTGGGGGCAGTTCAATATCTAAGTCATCAAAAATACGGGAAGTTCTAATACCAAGCGGAGCAGTAGCATTTGGTCGAGTTTCATACTGTCGCAGTAATTGATTTTTGAAAACTGTATTAAAAGCAGGGTGCCATGGTTTAGATGATAAATTGCTTACAAAAGTTAACTGTAGTTTCTGTCTCTGTCGAGAGAGTGAAGGTTCCCCAGCCTCGGTTAGGATGCTCACAACGGGACTAGAACGGAAGGCTCGAGAGACAAGTCTTATTGCAGAGTGATGGACTGGGTCTAATTTCTTTAATACAGATAGTCGTGCAGACGAATCTGCCATAATCAATTCGCGAGCAAATCACCGCATGGTAAAACATCATCATACAAGTTCTATCAGCGCCCCATCAAGAATCACTAAGCACCCTCAACATATCGAGAATTTTGTTACATCGTAACTTTAAATCACGCAAATGAGGGTTCCATGAAAGTCTTTGGTCGAATATTAACCCCAAAAATCGAACAGATGGACTGGTACGAAGTTCTGTACCATCGAGAAATATTGAAGGAGTTCGGATCTGTCGACGGCGACTGAAGGCAATACATTGAGTTTTAGCGGCAGAAAATTTAAACCCAGTAGAATTCGTCCATGACTGCAATCTATTTACTGTAAGCTGAAGTGTTCTTTCAGCTGTGGCCAAACTTCTAGCACCAACATAAATTGCAAAGTCATCCACAAATAGAGAACAGCGAACAGGAGACCGCACATTAGTAGTTATACTATTGATAGCAACAGCAAACAAGGTCACACTAAGTACACTTCCCTGCGGGACGCCATTCTCTAACCGAAAACGATCTGACAATGTAGATCCAAGGCGTACTCTGAAATATCTGTTTGAGAGAAAATTTTTAATAAAACATAGTATATTACCTTGTATACCCCATGATTTTAATGTATTTAGTATTCCTCTTCTCCAAGCCATATCATATGCCTTCTCTAGGTCAAAGAATATTGCAACAAGTGTTTGACGTAACAGAAAGGCATTTTTGATTGCAGATTCTAATAAAACTAACTGATCGATGGAAGATCGCCCTTGCCTAAAACCGCACTGGTCCTTAGAGAGTAAATTATTATTTTCTAAATACCAACCAAGACGGTGATTTACCATTTTCTCCACCAGCTTGCATAACACACTGATAAGAGAAATAGGGCGGTAGCTGTTTGGATCAGTTTTATCTTTACCTGCCTTAAGAATAGGAATCACTGTTGCTTCCAACCAAGCATCAGGGAAAGAGTGTTCCTCAAACATACGATTGTATATCTTCAGGAGGGAAATCCTCCCTGATGTTGGAAGATTTTTAATCATGGAATATACAAGGTTATCAGGACCTGGTGCTGAATCTGAAGAGTATGACAGTGCAGATTCCAGCTCTTCTATTGAGAAGGGCGCGTTCAAAGGAGAAACAGACGTACCAACGACGAATGGCATTGCTTCTTGGGTATTTTTGAAAAGACAAAAACCATTGCTATAGGAAGTAGACGAAGAATAATCTGCAAAATATAAACCCAATGTATTAACAATATCTCGAGGATCAAAACTTATTATTCCATTCCGTTGTTTGATGCCCATCAAGGGAGTTGATGGAGATGAACCAGAAATGGAACGGAGTTTCTTCCAAAAAGTTGATACTGGTGTTGTTCTTGGTATTGTGTTAATATACTGGGTCCAAGAATTCTTTCTACTTTGTCTAAATATTCTACGAGCTCTAGCTCGGAGCATTTTATACCTCTCAAGATTTTCATTCGTCGGTCGTTTGTTGAACCTTCTTAGAGCTCGTCTACGTAAAAGCAAGGCATGCTTAAAGTCCTCAGTCCACCAAGGAACGGCCGGACGAGATTGATGAGTCGAGGTTTGATGAATAGTTTTATGTGCTACATCTAAAATATTTTCAGTTAAAGTTTGTACTATTTCATTAATAGAGTTAAAATCTTCAATGTCAGGTGATACAAATTGCTCTGTGAAATCCACCCATTGTGCCTTTTGTAGAATCCACCATTGAGGGCGTTGATTCAGACGGTGGAATGTACAAAATGAAACATTAATCGGAGCAGCGATCAGCTGCCGTAAAGATCAGACATCGTCGACCATTCAAACTTCGTTGCCAAAATTGGACTGCAAAAGGTCAAATCAACGACTGTCCAACCACCTGTAGAAGACGATAAGTGTGTTGGGGAACCATTATTTTTAAAAGACATAGATCTAATGTAGTCCTTATATTGTCAATTCGGTTTCCTAGTGAGTTACAGGTAGTAGAGCCCCACGATGTGTGGTTAAGCATTAAAATCACCCATCAATAGAAAGGGGACTGGTAATTGAATTAATAAGTTAACTAAGTCGTTGTTTTGGAAGGCATAGCTAGGCGGTAAATAAATGCAACATATGGTAAGTTTAAATGTTACGGTAGTGTGAACTGCGATAGCTTGTAAAGGAGTTATTATGTCCACAGGATCCGTGTCAATAGAGTCACGAGCGAGTAGGCTACCCCACCCTTCGCTCGTTCTTCCGTTACAAAGTCGGCTCTGACAACAGAATACCCTCTTAAACTGAAGGAGTGCGATTGGTGAAAGTGCGTCTCTTGAAGGCAAATGAATAATGGAGATATATCGTACAAGAAGTTTTAAATCTTCAATATGACTTTTGGCTCCGTTAATGTTCCACTGTATCACATTGTTGTAAATGGAAGGCGTTGACATTGAAAATTAATAATTTAGTTTATGATAGGATTCATATTTTCAATAGAGCATGCTTTAGATTGGTCAGAATCAACAAAGAGTCACAACTGTGACTAATGTCAGACTCTGATGATTTTTTGGTTTTGTTTACAAGAGGTTTAGTAGTAGAACCTCCTTTAAAAGTTTTTTCATTTTTTTTAACAAGGTTTTTTCCTATAGTAGAATTTGTATTTTTAGGTCCAACTGTCGGTGGACAAGTGTTTGATTTTTTTTTTAAAAGTATTCCAATCCTGGAGTGGTTTTTTTGTCAACAGGCTTCAACACTTGCAACGTTGTCATTCGTGGCTTGGTCACTGGAAATTTAAGCTCTTTTTTAAAAGTAGGCTCAGGAGTTACTTTTACAGGAGAAAGCAAAGTAGGGCCTTCCTTCACAACCGGAACCGAAATTTGTGCGACATTGGACGTTAACATAGCTAATAACTGACCAACTTGATCAGTCAAAACTTTTACAGTTTTGGTTAGCTCATCGCAATTCACACAAGACATTTTTTGATTGGCTGTAGCAGCAGCAAACGATTTTCCACTTATAAGAGGCTTAGAGCTTTTATGGATCTTCTTGGCTTCAGAAAAGGATACCTTTTGTCATTATAGTCAGAATAGATTTTTCTTCTAGAAACTTGGGCAGATCGGAGATCGAGCGGGATGGTCACCGCCATAATTCACACATTGCGGACAAACTTGACAACCTTCAACAGAATGATTTTGACTACCGCAATTTCCGCAAACCTCAGGCTTTGTGCACGACGAACTCATATGACTGAAGCCTTGACATTTAAAACAACGCCTTGGATTCAGAACATATGGCCTCACTGACATCCTTTGATAACCAGCATAGATATGATTAGGTATTTTAAGTTTTCCAAATGTCAAGATCAAGGAGGTTGTGGGAATTTTTTGTCCCTTGTCCATTTGCATTATCTTGCAGACAACAATTACAGCTTATGAAGTCAACTCTGTCTTAATTTCATTTATATCTACATGTAGAAGATCTCGGCAACTTATGACACCTTTTGAAAAATTTAAGGTTCTGTGGGGTTCCACAGATACCTTGACTGTTTCAAAAAAGGAAGTCATTTTTAATAGCAACTGGGTCTGCTTGTCCCTGTTTGTTTGCACAAGTAAAGTCCCGTTTTGTAATTTCTTGATAGAAACTACGGGACCTGCCCTACCAACAATGGCTTTATTAATTACAAAGGGCCCATAACTCAACATTCATGTGCTTGCCAAGCATCTATAGGCTGCTCTGTTCCAGAACTTGTCCCATCAGAGGTCCTTGGCAGTGCTAGGCACACATCAGGTTCCACATACTTAGCCCTGCCAAAGGAAACCAAGCAGAATTGCCACTCACAGACGTAACGGAACAAGAACCGCAAATCCCTAAATGTACGTGTGAGTGTGAAGTGTTTACATCGTAAGTGTAACTGTATGTTAAACTTGGGTGCCGCGAGGTTCGTCTAGGTCCTCTCACTAGGTGCAGCTAGTCTACACCACCCTGCGGGTGTCTATGTGTTTGTGTGTGAGAGAGAGAGAGAGTGTGTATGTGTATGTGTGTGTTTTGTGTATGAGCAGTAAATGAGTGAGAGTAGAATGAGCTAGAGGTATGGTGGGGACGCTAAGCTCATCAGCTGCTCACTTCAGTTTGCCTCTGCCGGCGAAAGAACGATATGGATTCAATGTCATGGATAAATATGGATAAAAGTTTAATTAGTAAGAATTAAGTGCCATTTACTGTTATGATTAGATAACAGGATTATAAGGAAGATCTACAATAATAATTTCTTGTATTTTTATTTGAGGGTTTATAATGTAGACATGAAATGTGTGTTTTGCATGCAGAAAAAACAAGATTCAATGTTATCTAGTTACTGGAGTAAAGGTACATAAAAATGTTAATTGGTATTATGTGCCATTTACTGTTATGACCAAATAACAGGACTACAAGAAAGATTTACAATAATAATTATTTGTATATTTATTTGAGGGTTTATAAGGTTCTAATAAAATGTGTATTTGCATGCAGAAAGAACAAAAACATGGATCCAATGTCATCTCGTCACTGCGGTAAAGGTACATAAAACGTTTAATAACTAGTAAGTATTATGTGCCATTTACTGTTATAACCAGCTAACAGCACTACAAAGAAGATCTACAATATCAATTTCTTGTATTTTTATTTGAGGGTTTATAATGTAGTAATAAAATGTGTATTTGCATGCAGAGAAAACAACATAGATTCAATGTTATCATATGACTGCAGTAAAGTTACATAAAACTTTAATGAGTAAGTATTATGTACTATTTACTGTTATCACCAGGTAACAGGACTCCAAGGAAGATGACAATAATAATTTTTGTATTTTTATTTGAGCGTTAATAATGTAGAAATGAAATTTGTACATGCATGTAAAAAAACAACATGGATTCAATGTTATCTGTGACTGCAGTAAAGGTACATAAAACTTTAATTAGTAAGTATTATGTAACATTTACAATTATAAACAGGTAATGGGACTCAAAGAAGATCTACAATGAGAATTTCTTGTATTTTTATTTGAGCGTTTATGATGTAGAAATGAAATTTGTACATGCATGCAGAAAGAACAACATGGATTCAATGTTATCTTGTCACTGCAGTAAAGCTACATAAAACTTTTAATTAGTAAGTATTATGTAGCATTTACTGTTATGACCAGGTAACAGGACTACAAGGAAGATCTGAAATAATAATATCATGTATTTTTATATAAGGGTTTATAATGTTGCAATAAAATGTGTATTTGCATGTAGAAAGAACAAAAACATGGAATAAATGTCATCTCGTCACTGCGGTAAAGGTACATAAAATGTTTAATAACTAGTAAGTATTATGTGCCTTTTAGTGTTATAACCAGCTAACAGCACTACAAATAAGTTCTAAAATAATGATTTCTTGTATTTTTATTTGAGGGTTTATAATGTTGTAATAAAATTTGTATTTGCATGCAGAGAAAACAACATGGATTCAATGTTATCTTATGACTGCAGTAAAGTTACATAAAACTTTAATTATTAAGTATGATGTACCATTTACTGTTATGACCAGGTAACAGGACTTCAAGGAAGATCTGCAATAATAATTTCTTGTATTTTTATTTGAGGGTTTATAATGTAGTAATAAAACATGTATTTGCATGCAGAAAAACAATATGGTTCAATGTCATCTTGTCACTACAGTCAAGGTATATAAAACGTTTAATTAGTAAGAATAATGTGTCATTTCCTGTTATGACCTGATAACAGGACTGCAAGGAAAATCTACAATAATAATTTCTTGTATTTTTATTTGAGGGTTTATAACGTGTAGACATGAAATGTGTGTTTGAATGCAGAAAAAACAACATGGATTCAAAGTTATCTTGTACTTCAGTAAATGTACATAACACTTTTAACCAGTAAGTATTATATGCCATTTACTGTTATAACCAGATAACAGGGCTATAATATCTACAATAATAATGTCAAACAATAATAATTTTTTGTATTTTTATTTGAGGGTGTATAATGTAGTAATGCAATGTATGTTTGCATGCAGAAAGAACATGGATTTAATTTTACCTTGTAACTGCCTTGTACATGTAACTTGGAATTAGTAAGTGTTATTTGAATGGACTTGTATGACCCAGAAACAGGATCACAAGGAATATTTACAATAGTAATTTTATACAATAGTTTCTTGTAATTTTTATTTTTGATGTTTAATAATGTAGAAATGTAATGTGTACATTGGGCCTCAACTTACAAATTTAATTCGTTCCGGAAGTCGTTTCGTATGTTAAGGCTCATTTTACATGTAAATTGCCAAATTCTTTCTATAACCCCCAAACTCCCCTCATACAATGAAAAAAATACACACTTATGTCAAATATGGAAGAAATATGTATTAATAAAACACAGATAAACCTGAAATACAAAATGTGTTAGTTACACATAATATGTCCTACACTACATGTACATAATACTAATACGAAATAATTTACGTAATAAAGATCCTTACATCTAAAGATTTGGATACGTAGGGATGTTCGTGGGTGGAGGTGGCGGTATAGGTTGGGTGAAGGAGGAGGAGAAGGAAAGGATGAATGTGGAGACCTGAGTGAGATTGTACGTGCATGCATGCACAGTGAAAATAAAATTTAACACTAAGAATTAAAAAGAATGTAACACTTCTTTAACGAGTTTTTACACTTTTTAGAACTTAATTTTTAATTATCATTACTTTCTTTTGCCTTTTTGGATTCACTTTCACCGTCCCCAGTTTCTTCTGACATAAGTTTGGTGAAATAATGGTCCAGCAATGATTGTTTTTGCACTTTTAATTTGTTGTTGTTGTTATTTTAAGGCAAAAAGCACATTGAGGCTATTATCGCCTCCCTAAATGTAAGTGTGAATGTAAAGTGTTAAAGTCTTAAGTGTGCGCTAGACTCGGGTACCTTGAGGGATGTCTAAATCCTCTTAATAGGTGCAGGTAGTCTGGTCATCAAAATGTGTGGCTGCCCTACTCATAAACCCTTTTTATGGGTGTTTTTTCGCATCGTTTTGTTAGTTGATGCAGATTTCGTAAGTTTCCAGATTTTCATAAAGTTTCGGAGAATTTTCGAAATCCTGTTTCATAAGATGAAATTTTCATTAGTAAGGTCATTCATAAGTTGAAGCCCACTGTACTTGCATGCAGAAGAACAACAAGGATCCAATGTTATCTTGCCACTGCAGTGAAGGTGCATAAAACTTTTAATTACTAAGTATTATGTGCACTTACTGGTATGACCAGATAACAGGACTACAAAATCTAATATATTAAAAAAAAAATAGTTTTTTCTATCTTTTATTTGAGGGTTTATAATGTAAAATGAAATGTGAACATGCGTGCAGAAAAAACAAGGATTCAATATTATCTTGTCACTGCAGTAAAGGTTCATAAAACTTTTAATTAGCAAGTATTATGTGCTTTTACTGTTATGACCAGGTAACAGGACTACAAAGATCTACAATAATTTTTGTATTTTCATTCAGAAAAAGCAACAAGGATTCAATCTTATCTTGTCACTGCAGTAAAGGTTCATAAAACTTTTAATTAGCAAGTATTATGTGCTTTTACTATTATGACTAGGTAACAGGACTACAAAGATCTACAATAATTTTTGTATTTTCATTCAGAAAAAGCAACAAGAATTCAATCTTATCTTGTCACTGCAGTAAAGGTTCATAAAACTTTTAATTAGCAAGTATTATGTGCTTTTACTGTTATGACCAGGTAACAGGACTACAAAGAGCTACAATAATTTTTGTATTTTCATTCGGAAAAAGCAACAAGGATTCAATCTTATCTTGTCACTGCAGTAAAGGTTCATAAAACTTTTAATTAGCAAGTATTATGTGCTTTTACTGTTATGACCAGGTAACAGGACTACAAAGAGCTACAATAATTTTTGTATTTTCATTCGGAAAAAAAAAGCAACAAGGATTCAATCTTATCTTGTCACTGCAGTAAAGGTTCATAAAACTTTTAATTAGCAAGTATTATGTGCTTTTACTGTTATGACCAGGTAACAGGACTACAAAGATCTACAATAATTTTTGTATTTTCATTCGGAAAAAGCAAGAAGGATTCAATCTTATCTTGTCACTGCAGTAAAGGTTCATAAAACTTTTAATTAGCAAGTATTATGTGCTTTTACTGTTATGACCAGGTAACAGGACTACAAAGATCTACAATAATTTTTGTATTTTCATTCAGAAAAAGCAACAAGGATTCAATCTTATCTTGTCACTGCAGTAAAGGTTCATAAAACTTTGTTTTTTGTATCTTTTATTTAAGTGACAATATTGTAGAAATGAAATGCTTATTTGTATTCAGAAAAAACAACAAGGATTCGTTGTTATCTTGTAACTGCAGTAATAGTCCATAAAACATTTAGTATCCTAAGTATTTTGTGCATTTACTGGTATGACCAGGTAGCACTTGTACAAAGTAGATCTGCAATAATAATTTTAAACAATAATAATTTTTTCCTTATGTTTTATGTAAGACTGTTAATTTACATTATAAGATTTTGTATTTATAATACAGTGGGGCCTCAACTTACAAATTTAATTTGTTCCGGAAGTTAAGGCGCATTTAACATGTAATTGACTAATTCATTCCACCACTCACAAGCTCCCCCCATACAATGAAAAAAATATACATTTATGTCAAATATGGAAGAAATATGCATTAATCAAACACAGATAAAACCTGAAATAAAAAAATGTATTAAATACACATAATAACATTACATTTACATAATACTAATACGAAATAATGTACGTAATAAAGTTTCTTACGTCTAAAGATTGTGATACGTAACGACGTTTGAGGGCAACAAAGGTTGTGGATATGGAGGAGGAGATGAACGTGAAGAGCTGAGAGAGAGCGTACATGCATGCATACACAAAATAAAATTTAACACTAAGAACTGAAAAGAAATTAACACTTTTTAAATTTTTTTGAGTTTTTACACTTTTTGGAACTTAATTATCATTACTTTCTGTAGCCTTTTTGGGTTTAGTTTCACCTTTCCCAGTTTCTTCTGACGTACGTTTGGTGAAATAATTGTCCAGCAACGATTGCTTTTGCCGACTTTTAAGAATGCTTCTGAAATGCATTAGACAATTGTCATCAAAATGTATTTTGTAAACACTTTTTCGGAGTGTTTTTTTCCCAGGAATTCGACAATTTCGTTGAATTATTCAAACTAGTTATTATACAAGTTTTTGCAGGTTTACGTTGTTTCGTTAGTTGAAATTTTCATTAGTAAGGTCACATGCAGGCAGCAGTTCTACAAAATTTGTTAATTGCTGAAAGTAATAATTGTTTTTTGTATTGTTTATGTAAGATAATATAATATACAGAATTTTATAATCGTATTTGCATATGGAAAAAACAACGATTCCATGTTCCCCCATCACTGATGTTAACAGGATATATATATATAACAACGTCATGGATCAGACAAGTCAGAATAGACCTACATGATGCAGGAATAGACTCAACAGACATTGAAGACAGGAATGCATACAGGAGAAAGATGCTTGGGTGGAAAATCCCAGAGAATGAAATCCCAAAGAGAGCTGGGGGAAAAAGAGGAGGATCAATGGGGACAGGATGAGGGAGTTGTGGAGAATTAGAAGGAACAAGACATGAGTCGGAGTGCTTTGCGTGATGCAACAGGGTCTATACGCAAATAATAATAATAAATAAATATAATTTATAAGTATTATATGTATTTGCTGGTGTAAGATTGTCTGTTCTACAGAGAAGGTTATCAATACTAAAAAAAACTTTCACGTATGCTTAATATACAAAACATACAGAATATTATAGGTGTTTCTGTGCTGAAATAAGAACTCTTAAATGGTATTTTATCACTTCATTAAAATTACATAAATATTTTAATTTAAAAGTATTTTGTCATTTACTGATATAACTAAATGACAGTTCTATAAAGAATGTATACAAATACGTAAAATGTTTTGTGTAAATTTTTTTTTGGTGTTTAACGTCCAACTATTGTGCATACTTGGGCTAATGCAGACAATGGGATGATTTATAGCGTATGAAAATGCCAAGCCCACGCTGGGTCCTCGGGGTGAAAGCCTAGTACGCTATCCACTAGGCGGCTGTGTAAATTTTATGTAAGGTATATATGTAGAATATATTTATAATGGGACACCACAACAAAGATGTAAATATTATTTATTGTCACTTCAGTAAATATACATAAATCTTTTAATTTATTCTTAGGCATTTAGCCTAAGTATTCTTTGCATTTATAGTGATGGTTCTTCTACAAAGATGATTTGTACAGTAAAATAATAATTATGAAAGTAAATATTTTAGTACAAATAGAATATTTAAACGTATTTATTTGTACTAAGTACAAGTAATTGGTATGGCTTGACAGTAGTTATATGAAGATAATATACAACAACTAAAAATGTGTACACTTTATTTTGTACATATTTACTGATATCACTGCCTTACATTTGTATATATGCCAAAATTCATAAAAAGTGGTCTATTATTCTGCAGGTGTAGCATAATTGATAACTACCCTTAAGGAAGAGGGAACGCGTGTTCTCTGTTATTTCGAACGTATTATAACATACAACGACATATCTTTATAAGTTTTCTATACAGTAGCAATGACCATTAATATCATTGATAGCAGTTCTGAAGGTAATCACTGTTTTTGTTTAACAAGTATCATATTCAGAAGATAAAAATGGAAACTTTAAGAGTATAATTATCTTGCTTGTACAACATGCAATCATAAACTGATCACATTATTGAAACATATTCTGACTTTTTAACTTTCTACATATCGAAGAATGATGTACATATTTATTTAATATTTAATTAAGTTTCTGAAATATAAAACAATCACCATACCAACAACAGACAATAGGAAGTGGGATAAAAAAAAACCATTTAGTTGATACAAACGATTTTTATAACAAATACATATATTCTCTCAATAACTGTAAAAAGAAAAAAAAATATTTTATGAACAAATATGAGTAATATATTCAAAAACATACAATTTATATTATTTATTAAAAACCTTAAAAATTTACCTACCCAGAACGAACTGATGTCACTGCCCTTGCAGTAACCCAAACAACAATGGGTTAACAATCAGTTCATAATTGAAATATGTTACTAACTTATATCTGAATATAAAAAATAAAGTTATTAAATAATAACAAAAATATTATAAAATTATAACACTATTAAAATTCTATTATAATTAAAACCTCTTCGATTTCTACAATTTCCATACTTTCACTTAGCAAACTTATTAATCTTAATCTAGCTTTATAATTAACCCTTTGATGAGTAAAGACGTCATATGACGTCTTTAGAGGTGAGATCGGCATGAATTGCATATTAACAACAAAACTGTCACACAGGACTAGACAAAATTTTTTTTACTCTATTTGTTTTTGTGAAAATCTTTAAACATGGGTGTATATGTACACACAGTGGAACACTACACTGTGAACATTCAAATAAAGGGTCTTTTATTTTTTGTTCCGTTGTTTTCGTGTTGTAACAAATATAACACGTCCTTTGAATTTGAATTTTTCTTTTCCATTCACTAATTATTGGTAGAGGTCGTATGAAATAACATCCTGTGAGCCGCAACAAAATGCACAGCATTAACTATCTAAATTCAATGAAGAAACAGATTTACTAGGCATTACCAATAACAGATTTACTAGACATTACCAATAACACCTAAGATTGTTTTTTGATTGAATTTTGAATATATATATATATATATATATATATATATATATATATATGTGTGTGTGTGTGTGTGTTCATGAACTGAATGGGAACAAAAATTTTTTTGGACTCAAAAGATGTGATTATTTTAAAATTTGTAATCAGTAAAATATTACGAAAGTTGTGTTATGTAAAATAAACTTTATTACTTACTGGACTGAACAAGTAATAAACAAATCAACATTTCTCATAAAACTGTCATGTTTGGTTAGTTAAGTTTCTTTTTTAATCTGAAAACATTAAAAATTTAGTTACTTTTTTTACAAATGCAGTAGTTCAAGGCCATGTGAGATAGGAATTAACGACAAATCGCAGAACAAGATGACCGTCACAAAGGAATGTCAACATACACTGAAATGAAAAAAAGTTTTATAATAAAAAGTAACATATAATGAAAGTATAGTACCTGTATAAACAATGCAACATGGTTTATACATATTTTTAATATTAATTCTTCATTCACGATACACCAATTTACTGTTCTTTTAATTAATGAAATGGAATTAAATAACTTGGTCCAATAACCATATCTGGACTATTCTACTTTTACTTCAATATTTAAATTTCATCATATGTAATTAGTTGATTTTTAATTCAGTAAAAATTCTTTCATGTTGGTTAGTTACATGATCTTGTTTCCAATGCCTCCAAGATCGATTTATCACCAATAATTACTAATTTACACCAAAAACAACAGCATATAGGGGAGAGCGGGAGAGCGCTGACACGCACCTGTCTTCAGCGATGCCTATAAGGGTTAGAAGTGTGTAAAGTGCTGCAATCTGTAGGCCCTTAGGTCTATTAGTGGCCAGTGTATGAGAAACTGCCAATAGGAACAAGTGTGTTGTTATAAAGAATTTTTTCGAAAACCTTCAATTTTGGTTGAATTGATCTGGAAAGTTTGCTTCAAGATATTTATTGAATCAGTTTAGATTTAGCCTTTTCTTTATACATATCTCGAAAATATAATAGTTTTTAAATAGTATCTATATTAAACAATGTTTGTTTGATGCTTGTGTGACGAGTATGATGATTTTTTCCACAATGGCGACATGCGGGGTAATTGCACGCGTCCGCGTGGCATTACCCCCAACTGCGTGTCATTTCCTCACCGTGCGTGCTAATACCCGAAAGTACTATCTTTTCGATTTTACATATTTCTACTGAGGTACTTTGTTTCATTTCCAACTCTTACTAAATCATAATGTCGAGTACCTTCATTTTGAGTTTGTTTTTTTTGAAAAAACCTAACTTCTCCATGGATTTTGTGCGTAATGCTACATATCTTTTTATTAAAAATAATTTTATTTAAAAAAATGTTAATGCCCTCTTTTAAAATTAAATTCAACTTCTATTGTTACAGACATAGCTTACACCATTTTATTTAATAAATTTTAAATTTCACTTTTATGTGTGTTGTGAAACACATTGTTGGCACTACAGTAAATTAAAACCTGTAATGAGAAGTCAGACTACTATTGAGATATAAATTATAATAAAAACATTGTTTAACATAGGCTTAGTTAAGACTGTTCTTTACGGCAGCAGCTAACTGGCACAATACATTATGTTTCCGTACAATTTAATGAAACAAACCAGAGTAACCTCTAAAGCAGCATGGACTGATGAGCAACTTCAGATGGCCATTAAAGCAATCAAAGACGGAGCTAAAATAAGAGAAACAGCAAGACATTTTGGTATTCACGAAGCAACGCTTCACACAAGAATGAAATGTGGTCTTATAACCGGTGGTCCTAGAATGGGACGAAAAGCTGTATTTTCTGAAGAACAAGAGAAAGAAATAGCTCATCATCTTATTCTGCTATCGAATTGGTTTTACGGCATTACTCCAATTCAACTTCGACGAATTGAATATGAATATGCTCAAAAAAAAACAAATAAATTTAAGAATACTTTTAATGCAGAATACTTCTAATACAAAAATGGCAGGTAGAGATTGGGCTGATGGATTTTTGAAGAGGAATCCACAGTTGAGTCTTCGTCAGCCGGAAGCTACTTACCTCTCTTAGTAGAATCCAAAGCTATAACTAATGGAATTGAATTAGTGACTCCAGAAGAAACACAAGCAGAATCATTACAAGCAAGCCATGTAAAACAGCAAGAAATAGAAAACGTTCCCATCACTGCAATATCCCCAATTCCTATTAACAAAATAACGGCCCTGAAAGTCAAAGAAAAGGAAAAACCAATATCAGATCTTGAGTACAACACCCCGAAAAGAAGCTCTTGAAGAAAGAGATAAGAGAAAACAGAAAAGGCTTAGGTCTAAACTAGAGAAGAAGGGGAAAAAAGCTCGAATGAAAAAAAAATATAGCACTCATTGGAAGAAAAAGGTTGCTAGAAAAAGTCTCTTTTTCAATGAAACAAGCAGTGAATCAGACGATAAATTTATGGAAACATGTGAAACCGATGACGAACTAACCACAGTGGATGATTTAGCTAAAATCTTATCGGTAAAAAATAAATCGGACAATGCATGCATCTTGTGCCAAGAATTTAGAAAAAAATGAACTGTGGTTCAGATGTGTTTTAGTGGTGTAGACTGTGCAGTAGATTATAAGTGTGACATTGCATTAATGATAATGATAAAAAAAATTGTAAAGAATAACTAAAAATGTAATTTGTTTAAAAATAGGTATACTTAAAAACAATTTATACATCATTGGTGTCGTTGTTTAATTACGGCATGTTCATGCGTGCCATTACCCGAAACCTAAGGGTAATGACACGCAGCGCAATTTTTTTTTTAATTGAATAATTTGGTGAAAATGAATACTGGATATAGTAATTTTCTAGTTCCAATGTAAAGAAAAATGTATGTTTTATACGTTAAAATGAAAATAAATCTCAAAATTGAATTTTAGAACGATTTCTAAACGAAAATGTTAAAGTGCGTGTCATTACCCCCTCTCCCCTACATCACAATTTACATGTATTTTAAAGAAAATATTTATAGTTTATTATTATTACTTGAATATTAACTGATTTTACTTACATGTTAAAAAATGTGTACTTACTTTTTCATATTAACTAAGATTTTAAAATTACATATGAGGCTATCAAATTTTTAATATTAATCACATTCCTGGTTCTTTTTATATACCATATATGGACACACTTTGGTAAAAAATACTTATCCAACGACACTCAGTTTAATATTAATAAAAATTACATACTGAACTTTATATTTATTACATTTATAAAAAGTGTCATTATAATTTACACTGTAACTGGAAAATACTGTTCAAACCTCACTTGGCTTTTATTTTTTTAAACCCATCCAAGTTATTTAAATGAGCAACTAGTTATTTGAACACATATATATATATATATATATATATATATATATATATATATATATATATATATATATATGTGTGTATGTGTATGTGTGTGTGTGTGTGTGTGTGTGTGTGTGCGTATTTACCCATTTACAACAATTATTTCATAATATATACACATTAAAAGCAATAATGGTTAACATACAACAATATGGAAAAAATTGTTGATGTTTTTTTCCATCAATAATATTATGTATAAACATATAAACATAATTAAGTGTTCATATTATGATATTATATGAACACTTAATCTTATTTTTACTGTAAGAAAATAATCACCTAATCAAATCTAAATTCTTCCTAACATATAATTGCACTTAAACGATTAAGCTACAAAAATATTATTTCTGAATCATAGTTATTAATATGGTCTATTAAATGCAATTACCATACTCAATTTGTGAAGACAAACTACTGTTAGTATAAATCTGTACAGCAGGAACTGACTGCAGAATATGGGCAAATTGAGTTTCAAATTTCAGTTGCATGTTCAAACAACTCTTTAAATTAAACATTATTAATTTTTATTACATATCACTTAAAATTTGAATAATTCATTTTATTATAATTGTACAGTCAATTTTTATTTTTAGCTATAAAACACAACTACAGCAATATTCTTGTCATAATTAATCCAATTAATAACACTTTTACACGAACAAATTTTAAACTGTATAAGATTTGTAAAAAACCAATGTTAAGATTGAAAGATAACTCTCTACTGAATGAAAAAAAAATTATCAGTAGGCAGTATTTTTGGAGAATTCAGGCATGTGTGTGGTTTATGAATTTAAAACCATGTGAATTCAGCTTAGACAATTACATATATAGTAAACAATTTAACAACTAAATATTATTTTCTATCACTTTCCCACTTATTTTTCTTTTAATTATAATAAACATATATTACTTAGAGGTAAAATATGTTTTCTGTAAACTTTATATTTCGACAATAAAATGAAATAGTTTATACAAAATGTATTGTACTACCAGTGTTCTAGCATTGAAGACGATGATTTTGTGCTTTGTAGTAAGCGCATCAGACTTTGGATTTTTTTTTTTTTGTATTTAAAGGTGAAAAGCACATTGACGCTATTATTGCCTCCCTAAATGTAAGTGTTACTGTAAAGTGTTAAAGTCGTAAGTGTAGTGTTGCAAGTGTAATTGTGTGTTAGACTCGGTACCGCAAGGGACGTCTAAACCCTCTCAATCGGTGCAGCTAGTCTGCACCCCCTGCGGGGTCAGACTTTGGAAGAAGACATGAGAAAAACTATTACATTTTAAACATAAAAAAACATATTATAGGTATACAATATATAGTCCTGGAAATAAAAACAATATACCATCTCAAAAGTAAATGAACTATTTTTTAATAACTAGAAAAAGTTTGGGAGTTGCAGAAAACTTACGTCTGGGCAGTGATAGCACTGAAGGTGTTTCACACCACTACCTTTACCTGCTCCTACCTCTGATTGTGAAATTCATAATGTTATTCGTTTTTTACGACAAAAAATAAAAGTGTGACTAAAATTCATCGTGAGTTGTGCAATGTGTATGATGAAGATTATGTCAAGGCGAATGGTTTCTCGTTGCCATCAATCATTTATTAAAGGGAGAGTGTTACATGGTGAACAAAACAAAGCAAAAGGTGAGAAAGTTGAATAAAACATTTTTGAGTGCCACCTGCAGCTTGTGGCACTCAAGCTCCTCTTTTGGTCATCCTGCTTACTCTCCTGACCTTGCAACAAGTGACTTCAAATTTGAATGTCACAAGCAGCGTGTGGGTGTTACTGTTGAACAAAAAATGTTTTGCTGAACTTTCCCTGCTTTTAGTTTTGTTCATCATATAACTTCATTCTTTCTTCAATGAATGATTGAGAAACCACTGGCCTTAACATAACGTCTTTACCACACACACTGAACAACTCAAGATGAATTTCAATCGCACTTCAATTTTTTGCTATAAAAAAAAAAAACATTACGAACTTCACAATTGGCAGTAAGAGCAAGTAGAGTCCCCATAGTTGCTGACATAAGACTGTTCGACCAGTGAAGGTGCCACTACATCCAGACGAAACTTCGCTGTGATATCAGGACTTCTGCCTATTGCGTGTAATAAAAAAAAATAGTGCAATTTACTTTTAAGAAGCCCCTGTATGTTATTTTTATTTCCAGGACTATAAATTGTATACCTATATAAATGTGTTTTTTTTATGTTTAAAATGTAATAGTTTTTCTCGTGTCTGCTAAAGTATGATGCGCTTACTACAAAGCACAAAAGCCTTGTACTCAATACTCTAGCATTGCAAGTACACTACATTTTAAATAAACAATTTCATTATATTGTCAAAATATAATAGTTTATAGAAAACATGTTTATTATAATGAAAAGAAAAGTAAGTGGGGAAGAGATAAGAATATTTAGGTTTTAACTGTTTACCATATATTATTGACCCATATATTAATTGTCTAAGCTGAAATCATGGTTTTAAATTCATAAACCACACACATGCCTGAATTCTCCAAAAATACTGCCTACTGATAACTTTTTTTTCAGTAGTAGAGTTACCTTTTAATCTTAACGTTGGTTTTTACAAATCTTATCAGTTTAAAAATTATTCATGTGAAAGTTTTATTAATTGGATTAATTATGACAAGAATATTGCTGTAGTTGTGTTTTATAGCTAAAACTAATAACTGACTATACAATTATAATAACATGAATTATTAATATTTTTAAGTGCTGTGTAATAAAAATTAATAATGTTTAATTTAAAAAGTTGCTTGAACATGCAACTGAGATTTAAAGCTGTCATTGCAACTGAAACTTGAAACTCATTGAAAAAAAATAGTGTAATTTACTTTTCAGACATACCTCGTACAGTAGGACCCTACCCCCAAAGGCAAAAGAAAAATCTTCTGACTGGTTAACGATTGGTCTTACTGGTATTTTGAGGAATTAACAAAGTACATGGGTTCTACTGAAAATCATTTTGCAAGCATGAAACATATTGTTATAATGTAGACCTAATAATAATTAAAATTAGAAAAAAGTACTTTTAAAATTAAACTACATACTAGAATATTTTAAAATTACATTGCTGGAATATTTTAAAATTAATTATTCCGATAACACAGGATGTAGTAGATTTAGATGTCAATCTATGTCTTATAAACTTTTGTACAAAAACAAACTAAGAACTAGAACTAGAAAGGATATCTGCGTTGGTAGCAACTTGGTTAGAACTGTTGGAAAGAACGGTTTCATGCGGCTTGATACCTAATTCTGTCATTAAAGGCAGATCATCGCATGGTGTTAGGGGCGATTCAATGCAGCCATTATTTTCCTGAAAACAGTAATGTTACATTTACACTTTGCATCATACGTACATAAATGTATAAATTGTCGAAGAACTGCAAAACAAATTTATAGAAAGAATATATTCTTCCCAATATGTTTCTGTTCCAAGAAAATTTTAATTCACTTCTAGCAATGGTCAGAAATTATCATTAGATCATACATTTTAGCTAGATTATTCAATTCAGTTCAATTTATTTAGCTATAAGTACATTACTCCTAGGAGATACAATATATCCCGAAAGAGAGGCATACCTCACTGTGATCGGGAGCTAAAACTTAAAAACCGAAAACAAAAGAAATAATTATGCTATGCAATGTAAACAAAAGAATTATTTCATTACAATAACAATTTTATGTAGACATTAAAAATAAATGCACTAATATAAAAGTTAACATTATCATTTATCAAAAGTTATAATTATCTCATAAAGATAACTATAAGTTTCATTTATATAATTCAACAACGTTTCTTTGTTTTAGAAGAAACAGACACATTCATTTATGCCACAGATGTATTTGAGGCAAATGTATAGTTGTCAAACTATAGTTTGCAACTTTATAATTCGTAAAACTCTTTAGTCTGTACTGAGAAGCTGAACTCTTGAAAAACTCTCGACAAATTGTACAAAAACAATTCATTTTTGTTCCTTCCTTATTTCATAATAAGGAGTCTTTTTTGTTGTTATTTTAAGGTGAAAAGCACATTAAGGCTATTACTGCCTCCCTAAATGTAAGCGCGAGTGTAAAGTGTTAAAGTCGTTAAGTGTAGTGTTGTAAGTTTAAGTGTGTGTTAGATTCGGGTACAGCGAGGGACGTCTAAATCCTCTCAATAGGTGCAGCTAGTCTGCACCCCCCCTGCGGGGATCATAATAAGGAAGTTTGATGTCTACTCTGGAATTCCTAGTTGAGCCTTCACCTTTAAAAACCATACTAACTGAGGACATTTCTTACTTATACCATGTAAGCACATTATTTGTTGGATTGTGAATCTGTACTGTAATCAACGACTATAATCCACTCATTTCAAACAAATTTATTTACTGATAAAATATGGGTTGTTGTTGTTTTTATGAAATGAAATATATCACAATATATATATATATATATATATATATATATATATCAATGAATATATCAATGAAATGAATCAAAATATGAATATGAAATGAAAAAGCAATGTTTTAAGAATGTTAGGCATCAGCATCACAGAGCTAGTGCACAAATAAACTGTACTGTTAAACAGGAATGACAGTGTACTAGACTGCACAGAATAAACGGAGTGAGACAGTACATTTTTACATAATAAATGATAATACAGGCATATTTATTGGACAGTGTCGGGTGTCAGTCAGTTCATATAGAAACAGTTTCAGCACAATACCATTTGCACAAGAGTTGTTACTTGTTAATTAATGTTACTTGTTAATCATGGTAATGTAATCAACAATGTATAAATCTCTTTCTTTTGTAAAAAAAATGTGTGTATGTATCAACTGTACTATACAATTAGTTGAATACACTTGATTTTTGAAATTATAAACCTCTATATTTTGAGCTCTCTTTATTTCGTCACCCTCAATAATTCAATTTTTTCCCTGGTCCCTTCAGTACAAAATACTGAGTGGTGGCTGTATATGTTATTATTTCATTATAAAAATTCCTTAACACTTAAAATTACAAAATATTTATATTTTTCCATAACTGCCCCTTTCGCTATTGTTTTTCATAAATATAATAGGTGTTCAGCTCCTAGGTGTGTGTTATACAGTCAATTAAACTACCCAACAAGGGTCACCACTTATCCATCTAGTTTCAGGTTTGTTTAGTATACAGTAAACCCTTTTATTTTATACACTAAACAGGAAATAATATTTATTAAATGTTTTTTTTTTTTTGTATTACTAGCAGAAAATAATACAACATGGCTGCAGTCACAAATAATAAACAACAATTAAATAAATTAATAGGAAAACTTACTGTGTTGATGTACAGTTTATTTTCCAAAACAAAAGGCATCTTCACCTCCAATGGTTGTGCAGGTAGGAGCCCTGAAAAGTCTGGTCTTGATGGGGGTGACACATTAATTTGAGGAGTCTGTATTGGTGGATGATGGATAACTAATGGATATGGATAACCCGACTGATCAGGCGACAAGTGATGTGCATTCTGATGTACAGGTGCATTGGGACTAACTTGCTGAGGTGTAGCATAACACAATAGTCCTAACCCTTGTTGCTGCGGAGGGGCTACATGGCACTGAAGAGGAATATATGGAGGCATTGCTTCAGCCGTTGATTGTTTTGATCTTACAGCAATTGGCGAGTGGTTTGGACTCGGAGACATTTTCTAAAAAAAAAAAAAAAACTAATAAGTATATTTTAACTCTTCATTAACAAAATAATACATGTGAAAAATGTTTAAACATGTTTTTATATATGTATAGATGGGCAGTTTTAATACGAACAGTGATCGATGTGTTTGAGGGGAACTTTGGGAGGCACAAAGGGATTAAGTTTTGTGAGCGACTTCATATTGAAGTACTCTGCCATGCGGCTGAAGTGATCTGCTTAAAGTTAAGTGTTTGAGTTTATGTTCTTGTTAAGAATTAAACAATACAAATAAGACTATCGGTTATCGTTTCTAAACTATAAAACTTGTTGTGAGAGTTAAAGTTATTTATTCTATTCATTCAAAAGTTTAAAAATTGGAAAGTGAAAAAAAATTAATCAATATTGACATAACCAAACCAAACTTGTTATGTACCATTTGGCTTTTTTCACCATACTATTACAGTGTTACTAGATCATGTATGTGTTAACAGTTTAGTTTAGGCACACAGAAATAAAAAAGTATGTTATTATCTACAGAAAATGATCACACAAGCACAGACGTTACGTGTTCCTTAATTGGACTAAATGATTAGATTTGGCACCAATTCCGACATACAAATGATTCTGTACAAATAATCTGACTTTAATTTATAATCTGAACATAAAAGTCATTTGTAAACTAAACATTTTTATTATCTTTGTACAGTGCAGACACCTCCAGTAGACTGATACAATTTTTACATAGGTGTACCCAGCGATCAGTTGTTGTAGAGCCCACTGTAAGTGCAGCATTGTCCACAAAGCATTAGAATCGCTGTTTCAGTCTTTTATCTCTACTAGCATACTGTAATTGATAATTCTTGCCTCTGTAATTAATATAAGGCCTATATTAGTTAATATTGTTGCCTCTGTAACTATACAGCCTGCGTAAATGTTAGCCTTATTCAATCACAGAGTGATTATGTCAAGGTTAAATAGAAACCTTAGGCCTTAATTATAACATAACCTGTTACGCGGGGAATGACTTTGCACATTTAAATCCTATACACACAGTTAGAAAGAAAGGGGAGAGGGTGGTTGTGTTTAGGTACAAGTGTCAAGGTTAAGTTTTTATGTTTAAAGAGAAATGTCAACACGCACATTTTTCTAGTTATTTAGATAATTATAAACACAAACATATTAATTTCTTTTAAATCTCTGGATTATTTGACTGTACAAATAAGAAGTATCAAGTTTACGTTTAAGATGCCTGTCTTGTCAAATCCTTCCAGTGGTTTATTGTTAGAACTGGCAAAATAATGTTATGTTAGGATTGCAAGGAATATATTTGTACACAGTATTGTACCATAATACTCAGTATTTTGTATTTTCCCTTCATTTTTATTGAAGTTTGCATACTGTACTATTCAATGTATGCTTTTCTATTGACCCTCTGTAGTCAGGACATTTGGTTGCGTAGATAACGCATTAGAGAGTCTACTATAATTCGAATTTCAACATTGCTAATTTACAGGTATACTTATACAAACAAGAGCATATTTAAGAAAAATCCTAATTAAGTTTTAATACTGAACTAAAGAAACTGATGGTTTAATAAATGAAAGAGTTTGCAGGGTTACTATTGCACTGCGACCTTTGTGCCCCCTTTCTATAGTCTGAGGTGCTCAATTGCAGTGCTTTCTCCAGTCCTAGTCTAACATAACATAACATAACATTAGGATTTGGAGGGGGGTTCAAGGTAAGTAGCTCCTCCACTTCTAATTAGTGATTTTCCAGTTCCTTATTAAGGTGCTTGCTCTGCTTAATCCTCTTTCAATTTTTCTTCATCTGACCCTTATTACAGTGGTTCTGCTCTATTTGGGCAACCTTTTTTTTGCACGGTGAGATACCACTCATTCTATTTTACATTCTTACTTATAGAAACAGCTGCAAGTAGCGAGGAATGTCTACAGCTCTGCATACATGGGTAAGGTTAAGGTACACTGGGAGGTCGCCAGGTGTACCGGAGTTCTGTCTGATATACCATTACGGTGTCATTCACTCCATCAGCATGGGTCACTTTACACCCATTAACTTAAGAGTTAGCCAAGTTATACAGGCTAATGATACATACACAAGTATCTTAAGTATATGAATGAGAACATATGAGCTAAAGGTACAGTAGAACTGCAAAGCCCAATAGTTGTTGGAAAAACTGACAGTTAGAAGAGTGACAGTTGATCGAAGTTTCACTAAATAATTAATTCTACAGTTGCACTATAACCTATACACCCCAGTAGCACACACTGTTGGCCCAACGTTGGAATTTTGTCAGCAAAGTTGGGAAATGGTTAGTTAATACGCCAACGAATTATCTTCAATGGGCCAATGAGCTGTTTGTTTGCTAGGCCAACTGTTACATTCATGAAAACCTCTGCTGTTGGCCCAATATTAATTCTTAGTTGGCAGAAAATATAAAAACTATTTTGTTAAAATAAATATTTCGTAAATTAAATAGGGTATAATTATTCCAAAAGTTTAAAAGTAGTGTCTTATTTGTTAGTATAATAGTATTTTATCGATGTTGTAAAATTTACTGCAAAGTGCAAGCACGCGTGATGACTTGCACAAAATTGCCAATAACAGAACATTTTTTTAAATCATAATTCTAAACAAAATAATATTACATCTTTAATTACTATACTAACAACACTGTTACAATGATTAAAATTTTTTTTTTAATCTTGTTTTACTTCTACATAACTCTAATCATTTACTATGGATGATTTTATGATGTACTTATTATTTGAAATATTGCCAGCACTGTAGAAAAGTGAAAGTTTGTCCGTTACTGGTTTACTTCTTTGTTATCACTCAGCAAGCATAGTTGCACGACCCTACATGTACAGTACAGTTATAGTTTTAATCTGGTGCTATAGTGCTTTTTTTATTTGGCTTTTCACAATTGCCATGTAAATAAATTTTGTTTGTGTGAATTTTGCCTCTTTTTGTAAAATAATTTTTTTTTTTATGGTGTTTAACGTCCGACTATTGTGCACACGTGGGCTAATGCAGATGGTAAGATGATTTATAGCGTATGAAAAATGCCAAGCCCTCGCCGGGAATCGAACCCGGATCCTCGGGGTGAAAGCCTAGTACGCTATCCACTAGACCACCGAGGCGGCTTTTTTGTAAAAATAACCTTGTTTCAGTAACAAAATATGCTATGTTGGTTACTCAACTAACTTCCAATAGTAGGCCTAACTTTACTAATTACCAATGTTTAAAATGTTATATTTTATTTAACTGATTAGTGAACTTAATAGTAATCATAACTTCTCTACATTCGCGAACACATTTGAATACCTTTTCTTATCAAATTCAATATGTATTCTTACTCAAAATACTAATATGTACATTATAATATACAATTAAAAAGCTAAAGTAGGCTACATATTATATATTACTTTGAGTAAGAATATTCTACATTTGATAATAAAAGGTATTCAAATATGTTTGCAAATGTTATGATTACTATTAAGTTCACTAATCAATTGAATAGAAATATAACATGTTGGTAATTAGTAGGGTTATCATTGAAAGTTAGTTGGGTAACTGTTGGGAGTACGTTGGGCCAACAATTTCTTTGTTGATTTTTGGTGGTGTTTAATTGTTGGCCCTATGTTGGGATTTGGTTCGTTATTAATTGGTAGGCATTTGTGCCAATTTTAACCATTCTACAACCATGTGAAAATACCAACAATGGGCCAACAGAACATGCTACTGGGGCACTTCTATTATATTTACTAACTTGAGTGCCTGGAGGTGTAAGTTTTCTCTGTTGACTTAAGTGGTCGTGGACGAGTTGCATTTCGTACGGATTGGAAGGAGTCAGACTGTTCTGCCTCACCAGGCCTATAAGAAAAATTCAATGTAAGAAAATTAATAAAGTAGAAAATTTTTGTTTGATGAAGCACAATTACTTTTTATTACATGTATAATGTTTGTCATCTACACTGGCAGAATGACATGTCATTATTAAAATATCGATTTGATATGATAATGATCATCAGCGATCTGCTTTTGAAGCATTCATTACATATTTAAAAGAACAAAATTTATGTTAGCATAGATAAACCTGTTAGTGTGTATGTATATATGTATATCTGTGCATAGACCCTGTTGGATCACACAAAGCACTCCGACTCATGTCTTGTTCCTTCTAATCCTCCACACCTCCCTCATCCTGTCCAATATATATATATATATATATATATATATATATATATATATATATATATATATATATATATATATACACACACACACACACACACACACATATACACATACACACACACACACACACACACACATATACACACACACACACACACGTACAGGGTAGTCCACGGGAAACAGACGGTTTTGTACTCAACGACTGGTGGAGAGGGAGACTACGGTGGACACCACTCAACTCTCCATTTCATGCCATTTAATCGCCATTACGCCGACGAAAGATCATTGCATGTTTGCGTACGATACTTTTGTAAAAAGTGGTGAATACGTAGTTGAAACTCAACGATATGTCAGACGTCACTTTCTTATCGGGCACCATGGTGAAATACCGAGTCACAATACCATTTTAAGGTGGGTGAATGGAATTTAGATCTATGGGATCTGTAACGAAAACAAAGCCAACTAGCCTCACTCACTCTGGATAGAGTGAGAGAGGCGATTCAGTGCAGTCCCGGCCGTTCTGCTAGGCGTCATGCAATGGAACTTGGACTGAGTAAGAGCACTATAAAGCGTACCTTACACAAGGATTTAGGATTACACCCATATACAATTATAATTGCACAGAAGTTAAATACTGCAGATCATCAAGAACACCTCACATGTTTGCTGAAACAATGTTAAGCATGTTTGAAGAGAATGAGAAACTGACAATTTTGATGAGTGATGAAGCTGTTTCCATTTGAATGGGGTTGTTAATAATCAGAAATATTGTTATTGGGCTTTGGAAAATCCATGTGTGCTACAGGAGAGACTATGGCACAGTCCAAAAGTGACCGTTTGGTGCGCTGTAGGGAAGTGTGGAATTTTTGACAGTTTTTCTTTGAAGAGAATAAAATTACTGTGACTGTGACTTCTAATCGATATGTGAATATGATAAGATATTTTTAGGCCAGAACTTGAAAGATGAGAAATCAATATGGATCACGTATGGTTCCAGCAAGACGGAACTACTGCTCGAATGAATAGAAACCGAAAGGCTCGAGCTTCTATGGCTGCAGTTCGATCGTTGTTCCCTGAACTAGTGATCTCACGGTTTGATGTTGCATGGCCTCCGCGATCACCCGACCTATCCATGTGTGGATAGAAATCTTCCTGTGGGGTTACCTTAAGGCACATGTTTACAAAGAAAAACCATGTACTCTGGAAGAATTGAAGGCTGCAATAAGAAACCAAACTAAGCTAAGCAACGAACAGTTATTGGGCAGAGTGGAAGCAAATTTTCAAGAAAGACTGAAGATGTGTGTTCATCACATTGGCCATCATTTGGATTACGTAATTTTCAAAAATTGAAATAATGTAATTTTTCTTTTTTTAAATGTCATAACTTTACCTTCACACTTCTGCATAAATAAAAATTATCTATTTAGAACTAATGGAGCAGTGATTTTTTCAAAACCATCCGTTTTCAGTAGACCACTCTGTATATACATAATTTAAAATAGATACATTTTCCAACATATGTATTTGTAACCATTTGAAAACATGTGAGATAATTTTTATTTTGAAATGTTGGTATTCCGTCAGACAACATTTTTCAAAGAATAATAGCGGGTTTACTGAACAAAATGTTTTGACCAATGGAAGAGAATACAGTGTGTGGAATCTTGGTAAAAAAAAACAATTAAATTTTAAATTTTAAGGAATGTTGTCAATTGTTAAAATAATAAAGTTTTTATTTCTCAAATACCAGAAAAATCACAATAGAAATGTTGTAACATGGTTTTTCTCTAGAAGTATGTTTTATAATAGTAGATACTCTGTATGTACCTGATATGAAGCAATAATGGAGATTTCACAGTAGTGGTCAATTCAAGTCAAATTTTACAAATCGGATTTGTAAATATAGAACAGGCTAAATTGTCAAAAGTGAATAAGGTTGTTTTCAGAAAAAAATCAAGAACAAGATAACAAAGTGTTAGTGGTCATGCTGCATGAGACAATCAGAACTGGAATTCGCTACCAGTAAGAATCATAAACTTGTTTTTATTCTAATCTTTAGGTTTCTATTCTAACAGTAGTCACAGTTAAAAAATATTTTTTTCTTTTGTTATAGTATTCAAGGTTATCTCAAGTACATTTTAAAATTAATATAAATAATTTTATTTATTACCAACTTTTCCTTCATACAAACATTTCATTTACATAAAAAGGGAGCATAGAATTATGAGCTGCATAGGTTGGTCCTGCATATACATGTATTCATGGACACAATCAGGAGTGAGACAAATTTTACCAAAATTTTTATTACAAAAATTTTATATTTGTTTAACATTTTTGATTTTAAAAATATATAATTGTTTTAAATTTATTACTTTTTTATATTAGTATTTTTTTCTTTGTCCATAAATAAATAAACCAACTATAACATAAAAATGTGCATGTGTCGATAATTTGCACCAGCTTTACCTTCTAGTCAAAATACTTGAAAATGTCTGAAATATTTTGTACCAAACAAATTTTTATTTGTATATATACAATGCTTACAACAACTTCAAAATATAAAATTTGCTTTTAAAGGTAATGTTTAAAATCAGACATTTTATGCATTCCAACCTTTACTAGGACGGAAGAACAGGGTTCTACTGTACCACGAAAAAAAACCTTTGACGGAAAACAATACTTACACTGTGCTCGCTGAACCATGTCTCTTGTGTTTGCCATCGTATTCAACCTATGCAATACAACTACCATATCCGGTCGTTCTTTTGAACGATATCGCACACAGCATCTTCCCAAGATTAACAGTCCAGAAGCTATTGAACACTCATCTGGTCCTGCTTTTGGATCTGCAAGTTTACCTAAATCTACTTCAGCAACTGCTTCAACATGGTCTTTCTGAAATGAAAAGAATAAAAACTTTAACTCACAGAGCAAATGAAAAACCAAACCTAGACTGATTTGGGAACTGCTTGTTATTTGTCTTGCTAATTATTTTTCATGAGTCAAATTAAGAAAAATGTAAGAAATTTGAAAAGCAAACATACGTAATACATTTCTTTTTATTAACAGAAGTAGATAAAAATTATAAATATCAGATCTATACTGTATTTTATTCAATTAATTTGCTCAGAATCAGATGAGTAAGTTAATGAAAAAAATTATACACTTTGATACCAGGCCCTCTTGAATTTTGGTTTAGACAATTTTTATCACGTATAATTGTATTTAGTGTTTGTGACGTGTTTTCAATTTTTGTTAACTTTGTGATGACCTTGACAGAGGGTTTTGACATTGTGTATTACGACCTGAAGATGAAATAGTACGGTTTTGAAATCGCAGTAACCTTTACAATGTGAGTAAAAAAGACCACTAGACGGAAGAAAAAAGGTCATAATCCTATCTATTTAAATATGTGGTCCGGTGGCTGTGTTGCAATAATGAAATAATTTTGTTGTGATGTATGTACATTATGGTGCAGAAAAAGCAAAGCAGTGCAATCAAATAGAAAACTGTTATAAAGGCTTTTCAATGTGAACTTTCTGATGATGTTATTGCTAATTTAGGGTCACAAAATGAAGTCAGTGGTGCTAGGGTCAACGATGATACATTGACAGAAGGAGGCCTGGAAAGTAGAATCAGTCAGACTGGCTGAGTGCTATTGAGAAGGCACTTGCTATGTAGAACAAGACGATGTCACATCATTCATTAACTGACATCATTTTGTTGTAACGTATCTGCACTATTGTGTTGAAGAAGCAAGGCTGTGCAACTAAACAGAAAACTATTACAGACTTTTTTCAAAGTGTTTACAGAAAATGAATGATTGCTAAGTGTGTTAAGATGGTGTGTATGCTACTGCAACGTAGTAATGTTTAGTACTAGTCTATATAATATTATAAATTTGATTTACCCAATATCCTTTTGTAGTATTTTTGTAACAATCTAATTTTTATTGTAAAATAAATTAGAGTAGGTGTAATATGTTAATAAATAACTGTTTGTGGTAAATAACTGTACTTCCGTAAACATTTTGTAGGCTTAACATGATCTAAAAATGAAAACTTTTTCCTTATTGTTACTAAATTATTGTAGATCAGTATTTTTAGCATCTTAAAAAGTACAGCTTATTTCATTATACTATCTTAGATTTCTACAGTCCACCTTAACTCGGTTAATCGAGACTATACAGTATTTATGCACTGATTAATGCATTTCATTATTATATTTTTTATTATTTAACATTAATAATTACTAAAGACAGAAACATACCAAAAACTTCTGAGATCTATTGTCTTCATATGCTCTCTGCCCAGTAGCTAGCTCAAAAAGTACCTAAACATAAAATTTCAATCACTATTATATTGAGCAAAACATAATATACACAATCTGAATTTTTATGACTAGGCTCACTAACTATAGAAAAAATAAAATTTACAGCCTATTTCAAGCAATCTGTTTTGCTAAAATACTTTTGAACAAGAATATACAAAAGCTATTTAAATTTGTTATTGTCAGGTTCAAGGAAAACCATAACTCTTGTGATTACCATCGTATGCCAACTTATGTCGACATGTACTTCTGTTGCTATTATGTTGTTTTTGGCATCACCATTCATACGTACTTCAGTGAAATTTATTTTTAATGATGTTGATAAGGTGGTAGGCTTTAAAGGTCGTGTTTTCCTTCGATCCTATTAAAAAGAAGTTTCAGTACGCCAATTTTTCATTAAATCTTAGTCTGTGCTTAGTCTACATTCTGTGAATTTCTGTTGAACGGGTTTGTTTCCATTGTTTCAGTAAAGTATTTTAGCAGTAATGAAATAAAACTCTTTTGTATATTTCCACAATTTTTTTATTAGAATCTTGCCAACCAAGTTTTTACTTGTTAGAGCATTGTCAAGGACACTTAAGAGACTGAAGTTAAACTAGTTAATATAACATTATACAGTGATACTCTGGTTAATGATCTTAATTCGTTCCAGCACACTGTTATCTGAGCAGACTGCTGCACGAGTCAGCGTATACAGACTTATGGTAAACATTTTAATTTGTTATATAGAAAAAAATAATTGAGGTCTCACCATGAATATGTCAAAAATGAAGAAAATTCACAGAACAGAAGTCACACTTTATTTTAACTAAATTCATAATATAATTATGTCCCATATATACACACACATGACAAATAAATACTATATATTTTTTTAGTTCATACTGTAGCTTTTTTTAGTTCAACAGTCAAAGTTTGTCTTTTACTTCCACCACCACCAGCACTTCTTTTAGCACCTAATTAATTAATATTCATAAAGATTTAAACAACAATTTGAAACTCGCACACAAAGACACATTTTGTTAAATTTAAAAAATCAATCGTATGTAACACAAAATATTATAACTGTTAAATTTTTGAACGGGCTAACAAATTACACACACACACACACACACACACACACACACACACACACACACACACACACACACACACACACACACACACACACACACACACACACACACACACACACACACACACACACACACACACACACACACACACACACAGTAAAAAAGTTGATGACACACTAAGAAAAAATTAGGTATGATGACCGAAAAGGGAATAGGAGTCAGCATTCTGAGAACAAATACCTAAGAAATATCATGGAAGTTATTGCCCTACAAAAACCAAACACCAATGAATCAAAGGCTTGTTTGTGTTAACTCAGTGGCTTATACTTTCTGTAGCACCGCACAATGTTATCTCTATATTTACACATCTGCTTAGAAATAATTTAAACAAAATGTAAACGCTTATAATATGTTCAGCCCTTTATCCGAAACTTAAACTGTTACGTGGGTCATTTTTCATTTCGTGAATTAGACCGTTGTCAGGTCGACCATTGGCCGGAGTATCATTGTATTGTAAATTATTCACAACAACAACATTCCAATTGCAATATACTATTACAGATACAATTGTTTACTGAATATTATTTCAATTTCACCATTGCTGTTTCATTCATCAATAAGAAGAGTGTTACTGCATCTTACAAAATGAGTGAGTTATAATACAATAATAAATTTATGAATGTTTAAAATTAATTGAAGTGTATACTTGAATATATTTCTTTTAAATTTCCATGCTTATAGTACTTAAGATCAGGCTTCACAAATTTTTTTTAAAAATATAATAAAAGTAAATATAAGTGAAATAATTAGGGGGAACTACTTGAGTATTGGTACAGACTGAAAAGGTTAATTAGAGTAAAATCATGTACAAAATACCGAACCAATGTGCAGATTTAACTAAACTGTTATCTATCTCACCTATTCAATTACAGGCCATGCAAAATTTGTGCTATAAACGTTCTTGCCAAAGTAAAATTTAACCTTACCACATTTTAAAACTATATATACATTTCTAATACTTATATACTAAGTTTTTGAGTTATTAACAATAATATATCAAATCTTACAATTCCAAAGCTGAAAGTATCGACTTTGGTAGAGAACTTCTTGCCGCGTAGAAACTCTTCAGGCAGGTAAGGTCTGGTGCCATGTACTCGGCTTACTTTAACATGAGTGTATTGCTGCAGAGGACCTTCTCGTGCTAAACCGAAGTCCCCTATTCGGGGCTCGAAGTACGGATCCAGAAGGATGTTTGCACTAAAAAAATATTTACATAAAATTATATTATGTTTATTAGAATTAGCCAATAAAAAATTACAATAAACTACTTTCTTTAAATTTATAACAAGATACATTTTTAATATGTAAAATTATAATTCCTTTAGTTTCAAGACAAAATTAAGCATTATATTAAAATACAATGTGCCTCATTTTAGAACTTACATAAATGGTTTTTTATTGATTATTAAATGTTTTATAAATCATAATTTTTTGGCTTTAACCCTTAAAAGCGCCTTATGCCTTTAAAACACAGTACTGCTGAATGTTTAACCATGACTTTAGACACAAGTAACAAGGTTTATGACTTTAGACACAAGTAACAATGCATAAGTAGTTTAAAAAACATGCAGAGGGATGTTTCCTTGAGTGTGTTTAAAAGAAACAAAGCACTGAAAATAGATCACGACAGTTTATCAAATTGTTTGTAGTTCCTAATTTAGTCGAAACATTTTCTGGTAGGGATGGTGTTTGCTATATGCCTGTAGACACGGCGGTTACTTCAATTGGCAGTATAACAGTATCAACATTTTTCAAAAAGTTTCTTTAATTTGCTGTATTTATAAGCTGGTATTCCTACATAATTCAATTGATCAGTAGTACTTTGTTTTGATTGTATATTAGAAAAACGTTACATGTTATTTTCGGACATTTTAAGTAACATGTATCATGTTTTTGGGCTGGTTGAGATGTTGGATTTTGCGTGATGCAAGTGCACAAATTTACACTGATATATAATAATATCATCCATCCGAGATTAACAGAAGATGGATATAGGTTGCACTCCCGGAAGACCACAGAGAAGATATCGAACCTGGCAGCAGATATCAGAAGAAGGAGGCTTCGGTTCTATGGACACATCAGTAGACTCCCAACAACGAGACTTGCCAACAGAATCCTTAAGTATATACAAGGTGTCAAATCAACAACGTCGTGGATCGCACAAGTCAGAATAGACCTACATGACGCAGGAATAGACTCAACAGATGTTGAAGATAGACACGCATACAGGAGAAAGATGCTCGGTTGGAAGGTCCCAGAGAATGAAATCCCAAAGAGAGCAGGGGTAAAATGGACGGAGGAGCGGAAGAGGATCCATGGGGACAGGATGAGGGAGGTGTGGAGGATTAGAAGGAACAAGACATGAGTCAGAGTGCTTTGCGTGATCCAACAGGGTCTATGCGCAAATAATAATAATAATATATTTTGTGATGAAAGTTTCATGTTAAATTAATTGTAATTAAAATTTCCTGTGTTTTTGCTTCAGATCGAACTGGAAACCTTGTGCATATGAGGCGCACGAGATAACCACTACACTATGGGAACTATGAAGAAGTTTGACCATGTAAATATATGAAATGAATCGTAAATTTAATTTTTATATTGGTAGTTACAGTTATTTTATATAAGATATTTTATATAAAGATCAGTTATTTTATATTAATTTGTAATGGTAACCAATTTCACTGAACATGTTATGTCATACTTTTGAACAAATTATCGTAATTAAAATAAAAAGAAGAGAAAACATGATACATAATTTTTATTTTTGGTTCAATAACAGAAATTTTTATTCTTTTTTTGTAAGAATAACGATTATTTTTATCCTAACAATTTCGATTGTAAGTTTGTGACTGACTTTTATAATTTGCAAAAATAGACAGAAATATCTTTTTCTGTATTTAAAAAAGAAATAAAATAATGAAAGAATATTTAAAGAATTAAAAATATGTAATATTTAAAAAATGTGTTTTCAATTTTTTCTAATTTGCTCATTTATCTAAAAAAAAGTGAAATTAATTATTTTTTTAACTAAGTGAGCCCATATTTTAGCTTAGCATTTTAAGAATTAAAGTTCCCAAATCTCACAAAACGACCTCCCAGTTTGAGTACTATAGAACTACCACTGGAATAACCATGTACCTTTTAATATCACCATGCACTAAAGGTTTATCACCAACTGAATGCAAGAACTGAAGCCCTCGAGCAGTTCCTGTCGCTATGTTATGCCTTTGAGTCCAGCTTAGTGGCTTGGTTCCTAGCTGTAAACAACAATAAGTATTGAAGTAATTTCATAAAAATATTTTATTTACTTAAAAATATTATTAATTTTTTTATTAAAGATTTATTAACCCTTCACAAACATTTGACGGATATATCCTGATTTTGGTATTTCTGACTTTTTAAGAGACTTCTGCAAAAAATGATTTTAATGATTTTTTTCCATGTATTATGTTTTATATTATTTCCTTGAGGGATATTAAAGTGCAGAAGATTGAATTTATTATGATAAATGTACAGTAAATTATGATTTTTATTACTAACCTATATTCTGACATCAATGATTGATGTTTACTTTGCATGAATTTACCTGCATGTTTACTTTACATGGATTTACTTGTGTTTGTACTTTGTAAGATAAATTTACTTCACTAGATATATATTCACAGTTTATAATAAATCATTTATTATCGTGACAATTTTTGAAGTGAAAATATCATTGAAAAAAATGACTGCTATTAATTGTGAACTTTGCGATTTGCCTAGTTTAGGTTTGAATTATAAATATTGACCTTTCAATATTATAATTCCTTTCATACAATTATAAGCCAAATTGAGTTAGGTTAAAGACAAAGGCTATCTGAAGACTACATTATTGAGACATAACGAATTCGATTTCAATCTTAGAAGTGATAACTCACCTGGCAGACAATCAGTTTATGCGGAGTTGATGTATTTCAGAGATCGGATATATGTTCTACTGTATTGGATTTTATCACTAACAATTTTGCTCAAATGTAGTCCATAAATACCCAAACAAAGAGTGCCAATTGTTATCTCTAAAAATCCAATTTTGAATGTACCAAATAAAATGGAAATTTGATATAATTTATCAAAACTGGTTCATCAAATTGGTGCACACTTTGGTGACGAATGGAGATACATACTGAAATCAGCAGATTTGAAAGAAATAATTCATGTTCATGTTTGGGATTACATTAAGAACACAATAACCACTATCAGGGTTTCACTTGATTCGTTTCAATATAGTCATGAACTATAAATTTATTTTGAATTTGATACATTATAAACCTGTTAGTATACGTCAAGATTTAATAACATAGATAAACTTCCCAACACATGTATTAATGACCACTAGAACAGATGTGAGGTAATTTTTGTTATGAAATTACAAAATGAAATGTTGGTATTCTACCAAGCAACATTTCAGAGGAATATTAACAGGTTCAACGAATATAATTTTTTAACACTGGAAGAGAACAAAAATGTGCCAAATCTTGATACAGAACAATGAGTAATTACAGTTTACACACATAACTCCGTATTTGGTGACATGTTTCTTCATTACACTACAATAAATCAAAGTTTTTAAGAAAACCATTAAAGTGCACAGTTTTTTAAGTCAAACATTAAGATTTACCAAAAAATTGTACTGTTTTTCTTTTGAAGTATGTTTTACACTGGTAAAAAACTCTGTATATGTGCTTAACATAAAGCCACAAGGAACATTGTATAATAGTGATCAATTAGTTAAATCATAACTGAGTTTATTTTAATGTGGTAATAAAAAATAAAACAGGTTAAATCTACTAAACAAAAGTGTACAAGGTTGTTCTGAAAACAAATTGAGAACTTAGGAATCATGTTGTGTGAGAAATAGAACTGGAACCTACAAACTGTATTATAAATTTTGTTTTCTAAATTGATAGTTTTATGTTTCTATTTTACTGGTGATCACAGCTTTAAAATATTTTATTTTCTGTAATAGTATTTAAGGTTATAAAAAATTACATTGTAAAATTAACACAGATAGGCTAATACCATATTTGTTTAATATTTTAAACATATATATTTGTTTTTAATTCAATTTTTCTTTAACAATAAATTTTTTTTCTTTGTTTTTAAATTAATAAACCAGTTATAACCAACAATTTGTGTGTGTAGATAATTAGCATCTGCTTCGCTTTCTTGTCGAAGTACTTGAAAATGTAATCCTAAATAATAATTTTAACTAAATAATATATTATTTGTATTGAACGAATTTCGGAAAGTTATAACATCGATACTAAACTTACTCTACACATTAGTCTGTCCTCCAGAGATCCGTTGATCATGAATTGGTAAACAAGACAAGATGCTTCACCCCCGACACTGTAGCCATACAAAGGAAGGATGTTGTCATGACGACAAGAGTTCAAGTATTTTAGTTCACGTAAAGATTGTTGTCTTTGTGCTTCTTGCAGTTCCACTGATTCCAGCATATTGTCTTTCTAAACCACAAAATACAAACAATTTACTGATTGTAATTGATTACAATTATTAAAAACGAGGCTTATGGTGCTATTTTGTTCAAACAGCTTATTATACACAACTGGTAGTAGCAGTAACAACTGACTGTAACTGTTAATTTTACTCAAACATTTGTTGCTCTGTATGAACTCTAAGATTATTGAAGTGAATCTTTTAATGTTAGCTTTGGCAAGAGAAGTGAATGGAAAAATTCTGCTGAACGAAAGAATGTAACAGAAATAAAGAACGAACGAGCAAACAAATTTTGTTTCTCTATTTTTTCCTCCTTTTTGATAACAGTACACATGTATTATATGAAAATGTTTTGTTTTGGCTTTGGTATTTTTCCTTAGTTGAAGAATACACGTGCACATTGTAACCATTTATAATACATTAGAAATTATAAACTTTTATAATAATTGTTGTTAATATTGCTAGTTTTTAACAACATAATCTGAAACTTATTATAGCCTACCACCAGTTCAATAAAATCAGCTGATTGTTACGAATTAATATAAAACAACTGATCTTTTACTATAACTACAGTAAATAATATTTAAGCTAGGTTCACGTATTTATTTATTTAAACAAAATAAGATATTTATAAACATATCTGCAAACTAACTATATATTCACCAAAGATAACAATTACCAAAAGCTTTGCTTCTGACAGCAACTCCCTGAGTTCCACAAGTGTATACAGTTCTACAGTAGTATATATAAGTATAAATGTCTGAAAGTGCGCGGATTGTTAGTAAGAACTCAGCAGTCAATCTTGCCCACCATTTTATTCTAATGAACAACCGTGATACATTGTTGGAGCTGCCATCGTGGTGGGACCTTAAAATAAGCATTGATATGACCTCTAAATTTCTTTTTGAGAGGCTTTTGAAATTTATACATATATGTATTAGCACACTCACAATCACAATTTTAGTCTAATTTGGTTCAAAACTGGTACAAACATCGATCCTGGTAACCAACAAAATTAATTCAACAGTTTCAAAATAGCAGTGATTTCAAAATATTGAAAGTTTTTTTCTTAAATGTTTTTGAAAAAACTGATTTTACTATTGTAATCAACGTTAAAAACTGCACAGTTTAGCACTTTGGATTTTCACCTACATAAAGTAAAATTAATTTAAAAATCTGGTGAAATTAAAAATTTAATTTGATGGTGATCAAGGTTCATTTTCGTATTTTCAGTGATATGAAATTTTAAAATGCTAATATATGCAGATTTTAATGATGGTGATGACGGTGAGATTAAAATTTCAAAAAGGGTAACATAAAGAAAAATACTTTTAGAAATTCATTTCTATTACATCAGTGAGACAGCTATGCGTTATGATTATTCCTTTTGTAGCTAGCACACAAGATTTCAGTGTCAGCTGGTTTCAGTTCATTACAAGTTACACAGTATTTATTAACAAGAAAGAGGACTGGAAGACATGCTCAATTATAATAAAGCCTCAGTTTTTTCAAAATTTTTAAGATAAAATGGGATTATGAATGCAAAATTTTAGGTAAATGAGGTTCTAGTGTACTTAAGTGTGAAAGTAAGACAAAATGACAATATTGTACTGAATTATTAGAATTTATGAACAATAATGTCAAAACCAGTTAAATCTCAGAAATAAGACAAACTAAGTATGTGAGTTATTACCTGGGTTTCTAATTTCTTAATAGCAACAAGTGTGTTTTTCCAAGTTCCCTTATAAACAGTTCCGAATCCACCCCGTCCTAGGATACAACTGCGATCCCAACCATTTGTAGCAGCTTCAAGTTCAGAGTAGTTTATCAAAGGCGTGCCCGACTCAGCGTTGGATGATACAGTCGAAGCATCTAAATAATAACACATTACCAAAATGTTCATTCATGTTGCCGTTGTCTACAAAAAATCTTATTCACTTTCAACCCATAAATTTCTTTTATTTAAAATTTGGTGGAGCAACTTGAAATATGAATCTTCATATATGACCAAAATTCAAGTAAAATCTATTGTACCACTTATATGAGCCAGTATTTGGCATCAGCTACCGAACTGGATTTGTTTTGGAGATGTACAGGACAACATATGAACAAAATTTGATAGGAAATGTAAGACCTGATTTGGAATAAATCTATTTTTTAAAATTTTTTGACTAACAAAGATTAAAAAAACAAACAAAATTAGAACATAACTCAATATACACCAATCAAATTCGGTCAATATAATTTCCATTAATGTGTGCAACATTTAATAAACATCACTTTTTTACTTAGGGGACCTGAAAACGGACATATGTATTATAATTTCAAGATTGGTTTCTTTCATGATTGCCATGCATCGGCTACAGTACTTCTTTTGTGCAGTAAAAAAAAAATCTGTATTTTTATATGTACAAATTTATTTAGAAATTACTTGGAAGAAATTGGAAATCACACAAATGATATGCATGAAAAATATATAAATAGGAAATTACTAGGTAATAAATTAAAAAAAATTCATGGACAAGAACATGTTAAATAATAATAATAATAATTAAATATGTTGAAAGGGCATTATTTAAACATGTGACATCCTGCATTCAAGCAAAGTCATATTACGTGATTTTTAAGTTTAATTTTCCAGTTTTTGTTTAAACTCAGAAATTGTTTTTTAAAACTTTAGGTTAAAATTTTGTTTTTAAATTATTTTTTTTTGATAAATGAATTTAGTGATAATTTTTTTTAGTATTTATACAGTGAAAATTCTATTACGCAAACACTAGCTATTCTTAATTTTTTGTCAGACCCATGAGGGTGACCTTTTACTAGAGGGAAAAACAATTGTTATCATAAAAAGATAGTTTATTTATCTAACTAACCTCATGTAACTAACTTCTGATAATGTAGAATGTACCTTATAGTACAGTGTATATTACTGATTAACAACATTGATATACTATAATGTATTCTGTATAAATATGATACATAGTCTGAACTTAACTGTATTATATTTAATATTTTGTGTTTTAAAAAATTGTTTAATGTGTTTAGTGTTGTGACATGTGTTTTAATGTTTTGTTAACTTTATGATGACCTTGCTAGAGGGATCTGACCATTTGTACTACGGCCTGAAGTTGAAACTGTAAAGTTTTGAAAGTACAGTAGCCTATACAACGTGAGTTAAAGACCATCAGACAGAAGAAAATAGGTCACAATCCTAATTACTTTAACATATGGTCCAATGACTGTGTCACAATAATATGATTTTCAAATTTAACATTTAAAATTTGATATAAAATTAACAAAATATCAAATAATTTTACTGTCTAATTATATTACAATAGTGGTGTTATTTACTATTAAATTTTGAGAATTTAGACAACTACTTAAAACTTTGGTAAAAAAATAATAATAATAAAGTACCAGAGGTAATAAAATCCTAATACCTGTTGTTATCATTAGTAATTATTCTTTGTTTCCCTTATTAAAATTACCAATTCCTCCAACTCTACTGCATATTGTGAAATTCCCTGATGGTGCACTGTAACTAAGAAATCTACGATAATAATAAGCTCTTACTGGATAATTTCCTCTGCTGTGGAGATACAGGTCTGGCCGGGTTGCCACCATTTGCAAGCTCGTTGTTCACAACCGATAGAGACAAACGATTTCTGTGAGGTGTTGAATTATGGTCAGCCCGTATTGTTGGTGCCATACTATTGTTATTTTCTCTGTTTTGAAAATCAGTATTTTTGATTTTAACTTCTTCCATTACTCCAGCAAGAGGATTCTTCATTGCTATTGTGGAACCAGAAGCTTCATTTAAATTGAAATTATTTGCTGCTATGCCCACATTTTTTTCACTCTATAAAAAAAAATATTACAAATCTAGTTGTAAAAAGTAATTATTTTTTCCAGTAAATGTCCAGTAAATGGTTTAATTTACAACATATGAGTCATTTCTAAGTAGACATTAGATTTAATCATTATTATTCCAGGCAAATTCATTTGGAAGGGCCAATGTTTTTAAAAATAAATATAATTACTTGACTAAATTTCAATTGTTTTTACTTCTGAAAATTTTCCTCCCTACACCCCAAAATAAAATCCTGGGTATGCCACTGCTTGTATTCATAAGGCAGTGGTGCTTATTATTGAGGGGGTTCATCATAAGGCAATTCATAACTTCTGTTTTTTACATACCACAGCAAACAGAAACCTAAATACTAAAATAATAAATTTATATGAAAAATTAAGACAAATCATTTACAAAAAATGTAATAGCTAAATAAAAATGACTAATATACCACATTCAATATTTAGCAGTTATGAGATTAATAAAAACAGTCTAAATAAATTTTACTTCTTGATGATATTATTATTACATTACTAATATTAACAATTATACTATAACCAAACAATTGCAGTTTATTTAAAACTGGATAGTTAAATTATAAATTAAAAGAACTTTTATGTCTTATTAACTTATTCGATTACAAAATTATAAGATTTCTGAAATATGATACAAATATACATATTTGGGACCACTTTTATTTTTGTATACTGTGAAGATATGTTTGCTTTTGCTGATGACACTTTTGTTTTATCTTTTAATAATACTTGGGCTCTTGCTGAAAACAGTATGAACCAAAAATTGCAGAAACTTAAAGACTGGTTTACAAGTAAGAAATTAACTTTGAATGTAATTAAAAAGGAACATGACATTTGGTTGTTACGCTGATAGTGTCCCCCACTTTGTACAAAAATAACAATAAATGATACTCCTTTTAAAAGAACTAATATTATCAAATATTTAGGTATTTTCATGGATTAAAATTTAAAGTGGGATATTCATATACAATATGTAATAAAAAAAAGTTACATACTTCTTATACTTAGCATATAAATTGTGTTACCTACCTACTAGAGTTTTAGAAACTATTTATTATGCACATGTGTACAGTCTTATTAACTATGGTCTAATTATTTGTGGAAGTGCGTATATATATCTTAAACGGCTTGTAAATCTACAAAATAAATTTATTAGGTTGTTGAATGACAGTAATATTCCAACTTTCAAAGAGCTGTATGCAGCCAAGTGTGTTATGTTCCACTATAAATACTTGAATGCTACTTTTTGTGACTCTACGAGCAGATCAAGAAATAAGGTCATTGCATATCATAAACATAAAAAAACCATATATAAAAAAAATTGTAAATAAGCTGCAATAAAATATTGTAATTTATTACCAAATGATCTAAAAGACCTAAAAGTGTCTGACAAGACAAAAAAGAAAATAATTTATAAGCAAACCATGAACGCATTTAAATTGTGAACAGGACGTTTACTTTAGTGTAAATGTATACAAGTTTTTTTTTTTATTAAGTTTTTGTTGTTTGATTGTTAGGCTATGGCTCCTGAGCACAGAGAGGTACTTCCTCTCTCTTCGGGTATAAATTTGTTACTCCTTATGGTGATATATGTATGTATAAAGCCAATAATAAATAAATAAATACTACAATAAACTAAATAATAATTAGTATGTCACTTACCAATGAAGGTGCAGAAGGCATGTGGTTTTGTCTTTGTAAAGTGCTATTATTATTGCTAACATGTTTCTGTATTCTATGTCTAGCAAACAATTCAGAAAGATTTTCTTCTCCTTCGTAAATCAAAACATGATATTTCGGATTAACTGAAAAAATATTTTGATTTTTACATTATTATGTACATAAAAAGAAAGTGAAATCAGTTGAAAGTTTCTAGTAACGGTAAATAAATTACAGTTTTAAATCTAGTTTAAATATAAAAGGTTTAAAATTTAGGGGAATATACTAAAAAGGGAAGAACACCGCCGAAAGCCAGTCCCAAGCCCGGGCCCGTCCAGGATGATGGGAAAGAGTGGAGGGGAGGAGTAACAACCTCGTTAAAAAAACCAGGGTCCATCTTGCTTTGGATGGTAGTACCCTATCATAGAGCCCCTGCCTAGTAAAAACTGGCCAACGGTCTCAATGGTGGATGAGAAAGGATTTCCCAATGGCAGAGAGGGCGGAAGAGCTACCCTCTGCGGATCACCTCCGAAGCTGTAAAATCCTGGAGCCTGGCTCCATTTGGTTGACAACCTGTCCATCAAAAATGGAAAAGTCTTTTAGGAAGAAACTACCACCGTCCGCAAAGTGGAAAAGGTGTCACTCGGATTCGGTAGGACACCGCCTAAAAAGATAATGATCTGGTCGGAGAGATCTCGAAATCTGATATCAAAATTAATTCGAAAGTTAAAAAATTTACAAATTTGGCCACAATAAATATAAACTCTCTCACAAAACTGGGTAAACTTAAACACCTTACAGACACCCTTGATAAAGAAAAGATCCTGATAACAGCCCTACAGGAAATAAGAAACACAGGCAAGGAACCTTTTGAATCAGGTGGCTATAGAATATACAAAGGACCACCTGGAGAAAGAGTAATGAAAAATACCTCACAATTCGGGGTAGGATTCATAATTAACACCAAAATCCTTAGCTCTGTAACAGAATTCAAATCAACATCCCCTAGGCATGCGTACCTTACGTTCACATCGGCCAATAAAACCTATACGCTAATAAATATCCATGCGCCAACGAATGACAAGAATTCTAAAGCAAAAACCAAGCAAGAAATGGAAGAATTCTGGGAAGAGACTGACCACCTACTTGGGAGCATCCCTAATAATAATGTCAAAATACTAGTGGGAGACTTTAACACTCAAATAGGACCGGAAAGAAAATATAGACGTGGTAGGAAAATGGACAGCCCATAAAAGAACTAATAAAAATGGGCTACGGTTAATCTAGCTTTGTAGGGACAATGAACTAGTACTAAAAACAACTAGGTACAAAAGGACGCACAAATTAAAAACATGGCGTCACCCAAATCCAGCTAACGGAGAATTACAATTAGACCATGTAGCAATGGATAAAAACTTTCATAAGGAAATTTATAATGTAAAGGTATTAAGAGGCACAAACATAGACTCTGGCCATTACATTTCAAAAATCAAAATTAAAATGACCCCCAAAAAGAAAATCCAAAAACAAGGAATGTACGACCCCTCAAGACTGATAAAAACGAGCTTTTTTTAGAAAAATCCACGGAATGTACGGGTGAGGACTTGGATTCCCTAGTCGAGAGTCTGAAAAAGACAGCGAAAAACTGGCCCCACGATCCAAAATGAAAAAACACCTATGGTGGAATGAAGAGTGCAAGGAAACCCTAAGAAAGAGGCACCAAGAATGGCTAAACGCCCAAATCCATAAGAACGAGAGCACAACCAAGATCCTAGAGCAAACCAGAAAAGAAGTGGTAAAACAGGGATTAAAAGGAAACATGAAAAGAACTTGATAAAGAAAATAGAAGAAGATTTTAAGAAAAATAACGTAAGGGACTATTATAACACCTTCAAGTACCACCTATCCAGATACAACCCCCCCCCCTGACGTTAATGCTTAATGACCAGAAGGGACAGATTGCCCACAGCAACCAAGACAATGCGAAGATATTAGCGGACTACTTTAAGAACCTTTTAAATTTCGAAGAACCCGGCACGACTTTGGACTTCGATGAAGAAAGGGAATCTAAGACTCCACTACAAAAAATATTACCTTCATCCCTTGAAGAGGTCGAAATAGCCATCACTGACCTCAAAAACTATAAAGCAGCGGGAGAAAACCAACTAACTGTGGAAATCTGGAAAACCGCTGACATATTGGTAATAAAAAAACTACACCTGGAAATAGTCAAAATCTGGCAAAAAGAGGAAATGCCGCAAGAATGGAACATGGCATTAATCCACCCCATACATAAAAAAGGGGATAAAACGGACCCCAACAATTACAGGGGTATCTCGTTGCTGGACATAACATACAAATTCTTCTAAAAAATCCTGCTAGGAAGTATAAAGGATCAGTTGGACCGAGAGCTAGGGGAGTATCAAGGAGGATTTAGACCAGGAAGAAGTGGCCCCGAGCAGATAATGGCTCTGAAATGGATAATCGATCACCAAAAACGGAGAAATAAAAACCTAATCATAACTTTTGTAGATTTCAAGAAAGCTACATCCACAGGGAGTCACTGATAAAAACTTTGAAAGAATTTGGCCTACATACAAAATTAATCAACCTTACACTTCAAAACACTCAATCTAGAATGAAATTCTGAGGGAAAGTTTCAGAACCTTTTGAGGTTAAAACAGGATTAAGGCAAGGAGACGGTCTTTCTCCCTTACTATTCAATTGCGTATTGGAGAAAATCATCAGAGAATGGAGCAAGAGGGCCCGAATGGACAGATAAAAATAGGGACAAGAATCAGACTTAACTGCCTGGCCTTTGCAGACGATCTAGCAATCCTCTCAAATAGTTAGAAAGAAACAGAACAGCAAATCAAATCGCTGAAAAACATAGCAGGATTACAGACATCCTTTGAAAAGACGGAAAAAATGCCGACTAAAAAGTCGGAACAAAAGTCTATAAAAATAGAAGGCGAATGAATATAGTGGAAAATTTTAAGTATTTGAGAGAAAATATCACTAGAAACATAGCCGAAAAACAGGCAATAAAAAATAGAACGAACAAATTAAAGAAGACCCTAAAGTTAACTTGGGGAACATATAAGAAAAAGTCGCTTTCCATAAAGTCGAAAATCAGACATTATAATACGTTCACAAGACCGGAAGTGACTTATGCTGCGGAAACTTTATTTAATCTAAGAAGCCGAAACAGAACAGAGGAGCTTCAAAAAGTGGAAAGGAAAATATTGAGAACCATTATCAACAAAAAACACATGGTAGAAGGAACATACAGACTGCTGCCAAGTTCAGCCATCTATCAGGATAATGAACATCTGTTAGATAACATTAGAAAGAGGAGACTGGCTTTTTATGGACACCTAATAAGGCTACCAGAAGAAAGACCGACGAAGAAACTCCTAAATTACCAACTCAAGATGAAAGTAAAGAATGAGTGGCTTAAGGAAGTGGAACAGGACCTAAAAGAATTAGGGATAATGGAAGAACGTCTGAAAGAAGGAAGGGAAAACCAATCCTTAGGAACAGAAACACTAGATTAAAATTTAAAGAAGGAACAAAAAGAGTTGCCTTTTACTCGGAGGAAGTTGACTACAGAGATCTATAAGACTGAAAAAGTATTGGGAGAATCTCAAAAACCTAAAAGAACCAAAGTTGAAAGCCCAAAAGAACCAAAATTTACTAAATGTGCTCGAGGGCTTAAAAAAAAAGAAAAAAAAGAGGAAAATAAGGAACTATGCAAATCAGTGACAATAAAGAAAAAATACTTTTAGCAAATCACAGTGGCATATAGACAGCTAAGATTCAAGGCAAATCTTAACTTCAGTAGATAATATTCAACTGATGCTCATGTCATTTCATGTAGTCTCAAGCGTTTTCACAAAACCTGTCCTAATTCTATGTTTCTATATTCACGAAATAATTTTGTTACATTTTAAATTAGCTTTTAGTGAAATGAGTAACAAGAACATTTTTATAAAATTAAACTGTATTGTGAGTCCGATTATCAAAGTAAATACACTTGACAGTGAGATTAATAAATGTGTATACAATGTGATTCAAAACTATTAGCAGTCTCTTGGGCGCTGATTCTACACCTAAGAGTACGAATAAAGTTCATAAAAACAATACCTAAAAACACCTCATTTTCCCAACAGCTGCCATTTTGTTTTTTCAACCGAATAATTTTATATTTTTGAACAGTCTTATCAGTAAAATTAAAACTTAGAATACTTCTTTACGTGATAAAGGCCTAAAAAAAAAATAAAATAAAAAATAACCAACTTTATACAATGAACCATTTTAAACATTAACATATAAAAATTTTACAGGAAAATAAATAAATAACACAATAAATTTTTAGTGACTTTTATATAGTGGAGCAAGTAAAACATATGTTTAGGCCTATATGATTGTTTACTTATTTTTAGTTACATAATTAGTTTCCAAGACTCTGGTGTATAGTTTTGAATCATCCTGTATAACACTTTTAGATTGATAATGAACACTTAAAGATAATTATAAAAAGATTAAAAATGTGAGAGTGGTAATGACAAAGTTAAGTTTAGGCAAAGTGTATATAATGAAGAGCTTAAAGAAAAAAAAATTACTAAACACTAGCAAGCAGTGTTAATTTGGTAAAATATTACTTCTGGTTATTATGTACATGTGAAAATGTCTCATCTTGATGTCTCATCATTATCAGGGAGCAATAATTTTAGTGACTTACTTATGTGATATTATTAAATTAAAACAATTTTTTACCAAATTTGTATACTTCTTTACGTACACTTAAAAATTTAATAACATATATTAATATAAAGAAATATTAGTCTATGTGTGTATGTGTACGATGTATAGCCAAATCTATGGGATACAAAGATACGAAATTTTTAATGTAGATGGATAGAAGGTCTGACAACATCTCTAAGCCGGACTTTAAAATTTCTAATTAGATTTTCTGAAATTAAATGTTTTGCTGAAAATACCATATGTTCACTGGCAGTACCGTATGGATACAGCTAGTTTTAAATCTTCTTTATTCCCTCCCAAAGGTTGAATAACAATTTACTAATAATTAAACAGATAAATAAATTAAATATTTATCTGCCAATTTAAAACGGTAGTAAAACAATTAATAGCATACAGTTGTTAAAAATTAACTAAGTATAAAACACAGATCACTCTAATTAAAAATAAATAAAAAGTAGATTCACTTACCAAGGGGTTTTAGAACCATCATGGCTTGATAATTCTGCATCCGAGAAAGCAAGATAAACAGTTCCAGCACAGTGTGGTTCAGCATACCCCAATGTGTCAGAAGTTCATCTGTGGGTGATGGTTTCTTGCGAAAATATTGTAACGTCAATACATCAATACCCATAAACATTCCACCTGCAATTTAATTTTAAAACAATTGTTCAGTTCACAAATCATAAAAGAAACAGAGTAAAACTTTGATTAACTACCAGTTTTTGTTAACCGTCAGTCCATTATTAAAACGTAATTACAGTAATTAAATATTGTTGTACTGTACATTTTTTTTATACATAGCTCTTAGAGAAATAATAAAAAACAATGAGTAAATAAAAGTATAAACAGTAATTACGGCTCCAAGTACACCCAATATTCACAGTAGCCAGACTGCAGCAAAAAATTGTTTGTTGCTGCGCAATGCAATGCAGGTACCGTAACACGACACATTTTCGTTTTATTGATGAGTCAGTCTTGTTTTTGTCACCTACTGTAAACTGCAGTTCAAGTTGTCAGTTGCAGTTGTGACACAGATGTAGTGTCTAGTACTGTTTACGTTATTTGTTAGTGAGTAGTGGCTTAACTGTTTCAGCACCTGATTGTGTCTGTTATACAATATCCCAATTTTAAAATAACTCGCTGGTCTATCATGTACTGAGAGCGCCAAATTTTTTTTCACCGTGTTAGTAAAATGTGCGAAAAAAAGGTGACCAACTAGTGGATTTTAGCACGATCGAAGATAACTGAAAATTTTTAAAATTGAAAATAGAGGAGAGCTTAAGATTATACACTTTCCTGATTTTAATGGTAAAACAATTTCTTTGGAACTCAAAAAATATTGCTGTTTTTTTTGTTTTTTTTTTGAGTGAAAAGTGGAAGTTGTATGGTATAAGATAGCCGCTACCTAAGTTGCTTGGTTTGTGTAAAAAAAGTTTTATTTCAGATAAAACATAATTTTTATTACTGAACTGCATAAATACACAAATCTATTTTACATTCCACTCAAAACCACGTCAGGTTTCTTTCTTACATCAAATTAAACACTTCAACTTTATTTGTTTACAAATCCAGTAGACTAATTAACATTCAAGTGGGTTAGTAATTGACCCTTGTTGTGCCATGCACTTACTGATATCAACATATATATATATATATATTGATATCAATAAGTTCATGGCACAACAAGTGTCAATTACTAACCCACTTGAATGTTAATATATATAATATGTATTTACTTTGTATCATAATTAATGTTGAATAGACATATTTAATAAAAATAATACTTCATCTGAAAATGCACAAAATACAATTAAGAAAAAAGTAACAAAACTGTTAATCATGTCTATACAATTTATAAAGAACTAACTTGTTCCTAGTTGAAAACAACTAGTTTTCATTAACAAACTAACAAGTTTCCGCCTATTTTTGATGGATCATGTCCTCAACTAAAATTCTAAAAGATGAATTCTAAGCTAGTTGCACAGAAAAATTATCACCCAATCTGAACTTTGAACCTCCTAATACATTATACATAGCCTACAGTGCATTAAAGCAATTGGCCATTTCACCATCTGAAATACAAATATTTTAAAAAGCCTCATTAAGCTGTTGTCTGTTGAAATATTAGGGTGTTAAAACATTTACTGTTTACTGCCTAATATTTTTTTAAATTTAAATGATTTTATAAAATTTTATACAAAAAATGATCAAAGCTAAACAATGCCCGGATTAGGTTTATTTAAAACAGATATCTGATAAAATGGATAGTTGCAATGAAAATGTGGTTTTCATAGCAAAGTAATTAATGTCAATACAAATTGAAATAACAACAGGTTGTAATGTTTAGTAAAATAAAAATAATTTACAAGTTAAAACGGAATTTACTGCCAGTATAAGAAATTAGTAATACTAGGCAGAAATTGTTTCATTTCATTAAAAATTAAATTAATAAATTTTTGTACTACAATAGTTACACGGTGGGCAAGGCAGAGTGACGTAGAAAACAAACAAAGATAAGTGAGCCGGACTGCTGTAAGCTGGGCAGAAATAAGCCGGAAAGAACGGGTTAAAAAGCAAGTACCGACGGTTTATTACTGAACTGCGAACTTATAAAAATTTTATAAGAGAGGGAAATTGGACAAATTTACAAATTTTGGAATTTAATAAATATGAAGATTTCTGCATTAGCAATTAGCTATGAATAAAATGTTACGAATAAGTTTTTCTGCTAAGATTAATAGTTTAAGAGTTATTAACCAATTTCTAAATTAGTAGTATTTGATGAATAAAAAAGGTTATAATTAAATTTAAGTGAACCAATTGTAAACTAGTTTAAGAACTGATACCATAGAATATAAGAACATTAGACTGAGTGTTAGGATTAGAAAAAAGGTGTTAAATGGTTCAAGACAAATGACCATATCGGCAGAAATAATAATTTTAAATTTAAATGAGAATGAAACTTTTAAGGAGGACAGGGTCCTAGTTTGAATAAAAATTAACTAATAAAAATAAAAGAAAACTTTAAAATATTTATCGTTAGAATAGTTCGTAAATTGAGATTATAACACTTAAATTCATAAAATCCAGAAATGTAAACCAATCTGGTGTAATGTTAAAAAATTAGAAAAAATAACTTGTTAAAAATTAACTAAAGGGTAGGAAAACAAATTAGGGCATAAATAGAAATGGTAAAACCTAAAATAGGTGCACAACAGCATATTTAAGAGACTATACAGATGACCGAAACAATTAAAAATACAAAAACTTGAATAACTTGGGAATTAAGAGGGATACAGCTTCCAATCAAGTTTTCAAGTATGCAGAAAAATATAACGAAGAATTTGATGGGTCGATTAAAGAAATCGGTCCAGTGAGAGAAAAGTTACAGCTGTTAACAAAATATCGAAAAATAAAGACTAACCTGACTACTTTATTGAGATAAAAATCTCTTCAAAATCAATTCACCTGACTTAATTAAAATATGTTAGCGAAATCAAAATACATATTAAAAAATTTAAGTTGCAAGGGAAGATTGTTGCATTCATCAAACCGATAAAAAATAACTGATTTAATAAATTAAATTTCAAAGGCTAAAATAGAATAAGATAAAATAAGGCAGTAAATTTCCAGTTTACAATTTTCCGTTCCTCAGCAGAAGAGAATTACATTGTTATTTAGTGACACACACACACACACGCACGTGCACACACACATGCACGCACGCACGTGCACACACACACACACACACACACACACACACACAATTAATTGTACATTTGAAGATTCTGTAACATTTATCAATAAGTAAAAATTAAACATAACTGTTAAGTTTATTTTAGAAGAAGAAATAAACCTTAAAAATTTAAGATTGAAAGATAACTTGTTTTGCTAACATCAAGTATATTTCAGAAGAAAAATAAATTCATTTGTAAACCTATAATTTAAGAACTGTATTAGTATATATACGAGTATATATACATAAATTTTCTAGAAGAATAAATAGAAATAATTTTGTACATTGAAATTTAATCGTTGTCATATTTAACAAATATACCAAACTACCGCAAAAGAATATCCAACACGCTGAATGAAGAACCGACAGACCTAAGATAGGTGGTTGTGTTGTTTTCCACTAATATTAAGAAAACACAAACATCTAAAACCCTGCAAGAATATACTGGATTCTTCAGGCCAGTATATTTGGGTCATTGTGTGGTGACTAACAGCAATTCACACCACGGCGTAACTGATCCTTAGAGAAGCAGGTGAAAATTAGTGTTAACTAGGATTGAAAAGAAATCACTAAATTTTCCACTAAAGGGGGAAGGTCACACTTTTCAACTTTATATAGTGCAACTCATAACAGTTCAAGTTGGCTTAACGAGAAAGGTAATGGCAAACTAGTTATCCTCAAGCTCTGCCTAAATGTTAATTCATTCAGATTGTATAGCCGTTGCTGTTTAAGTTAACGTTGCAAAGTGTGTGTGTGTGTGTGTGTGTGTGTGTGTGTGTCATAAAAGTGCTAAAGTGTAGTGTAGGATATAAAATATGATCTTGTTACTAAATTTACTTATTTAAACTACTAAAATGCTTCAATCATGACAAAGTTTGTTAAGCCTATTTGTATGTTATAATAAAGAAAAATTGATTTTTAAAATATCATTACACACATCAATTTTTGACTCTCAAAGAAATTCTTTCATCATTATATTCAGGAAAGTGTATAATTTTAATAAAATAATAGATTTCTTTATTATTGGTGGTCATGCATTTACATGACCAGCTTATTACTGGTATAATTAATTGTATAATTACAATTATTACAAATTTGTTAATCCATCTTTACAAAGAAAAATTAAACATGCTGTTGCTGATGAAATTTTATGAGGTGTTTAATTGCCTACCAAAATTTGTTTTAGGTTACTGTACAGCTTATAATTATATAGTTAGGTTTTTTTGTTGGCTAATTTAAATAACGCAAATATCATACTCTTTAAAATCCTGTATCATTCAATTAAAAACAAAATTTGAGGTTATGATTTTGTACTAGCTCTTACAATTTTAGATTTAGTAAAATTTTAAAAGTTAACACTAGTCTATTGTTCCTAAACTAACAATTAATACTTTTTTGTTCGTTAAAATTAATCTTCAGGTTATTTAAAATTTAGGTAAATATTCAACAGTAGGACACAACTTTTTTTTTTTACCAAAACGCTTTACTTCATGCTCAGATCCTATACATAAATAATAATCAAAAATAGAAAAGTGAAGAAATTAGAAAATCAAAATTTAAAATAAATTACTTCCATGAACTAAACAAAGGCACTGGTCAGTCTAATGAATCTCTGAACTGTGCACCTCAAGGTTTAATGTGATCCCTTACTCTCATTAGTATAACAATAAAGATGTTAATTATACGAAAGTTACAAAGGCGGTTTTCTTGTGAAAACGCTTTACTTAATGCTGATAAATAATAATCAAAAGTATAAAATGATAAAATTACTGAGAGATTGAAAAATATCAAAATAATTAGATATTTCTGCAATTTCAGATAATTTACTGAAGTTATGATTTTTAATTTTTTTTTTTTTTTTTATTTAGTTCCTTATTGAATTAAACAATATTCACCTGCAAAAGATTAAATTTCCTATGATGAGTTACGATTTTGTGCAATTCTTAAGGGAATTACATTTTGATGTCTTTGCTGTTTATGCCGCATAGAGCGACATCAATGTTAGATGCACTACGCCAAATGTGTTGTTGCTCTTGGTCACCAAGTAATGTTCATGTGTTATTTCTTTCTTGTTCATGCAGTTATATTCTTTCTTATTACTTAAATATAAATATGGCACTCAAAGAATTCACCATTTTTACAAAGCAATGTTTGCTTTATATTCACTATAATAACACTCATTACAAAAGTTAGTAGTTTTAATGGAATACTACTTACATACCCAACAACCGAGTCAAATTAGGTCACAACCACCGAGTTATTAGCCTCGGTTTTTTTTAAGGAAATGCATATTTTTTTTTTATTAATAACACGCATTTAAGTAATTATTTTTCTAATGAAAAACATGTTACCTACTTTCGCACGGTAGTGATTTTTAGGTTATATGAATAACTTTTTATTTTCCATTTTTTCAAACATACTGTTATTTCTGCACTACTATATTTTATATTTATTACTTTTGGGTATGTAATAAAGCATTCTGGCAAAAAAATTATGAAAACTGACAAATCATGAGAAAGAAAATTACCTAAAATTATCTTAATAACATAATCAATAATATTGTGCCAAAGTTACTAAAAGAAGCAATTGCAAATAGCAGCTGCCACTCATTGATACTATCCTGGTGGTATTGGCAAATGAAATTTTGCACATTTCATGCAATGTAGAAGGCAATGATTGTATAAAATCACAACTTATTGTAAGAAATTTAATATTTTGCAGATTAATATCACTTAATTCAATAATACAATTGCTAACAGAACAAAAATTACTTTAAAGGCATCAACATATTTTTTTTGCTATTGAATAAATATATTAGGCTATAGCTTCTCTTTAATTTAAGTCTATATACATTTAAACATGAGCCTATTTCTGTCTTTTCACAATTCTTTAGCCAAGGACTTGCATAATATTTGATTTTTAATGATTTTTTTTCCTTGTATTATGTGTTACGATTAAATTTATTATGACAGATTATGATTTTTAGCCATTTATTACTAACCCATAGTCTGCATTCATATTTACTTTGTATAATATAATAAATTTACTAAGCTAGATCAATACACAGTTTATAATAACTCATTTATTATTGTGATAATTCTTTGTAGTGGAAAACATTAAAAAAATGACTATTTGTAAACTTTGCAATTTGTCTCTTTTTGTCAGTTTAGGTTGGAGTTACGGTAGTATTATTAAATTCCTTATAAATCGTGGCTTCTTTAAAGAACCTTATCCGTGTTCAACTGAGTTTAACATCCAAGTAAAGTTAGCATATAAAGTTGTTTTTTTAACATATAAGTTGTTATAAGCATATAAGTTGTTATATTCCTTTCATTATTTACACACATTCCATTTAACACAAAACAGCACAGTTGAGTTAGGTTACACACACAATAGCCGAGAGGTTAGGTTAGAGTTTGTTTTTTTAAAATTATATTTTCATTATTAATAACTCACATTAAATATATAGTTTTCGCCATTAAAAACATGTTTCTCACTTTTATGCGATATTCATTTTGAGGCACAACCACAAAGTTTTCAATAACGGCAGCCATTTTTTCAATGATGTTTTCACTACAAAAACTACCACGATAATAAATGATTTATTATAAACTGCGTATTAATCTAGTGAAGTAAATTTATCGTACAAAGTTAACATACAAGTAAACATGCAAATAAATTCATGCAAAGTAAATATCAATGGCATCAGAATATAGGTTAGGAAGACAGGTTAGTAATAAATGACTTAAAATCATAATTTATTATACATTTATTGTAACTAATTTAATTCTGCATCTTAAAATGCCTCAAGGAATGATACAACACATAATATAAGCAAAAAAATCGTTAAATCATGACTTTTACAAAAAGTTTGTTAGGATTACCAAATAATTTTTTTCGAATTTGTTAATTTTAAAGTTCAGGTTATTTATATACAAACCTAGTTCTTCCCATTTCTCATGTAAGTCTAACAAACGGCATAGTGCTTTTCTTTCCGGGTAGGGAAGATTATAGATCCGCATTAAATAATTATCTGAATCCATTTTTTAATATTTATGATTTAAAAAATTTCTAGACAATATAAAACACTGTCATTATAATTAGTTATTCCGAGAAGATATCCTTCCAAACAGAACTCAAACTTTAAAACCACTGTCTGATGCCTACTAGAGATGGGTAAGAAAACTCCAAACTGTTAAAACTAATTGTTATTTTATTTACGAAAAACAAACTGTTTTGTCAAACGGAAACTAACAGTTTGAAATGTTTGAATTGGACTGGATCGTTATTTGTTAAACAAGGAACAACAGTTTGGACTTCCCCAACACCTACGTTGAACTGTTTGGGCGTTGTCAAAGTTTATCTCTATTTTTTAAACGAGTTGTTTGAAAGTTTTAAATGTAAAATTTGTTGTTCAAACATTTTTTAAACTGTAAAAACAGCCATAATTGTGTTATATATTAGTTTTTCTCCGTAGTTTACTTTGTGTTTAGAAATTTAAAACTATTTAGTGAACAATTTTGAAAGTTTTCCTTTACTTTTTTTAATGTTTTTAGAATTAAGTGCATAGTTTTTAATTATTTATTGGATGTGTGGACTTTTTAAAATTCACAATATCAACTCTTGTATATATCTTGAATAATTTTAAGATATTTTAGAACTTTTTCCAAAATTTTGCGAAATATAGGCTACATCTCAACATAATCAAATCTTTTAGTGTCACATGTTTTAAAATTATGGCTAACTATCAAAGAAGTATAATTTGGAACTATTTTTCTAAAATTGACAATGTTTTCATATGTATATATGAATGTTGACAATGTTTTCAATGTTGGCTTTTTGCAATATATGTAAAAAAACCTTATCTTATAAATCCAGTGTGACTAATTTGAAAGGACATTTACAGAGAAAACATGTTTCTGTATACACAGAGTTAATTTCTAGGACTGTTGGAGAAACAATTAATAATTGGGAAGAAATTGTAGATGTGCCGACAAGCAATGCATCTACATGTAGTGTACCGGTATTACCTTCTATAACTACAGAATATGAAAACCCACAACCTGTTAAAAGACAGAAATTAATGGGATCATATATTTTTTAAAATATTACACCTAACAAAAAAAAACTAATTGATCGTGATCTGATTGATTTAATTATTTTAGATTATCAGCCTTTCTCCATTGTAGAAGATGTTGGTTTTTCTAAATTAATGAAATGGATTCCCGGATATGAACTTCCAACTAGGAAAACAATTTCTTCAGTTATGATTCCGATACTGTAAAGGAAACTGTTTTTCAGGAGGCAAAAACAATTTGCATTACAACAGATCTGTGGACCTCCTGCGTAAATGAGAGTTATTTAGCAATTACTGACCACTACATTACAAACAATTTTGAATTTAAAACAATATTAATTCAATGTTGCAATTTACCAGGAAATCACACAGCTGTGCATTTATCCCAATCAATCAAAGAAATAATAAAAAATTGGCATATTGAAAATAAAATTAATTTTAGTGTTTCCGACAATGCAAGCAATATTACAAATGCTCTGGAAGATATTTTAAAACTAAAACATTATGGCTGTTATGCACGTAGTCTGAATTTAATTGTACAAGAGTCCCTTAAAGTAATTCTACCAGTTACAGAAAAAATTTAAAAAATTGTAGGGCACTTCAAAAGGAGCTGTTCTGCAAATGAAAAACTTTTAAAATATCAGCTATCAAATGGTTGCTCACAATCAAAACAGTTAATAAATGATGTTGCCACAAGATGGAATTCAAAATTTTATATGTTGAAATGTTTTGTTGAACTAGAAGAAGCAATCAGGGCAACTATTGCTTTACTCGATAAAGATCTGCCAGTAATAACTGTTGAGGAGTGGCAAATTTGTAAGCAGATCTGTGAAATACTGAGTCCATTTGAAGAAATGACAAAATCAATGAGTGGTGAGAAGTACATGACTGGGAGCTCAGTAATTGTTGTCACTAGATGCCTGAAAGGTATTTGTGAAAAATTATAAAAAAATCAGTATTATGATGCAGCAAAAAACGTTATTAAATCTTTAAAAAGTGGACTTAACGAAAGATTTAAAAAGATTGAACAAAGTAATACCTTTGCTCTCTGTACACTATTAGATCCGAGGTACAAAAGTCATGTTTTTCAGGACCAGTCAGCCTTAGAAGAAGCCAAGAAAAACTTTGTTATTTAGTCGTTCAACTAATTGAAAAATATAGTAAAACTAGCTGTAGTCCAGTTACACATCAACCATCTACATCTACATCAGTTGTAAATCCTATACCTCTACAGAGTAGCATTAGTGTCTGGGTAATTTTAAATGAAATAATGGCTGATATGCATCCACAAACTATCAATAGTACAGCAAGAGCAATAAAGAAAATAGACAGCTACATGAACGAAGACGTTCTACCTCAGATAAATGATGCTGGTGAGAATAATTGTCCACTCCATTGGTGGAAAATGCATCAACATATTTATCCTAATTTGGCAAAACTTTACAGGACCAGATGCAACATACGAGGGTTGATCAAATATAAACGAGACTGACTTTCTAAAAACTTTTCCGTTGGACATTGAACTCTAAAGGGTGGGGTTTCAGGTAGCCTGGGAGGTTTGGGACGGGCGTAGACGGGCAACATTTCCGTTCGGACCCTTCAGTATAAAACTATACAATGAGTGAGAGTGACGTGTACGTTTCCGTGGAGCAGAGTATTATTATTAAATTTTTGGCCAAGGAGGGGGTCAATCCGACTGAAATCTTTCGTAGATTGACGGCTCAATACGGGGAAAGGACCCTGTCAAGAGCTCGCGTTTTTGCTTGGCACAAGGAATTCGCCGAAGGACGGGAAGCAGTAGAAAACCTCAGCCATGATCGTCGCTCGACCACTTCCGTCACGGACGAAAACATTGATGCTGTTCGGAAGCTCCTGGACGAAGACAGACGTATATCGCTGCGATTTATTGCAGATGAACTCCAGTTGAGCTATGGTAGCGTTCAAAAAATCGTTACATCAAACCTGGAACTCAGCAAAGTATCTGCAAGGTGGGTTCCACGAATTTTGACCGACGTTCACAAACGGAATCGTTTGGAGATTTGCCAGCGACTATTGACCCAATTTGAACGAGATGGTGAGGCATTATTAAACCGGATTGTCACCTGTGACGAAACATGGGTTCACCATTACACTCCCGAGTCGAAACAGGCAAGTATGGAGTGGCAGAAGAGAGGGCGCCTCTGAAGGCCAAATCACGATTGTCGGCCGGGAAGGTAATGACCACTGTATTTTTCGACAATCAAGGCGTCTTTCACGTCGATTTCCTCCATCAACGACGCACAATAAATGCACAATATTATTGCGATGTTTTAGAGGCCGCAAAACAGTCTTTTCGTAGGAAAAGGAAATCTAAACCGGCGAGAAACGTCATTCTTCTTCACGATAATGCCCGACCACATTCGGCGAACGCTACGAGGCTTAAACTCGATCAAATTGGCTGGGAACCAATGGAACATCCCCCATACAGTCCAGACTTATCACCCTGCGACTATCACCTGTTTGGGCCACTCAAAGAGGCGCTTGGAGGCCAGCGTTTCGAAGACGATTCTGCGGTGGAGACCTTCGTGCTCCAATGGCTCAATGAACGCCCGAGAACTTTTTACGAAGATGGAATTAAAAAACTTCCAATCCGGTGGGAAAAATGTGTTACTCGTGCGGGAGACTATGTAGAAAAATAAGTTGTATCAAGAATAATTTGTAAGTAAGCAATAATTTTTTTAAAAAATCAGTCTCGTTTATATTTGATCAACCCTCGTAGTTGCAACGTCTGTACCTTGTGAGAGGCTATTCTCAAAGACTGGATATCTGTTAAGTGAAAGACGGACACGATTAACCTAAAAAAAGGTAGAAATGATTATGTTTCTGAATGGAAATTCAGAAATTATAAAAGAGTAACTTTTTATCATTGTTATATGTATTTAAAAGTGAAGAACCTGTTTTTTGTGATGTTTCCATATTACAAACATTTTACCTTTTTTTTTATACAGAGCTAATTTTCTTTAAAAACATTTGTTTTGTTAAATATGTTATTACAATAAACTTCATATTTTTTCTGTGTTGTAAAATGTAAATATATGTTTTTAAAACACAACATTTTTTAAAATCTAAAATTTTTAAAATCATTGACTTATTTTTTTGCTAATGTTAATATTAATAACCTATAACAACGTAATTTTAATAATCTATAATTTTGTAACTATATAGAGCTAATTTTATTTAAACATATTTGGCCTATGTTCTTATTATTATATTGTACTTATTAAGGTTACTTTTCTCAGTGTTGAAAAATGAAAACCTACTTTCTCCCAAATAAAAATATGACAGTAACATCTCACATAACCTAATTTTAATACATAACCTAATTTGTAAATACATAACCTAATTTTATTTAAACGTATTTTTTATATATATTATCAATCATCAATATTTTTTAATCAACTAAAAATATTCTAAATTGTTTGCATTTCAGTAAATATGCAAAGGCTATTTAATGGCATACATATATATTACGTTTTGAGAATGTAATTTAATTATTTTTTTCTAAATGTTTTACACCCAAAAACAGTTAAGGACATGGTGGTAACGGGTATGAAAAAGTAGTCTTAGAAAACTGAACGTTTGTACTTATGTTTTAGCTGCTAATACACTTGGAGTTTCATTTTTCTATACCTGTTATTTCAAACTGTTTTTCAAACAGTTATTTTTTTCTAACAAACTGTTCGTTGATATTTTTTAAAAATAGCAGAAGTTCCCATCCCTAATGCCTACTACCTTCTACCTACTAACATGACAAAATTCCGTAAAACCTACTTTGACAATCTTCACAACCTAGTAGAGGTGGGTAAGAAAACACCAAACTGTTAAAAAAAACTGCTTTTCAATATACGACAAACAAACTGCTTTTTCAAACGGAAACAAGCAGTTTGATTTGGACTGGTTCGTGATTGATTAAACAAGGAACAGCTGTTGGGACTTCCCCACCACCCACGTTCTATTCAAACGTTGCCGCAGGCGCTAAAACTTTTTTCCTGCTGCTTTTCTTCAACCTCCTTTTATGCTTTTCCCTTTATTTCAAAGCTTCTTGTTGCTTGTAGTGAAGTAAGAACAGTTTGGGCGTTGTCAATGTTTATCTATTTTGTTGCGGGTTGTTTGAAAGTTTTAAATGTAAAATTTGTTGTACAAACATTTTTTAAACTGTAAAATCAGCCATAATTGTGTTTTATATTAGTTTTTCTCCGTAGTTCACTTTGTCTTTAGAAATTTAAAAATATTTAGTGAACAATTTTGACTAATGTTGAGTAATAACATGTAAATTATTACTACACTTATAAGGATTTTTTCTAAATGCTTTACACACAAAAACAGTTAAGGGAATGGTGGTAATGGGAATGAAAAAGTAGTCTTAGAAAACTGAACGTTTGTGCTTTATGTTTTAGCTGCTAATACGAGTTTTAGTTTTCTAAACCTGGTTTTTTCCAACTGTTTTAAAAAGCAGTTTTTTTCTCAACAAGCAGTCTGTTGATATTTTGTAAAAATAGCAGAAACGCCCACCCCTATTGAATACACAACACAGTAAATTTGCGTATTATCGGAACTGCAGTGTTGCTACCTGTTTCTTCACAGCCAATACTTTTAAATATTCAAAACTTCTCAGCGTTTTCGTGACGTCATAAGTCTTAGTCCAACAACCACAAAGACAACATTTTAAATATAGAAATAGGTTCTTTTTCTTTTTTCACCGGCGAAAAACCAATAAGGTTATTATCGAAGTTAGAAATAGAAGAGATTTTTGAACTTATCAGTTAAGGTTATTTATTAATCATTATACTGTATGTATCATTATACTGAATTCTGTTTTTATATTATAACGTTTTTATTAAGTCACAATTGGTTTTGTCCGGGTGGAATTTTGCAATCAATTTTAAAATAACTTCCCGATGAGCTAGAGGTTTGAAATTTTGTATACAGCTCTAAACTCGATGATAATGCAATAACATTGGCTTATTTATAAATATTTAATAGTACTATGGGCACTATTATTGAAATTGTTTGACCATTAACTGCTTTAGTATTGACGGAGTGTTATGAAAGTGAGGCACTCCTCAATACTAAAGTTGTTAAAAATAGGCTATACATATATAAAATGGACATTACTCAATCACGTAATCAAATATAACATACATTCACGTTACTGCAGTAATTTAAAAATACATTCTTAATGATATACTAGCACAAAGGAACATAATAACTTTCATATGAATTATAATATACTGTTATTGTTTTATGTTTATTAAGAATACGATATATGACGTTACAACATTTTCATATTAGCGCTGTGAGACTGAATACATTTTACAAGGTATTGATTAAACGGTACAGTACTGTAATTATATTATAACTTCCATAGATTAACTACTAAATACGTAATTTAATAGTTTATTTTTAAAGCTCTTTTATTAATTAAAAGTTAATGACATTAACTTGACATCATTTTTTTTTTAAAAATATTTTGTTCAATATTCCAGTACTCCTTTAAAGAACTACATTCTCAATAGACATTACAGTTCAACTACTCAGTAAACGTTTTGCGCGAGAATTCCTAGCGCATATAGACTAATTCCCCTCCAGCTCCCTCCGTCAGTCCAGTCGGAAGAAAAGGAGGAAGCTATGGTGAGAGAGTAGGAACACGACCTCTCACTTACACATTTCTTTCTCTGTCCCACTGGTGTTTTTAGCAGGTCGTTTTCTAAGCGGCTGACTACATTAAAAATAACTAAACGATTTACTTGTATAGATATAATACGATAGTTTAGGCTAGATATAAGTATGCCTTCTAGCTGTTAGAGAGAGAGAGAGAGAGAGAGAGAGAGAGAGAGAGAGAGAGAGAGAGAGAGAGAATTTTTAGTAGTAATCAAGATATACTCGTAATATAACAAGAAAGTTGAAATAATTGGTATGACAACACAACCGATGCAAACGCGATTAGACAAAGATAGGTGCCCCAAAATTATTCCTTCTCTATCTCTTTATCCGCATGACACTTTTGCAGCATTTAACCTAGTCTATTTTATATTACATTTATTTAGTACTCCACAAGATCAGAGCAAGGATTGTCACCGTATACGAACAAGCAGTTCCAATTCTCTAACTTTCAAAATCGTTACAAGTATTTAGTAGTTAATCTATGGTTAACTCGTTCCAATCCACATCGTTTCAACTCCTGTTCCCTTCCAGCCCAATAAAGAATTTTTGGCACGCTTTCCCCCGCAACGATAAGGTGAATTGGTGCTCCTACGACCCGAACTGTGTATCATGTAAGTTAATTACGAAAAGTGAAAATATTTTATGACTACAAGGATAAAATTTGGTTATATACCTTAATTTGTAGGTAAATATTGTATCTCATGGTAATTTAACATTTTTTATATTCCAAATATCATAAATGAGAAATGAAAAAATCGAAAGCAACAGGCGAGAGTGAAGGGGTTGACCATCAAAGCTGACAAGGTTTTCCCCAATAATAAATAAATGCAGGACTACAATAAAATTACGTTTACGTTTTCTCTAAATAATACCTGCAGTAAACATTATATTTTGGATGTGTTGTGGGATGCGGTGTGTGTTTCTACCAACCTTGAAGCGAGTGGACCGGATGCCTTCCAGACTTTCAACAAGACCGGGTGTTGTCCTTCCTGGAAGGCGAAAGACGTTACACTTAAAACACAGTTCTCTCCCTACTCAACATGAAATCATGAAGGTGAAATAATATATTGCAACAAAATATTTAATGCCTTGTTTATCTTTATAGCCATTATATATTTTACACCATTATATATATTTAGGCCCTTTATGTTTTCACAGGGCCTACATTAAAATTGCTTATTGCATAAGCATAATAATATTTTGAATTATCAATCCAATTTGGAAATTTAAAATACCAATTACACAGATTTTAACGCTGACTACGATGGTGTTTTGAAATTATATTTTCAAAAAAGTGTAGTATAAACTAAATCCTACAATTTTTATAAACAAAAAATTTAATGGGCTCAAATTTTAAACGGATATGCTGGATAACGAACCAATCAAGTTTGAAATAACAAAAATCGGATCAAATTTGTGAATACATAAATGTAATTTTCAATTACAAATCAAAGCCGTGTTCTTGGAGTCAGTATGGATGCATATTTTATAGTCCCAGTTATTATAGTAATAACAGCTGCAAGCTCATTTTGTAAAAATTCGCTAAACAATAAGTCTAAACGTTCTTAAGGGACCGTTAAAATATTAATTAATTTATTGATAAGAAGACTTAAAACTGATATAAAAGGTAATAATACTATATATGTACTGTTATAGGCAAGGTTTAGGCCTATAATTGAATAGTTATGGCTATTTTAACATCGGTCGTGGTGTAGCCACGTCAACGGTTCCCAAATTTTTGTCATGGGATCCACCTCCAACCTGAATTTATTTCGCGACCCACTATAACCTACACACACACACACACACACACACACACACACACACACACACACACACACACACACACACACACACACACACACACACACACACACCATAACATATTTTTTTTAAAGTACATCCAATTTTATATTAGAAAAAAGAGGACCACAAAAATAAAATAAAATAAAACTCTTTAATTTTGTTCGTGTCTAATAATTATAGTTCACCAGAAGAAAAGAGAAAGTGGTGTAAAAGTGAGTTAAAATTTTGTATAACATTTTCTTTTATCTTCTGACGAAGTGTAGTTATTATATATGAAATATAAAGAGTTTTATTATTTCCTTTTATTTCTCAAACACATTCGGCCCAGATAGAGGAATGTCGTAGTTCCAGTAGTAGCGCGAGACCAGCACGGTTGCATTGTCCTATCGCTCTGTTCACTTTATTTCGAAAATATCTGTTTTGTTTATAACTTTACAGTTGGCAGTTACATGTTCAATTTTCTAATTTTTACACTAAAAAGTTTTAAACCACGACCCACTAGTTGGGTGGCTACCCGTAGCTTGTTGACCGCTTGCCTATATTATGTTTGTAAAACTATCAAATAATAATGTGCTATTACATCTAATATTATGATCCAGTCACGGTGATAAAGGGTCCTCGATACTCGATACGGTGCTCCGGCTTCCTGGGTATGATTGTAAATAGCTTTAGGCTATTTTAAATGCACTATCGAGAATGGTGCACTATCGAGAGTAGTATACTTTATTTACTAGGTTTTTAAAATTACGATTTTGTGCCAAATTTGAATCAAAATTTGTTTAATTATAGATTGCCGTTACAAACGGTATTGTTTTACGTCCGTTTCTTTGTGGCTAAGCAAGGTGAATATTGGTAGTAAAATTTCTACAAATCTGCATATCGAAAATCTTCAACGAAACAATATTTTTTTAGAAATGAAGTGTGAAAGAGATTCACAGAGTGAGTGGTGTAAATTCTATTAGAAATAATCGCAGAACGCTGGTGATAGAAGCGAATTTTCAAAAGTATTTTCCTTTTACTCTTTTTAAAATTCGTATTTCACTATCATAATAAACATTAAAACCTGCATATATTAAATTTTCAAATTTCATTGAATTCATCAAATTCATTTTCAAATTCATCAATTCATGAAATTCATTTTCTCAATTTGAATGTATTTTGAAAATTTAACATGCTAATTCAAGCAGACTTTAACGTTGATTTCGTTGATGAATTTAGGTTTTAGAAAAAATGCGCAAGGTTAACGAGTTTCGATTTCTTAAGATTTCTAACAGTAGCCATTCTGAAACTGTTTAACGGATTTTGCTGGTTGCTAAGTTTGACTCAAATGTGACCAAAACTGTGAACGTACATACGTTCTAAAAAGTGCTAACGTACATACGTAAAACGTTTAATCAAAAAGTGATTTTTAGGTTAGGATCAGACTCATTTCAAATGTCGGGTTTGGTGCTTACCATGATGTCCTGCTTCAATAACTCAAATTCCAATAAAAATTTGCTAAAAAAAGTAAACTGAAACAGAAGGGTTTAGAGGGAGCAGGAAATATGAACCGAATTCCCGGTTTTTTTCTTTAGCGATGTAGTCTCAAGACTGTAGGCCTACGCAGTTTTCCGTGTGAGGAACGAATGTATTATTTTCTTAATATAAAAATGTTTTTATTTGCATTATAGTAACCGCCGCACGCACCTGTCTCGCTGATGTGATAGAAGCGAATTTCCAAAAGTGCTTTTTTCATCCTAAACGATTTTGGAAATTCTGATTTCATAATCGTGAACAGAATTAAAATTTGCCTATTATAATAAACTTTCAAATACCATTGAAAGGAACCCTGACTGCAGTAAAATCAAGTTGTTATTTCTCCAGATTTCGAAACAGTTTATGCAGTTTTTAACGCTAATTGCGATGGTGAAGTAAGATTTTCAACAATATTTAAAACAAAAATTTAAAAAGTTTCAGTCTAAAATTGCGAACGTAATCGTGTAATCAGCGTTAAAAACTGCATAAATTAGCAGTTTGAATTATCAAAACCGTTGAAATTAAAGAAATTTCATTTATCGACGGTCAGGATTCATTTTCGTATTTTCAAAGTAATTTAAAAGTTTAAAAATGCTAATGTATGAAAATTATACTGTTGATTATGATGGTGAAACCAGAATTTCCAAAAAAAGTTTACAATGAAGAAAGTACTTTGGGAAATTCGTTTCCATCACGTCAGCGAGCCAGTGAATGCCGTAATTATAATTTTTTTTCAAAGTCCATTTTCCAACACATTTTTAATTCTAATTTGGACTGCACCAATCATTCTGAATTCTTACACAAATTGACATTTTTGTATAACCTGTATTGCAATACCGTATTTCCTCTAAGTTATTCTGTTCGTTATATAAGTGTGCAGGCAGTCAAACATACTGTAGAAATTATACAATTATTTAAATTGTTCAAAATATAACAGAGTGTTTGTAATTTGAAACTTTTCCAAGCGTTTTGCAAAGATTGTCTAGACCTTTTTTCAGACAGCTTTTGTAGGGACATAAGCATAATACATTCGACTGAATAGGTTATACAAATAATAAACAGATTTTATTATTAGAAATGGTCAAAGCAGTAAGTGGGGTGGCTCACAGATAGGAGAGGGGTGTCCCGTAGTTACAAAAAAATATCGTGTGTGGTATTATTCTATATATTAGCAGTAAATCATATTTTACACACAATCATTAAGTAGACCTAATATAAAAGACAAGAATAGGGGTACTGATCTGGGTGGGAGGAAGCCCCATTCCACTTTAGCACTCCTAGGCATACTGTACAAATGGTAGAGATCGTACTTTCTGCGGTGTGGTGGGGGAAGGAGGGTTAGAGCGCAGGCAATAATTTTGTGTTGTTCTTTAAATACAATAAAATTTTAATCACTCAACTGCACAAACAGTACAAACTTACATTCCACACAAAACCACAACAAGTATTTTTTTAAATCTGAAAATATACGTACGTCTCCTTTCCCCAAAGTTCGGACTCATGCAAGTTGCACAGTATGCCTATAAACTCGTATCAGTTGTGCTGCATACTTATTTCATTTGTGGGTTTAGGTTCGTAAGCTTGAGTGATGACAACCCTAGATGAATAGTCAAATTATTATATTGTTGTATTTAATAGTGAATGAGTTGAACAACAGAAAATGAGTAAAATAAGAGAATCAAAAGTCTAGCATATTAAAATTACTGTAATTTATAATGCTCAACCAAATCAACACGAAGTATCAACAATTTAAACATTTATTTTTTTAATTTTTTGAATCAGTAATAGCAAACGCATTGTATGAGAACTTTCTTGAACTAAGTAATTAGGTAATAACGTAATAGCAATGTGTAAAAATGAAATAACATTATTATTTGGGACAACTAATTAATAAAGTAATCACATTAACATATATTTTTGATGAAGTAATCATTTTCTAATCGGAAATAACTTTGGTATCATTGCTATAGGTCTATTTAGATCACAACATATGAAATTAGGTTATTTTAACACCAAATATGTGACCCCAATACCAATGTTTGTTAGGAAAGAATCTTGAAATACTGCATAGTACATTAGGTTAGAAAATAATTGTTTTTAAATCAATAAAAATTACTTACGAGTAAAATGAAACTATGTCATTGTGAACACTGAATTCCACTATTTTCATGAATTCCAGTTGTGTGAGTGGTTTATTTCATTTACAGAACGTTAAATAAACCACTCACACAACTGTAAACTAAATCTAGTTTAGTTCATTGGATTCTGCCCTTTTAAAATTGTTGAGAAACAGACTAATCAAAATTCAGTGATCTCATCTGTGCAGTATTTTAAAACTGTTTTTTTGAAATCGTAGGTTGACTGATTTTTAAGATTTCTAATGTAGGGGAAAGTAGGGTAAGATGACGAACTCTGTTTTTTTCTAATTCAGTCAAAGGTAGCAGCACCTAAGTAGACATATTGGAGACCCCTGTCGGATTGTTACTGTAGCTCCTATATTTTATACCAGTTCAGTGAGTGTAGTGTGCAGTGACAAGAGGAATTTGATTTTTCAGTGTTGTTGTGTATATTTTGAACTTTTCAAGTTAAGGTATTGTACAAATACAGTAAGTTGTTGTTGTTTCTTTATGAAATATCCTCAAAGTACATATAATAACGTAAAAAATTATGTGCAGTGTAGTTTGTTTATGATGAATTAAAGTAGTAATATACAAATTTAAAAACAAAATGGTGATGTGGGGTAAGATGATGAACGCAGTGTGGGTAAGATGATAAAGCGTATTCCATTTCGTCATCTTACCCGACATGGTAATTTTTGTATCTTACCTATCTTTTATTAATTATAATAATCATTTAAACAGCATTGAATTATTTCAATATTAACATTATAGTAACATTGTTATTATAATAAAAGATCATTTGAATATTTTTTATTGCTTCAGGGTTTCTACTGCATTATGCCTAGAAAATATGTTATAAAAACTGAATGAGGTATTGGAAAAAATAATCCATGACTGCAGCTCTTACAGTAGTAAGAAAGAAGACCATAAAAATGATGCAGCACAAAAATATAATTTACCTAAGGCAACACTTAGGCAGTATTTTAAAAAGAGGCTTGTTGCACTACTGATGTTGAAAACAATCAATTGGATCCTGCTGCTACTGGTATTCTGCAGCCCATTTTCTCAGCTCTTAGTTCCTCACCTTCTCTCAATGATCCACAAACCCCTATTTCTTCACCTTTTTCACCACAACCATCAGCTTCCTTATCACCACTTCCCCCAGCACTTCTTATTTCCCCATTTCCTTCTCCCCAACCATCAATTTCTTTATCATCACTGCCTCAACAGTTTTCTTCTTCCTCAGTTCTTTCTCTACAGCCATCAACTTCTTTCTCTTTACTTCCTCCACAAGGAACTTCCTTCAGTAGCCAGCAAGAAACCTTCCAGAAAACCAAGAGAGAAACTGCCTTTGTATCACCGTTGTGGAACCTCTGTGAAACATGCCATTGAAAAAAAAGAAAGAAAAAGAAATGCTAGAGCTAAGAAAAAAGGAACGAATGAAAAGGAAACATGAAAAATTAGCAAAGAAAACAATGTGTGCTAAACGATCAAAAATAATAAAAAAAGAAAAAACTGCAGAGCCGGAACTAGACTTCTCATCTTCAGAAGAGCTTTCAGAAAACGAAATTCCTTACATGGAAGAAGATGAGTATAGCATTCAAACAATAATAGAAGAAGCAGAAGGGAAAGAATGTATTCACTGTGGAGAGCAAGGGAAAGATGAAGTTTGGTAACAGTGCTTCAAATGCAAATCTTGGGATCATGCTGCGTGTTCCGGTTGGGATGACAATGAAGCAAAAATTAAACCCTGGAAATGCGATTTTTGTATTTGAAATTTATTAATATTTAAAAAAATATTTTATCTAAGTTTTTAAATTTTTCTTTCAGTTTTAGATAGTCTTTAGTCTTTTTAACATATTTATAATATGTGAATTAAAATAGTTACTCAGTCATTATTATTTGAATAAAGTTTTTACTATAACATGAATTATGTTCTTGATTCGTCATTTTACCCACCGTGCTTCGTCATCTTACCCCACATGTGGGGTAAGATGACGAACATGTTCTTTTTGAAAAGGATATGTTATTTTGATATTTGAGAAGGGATGGTCGGCATTTCAATTAGTAAAGATAAAGGTTGAAAGACATTTTCCTAAAAATTTCAGCTTTGTAAAGCACTAACATAACCCAAGGAAAATATTTGAAGCTTAAGTTAGTCATCTTACCCCACCTTCCACTATATATTACAATGGAATACATTATATCATATTTTTACAAAATATATAGATATTACATAACATACTGATATAATATTGTAATTACAAGTTTTTATATGCTAGGTACCCTAGAAATATTTGTTTATTATTAATTAATGATAACATAGTACAGTTCATTCTTAAATTTTTTTCGTCTTGTATAATATACAAAAAAAGTGTACAAAAAGGATTATTGTAAAAATTTTGATGTTTTAATTTTTTATTGGGAAAATTAATTAATTATGAAATATATGTGTACACTACTGAAATAAAAAAATCTTCTTCTAAGTATAATTACTTAATACAATAATTACTTAAGTATAATTATTTAATAATATATAATATAAATTATGCATACAAATAATAGATAGCTAGTTCTAATAAATCTAGAAAGCATCCTTTTTACTTATCTATCTCTTAACTTACCTACCATGCTTGTTCATTTTTTGGGAATGATGGTGTCTTTCAGTGTCAATGAAAAAACTTTCCTAATTTATATGGGAATATCGTTTAAAGAACTTTTGAAATTTTGGTTAAAATCTTGGGACTTAGAGATACTGAACAGTGATAACTTACTGAGTCCTTGGATTTTATCATAATTTGAGTTCTTTGCTGGTTAATAACACAACCAAGTCTTGTCAGCTACTGATAAAGCCCAATTCCATAAAGATAGATATTTAGTTGATTATTTAATAGGAAAATCATTTAGTTCTAGTGTATAAGCTATAATAATATGTTCTTTTCTTATATTCAATATGGAATTATTTTCTGACTGATGAACAAACTTTATTTTTATGAATACAATTTTTACTTAGTTTTACTTTGTTAAAAAAAAGTTGTCTAAAATTATTAGATATTGTATTGCCATTAGTACTATAGGCTTCATTACTGTAACCTATGTAAGAATTTGAATTATGTCCTATTAATTTTGTATTAGGCAAAAATACATGTGGGCTATTATTTCTTACTACATTAACTTAAACAATTTTACTAAATTAGTTAGCCTATTTAAGTAAGTTAACTAGAGGCTACAAATATAAGTGGTGAAGTGAAACAACTAATAATACAGACAGGCTACAAATAGCCTAGAGTAGGCTAGAGACCTATAAGTTTGGTTGGCAGTTTAACATTTTATTACTTACAATATTATTTTTTTTAGCCCATACAAATATTTTACTGTTATTTCTTCAAAATATATTTAAAAATATGTCTTCATAATATGAATCAAACTTAACAAGCACAGTTGCAATGACACCAAAACTCCAAGTGAGTAATTTACAATAAATTTGTTGATGTGTTTGTAAACAATTTTTTTAACTACTTATATCAAACTGAAAATAGTTGTAACAAAATAATATTTATTTAAAGTTTTTTTTAAAGAAATTATATTGAAATAAGGCACATCATTTATGCATAGTCTGATAAATAACAAACAAAATAATTTAACTCATGATTTTAAATTTTGCTAATTGTTTTCTATATTCTTCATTATTTTAATAACAAATTAAAATAATTTTATTTGAAGTTTTTATTTCGTAATCAAAATGTTCAATCTGTTTACACAGGCATTGCGACCGCGAGAACAGGAAAGAAATATTGCCCTACAAACTGAGAGTAGGTGCAAAAGGACTACAGTCAACCCATAGTCCACTAAAAAAATAGTCTAAATATGCCAGAGCAATTACTTAATTTTAGGTGAGTCAATTACATATTGTAATGTAGATCTTATCTCGGTGTACTATATAGATAACAAACATTTTGGCTTTAAAATTAATTTTACAAGTAAGAATTTAATAGCACACTAATTGCTTGTAGATGTAAATTAATGGGTAATGCAAGGAATGAGCTTTGTACAGTCTCAGTCTGCCAATATTTAAAAAAATAGTTAAGTTTTTCATAGTTTTCAGAAAGTGACAACTAAAAAAATAATTTTTTAGTTTGTTGAACACTGTTTTGAGAAGAATTTTGAATTTTCTATCGTATTTTAGGTTCAACCAGAGGTAAGTGTTAAAAATTGGTAAAGTTAAGGCGAAGAAAAAACCTAATGGTCATTTATACATAAAGTTCATATAGTAATTTTATGTATTATATTTTATTTTGTTGTTTTAAAAATGTAAATATTTAGTAACTTCTAAGCCCTCAAATCTCAACCTCTCTGTGCTAACTCCACTATAAACTGCCCTTAGAACTCGGCGCTCCCTGCATAATGCTAAACGTCCAACAACTAATAAGGATGCTATGCCAACAAAATATCCTCTTCTTACAAAGAATCTACCACTGAAGGTACGTTTAGATTTCTGTATACATGTATAATAATTTAATAATTTTTTTTTGGATAAATTTAAAGTTTACAGAAAACATTTTATTGGGTTGGTTGTTATGTATCTAAATTAATAAAATGATGACGTAGGACCCAAATATAACTGGAAGAAGCCGCCTCGGTGGCCTAGTTGATAGCATGCTGGGCTTTCACCCCGAGGACCCAGGTTCGATTCCTGGCCAGGGCTTGGCATTTTCATACACTATAAATAAATCACCCCATCGTCTGCATTAGCCCAAGTGTGCACAATAGTTGGACGTTATACAAAAAAAAAAAAATAAAAAAACTGGAAGACAGTTTAATGAAAGTACGTGTTTTTTCTATGTACAACAGTAAAAATTCTTTGGCACTCTCAAAACAGCTAACACAATTTTGAAAATTGTATCTGCATAAAAATTAGTGTTGAGTTATACTTGCAGAATTTTTTCCCTTTAAATATCATTTTTTGTAACATTATTATATTTTTTATAAGTTATTTAATACTTCTGAACATTTAGTATACATACTATACTAATTTATGTACGCATGTATGTATTACTGTTAAAACATGAATGATTAAGGTTTATCTTGGCCAACATAATATCGCTGTACATATAATATTCCAGGCAAATCTGAACGTGGGGTATGTTCATTTGCCAAATATCTTAAGGAAAAACGTAAATTTGATGACATCCACACCAACATAAAATATTACATTTATGTAATAAAAATACTGTAAACATTGATTTTGTAGAGGAGTTTGAAATCTGCAAAAATGTGACATGTTTTCTTGTACATCTAATTATGGAACATGGCAGCGTTCTACCACCAAGTCACACTCTAGAACTGCCACAGTGTGTATATATGGAAGGTGACAAATACCCAGTTTTCCAATACCCATAATTAAAAAAAAAAAAACTCTAATACAACTGGCAGTACTATTACCTTAGTGGACAATATGAAGTGACAATAAAAGAAACAAAAATTAAATCGGTACAAGTCAGAGTGGAAAATGGAACTTCTAACAATTTTCCTTTTCCTTCTTTCCTCATCTTCCTTTGAAGTGCAAGGTGTTCAACCCCATCTCTCATTTTTTCTATTACAGATTGAATCATCCACATTCTGCTAAGCTTTCTTAAGGCGCAGCCCCAGTTTCCTCCATCTCATATTTTTATTCCCCGTGTCCATTTTTGCAAGTCCTCCAGGGTTAAATTACAGTTTTTAATTAGTTTCTTTTCTACCATTAAGTCCCACAAGTAGCTGAAAGAAATCCACACCTACAGAGTTCCGCATGCTTAGGTAAAGCTAATTGGGATCGCCTGATATCCAGATTCTGTACATAAAGAGCTAAGCTGCAAAGTCCCTTACCCATGCAGCTCTTGATATATGCTGTTCCAACTTGGCTTGGGATTAGTGAATTTTAAAATCTTTAAAAAAATGTCCAAAACACTTTTAACTTTTTGTTTTTAAATTCAGCCAAGGATTTTATGTTAAAAAACCCACTCTGTTTATGACTGGAATTCTTCCTAGAGATTTTTATGTGTGATATTTCATTTAAAGTATTCATAATGAATTTTTACTACTATTAAATTTAGATTTGTTACAATAATAATCAGCTGATACAATTACCGAGTTGATTTTTCAATATTAGCTGTTTATATGTTTTCTTTAACAAACAAGCCTCATAAAAAGCAGTTGATTAAATTAAATATTTATCCACAAGACGATGTTGCTGTAATATTTAACACCTAAAAAGAATTTTCGTAATAATACAATAGATTATTTGCTCAATTTACAGTAAAAAAAAAAACTATTAGTAACTAAAAAATACAAAATTTAGCATTAAGTTCCTGGGGTGGTTGTTTGCCGAATATAATTAATTAAGTTTAATCTTACTAGCAATGTAACTTGAGTGGACTGTATAAGACAAGATTCTGTCGGATACGATGTTTTGAAGGCAAGTGCACTCAAAGTTGCAATGATGATGCATAATTCTCAAGGGAGAAGCAGTGTAACTCAAGGGAAACGCATTCATATCACTCAACGCGTTGGATGCCTGTTACTTGCAAACTGAACTGAAATCAGAATCTAACCATAGGCAATTACCCCTTCCCTTACCTCTGTCTTACTTTTAACACTGATCCAAACAGTTACACTATTTCTCAAGATAGAAGACTAGGTTTGACACAAATGAATTTTGTTCCACAACATTTTTCTTCTTGTGTTTTTATTTATAGTTACGACTTTTAAACTTACTCCTTCTTTGAATATGACCTTTAGAAACAAAAGATCTGTTATTTCTGATCCTTTTTTTAGCACCACCAAGTTTGTTCTTAAAAGGTCTATTTTTTTGTTTTGTATTCATCTGTCTGTGGTGTATAAGACGTTTTAAGTCCTTTCTCTTTTTACTAAATTCATCTTCGTTAATCGCTTCATGGTTTCTGAAGAATTCCTTTAATTCTAAAAATAAATAAAATACTAATTAATATGCGAAAAACCTTACCTTAAATTGTTAAAAGAAATATAATGAATGTGTTATGAAATATAATTTGTTTTAAAAAATCGTAATTAAAATATTTGACTTAAATATTGGCAATCATAAGATAGTGGTTCTTAAATTAAACTTACCATGGGCACTGGATATGTCTAAAAAAACGTAAATAAATTAAGCATGCTTTGTTATTAACTTATACTTTATTAACTTTATAAAGTTGGTTTTTAAAAGTTGGTAGTGGAAATGGCACTATTATGTTGACCATTCTTAAATGTGTACTTGTCTCTCCATTTTTTTACATCTTTAAAACTTTTCCCCAATTAATTAGCATAGATCTAGGTAGGCTGTGACAGCCACCACTGTCTTCAACCTCTGACAATATACAGAATTTTGATATAGTTAGAGGGGTCAACCTAGTCTACGTGCTATACAGTTCACAGCACTAGTTGATTCAGACAAAATACGAGGGTTGTTTGGAAAGTAAAGAATGTTTTGATCGAACGAGCTGATCAGTTCCCCTATGCCATTGACCTTAATGCTAGTCTGACGCTAACAGTGAGCCACTACAATTATTTACTGTTTATGTATGCAACTTTAAAACGTGTGACAAAATTAACGATCCTGCCAAGAGTTAGGTTCGTAGCATATACTATCTGAATGTAAAAAACGTCCGCCCTTTTGAAATTCACAGATAATCAATGTTTAAGGTAATGTCATGAGCTTCAGTTTGAAAAGCTCACATTTGTTATAGGTGGGGGTTTGAACCCATTGTCTGCATTAGCCCAAGTGTGCACAATGGTCGGACGTTAAACACAAAAAAAACTCATCTTTTTCCCAGGTTAACTCACTGGTTCAGTCAAGTTTTCAAGGATGAATATCCCATTTCGGCTAGACGTTTGGTAAACATACATTTTGAAGCAGCTTTCTATACTTGTATATGATAAAATTATTAAAGTTAACCAACAAATATTTGAATGAAATGACATCATTGTATCACCATTTAAAATTTTCAGATTACAGAATGTGAAAATCAACCTCAACCATTACCTTAATTTTTGTATATTCACACAAAACATCGTGTATTATTTTTTCTGCATAACATAAAAAATTTGAAAACATCCCATTTTTAAATAGTTTGAACAGATTTTGTTGCGTAACGTACTTGTCCACAGTAATTGATTTTTGGCTAGTTAAAATGATTCAAACTAAAATTAGGAACGTGAGAGTGTTAGTAATAATACAAAGTGATATAGAAGTTAAAAATGGTATTTATTTCGGGTCCCAAGTCTGGATCTTACCATGATAGCCACTCCAATAACTCATTTCCCAACGAAAAGTCATTAAAAATAATTTGTAGACATTAAATAACAGGTCAGCATTATGTGAAAGATACTGATGATTTGTCTGAATACATACTATGAAACAACTTTATTACTGAATGCTTTTTCTTGTTTTTTTTTGTGGAAAGCTTATTATTACTATTATGTTCTAATTTAAAGGCCTTTTCACCAGCGATTTATGCTTTGAATTTTGCCAACAGCTTTTACACTTATTCCACATGGTTATTGATCTGTGAGAAAGTTATTGCATTTTGTAGTACCATAATATAATACTATAAATATATCCTAATGTAATAAATTGTTTAGATTTTGACAGACAATTTCTCAATCTATATAAATACCCTCAGCTAAGTTGTTTCATTTATACCGTATGTACTGGATACTTGAGCATACATAAATTACAATATTTTTAAAAAACATGAACTTAGTGCAATAATTTATTCTACCTTCAAAGCGTGGATCATTTGCCTGAAAGAAAAATGGTTGCAACAACGTCGACGGGTTAGTGATTTTCAATATTGGTATTTGTTCACTCTTATCTTCATCAGTCTCTGCATCACTTGAATCATACTTGAATGGATTCGACTGTCTTAGTCTTTTGGGAGGGAGCGATGCACTACCTTCAGTATTCTTTTCGGTTTCATACTTATCTGGTTCCTCTGTAACATAACAGTCTTATCATTCCAAATTGTTCACTTAACTTATAATATCTTATTTGTCCTACTTTAAAAAAATAAAGTACAAAAGTACTTTAAAGTGAACCAATTTAAGTGAATATTAACAAACTCTGCGAATATGGAAGAGCCAAATAATTTCCTTATCTTCAAATTTAATTTAAGTTGTTACATCAAATGTAATATATTAGATAAAACAGTACCAAGCTCCAGTAGTTTATGTTTTGAAATTTGAGTAACAAGGTTCAGATGTACAGACAAAAAAAAAAAAAAAATCTGTAAAAGATAATCCAAGCAATATAAAAAGATTGACCCGTCTGTTTATTTTTGGACAAACAGGTATCAATTATGCATACCTCAAGGTCATTATATTAACTGTCAAGAGGAAATGAACAAGTGTTTTTCAAAATGGGTGCTGTATGACTCAAAGGCAGTGGATGATAGGGGTGCTAAATGATGAAATTCAAAAACAAATGGGAGTAGTAAATAAGTATCAACTAATTTAACAAAGGTAAATACTTCCACAATTAAATGAGTAATTCGATCAGAATAAATCAAACAAATAGATTGAATTTTTGCAAGCTAAATAGATATATTTTGCATTATTTGCATAGAGCAATATTTATATATTTTTCCAACAATGTTTCGTTAAAATTTCACTGAAATATACACTGATGGATTCCAGCATATCACTGTCTCCACAATTTAGTGTTGGAAGCTATTAAAAAACTCAGACAAATCAGCAATATGAAGAAAAATCAAAGGCATGTAATGACTCCAAATCAATTTTAATGATTTTGATTGTCAGCTGCTGATTTTGATTTTGTTTTAGTTTTTAAATTTTCTCACTAACAATATGCACTCTTATTTCAAATTTATTAAACCGACTAGTTATAAATCTTCAGATGTTATGAACCACTACACATTTAAAAACAAGTAACAACATGTTTTTTTTAACTTTTAGACATTTATTTTTACACATTATTATGTTTTTATCATGATTGAAATCATATTCTTATTTGTTCTAACATTTATTATTAAAATACTTTTATACCTAATTAAATACCTGTTTCTTTGAAATTGAATAACTTTCTTAAACTAAAACTATTGTCCTCTCTCTGCAGGCTATCCTTTATTTTGTCATTAACTTTATAAAATGTTTCTTGTGATACTTGTACAGTTTCCTCTTCTTTTTTATTGTTGACTTCTACAGTTCTTTCTTTCCTTTTTCTTTTCTTTTCTTTAATATCGATTTTTTCTTCTGGTCGTGTTGGCTGCATTATGTACTGGCTGTGGTCCCCTCTGGTCGGATCAAACCTTAATAACATTGTCTCGTTCTTTCTAAAATTTATAAATACAAATCAAAAATTAGATTAAAGCCTGTCATAACAGCAGATTTTACTTGAAAGTTATAAACATTCACTACTTAAAAGTTTAAAATGATGATTATATAACTATTTATTTTAAATCCTTTGAATCCTAAGTAGTAATTTTTAAGTATTTATTGTTGCATTAATCTGTTATTTTGACGACTATATTTATGCGATTCAATATTTAATAATGGAATATTTTTGCATAAAAAAGGTTTTTTTTAAAATGCAGCATTGAACAAAAAAGTTGTGTAATTTAGGTCATTTATGCTTACTGTTGATTACAGTAATCATTACAAAATTTTATAAATTATAGGAGATAACAATACAGTTTTCTTTCTTTATGAAAAAGGAGGTTTTACACACTGTATCAAAGCAATCATCTTTTGTGTAGTGGGCCAGACATACAGCTCTGTATTGAGAATAAGTTTGCTTTTGAGCAGAATCACCAGATGATGATAGCCAAGTCATGTCTTTATCAGCAGTAGTAATTCTGACAGCACTTATTTGAGGGTTGGCAATTTCCTTATCTGCTTGCCAAATACTTTCATTCCACACCAACTTTTCTTATTATGCCCCTGTACATTAGACACTATACCTGAGTAGTGCAGTAAGTGTCACTATGACCAGGATTTTTTTACATTAGACTGTTGTTTGGCCTGGCTTATGAAAAATTAAACTACATTTAAGATGATGTAACATATAAGGGTGCCTTAAATAAAATTGTTTTTATAAAATAATTTCAAGAAAATACAATGACATTCTAATGGGTCAACAGAAAAAATACTGCTGTCATAAATTAATTATTAACTGCTATTGAATTTATTTTATCAAATATGGGGTTTTACTTTGTTCTGCAGAACAAGTTTTCCTTATAAATAAAGAATGTACTTAACTGGATCTAAAAATATAGAGCAATGGAATCTTTGATTAAAAAAAAATTGCAATTGTTTGAAATAAAGAAAAAATTGACCAGACCCTAATTGTGATATTCCAGATCTTGTACTGCAAGGTACAAGGTAAGTTATTTTACCCATTACCAACATATCAGCACTGTACACAATTCTTTAGTTTTGTACAAACTGGCCTGTGCAATGTTGTCAACAAGATAATGTTTTTAAGTTAAAATAGAGCAAATAAATACATTTTAGATTGGAATACGTCAGTTAAAATTAAGTGTGTTCCTATGATAAAGGTATGAAAAACCAAAAGCAATTCTGATTGTCTTTGATTGGCTGGTAGAATATCTCTTTGAAGTGGACTAAATTTCTATTAAATGCTTAATAAAATAACTCATTATTTGAGACAGAAATTGTGTTAATGAAGAGGTTAGTATAAAGTATAAAACTTGTTAATTAATAATGCTCATGCAATGAGCCATCCAATGACATGTGTCAGATAGGCTTAATATCCCTTTATTAGGTTACTACTTACACTTCATTTAAACTATTCTTTTTTTTATTTTCAGGTTTTCGCACCTGATATCCAATCACTTGTTCCAATATTTCAAACTGTTTTTCTTTCTCATTTATAGGCTTAGACGTTTCTACCTTTGTGTTTTCTTCATCACTTTCATAAAACCTGGAGTCAAGTGTAAATCGCTGGTCATGTGCGTATCGAGACTGTAGCTCTAAAAGCTATCACAAAATAGTAAAACAAGTTGAACACAAAATAAAAATATCTTTCATGCACTTAGTTTAATATTCCTTGCAGTTTAATATTAATGTTTATTTATTCTACAATTAATTATATTCTTCTTCTTAATTAATGCGTTCCAATCTAAAAACATCATTCTCTCATTGTTACTTTATAAACCTTATGCACTTAATAATTTTGTAATGTATAATACATGTACACATAATATAGGATATTGGGGACATTATGAAAACAGTACTATAACAGAGTTAGAATTCTAACAGAGGGTGTTATAACCAAGGTCGGCTGTATGTATGTATGTATGTATATGTGTATATATATATCACATGTAAATAGTTTAAAATTTCTCTCTCATTTTCAAACTTTAAAAATAATATTAAGAACCCAAATTTTTGCGTGTAGGATGTAACCAGAAATCACTATATTTTTCCAAATTTGGAGCTATGGATTCAGTACTGACAGATGCTTGTGCAAAATGTAAGAAACATTGGTATATACTTTTGTACTACGGAATCTTGAAAAATTGCACTAGGGCTTGGTGGTTGATGTGGCTAAGGCATAGGCCAGTCTGCTGTTTCTCTGAACTGTGCAACTCAAGTCTGTCAGTCCAAGCCGCAGTTACTGCCATTCCTTTGCCCTTATTAAACTTTAGGAAACTATGCTAAACATTTGTCACAGGTTTCACTTTTATGTACATACTTTTTGACCCTTAACACCATCAAATTGTTGGTTTGTGTCTATTTCTAAACTAATTTCACCATCTGATTCTTCATCAAATAAATTTTTCTTCTCAATTCCAAAATCTTTTAAAGAAGTCAAGGAATTTTCTTGTTTATTAATTTCAATATCTTTTCCATCTTCGTCATCACTGAAAACAATCTTCTTATTTGGTTTTCCTTTGCTGTCCTAAACAAAAACATTTACATTAAAATTTACACCAGCTGGACTCAGTAATTGTTTTTCTCAGTCTCAAAACAAAATTATAATTTTCAGGAATAATTTCTATAAGCATAAATTAAAAAAAAAGTATTTAAATGATAATATTTCATAAAGATATATCAAAGTAGATAGCTACAAATTTAGTTAAAAAATAATGTTAAAATTATGTTAAGTTGTATAAAGAAAATATAAGTATTAAATATATCCTAAAGCTCTTTGTTCTGTTTTTAATATAATTTAATTTTTGTTCGAATCTATAAGTGCTGTTTAACTTATAAACTATATTGTGCTCCCTTTGTAATTAATAGAATTATAAATTCCTAACTTGCTAAGATTTCTAATTTCATTATTGCAACAATGCCACCGGACCACATTTTAAAATAATTAAGATTACAACCTATTTTCTTCCATCTAGTGGTCTTTTAACTCACCTCGTAAAGGTTACCACCATTTAAAAACTTCACTGTTTCATCTTCATACCATAATACAAAAGGCAAATACTTCTCTCAAAGTTGTGCAACTTGTATGTTGTTACAGTCTGGACTCTTGCATGGTAGTGTTTGGCCAAACCAAATTTAATAAAATCGTGTAAATATGTTTAGTGTTGGGACGTATGTTTTAATCTTTTGTTAACTTTGTGACGACCTTGACAGAGGGATTTGACCTTTTGTATTATGGTCTGAAGATGAAACAGTGAGGTTTCGAAACTGCTGTAGCTTTTACAAGATGAATTAAAAGATCACTAGACGGAAGAAAGTGTATCATAATCCTAATTATTTAAGCTTTCTAACTTTCATTTACTTTGTTAGAGATACACTTAAGCCCTTTGTGGACTGTATGTTGTGGTTTTCTTTAGTTTTGGTAATAAACCAATTTAATTCAAATAAATTTTACCGGTTTAATTCAAATAATTTTCTGTACTATATGTTAAAATTATCTATTATGTAGGTATTGTAACTTATAACACTTCATCAAAGCTACTTATCAAAATAGTTTAGATACAAAAGAAAAAAGGTAGTTTAGGTACAAACAATATGTGATTCAAGGTCATGGGTCTGAGTCTTATAGAGATGGCTACACCAATAGTTTATTTTCTAGTGGGAAACAATAATAACAATATACTAATAACAATATACTTTTAAGCATCTGTAACCAAATTTTAACTAAAAAAAAAACAAGAATATTTAAAAACTTAGAACTTTATTGTGTTTAAATAAACATATTGTGTTTAATATTTAAACATTAGAATATTTAAAAACTTAGAACATTAGAAGTACAGTGAAACTTCTATTAACTTCTGTTTAACCACCACACCATTATTAAAAGTTAATTAAATATTGTAAATATTTTCATACATAAAAGTAAGAAATAAACTAAAGTGTAAATAGGTTACACATAAGGTTACATAGGTAACCTATGTAAATAGGTTACACATATGTATATATGAATCAGACATAGTCATAATTCTTCTTGTATAAGGAAGTCTAACCTAATATAGTTTTGTGTAAATATATTGCTTATTAACCATGATTTACGTTTAATGGATTGTTATATATAATCGTAAATACTGTTTTTTTACAAATGTTGTTAAATTTTGATTAAAAAAATTCTGTTTTGAATTACAAATTTTTAAGTATTATAGTTCTCTCTGAATAACATTTTTTGTAATCTTATAAAAACAACTAATAATTAATTGCACCATGTGAGTGTTTTATAGACATGATAGAATTAATTTCCAAACGGTAAAAATATTATACAACAATAATTATTTTGTTTTAATTTTTCGGTATTCATTTCAAGGTCATGGGTCTGAGTCTTATAGAGATGGCTACACCAATAGTTTATTTTCTAGTGGAAAACAATAATAACAATATTCTTTTAAGCATCTGTAATCAAATTTTAACTAAAAAAACAAGAATATTTAAAAACTTAGAACATTAGAAGTACAGTGAAACTTCTATTAACTTCTGTTTAACCACCACACCATTATTAAAAGTTAATTAAATATTGTAAATATTTTCATACATAAAAGTAAGAAATAAACTAGTGTACACAATAACAATGATCGAGCCAAGTAATGCCTGTTTTTAACTCAACTGTTCGGCATTTGGTTGTTACGTAGTTTTGGCAAAACACAATAAATGTTTGCTTTGAAATTTGATACGTGTATAAAGTCTGAATGATGTTACAGGTAAGATTTTTTTTCATTTGCTGATATAACAATGAGTGTAGCTGCTGGCTATTCCCAGTAATTTTGACTGACGGCTTGTCCTATCACAACTTTGATTACATGAAGGAAAAAGAACAACATTTTTCGATAAATTTGGTCTGGTAACATTTTTTATAAATGTGATGGTTAAATTGGTGGAAAAGGTTACAAGCACATCAGAGCACTCTCGTAGAGAGAATGGGCATCAATTAATTAAGAATGTATTCTGTTCTTGAGACTACTAGTAATTATTAGTACAATATGTACTACTTAACATATGTGTGTATAATAGCCAGATTGCAGAGAAAAATAATTTTTACTTGTGAGCAGTGCAGGTGCTGAAATAGTGCATATTTTTGTTTCATTGACAGTAGTCAAGTTTTGGTCACCTATTATACATTATCGCTCATGTTGTCAATTGCAGATGTAGCGATGTGTGTAGTGATTCAAGTTGTTCATGTTATTTGTTGCTTAAAGAGTAGTGGCTTAGCTCTTTTCAATCTATGATTAAGACATTCAGTTTAGAGCAATATAAGTACAGTTCTCGATATTAGTGATTGTAGCACTGTTGTTTTATTGCAGAATTATAAGCCCACATAAATTACATATTTTGAAATTATAGTTTCAGTAAATCAATTTGTATATGAAAGTACATTTAAAGAGATCAGAAAAAGCAGTGTACTAAAACAAATTCAGATATTGTTGAATATTAAAGACATCTTAAACTGTTAATGGTAAATATGAAATCAAATAATTGCCTATTAAAAAACCAGTTAATTGTTAAAATAAATAAATCAAATAGTTACTGTTTTTACAATCACATCATATAAGACATGAATGAAAATCATGTAAATAAAATATGGTAGATATTTATATAGTGTACTTACTATTCCAGCAAGAGCCATTTTAACTGCGCTTTTTTGTTGGATAAATAATTGTCTCTTTTCTTCAAAAGCTTTCTTTCTCTTTTCTTCTGCTAATTTACCAAAATCATTTTTTAAAATTTTAGTCTGAAGATTTTTACTGTCATCTTTCATACTTTCAGAATGTTCTGATTCAATTTCCAATGAAAGCTTAGAATTTTCTTTCCTTTTCTTTTGGCTACCGGTATCATTTTGAAGTATTGGGTCTTCATGTTCTGTGCTTTTCTTACCTGTAAGCCACTTATTTTGGAATTTTGCATTTTTATTAAAACCATGTTCTAAGTAATCAGCACTGACAATTTCCATATCATCTAATTTGTGTTCTGGAACTGACAATGATTTGTTTTTCAAAGTTTTATAATTATCCTTGCTTGAAGATTCATGTAAATTATTAAAAGAATTTCCAATCTGTTTATTTACAGATTTTGTAAACCATTTCGAGCGAGTCATATTTACAGTGTTTACGTCCATGCTCTCTTCTATATTCTTTTTATTCGCTTTCTTGATATTTTCATTAGTGAATGACGGTTCGAAATGATTACTTTCTGTGCTCATGGATATATTTTTTGAAAGCTGCGCATCAAAACTATCTCTCCACACTTCACTAAAATCTTCAAAAGTTTTCATTGTTACAAGTTTTTTATTTTGTACCATGACTTTCTTACAATTTTCTTCTTCTTGAATATATGATTTTGTCCCTTTAAACGTAGGCAGGTCCTTCTTGAATTCATTGGAGGAGCTGTCAGAGTTATAACCATTAGAATGGTCTGGAACCAGCTGCTGATGTATCCACAACTTAGGACTTTCTTTAACATTAGTATTTCCTTTTAACTCCGAATCAATCATTTCATCTTTGTTTGCTACTGAGTCTTGTAAATTTTTATCTCTTTCTCTTTTTAATTTACTAAGAAAACTTTCTTTTGCAAATTCTATTTTTAAGTTATGTCCCTTCCATGTTGTTGAGGAGAGTGTTTGCATACCTGGGAACATTTATACTCTTTTAGAAAAATATAATTCATCTATTGTAAAACTACTATATTGTGTAATGCTGTAAATTAATGGAGTTTGCATAATGTACTATTATTGTATGGATAATTATTGTATGTAAGATTATTATAATATTAAAAAATTATTTGCAATACGGAATACAACATTTTTGGTTGATCTGCTGATTTAATTTTTTGTTAAATTATAAAATCATATCTCTTTAATATAATCTGACAGAATAGATTAATTCTGTTAGAGACCTATGAACATAGTATTTTTGAAGATGACCTAGCTTAGACACCAGATGATCACAGTATTTTTAATAATTAGACCTATTATTATTTTAGTTGTTCTTTAATTAACTGCTCTTTTAACTTCTTTTTTTAAATAACTTACAATCATTGAAATTACTTCTATTTGCTTGTAATGTAACAAATGCAAATTTTGATATTACTTCATTTTCTGCACCAAACCGTAGTTTTATTTCTGTTGAAACAACATTGCCATATTTTGAAAACTTTTTTTCAACTTCTTTTTCATTAGCAGTAAGTGGTAGGTTTCCAACAAATAGACGCTTCTGTTCCATTTTTAAAATCTACAACATTAAAACATTCTTTTAATATTTTTAGGTAAACCTATCAACTACAATACCTAACGGTACCAACAAAACAATCAAAGAAATACTTAACAAATACCAGTAAAATCATTAGGTTACCATTCATACAATATAATAAGTTAACTAGCAGAACAAATTGTGATGACTATAGCTAATTTTAATCAAAGATAATTTCTTAATAGTGTTTTTATTTGTTCTCAATTTAAAATAAAATAGAACACACACTAAAGAAAGTAAAAGTACTTTTTATTTATTACGTAGTAAAACTTTGCAACAAGAATAAAAATGAGTTATATTGTTTAAAATGTTTTGTATACTAAAAATGTAATCAATGTTACAATATTTTAGTGTAAATTGTTTTTTTTTAAATTAGTGATTTTTGAATATTTTTCTTGAATATATTTCTTTTATTAGATCCTACATACTTTATTATACAATTAATCTGTGTAACTTCAGAAGATAAATTTTTTTAAAGATAACTTTAAGATCTTATTAAATTTGAAACAAACTATATTAAAACATCATTGCCATTTGCATTACATGGAACATGCTAGATTTAGCCATTTTATAGAATTGTATTCATGTTCAAAATGTGGAAATAATTATAATATCTGAATATTACTTTTATACAAAAGCATTTTAGGTTCTTAAGGTCATTTTTTAAGCTTTCTATTGTTTTTTATTATTAATAACATGCATTTAACTTTTAAACAGTACCATATTAGTTAGGTTCTTAGTATAATTTTTTTTAAAGGTTTCTAAGGTTTTAATTATTAATAACACTTTTAGTGCGGTAGTCATTTTGAGGTTATGCAGGTCAATTTTATTTCTGACCTTCCAGTAGGTCCCGCACTTTCATTTTTTGTATTATTACTTTTAAACATATAATAAAACGTTTTTGAAAAAAAAAATTACGAAAAATCAAAAACAAGTTACATTGCATGTTTATATTGTAACATGTTTACCAATGTTACAATATTTACTATATTTTGTCTGTATGATTTACTAAATGTTTACTGCGGAGGATTTGTACTCTGCAGCCTCTGGGCAATAAAATAGAAAGAAATTCTGTCTCTAATCATTCCAGTTACTATCACAGTATTTAGTCTTAAAGGAATCATTATGATATTTATATAATTAAGGTATTTCTGTCCTTTCAGGCCTCATGCAAAAGTACTGATTTAAACAAATGTTTTTGTTTTAATATGAACTTCATTATTACAGTAACACATATTCACCCATGGAAGATTCAATTTATTATGATAACTTATGATTTTAAACCCTTTTTAACAGAACTTTATTGTGATGTCATTGCTATTTACATTGCATACAGAATGCTTGATTTTATACACAAGATTAGTACACTTATATCACCTAGCCAGGAACTGCTGATTCATGGTATCATAGTATAATAAACCATTTATTAAGTTGATAGTTCTTGTAGTGGTATCAAACAACCATGTTTTCACTCAATAATCATATTAGTTAGGTTCTGAAGTTTTTGTCTAAAAAAATATATATTGTTTTCATTATTAAACACATGTTATGTACTTAACAACCATGTTTTAACCAAACAACTGAGTCAAGTTAGGTTCTTAACCTCTTTTTGTTAAAAATTAATCACTTTTGCGATAAAAACAAGTTTCTACTTGTTATAAGATCTGTTTGTGGATAAGATCTGTTCAAAGATATGATTGTCATTTTTAGGTTATGTTTGTCACTTTTATTACATTTTTTTTCTAACTTTCTGTTGTTCCACATTTTTTTAGTTTGGATTATTACTATTTGGGATATAATAAAGTGTTTTAGTGCAAAAATTACTGAAAATGACATGAGGCCAAAAGTGCAATTTTACTTCACTTAATTACTACATTGCTAAGTTCTCATAGTGATTTTTTTTTTCAAGTGTCCATTGTGCACACTTGGGCTAATGCAGACGATGAGATGATTTATAGCATATGAAAATGCTAAGCCCTGGCCGGGAATCGAACCCGGGTCCTCAGGGTGAAAGCCCAGTACGCTATCAACTAGGCCACCAAGGCGGCTTACTCATAGTGATAACTTCGTATGATTAGGTTAAGGTATTTTCCCCCTTTTTTCTACTCTTCAATAATTTTATCATTTTTATAAGTTTGATAATTGCTTATTGGCATTAAATAAAGTATTTTTTTTTAAAAAAACGTAAACTTTACACAACAGTAATGATTTTATGGAGGTAAATTTTCAGTGAACTTAAGAAAGGAAGACGAGAGGGACTAAGTCTAAAAATAAGGAAAAAAGCTCTGTGTTGAAAGTAATTTTGCCACACATAGTAATACTTTATGCCAATTTGACTAATAATGAGGGCTCAACATTAAAGTTAAAGAATAAAATAACGGCAATAAAACGTCTAGAACCCACAACTTTTAGGTGTAGTGCATTTGTAAACAAATCTGACAAAATAATTTAAAAATATAATATTTTTATAGGTTATAACAATGATTAAATAGAAGTTATAAATTGTTCATGAGTATTACTTGTGCAGGGAATGATTAAAATTGTTTTACTTTAATTAAAGTTATTATTTTACATATACTTACAGTTTAACTTTTGATTAGGCCTATATATAATAGTACTTATAAATTAGTGTAAAATATGAAACTTCATAACCAATGAAACACATTTTGTAAACACATGGACTACAAAAGGAAAGGAACAAATATAACATCAAAAGATTGTTTATTAGAACAGCTGCTGGACATTCGGCAAGAAAGTGGCGCATATTATATTGGACTATGGGAATAAGTGAAATTAGTATCTGTGCTCGACAAGTAACCATGAATATGTATAAAGATGGACAAAGTCGGTTTTTCTACTGACCCATTATTTTTAAAACCTACCCTTTGAAGACACTTCTTAAAGAACTGTTCACCGTTCTTTTGACGCATGGATAACAAGAGAATATTGTATGAAGTTTAATGTCTTTGTTAGGAATTTTACCGGGGAAATACTTCTTTCTTACATATTATTCTGTATGGAATTATTTACATAATATGTGTATATGTGTTAGGGTTATTAAAAATACAAAAATACTGAAAAAGTTAATTTTTTATTTCTTATAAACAAGGTTAGCATATTTGTTAAATAATTTAGGCTTACTTTTAACAGTTTTTCACAATTATATTTTTTGGATTTGATATGAAATAAAGAAATTGTTACTCGTTAAAAAACATAATTTTAAAATTAAATTCTTAAGGCAACATATATAGATACAAAGACTACTTAATAATTATTATTTAAAAGTATAATTTGTTGAAATTTCGACAATAATAGTCTGTTTCTGTAATATACTACTTAACATATTGGAATACACTATGGAAACGAATATCGCCAGTGTCAGATGTTCAATACCGGCATACAATTATACAGTAATTCACACTTATGCCGTACGTATGCCGCATCGATGGCCTAGTTGATAGCGTACTGGGCTTTCACCCCGAGGACCCGGGTTCGATTCCCGGCCAGGGCTTGGCATTTTCATACGCTATAAATCATCCTACCGTGTGCACAATAGTCGGACGTTAAAAAAAAAAAAAAAAAAAAAAAAACGAAAAACAAGCAAAGATTAGAACTATTGAACGGATCCGGATCTCAGTATCGGTCTCGAAATGAGGTTAGGGTAGTGTTACATGCTGTTGTGTTGACAGTTGGTAATGGTAGGGATAGCGAAGAATGGTCAACTGTGAACGATGATCCGTTTTTTTAAAGTATACCTTTTTTTTGTTGCATGTAGTCAGTGTTGCTATTCTTGTGAACTGTGGATTGGGAAAAGAATGACCGTTTTTTAACAATCGGTTCCGTTCAGACCGGGTCTCTTCAAAGATCTGTTCATTTTGACCTATTCGTTCACGAATCCATCTCTACAGAGAGCCTAACTAGTCGCTCATGTTTCTCTATCAGCTCGGGCGCTATAATGACCGTGCTATGCCTACAACTTGAAATTATCTTTCACTACAATCTGAAATGTTGGCATAGGATAATTAATTTTAATTATGATTGTAGATTTACATTTTCAAAAAATGTATAACAAAAAAAATTATGAATTTTTTAAAAATTTGGAACTGCCACCATTGTTGGATTTTGATTGGTAATGAAGTTACCAAAACCATTACAAAAATTAATTCTCGTATTTACAAAAATACTTTGACACTGGTACGAGATATTATACAAGTACACTAAATACATTTATGTTTAGAAGTGTGTAGTAATAGGCTACTGCTATTCTAAATTGTAATATGGCACCCATGGTGTTTTAATCTAGATTACTTGTAAAAAGTAGGGGGAGCACTAACACTGCGTTTCAAGGAAATCACCCCCGTTTTCCCCTCCTGATGTCTCACTGTCCTCGGGTACTCTTCCAGTCTCCCGTTCCTCATTTCATAATTTCGTGAAGAATGCTTAGTCGAAGTGTTAAATGGTAAATAAATGGAGCAAGAGAGAGTGAATAAAACAAAACAATTGTATTAATGAATTATGAAAAACGGAATATCTAACAAACTAGAATTGTAGTAACTACATTAAAAAACTACCAACTTAACCTATTCAATACAAAAGCCACTGTAATAAATATTTTAAAAGTTTAATGACAAAATTGGCTAAACATTAAAAATGTTTTATATATTTGTTATAAATATCATTTATAGGAGAGGTAATAAGCTATTTAAAAGATAACTACTGTAGTACTGTATTGCCAAGAATTTAATCTAAGCAGCAATCGCCATCTGTGAGCAATATATTAAACTAAATCATCACGTAAACGAAGTACGAGTATGAATACTGTAATATTTCAAAACAACTGTGAAAAAATAAATTATTAATTTCAGTCTAATAAATAACAAAAATCACGGAATTAATTAAAATTTGTGATAAAATAATCATTTTTCAATAAGAAATAACTATAGTATCTAATATCCAAGTTGCATTTAATACTATATACTGCATAGGTTTGGTCTACACCTGTGTTCTTTGAAAACATGTTTGTTAACAAATATTTTGTTCAAAAATGTTTCTTAATCTACTCAAATTACACCATTCGTACTAGGTACAATAAGTACCAGTAATAATACATTTACTTTTAAAACGATGTAAAAATAACTTAGCATTAACATTACTCTTTTTTTTGTTAAAACTTTACTGCAGTATTTCTCTAAATGACTTACAGTTTTCCTCTAGAAAAACTGGCCAAGTAACTGACCAATCAAAATTCAGGTATACCATTGGTACTGTATTTAAAGAGATATAACTTCTTTTGACTTTTTAGTTTATAAATTATAATAATATAAATAGTATTACAATATATCACACAGATGTTAACAGTTTTATACAATAAATTCAAAGTTAGTATATTTTAAAGTATAGTTGTTTTTTCTTACCGTACAGGCTAAAAATTAATAATTACAAAAAAATAGTGTTATTAATTTTTAAACATTGTTCAAGTCTTGTATAATATGTATCACAAATACCTGAAAGAGATTGTAGTAAAAATTTAGGAAATATTTTAATTTTCGTTTTGGGAAAATTAATTATTAGATTCATTTGTGTATTTCATAGATAAAACAATAAACATTATTCTTTTTATTTAAGTATTATAGGTACATGTATGATACATAGAAAGTCGATTTCTAGTTAAAACAAATCTAGGAAGCATATTATTTACTTATAACTTATAACTAAATCTTGCTTACATTGTTTTTCGTTTTGGGATAGTGTCATTTGTGTGCAGCCGAACTTTTTTTTTTTTAAAAAAAAAAAGTGATTTATTTAAATAATTTTTGAAATTTTGATAAAATCTTATTATTTTGATACCTTGCTGTGTTAACTTACAGAATTTTAAGATTTTACCATAATTTGAGTTCTTTTAGGGTGATAAACAAAAATAAACAAAATTTGTTCAGCTACCTATTGTTATGTCCTGGTTGAATTTAAGGTAGGTGATATTAAAATAAGACAAACCTTAATAGTTGTAGTGTATAGGCTACAGTAACATGTACTTTGCACACATTTAATTAATGTTGCAGTGTAATTATTGGAGTGAGGTAACTTAGATGAATAAAACTTAAGTAAATTTTAACATTGTTCAAAAGGCATCCAAAATTAATTAACAATAATTAAAACACCATTTTTTAAAAATTTAGTAATATAGGCTTTGTTAGTGTAAATTGTTTCTTTTTTCAAATCAATTAGTATTACAATTTGTTCGGTGAAAAACACAACAACAATTGTTAGATTAATTTAACAAAGAATAAATTATAGTCTATACAAATATAATATGAAGTGAGTAAATTATTAACAGCCTAGGCTAAGTTATATATATATATATATATATATATAGGTAATGTTTGTTGTTGGTTCTATTAGTTTAGGCTATGGCAGTTTTAGGCCTATATTTTTTATAATTAATGTTATTTTGTTTTAGCCTACTAAAAGATAATTTAATTTAATTTTTTTTTGGGGTATATAATATATATTTTAAGCAGATTTAATCTGTATAAGCTTATGCATAGTCAACAAAAATATGCTTAGTATTACATAGTCTATGATATGAAACCAAACTTCTAACATATCCTTGCCTTGCATTTAATGGTAATTATTTAACAAAACATATAAAAAACAATTATTGATTGAGTTCCATATTACCTTTGTTCACTTCCCTCTCTGTGTGCTTTACAGAGGCTAGGCAGGTTTATTTATTTTCAGATCTGGAGAAGCCCACTGTAGGTTTTAGTATGTTTTGTTTTGCTTACCTGCTTCTGTTCCCCACTAACACAAAGGTACAATGGAAACTAGCCTAACCCTAATTAATGTGTAGCCTAATGAAATGCAAGTTTAATGTTGATAATATTATTTTATAATCGGTCTTATTATTTTATTATTCGTTTAGATATCTCACAGGCGGTTGTTGGTTTCCCAAAGCTTGAATTTCATTACATTATACATTCAGTACCTGATTTTTTAATGTTTTTGTCCTCAAGTTTCATTTCTATTTTCTTTTAAAAATTAATAAATTCAGATATAGTTTTCTTTTGTTCATTATTTATTAAAGTATCTGTTTTGTTATTAATGGCATTAATTAATTTTAGTATACACTACAAATATTCTAAATAAAACAAGAAAATTAATTCTACTAAACTTATGTGGTACTGTACTCCACTGCTGCTATGTGTTACAGGATCAGTTAAAGTAATTTTGCTGCAATATTGGTATTTATACTTGTACTTGTACAGTAGTTGCAGTTTTTGTTTCTAAGAAGATATTACTACTTTTCTCACCTGCACTTCCAAGAAATGAAGATGGACTTGAATCTTTATTTCAAGAATAAGAGTGGAGCAGAGAGTGCTCTCTCCCTATATCCCTCTCCTGGAAATCCTGGAATTGAAGTCGGAAAATAGTAGTTGTAGTTGCATTAAGGACTTGTATTCCTTGTACTATAACCTGCAGAGCACTAGAAAACAATTGACTATGAAAATCAAATTTTAGTAATTTTAGTAATTTTCAGTTCAGCTAAAAATCACACTTATAAATAAACAACCTAATTTGCATTTATCATAATTTGCCTGCTATTTAATAATATTGTTACATTTTTATTCATGTAAATATCAAAATTTAGTTATACTTTATAATAAATGGAATTACTAACAGAATTGATAAATTATAATCAATATTTATTTTCATAGAAAAAGTTTAAAACAATACTTTACGGATAAATATAAATAGGTTTTAAAAGATATTTGTTAAACCAATTTTAGTGAAGAATGAATTAATAATATTAAAACTATTTTAATATAACAAGGTATGTTCTTAATATATTGTTGTTAATTTTATAATTAATGTATTTTGAAAAAATTATCATTACTAGAGATAGTAATAAAGATAAAAGTTTAAAAAATTGAAAAATTTTAAATTAAGATTTACAAGATAAATTTGAGGCAAAATTAAAAACTCTATTCATACTGCTAATAAGATTTGTAAAATGTGTAAACACAATATTGTACGGGAATTTCTGCCTCCTGTAGGTCCTTCATATTTTATATTATATTGTATAATTTTTTAAGGAATTTTGGTTATAAGTATAAATAATAACAAGTTCAGCGGACATGTCCACTTTCTTAGTTTTTACTAACTTTATATAAAACATGTCTTCCAGGTCATCACTTCATCATCTTGTGAATGTTTCTACTGAGTCCACCCTTTAGGGCAAGGACACATTTTCATTTTTAGCAAACTTTTTGAACAAATTTGTTTCAATATTTTAGCACCAGATTTGATTTTTTCTAGATTCAGTTCAACACTTTCTATTTTTTATTGTATTTCATTCAGTAAAAAAATGAAACAGATTAAAGAACATATTTATAATCAAGGGGTCTTTTTATAAAAAATTTAGAAAAAATTTAATTGTTTGAATAGTTTATTTACAAAATAGTTAATTTTGTATTTGTAAATTCAATATTTTGAAAGGAATTAACTGATTTTAAAATTAAACTTTTTTCAAATAAAATTTAAAATAAAGTTTGAAGGGTTTAAGTAAAGTCATATTTGGGGTGGTTTATTTTGCGTTATTTGAAATACCATTTCAGGTTGACCTTTCACCAAGGAGTCATCACCTTGAACAAGAACATTTTTTTAGGAAAAAGAAAGGGCGTGTAGGATTTTTGGCAAAATATTTAAAACAAATTTATTTCAATTTTGATTTTATTCTTATTTAAAGTTAGTTACACCTGATCAGACTCCCAGAAGAAAGGCTGACCAAGAAATTACTGAACTACCAGTTGAGTACAAAGATAAAAAATAATTGGCTCAAGGAGATAGAACAAGACCTGGAAGACCTAGGGATAACCGAGGAACGGTTGAGGAATGGAGAGGAGAAAGCCATACTCAAAGATAAGGAAATGAAACTCAACTTCAGAAAAGCAAGCGACCGAAAGGGCATGACAATCTCAGAAGAACTTAGGAAAGGAGATCGCAAAGGCTGAAGAGGTACTGGGAGGAACAACGTGCCAAGAAGATGAGACCTCACTAATGACTGAATGTGTTCCAGTGTTCTAACCCCCCCTAAAAAAAGTTAATTAAAAATTTTGAACATTCTATTAAAATTAATACATAATTTTTTAAAAGAAATTTGAATTAACACAATATTCTTTTAAAAGTATAAGTTTAGCTTTTTTATTTTATAAAAATATTTACTTTCATATTCATTTTTGTAAGTTAAATATATATTTTAATTTTTTAAAATCAACAATGAGTTTTGTTTTAAAAAGTTAAATAAGGGTTTGTTAATTTGTTAATTTGTTAATAATTATTATTTGTTAATTAGTATTAGTTGTTAACTTTTTTGTATAGTTATATTCAAAACTAAACTATTTTTTTTTTTTGGAACTATGTGAGGCAAAATTTGGGGTGTATTATGCGTTCTACATTTAAATAGAGATATTTTCAAGTTGAACTTCATGACACCAACCATCACACAACAATATATTGTATTTTGAAGGTGAGTGACTAATAACATGTGTTCTATTTCAGGTGTTGGCTCAACAGGGACGCCTAGTGTCTCTGTTGGGTCCATCACCAGGCTTAGAAGTATTATTTTATCCCAACAAATGGTTGGAATGACATAATATCTGTTATGTTCTGGATTAGCTTTGGGAGGTTGGATATTAGTTCCGCAGTCCCTGTTAGGATTTTTGTAATTTAAGATCTTTATATTAAGTATTTATATTTTTTAGTTGATTTCTTGTTTGAAATATGTCTTTATGTATTCTGTTTCAGAATTTTGAGCTCTTTTAGTTTTAAGTTAAATTTTTGTTTTTTACCTGTTTTACAGCTGTGTTTGTAATTTTTGATCTATTTTGGTTTTCTAATGAAGGTATAAGAAGCAATGGTGCAATGAATACATTAAATGGTAAGTATATGTTCTTAGATCAACAACTGAAATCAAGTACTTAATTAAAGTATTTTTGTTTTCTACTAGATATTGTACCACTTGGACTATTTTTCCTGTTAGCAACATTTCTTCACCAAGACAGAACCAGACTAACTTAAAGAGATGTATAGATTCTCAACTGCAGGACACACGAGATGAAATGACTCTGAACTACATGGAGAGGTCAGATGTTGATTGGTAACTATAATTATAAAGCTGGTGCCTTTTATGCTACCTATGCTTTTTTGCTGCTTTTGTTAAAACCTAAATAAATAAGAATTGTCAACTTTTCTTGCCACCTTTTTATCTCCTACTGCAACTGGCTGTTGGGTGGTGGGATGACAGAATATTGGGAAAGGGAGCGATAACATATGCAGTTAAATGGACAGTGTCAGACTGGCTTATTTCAAAACATGTTTTCTATAGATAATGGGGTTTTCCTCATAACGAAATTTTTGCATTTATAAATGTTCACTGCTAAATTTACAATCAATGAAATAATAAAAGATAAACTACAATTATTATTATATATATATATATATATATATATATATATATATATATATATATATATATTATTTTAATTATTATAAATAAACATAAGTATTGAAATGGTCACTGTGTAACGATAGGTATGTGACCTTAAAATTATATTAATATAAGTTTAAGTTCAACAATTATGAATAATGTTATAATTATGTAGTTAATTTATACCACAAAAACACAATTTGATCACATAGTAGCTGATTATGCAGTGCATAGATGACCTGTCAGCCATTGTTTATGCAAAATATAAATTACAGAACACAGTGTGTGACAGAAAATAATCCATCCTGTTTAAACACATACAAAAGACATGAGCATCAGAAATGCACTATCTTATAACAGTACAAGATTACACATTTTTCTCAAACTTTGGGTTATTAGGTAAATAATTTTTAACATATCAGAAGAAACAAAACATATACATAAACTAATAAGTAACCTATTATTTATAGAACAGACATTTTATGAAATACATCACTATAGATATTTACTTTATTATTAGAGTCAAAGTGTTTCTAGATCCAAGGACTCAACATCTATTTCTTATGGTACAAAGTACTGTACAGCATTGATTTTAGTGCTACCAGACTTTGATTTTTGTTACAGTAGCTTATGTGATGAGGGGGCAGTAGATCATGGATAATTAAATAAATGGTGCAAAAAAATTACACAAACTTTCTCACATTGAATTACTTCCATGATAAAATCCAGATTCAAAGATATCAACTAAAAAAATCGGAAAATAGGCCTGATTTTCAAAATCGGTTCATCAGATTTTGCTAAAATTTTGATTTTATTTGAAAATTCATAACTCAACTTGGTGTACTAAATTTGAAATAAAAGAAATTTAAAGTTCAAGAGTGTAAAAAAACTCAAAACTGATGGCTTTTTATCTTTAGTATGATAATTTATTCTTGCAATTTCGTTTGCAAAGGCCTTCCTTTGAACTATAAAAAATTGTGTAAAAGTTTGTGCAGTGTGTTTACAGATTAATTTAGATTTTGATATATTATTTAAATAATTGTTTGATTTTAGTCCCAGCGTGAAGGTAGACAAATGAAGATAGTGTGAAAGCAGACAAGTCCATTTGTGTAGGTTGTCTTTTGGTTTTCGTGTTATATCTTAACACGAACATTGAACTTTTACCCGTTCATGGTTGACATGGCAGCCATTATAACCATAAAGAATATGTTATAAAGGAAATATTCTTAATAAACTGTGGAAAGGCACATAAGTGTGAATGAAGTCAACATTGCAGCCAATTTATTTATTGAAATGTAAGTTTTAAAGTTCATCTACACAAGACTAGGTATTTAGGTTCTTCATATTTATTTTATTAAAAATTTCTTTATGATTTGTCTAAGCTATACAATTTTAGTATTCTTGCATAGACAAATGTTTTAAAGAGACGAGTGCCACTCTTGCCTCATCACTTTACTGATGAAGAGATGGATTGTTTTTAACTGTGATTTATATTAACAACAATGAAAGTAATAATTCAATCCATGCTATATTTAAAATATACAGAATACATATTAAATATTTTAACTTAAAACTTTTGTCTTCAAGTAATGTTTTAATTAAATACTTCTTTATGTGATTTTAGTTAGTTACTATATTAACATATTTTCAGGATAATTCCTAACCTTAGAAAACCACAACTCTTACATAAAATTTGTCTTTAAACAATAAAATAGAATCATTTACATGTATATACATATATAAGAACCTTGGGTGCTCAGCCATGAGTATTAATATCCTGGGAAAGGGAAACTCAGAAAAGCTATAGGATTTATTACAGGTCGCTATGCTCTGAGGTGCACATAAACAGAATAGGAATGTACCATGGCGAAACTATTTGTAGATTATGCAGGAAGGAAAAGTAAACTTCAGGCCACACAATCTATAATGTCTTGCCAGCAGAAGACATAGGGTGTTTATTTCCAACAGAATGAGCTAGCCATTAGATTGTTAAAATTCATTGAGGGCACCAGTCTACTGAACTAGAATCCAGGAGGCTTAGTTGCACAATATGTCCTTTGATTATGGCGCAAAGACAGGTCTGAACTGACCCACCGGCTCATGGGCTGTTGCACCTTCATTGGTGCCAAACCAATAAATTGTTATGCCTAAAAAATTTTGAATTTGCATTGAGGATGACGCAGCCACTTTGATAGTGTGGCTGCATCAATTGATCCACTTTGATAGTGGGATCAATTGATCTGAGAGAACCAAAATGAGTTATGTGCTTTTTATTGCATTGTTTTTTGTGAATCCTTTTTCAATTAAAAACAAATAAATTTAAACTTACTTACTTTAGGGGTAAATGAATTTATTAATTCATACATAAGTATGAATTAATCTTAAATAAAAAAAATTATAATAGTTTAAATAAATAATAAATAAATACAATAATAATTAAATAATAATAGTTTTAAACCCAATAATTCTAGGCACCTTCAGGGGAATGGTCATGGCGCCTTCAGTGTAGTGTTTAGGTTGGTGCCTTTTTTTTTGAGAAAGTTCAATTCTGTGCCAAGAGCCAGCAAACCTCATAACTTCAAAAAATTAATCTAATTTAATGGACCCTTACACAGGGAGCAAGATGGGGCCAGACTCTTTCCAACTTGTGAAATTTAATTTTTACATACATATATTTTTTTTGTAACATTAATTGTGATTATAAACATTACTATTATTTAAATGAGTTTAATTAATCTTGTAGTTTATTTCAAGCCATTGAATTTAAGTTATTAGTTAAAATATTAGATTACATTACAAATTTTATATGTTTTTATCCCTTTTACTACTTTTGTGGGAAGAGGAGATTATCAATACTCGACTGCTCCTAAGTTTTTTTTAACACACTTTTTTTTTAATTATATGTTATAGAAGGAAGATGTTCTTTTATATTTTCAACTGAATTCATAACATTTTATTTAAAACATCAATGATTTCAAAACCTTAAAATTTAAAGAAAGAAAAGAAATTTTTATAATTTTTGCTTATTTGCTTAATTAACATAACAACACTATATTAATTTGGCTACCAACTTAATGTGAACACTACACATTTTACACTTTTTAGGGCAAGACTGACTTGTTAGAGGAATACTACATATTATAGGAGGAAACATTACACCAATATGACAATATTGACTGCTGACTGCTCCCAGGGCCAAAACTTTAATTGCCCATGCTAATTAGTAATACACTAATGCAAAAAAAGGTGGCGGTCACATTTCAGGTCCTTCTAGAAGATGTAAAAGCTGCCTCGGTAGCCAAGTTGATAGCGTACTGGACTTTCACCCTGAGGACCCGGGTTCAATTCCCGGCCAGGGCTTGGCATTTTCATACGATATAAATCATCCCATCGTCTGCATTAGCCCAAGTGTGCATAATAGTCGGACGTTAAACCCCCCGCCTAAAAAAAAAAAAAATCTAGAAGACATGCATCGGTCCTTGGAGTTAAAATGACAGTGGCAACAATAAGTCAAACAATGACAGTCCAAACAATAATTATGATCGAGTGGGGGACAAGCATGAAAACAAGGACAGTGAACCCCTGGGAATAAATGCTAAAATCGTAAATTACTAGAAACACAAAGTGTTTTTCAGTAAGTTGTACTAAGTAAACCTATTATAGTTTGATTTGTGTCCAGTAAAGTCTCTTATACTTCTTTTATACAACCTTTTAACAAAGTTTTATAAAACATAAGTTTTACCCCTTTTGTGTGTAGGGATAATTGGTTTAATTGGCATTTATTTGCTTTATTTGACCATTTTTTGTTTGATCAAGGATCTTGTCTCGAGATGGCCAAACTAGAGAGAGTCTACTGTATTTCAGTTGGCAGCCTTTATCTAGCATTTACGTTCATATTCAGTTTATTGTCTATGGCTATAAAATAATACTAAAACCATTTGAAGATAGCAACCATGTAACAAGTACAGACATGTTCTTTAGCATAGCATAAAATACAAAATTATTATGTAACTTATCTTTATCTTTACTGGAAAATTACTTCCAATATTAACTTTACACTTGATATGTAAATAATAAATTGTAACTTATACAACTTTGCATATTTATGAAATTTGCTTTCACATACAAATATTAAACTAATGTTTTGCATTTTACTATTGCTTTTTAGGCACTGTACTCCTGCATGAACCTATAGGAACCTATAGCTTGTATTCCTAACCTCAAAATTACCTTGTCAAGACAATCAAGTCTGGCCCTCTGTAAGTTCTTCTTATATAATAATTGTATGTTTATGTAAATGGGGTAGTCAGGTGATGGTGTAATCTGCATATTAGTTAGCAGGAAAAGGATTTTTGAATGTCTAGTCATTCTATGGATGGGGGGACAAACAAACAAACAGGATGGCATTATCCAAAGCATTTCACAGTTTTTTAAACACTTGGACTTGAATTGGGAGAGATCAACCTGTAAATGAGGATGCACAATAAGCTGTAAGGAATATAGAAGGATCCTGGTCTTCCCAATAATAATAATAATGAAAGAAACTGTAGTGAAAGAATGGGAAGTTGTTTTGTAAGGTGATTGTTCCTTTGTTTTAAAATTAATTTTAAATATATTTTTAAAGAATTTTAAAAAGTATCATAATTTTTTTTTAAACATGTAAATGTGGATAATGATGAACCCTTCACAGGTGAATAATTTTCACATATTTATCTTCATTTTGTTAAAATTCATTATTTATTATTAATTTTATTGAAAATATGCACATATATTTTTGATAAAACTTTCTATGTCTATATTTTTAATCTGTAAATAGTAATTTACAGAATGTTTTCAACGTATAGTTTATATTTGCTTAGGTTTAAGTAAATTTTTTCATGGTAAATTTGTAACAGTGGTTATTGAAGTATTGACATGTCTCAACCCACTCCTGCATACAGAGAGACATGTAACACATAATATGAATTCTTAGAAACAACTGCTACTCAGTGTGGAAACAATTGCTTGTATCTATAGATGTTACCCTCTTCCTGAGGGTTAGTTGAAATAAAATTAATCATTCATGAGCAAACATTTATTTTATTGAATTTTGTATTATATTAATTTTGTAAACAAATGATTAACAGTATAATTACATTTATGTTTTGGTATGATTGCAGGGCATGTGAATTTGAACGCTTCCTTGCGGTACACCCCGGGTAACGCTGAACGTCCAGCATCAATGTGTCTTTGTCTCTGCACAAAAAAGGTACAAATACATTTGTTTAGCAAAGTCATTGGATATATATATCCGTGTACATATATTTTTATACATGTTTATACATGTATACATTGTTTCGATTAATTATTTTTCTAGAATGAAATAAAAGAGAACAAAAGAGTACAAAATGAAAATGAACATTTACTTTTAGTAATGGATTATTAGATTAACCATCTACCAAAAATAATTAAGCATGAATTAATTTTTAATTTTATGGATCACAAATTGCAATACAGATTATGATGGTAGCAAATCTTTAACAATAATATATTTTTTTACCTTATATATTTTTTAATAAATATAAAATATCTACCATAATCAACTTTACAGTCTGCATATATTAACATTTTCACTTTTCAAATTTCATTGAAAATACAAAAGTGAACACCGACTGCCAAAATTAATTTTCATATTTTCAATGAATTTAAAAATTAAAAAAAAAAAAATGTGTGCAGACTTTAATGTTGATTAAGATGATGAAATACAATTTACAAAAATTACAATGGCCGCCATTTTGAAATTGATGGACAAATTTTACTGGAAAATAAACTTGTCTTTGTTATGTATTACCAAAATCTATTATTTTTTCTCTATATTAAAAAAGAGTTATGCATTACCAAAACCAATTTGTTTACAAAGTTTGTATCAAATTCAAGCAAAATTGTGAACATGACAGTACTAACATGTACACACACACACACACACACACCGAGACAATCGATGTGCATAGATATTAGAAAAACCCTTTTTTCTAGAGTTATTTTTATATTATTGCCGGATTTTGTTCTTAGCTTATAATTAGTATTAATTGTGATGTTTAAATGTTTTTAGTGATTTCCCTATCTGTTTTCCTTGATAGGTACTGTAAAACAATAGAAAAAGTGTATTAAGCAGGACCATCAATGATACTGTGCTTACAAAAAAGTATACATAATATAAAGTTCAAATTTCTTGGATTCGACGTAAACTTTCGGTAATTTGGACACGATTTGGACACAAACACAATCATTTTCCTTTGTATATGTCTTCTTTAATTAATTTTACAGACTGCGTTTGTTAAATTTTTTATCCGTTTAATTTCTATGGTATTTAATCTGATTCACAATCATAGATAAAGGAATGTTCTCAACATAGAAAATAAAGAAGAAAGAAAAAGAACATTGACCGTAGTTCATTTTCATTTTCATTCCTACATTCCATCATTTCGTTGTTAATATTATAGTCTATTGTGTTAATAGGTTAGATATTTAATGTTTGTGCTATTAAATTTAAAAAAAGTTAGGTAATTTGAATTCAAAATGAATGAAAAAGAATCTGCTCCTGGAGATGGAATAAAAAAATTAAAAACTAGTAGAGCTTTCCGCATTATTAATTTTGAATTATACACAGCACCTGTAAGTTTAGTTTTATGGGGTGAATGTGCAGTGTAGGTTGTTTACTATTTTGGTAATGTTTTCACCAAAACTAAAATGTAATTTATTATTGCCTATAATTAATAACCCAAAATATAAAAGCGCGGAAAGCACGTGAAGTACTATACAAATCGAAAATAAAATTGACCAGCATAACCTCAAAACTGCTACCGCAGTTGTGATAAAAATACCTTTATTAAAAAAAACGAAACAGGAAGGTTGTTGGGTGGTGAACATAATTAACATGGTTGTTGGGTGATTAAAACACCTTTATTAATATATATATATATATATATATATATATATATATATATATATATATATATGAAACCTGACATGCTTGTTTGGTGAAAAAGTCATTTAATAAAACAAGTTATCCTATAGGAAACATGTTTTTAATCTCTAAAATATTAAAAAAAACCCAATGACAGGACATGGTTGAGTGGTGAACCTGTGCTTAAGAGGGAAATCGCATTGTTCTTAAATAACATCAAAATTTTAACAATGGCTTTATAAAAATTCAATTACAAGAATGGACCAAGAAAAAAAAGCAACACCCTGTAATATTTAGTAAAGTCTGTCAGAATGTGTAATGCACATGAGCTGTATGTACATGTATTTAATAACATGCTTGGTTTGTACATCCGTGTATGAAATGTAATATGTTTAATGCAATACAAACAGCAATCATTTCATAATATATTTCTGTAAAAATGGCCTAACACCATAAGTAATCTTTACAAAAATTATTTTCTGTGTTTGAATATGTGTTAATTAGATAAGGTATAAAATAAAACAAACAAAAAAAACTCAAAAATTAGTGTTTTTGTATAAAACAACCAAAACTGTATAATTACCTTTTATGGGCTAATAACTGCAAGCATAAATTAACTTAAAATTTAACTAATGCAAGAATAAAAAGATAAAAAAGTACACAATTTTTTTTTATTATTAGCTATTTCCAGTAATATAAAACCTTTAAAAAAATATCCTTATATAAAAGTACATTAGTTGTATGATTTTGCAGAACACTGCAGATTAGTTTAGTTAGTATACTTGGATGCCTGTTAAACTAGATTAGTGTGACCACATATAATGAATTTTTCCTGTTTGTTTTTTATGATGAAAGTATGTATGCAGTGTGGGTTATTTTTTCAAATAGTGATTTTTGGATATATATTTCGTTTATTATATGCCTTGTTATCTGATTAACACATATTCAATCATGGAAAATATTGTTTAAAAGATTTTAGGCTGTTTTTTTACAGAACTATATTGTGACATATTTGCTGTTTACGTGGCATGGAACACACTACATTTCTTACACTGACTTACTGCTTACACACATTAACATTTATTATACCAACTTACTGCTCATGTGCATAATTACATTCTAATAGACATTACTTAATATGTATTTGTTAGTTATCGTAGTGGAAATGTTAAAATGGTGGCTATTTAATTAAATATGTATTTCATCCAACAACCATGTCAGTTTGGTTCTTCAATATTTAAAAAAATCGTTTTTTTATTGTTTTAACAATCAAAAACATGTTCTATCTATTTTTGCATGGTAGATTATTATGCGGGTCACTTTTATTTTCAATTTTTATTGTATTTCCAATACTTCCCACATTTTTATATTTTGGATTATTGATTTTGGGGATGTAATAAAGCATTTTAGGGAGAAAATTACCAAAAAATCTAAAAGAAAGCTACACTGCATATTTACTATAAAATTGACTCAAAAAAAAAAAAAAAGATGAATATACTCTCAAGTCAAGGTTTATAATCACAACACACTAATGTAATGTCTTTCTGCTTTTTTTTTGTCTTTTAAGTGTGTTTATACATAAAAACATCTTTTTGTAATTATCCTTCCTTTTTGTCTGGGTAGCATATTTGTGTCGTGTAGAAAGGTGCTTCATTGTAATCAAAGTGGGTGCTGCTTTGTACTGAGGACAGTTGTGTAGTCCCATTATCTTCTTTCAATGATACGTAAAAAAATAAAATTTGCTTCCTCAGTTGTGTATGTTACTGTGGTGTTTTCGTGCTAATATTGAAAGCAAGGCATTCTGTCAATACCGCCACTTGGATTTGTGCTGTTTTAACTGTCGAACCATGCCTACTTACCCTTCTCAGAATTGAACATTTTGCTAATATTATATTTCGGCACAATAACATTTCCAAGAATGATATAAATAAAAATAATAAACTTTTGAAGAGTTCTGGAAGGTTTAATTTCAATATATTCATGTTTTTAAGACATTATCCCTTAACTACCACTAAATATTTTGTGCTAAGTTTTTCCTAAATTTTAAACCCTTAAATTTTTCCTGAGTTTGAGCTGCTAGAAATACCGTTGTTGCCAAATTTCATAATGATCGATTATGTTGTTTACGAGTCAGAAGTGTGTTTACGACAAACTGGAAATACATGCAAATTTATAACGGTTTTTAGTTTTGCCTACGGACTTTAAAAAGGACACTAAAATCTTTTGTCCCTAATGAAAAAATATAATCATTATTACCACTTTTGCTCCAATTTTTGTAGCAATATGTACTTCAATAAGGGGGGGGGTTTGTCCCCAGTTTATTGCTTTTTAAGTTGAATTTAGCAAGTCTTAGTGTACTTTATGCCAATTCCAATGATCCATGTTTTGATCTATAGTTACAGTAACTTTTGGAAAATTTGAGCTTTTTAAGTACAACAAGGTAACACATTTTAATATAACTTTCAATAGCAAAAGTGTTTTTTCCATGTAATTGATATTCCATATTTTACAGACTACAAGACACTATAGACTGTAAGACTGCTACTGCTACAGATTATAAAATTGCTTAATTTTTAAGCAGTTTTTTAAAAAAATAATTTTTATTATTACATTGAAAAGCCAGACTAAAAAGAAATTCTTAGTTTATTTTATTTTTTTCCATTACGAAATTAGCTACTATCAAAAATATTGTACTATTACTGATAACACAAGTCATTTTCATTTCAAGTTCACTGGCACCGTAGACGGCGACGTATCATAGACTAGTGTTCTGGGTTTGCGATAGCGGGAGAGGGCGGGAAGGAGACAGTGTTAGTAAGCTTGTGAATCCCCACAACTCATATTTGTTGCATCAGTGCACTGCTGCTGCCAGTTAAATCCAATGTTACCAGATTGAGATAGGTTTCTCGTGGCATCGAATTTTAAATGGCATTTTAAAGACGGGTGGGAATTTTAAATCAAACATTTTCTATAATACATACATACATATATACATACATACATACATACATACATACATATATATATATATATATATATATATATATATATATATATATATATATATATATATACACACACACACACACACACACACACACACACACACACACACACACACACACACACACACACACACACACACACACACACACACACACACATACACACACACACACACACACGCACGCACATGGACACGCATACGCACACCTGGCTTATATAAGGCTTATACTGACTAGGTGATTGTTTTACAACATGTGATGCCCAATATTCACAGTGTTTATGGATATGGCATTTTCAAACCTTTAAATTAGGGATGCACAGACCCATGCCCCTGGGCGCGCATGCGACCCGCCGGTGAAATTCTGGTGGCCCGCCGTCACCAAAATAATACTCTCGTACATTCGAAAAATATTGAATTCTTTATCAGAATAAAACCAAAAAAAATTTGTTCAAAAGTAAAGACGTCCATAAAACTTATGAAAATTATTCAAATACCGCGCCAGTTCATGAATGAAACGACGCCGTCGAATTAGTCGAATAGTCCCGAATAGTGTCAACAGAAAGAAGCAGTTTAATAGTGTAGGAGAGGACCTAGGAGCTGTGCCTAGCCCAGAGGAGTGGGAGGTGCAAGGTGGAGGGGCAAAGGCAGCCCTTCAGTCCTGCAGTCCTGACCGAGACGTGGCAGACTTCTCGAAGTAGTGTTCTGTGTTTTGTCTGATCTTCTGTACCGCCGTAACTGTTTGTTTCTGTGTTGTTGTTTGTTAACCCTTTTTTATTTTGAAGTCTTATTAAAGTTTTTTTATCATTCTTGCATATAGTTTAATCCAAATTCAACGTAGATCTACTGTTGCAGTGTTAACCCGTCAAGTGTATAATTGTGTTGTGAAATCGTAAGTAAAACTCTGTTATCAATAAATGTTTCCCTACCTATTTATTCAATTATTCTTGGTAATTTAAAAAAGGATGGGTAATTTAAGTAGGTACTGTAATTGTTTTTAGGTGCAGTGTTAACCCTAGACAGGATTATAACGCAACATGGACAAGCCAGGACCTAGTAAAAACGTAAGGCTAAAGATGAAAATTGGCAGTTTCAAGAAATATGGACTGAGAAATATTTTTTTGTATGGTTGCATAACAAAGTCGTTTGTTTAATTTGTAAGAATTCTGTTGCGATTGCAAAGGAATATAATGTAAAAGGCACTATGAAACGCAGCATTCTTCTTTTACCAAATTTACAGGCGAATTAAGAAAGCAAAAAGTGTTGTCTTTGAAACGGGAGCTTATTGGTCAGCAAACTGTGTTCACAAAACTCATTGAAGATTCAGAAACGGCTACAGAAGTTAGTTTTGAAATTTCTCGAATGATAGCAAAAGCGAAGTCGCCCCTTCAATGATGGAGATTTTGTAAAAGAATGCATTGAAATCGCCGCTAAGAAAATGTGTCCAGAAGCAGCAAAAAGTTTGAGAAAATTCAACTGAATCGTATGACAATCCAAAGATTTAATTATGTCTTTGTCAGCTAATATTGCGGAACAATTAACTGAAAAGACTAAGATAATTGAATTTTTTCATTGGCACTCGATTTAATCAACTGATATTAGTTCCACAGCTCAACTACTCATATTCATACGAGGTGTTACTCAAGATTTTGAAGTCGTAGAAGAGTTATTAGGAATGTGTTCATTGAAAGGTCAAACTAAAGGAGTTGATATACTCAATGTACTTTTGGATGAGTGTTCAAAAACTGGTTTTGACTTATCAAAATTATCGGGAATTGTGACTGACGATGCTCCTTCTATGATTGGTGTCAATTCGGCTAGTTACTTTGCTAAAAAGTATCTGCAAGAAAAAACATAAACGCTGAAGATCTCATGCAGTTTCATTGCATCATACACCAAGAAGCCCTTTGTTCTAAAAAAATTGAATTTCAAAATGTCATGAAGGTGGTAGTTTCGACTGTAAATTTCATCAAATCACGAGGACTCAATCACAGGCAATTCAAACAATTCCTTGATGACATCGAAAGCGAATATGGAGATTTGCTGTTTTATACAGAAGTAAGGTGGCTAAGTCGTGGATTGACACTTGAACGATTTCTAAATTTAATAGAAGAAATTGGAATATTTCTGGTGGAGAAGCAAAGGGATGTCCCGAACTTAAAAATCCTGATTGGTTGTGTGATTTGGCTTTTTTAGTTGACATTACAAATCATTTGAATGTCTTGAACACACGGATTCAAGGCAAAAATCAACTGATATCCCAGCTCTACGCTCATGTATCATCCTTTCAATGCAAGCTGACTCTTTTCAGATCGCAACTGACTTCTGGAAATTACAATCATTTTCCGAATTATAAGAAAATGGCGAAAAATTCAACAAAACTGCGATTAATTTCAGTTATGTAGAAAAGCTGGATATTCTGATTCACTCTTTTCAAGACAGATTTTCGGACTTCAAAAAAGTGAAACCTCTGTTGGACATATTCAGCAATCCTTTCGATTTCAGTTGAAAATGCGCCAGAGTCAATGCAGTTAGAAATTATCGATTTGCAAAACGACCAAGATTTGCGCAACAAATTCAACGAGGAGACTTGTTGAACTTTTACCACTGCATTGACAAAAATATGTACAAAGAGTTGCGCATAAACGCTCTGAAATGTGCCAGCTTATTTGGTTCTACCTATATATGTGAACAAACTTTTTCAATACTGAATAATAATAAAACAAAAAATCGAAACCGCCTTGCAAATGAAAGTTTGGAAGCAGTTTTACGTGTTGCTACAAGTAAATTTGACCCAAATATAAAAAAGATTGTAAGCACTATGCAGTGCCACGCTTCAAATTAATAAATTATTTTTCAATTTTAATACATTATATGCATTTTTTATTGTCTTTAATTACCTATACTTCTGGCGGCCCGCCATCAGTTCATGATTTGCCCGAGTGGCCCCTAGTTTTAATAAGTCTGTGCATCCCTGCTTTAAATGATGCTATAAAATAATTTTTAAATTTGTTTTATAATATATTTTATAAGCAAATTGGCATAGTATTTTTGTTTTTTAGTATTTAAATTAGAAAATTTCAAACTGGGGTGTATCCCCATTTTAGCCTCTTATTTGTGTAAGTTATAGTTCTGTTAAAACACACACGTACTATAGCCTATATATTTCAGTTAGAATTTAATTTACTCTTGTTAAATGACACAAATAATTATTTGTTCTAAATTTTATAAGGTCTCGGCAAAAGATTTCTATTGTGTAACTGTTTCCGGAAGTCCAGAGTGATGGAATGATACATTTATATAAAAAATTTCTGGTTTAAGCTAACCACAGAGGTCACAGATATGAGCAGTTGTAGAGAGAAATGAGAACTTATACTAGTTTTTTGTATTTTGTTTATACTAGTATTTTGTATTCCTTAATTTTTTGTCTTTTAATTTCAGAATAAAATAGTAATGGGATTTGGTATACTAGCCATGACCCTGTGTGTTGGATATATTGGTTACATGAGGCAAAAATATGAAGGAATGGGTTATTATCCCGCACTGGCTGAGGATGGAAAAGAAGTTTATCTACAAAAGAAGTCAAAATGGGATTAAGTATTGGCAAATATTTTAATTCAAATTAAAAATCGAACTTGTATCTAGTCTTTGATATTGTGATGAACAGTGTATTATAATATTGTATTGTAATATATTCTAAATTATGTAATATAATATTGTATAATAATAATAATATATCTTTGTTTTTAGAAAAATTAGGTAATTTTGAAATTATTTTGTTTATAGTTTCATAGTGTTTTGATAAAAACTTCAAATTGAAATAAAATGTTATTAAAAATATTTTTTAACATTTTCTATTGTAAATATATTTTTTAATTAAACTGTTTCAAACCTAGGAACAATAATTGTAGCTAATACTTTAGCAAATAAAATATCTTAAAATTGATTATAAAATATTGTAATTTATTTACAATAATTCAAGTCAAGTTAGCTGAATTTACACATCTGAAGGACGTGTTGTACTCTTGTTTTTTCCACGATTGGATTATTAAAAATATTTTTTGTGATCTTCACTCTTTTTGGCTTACACCATAGGCCAGGGCCTAGGTTGTTCTTATAGCTAATCCGAGCCCTGTCTTTACCTCTTTGCAATAAATGTACTATAAAAAATGTCAGCAGATCAGTGCTGGCCTTCAACATGAAGAAACCACTTGTCACAGTTATGGATTACATGCAGAACTTTAAGAACCAATTGTACATATTAAATTGGTTGATTTGTAGTTGTACCATTAAAATTAGATTATTGTATTATTGCCTATAAACCATTAGTCATACGCTAAAGTAAACGTGGTAAGCGTGGTTTACACTTACCTCTAAAAGGCTCCATGGTTTTGAAACTATGGATCCATCTATTGATGTAGAATTATTTATATAGCTGAATATTCTGTCTTTTTTCGGGTTGTAATTTAAAAATTTCCTAAAATATTTGATTTCTAACCTTTAATTTGTTCAATAATTTGATTACTGAAATTATATTTTAATACACAATTTTGAATTTTTACAAACGTGTAATTTTTAAGGACCTTCTAGTGTTTGAGTTTGATATATTATTTATTCTAATGTCCTTATTTTTTAAAGTAATTTTCTAATATTTAAATAGTTTTTGCTTTAATTAAGACTTAAAATGTCTGTTACTATAGGTCAGCTGCTTTTAAAATGGTGTTCTAAGAACACCAGTGGGACAGAGAGAAAAAATGTACATAATGAGATGTACATAATAATGTACAATTGAGAAGTGGAATCCCCATCTCTCACCATAGCTCTCTTTTCCTTCAGTATCGTTGAGTAGTAACAGTTTGTAGACTCAGATTGGCAGACTCTGTGTCACTGGACTGTAGGAGGGAGCTCGAGGGAAATCCTCCTACATACAAGAGTGAAATTCTCATGCAGGCCGTTTACTAAATGGCTGGAATATCTTTCATTAACTATTTGAATTGAATTTCGGACATTAAAGAATCATTACACTTTCCAAAAGTAGTCATCTTGTTCATTAATAATATATATATATATATATATTTGCTATCTTGAGCCAAAGTTTTGCACTCATTGGTTTTCACTTGGTGTAGGTATTACCTCTCTTCATAACTGATTGGTCAGCATCAATTTGTTTTGCATTGTACATTCCCTATCTAACGGTCCTTTTCAAATTATATTTTTCTTTGCTTGGCTTAGATGTAAGCCTACTACAGGATTCATAACATTGGCTCTTATAAAGTATCATTTGATAATATTAATTTAATTGTTATTTACATATCTTTAGTTTAACTGATATTTATATACAAGATAATTTATGAATTTTGAAGTGAACTATTTTGATTATATCATCTTAGATATTACATTTCTAATTTTTGGCTTAATTAAACTACCTTTTATTTGATTTTTTGTAATTCATGTTACAAACATATTTCAGTTAAGGGTTATTGGTTAGCCTAAGTCAGTATTAAATTTATTTTAAAGGTGATACATTGGAATGTTGATGATCAGCTATGTTCTACGTATCTATATACGAGGTGTGGCTATTAAATAACTAGACTGACAAAAAATTTAATTTTAATTTTATACATAATTACTTATTATCACCTTCAATATACACCCCTTCTCTATCTCTACAACGCTCCATGAAAATTTTCCATTGTTGGAAACAGTGCTGGAAGTCATCTTCTGTTAATTCCTTTAGGACTCTTGCCGCTTTCACTTTTACAGCTTCCACGGACTCAAATCTCGTCCCTTTTAATGTAGATTTCACCTTAGGGAACAGATAGAAGTCACATGGAGCAAGCTATGGTGAGTAAGGTGGATGTTCTAACACTGGGATGCTGTATTTGGCCAGGAACCTCTTGACAGATAACGCGGAATGAGCTGATGCATTGTCTTGGTGGAAAACCCATGATTTGTCCTTCCACATTTCGGGTAGTTTTTTCCTTACTCTTTCACGTAGTTTACCAAGTACCTCAAGGTAGTAATATTTTAATCAATATTACTACCTTGAGGTACTTGGTAAACTTCAGGTACTTGTTTGACCTTCAGGAACCCAGTGAAGGTACACAATCCCATGAATATAGAAAAAAACAATCATCATTGCTTTAAATTTTGACTTGCTGATTCTTGCTTTTTTGGCTCTCGGTGAAGTTGGGATCTTTCAATGCATGGATTGGAACTTTGTTTCCGGATCATACTTAAAAAACCATGATTCATCACATGTTAATTTTCAATGGCATTCAAAGTGTCAGTACAAACATTTTTGCGAGCTGCTTGTTGTTCAAATGTGAGAATTTTTGGTACCATTTTGGCCCACACTTTTCACATGTTCAAATTGTTACATAAAATTTGCCGTATACATTCTTTATCAATGCCTACAATTTCACCAATTGCGGGCGTGACCAGACGGTCAGACTGAATCAAATTAGCAACTTTTTCAACATTGTCCATTTTTGACATTGAAGGGCGACCTGGCCGAGAATTATCTTCAATGTCTTGTTGGCCATCTTGAAAACGCTTAAACCATTCAAAAAACGCAGCCACGATAAACATTCACTGCCATACTTTTAGTAAATTATAAGTTTCAGTAGCGGTTTTACCAAGTTTGAAGTGAAATTTAACAACAATTCGTTGCTCTATTATTACACTAACCATTTTTTCTGGCAAAACAAAATAACAACACTAACGGAAATGAAGGTTATGACTACACAAATGAAGGTGTTGGTTACACAAATGAGACTAACTACATTCTGAAGAGAAAGCTTCACACTAAACAGCTGTCTGTCAATGGCGTTTGGCGCATGCTCACTTGTTCCGCCTCAGCGTCAGTCTTGTTATTTAATAGCTACACCTTGTACATGGTTGTAAATTCTAATCTATAGCCTAGACACATTAGCTTAAATGTTATGCTTTGGCACTTGGAGTGTCAGCTGATTTTCCTTTAGAAAACCATTGAGGTGATGCTTTCTTTTCACACCCATATCTCCAAAACCAATCCCTGCAGTTCCAAACTGAAACTTTCTTCGTGGATGAGGGATAGTGGGCTAACCCCAATGGGGCTGTAGTACTAGGTTGTGGAGTTATAGCGATACACAAGGACATATTTTATTTGCTGACTGATGTTTCTTTTATTCACTAATACTTTAAAAAAAATTCAAATGAAATTGGTTAATTTTTAATAGGTGTCATCAACAGTCAAAAAAAAAATGCATTTATAGCTTAGTATAATTAGCGCAAAAAAGTTGAAAAACTGGAATATAGTGTGGGGTGTAAATTAAAGATAAAAATTTTGAACTTGTGTCTCAATCCTCTGTTCTTGGAAAACCAGGTTACTTTACTATGGGTATCAGGACACAAAGGGGTTGATAAGGAGTTTTAGCTGGTATCATCATGTTGAGTTTATTGAACTAGAATTGGCAGAAGGGGTTTTTCTGTATGGCTGAATCTGCTATCAATAGGTGGGTCAATAAGAAACAACTGAAAGGTAGGACCTTAGAGAACATTCTCGTAGTAAATGTTTTCTGAAAAAGGTCCTTCTAGGAGAACTTGGGGAGCAACTACTCCTATAAGGCTGATGGCAACTCAGGAAAATCATAAACTCTAGTTGCATGTTTGGGTTTTAAGTTAGGGACTTGGAGAATTTTTCCATATTCTCTAAATGTGATGTATTATTTTTAAATTCACAAATGATGGCAAATGTCAAAAAAAAAGTAATAATATAACCATGTTTATCCTTACATAATTATAAAAATACATTTACAGTAGGCTTACCTTGATAATAAAAAACCTTGGTATTCCAACTTTTTGAATATATATATATATACTTATACTGTATTTACAGACTATAAGATGCACCTTAAATTTTAAGCGATTTTTTTAACCATTTTTATTGTTAGATTGCAAAGCCAGAATAAAAAAAATTCTTAGTTTATTTTTATTTTTTTCCATTACGAAACTAGCTACTACAGTAACAAAAATATTGTACTGTTACCAATAATATAATCACTTTCATTTCAAGGTCACTGGGACCATAGACTGCAATAATGCATCATCACTATTGACAGTGTTCTGGGTTTGTGATGGCAGGGTGGGAGGGTGACAGTTAACAAGCTTGTGAATTCCCCAACTCATGTTGTTGCTGCCAGTTGAATCCAATGTTGCCAGATAGAGAAGGTTTCCAGCGGCATCGAATACATGACCATTTTTAAGGCTGGTGGAAATTTTAAATCAAACACTGGTGTATAAGATGCACCTGAATTTTGGAAGCAATTTTTCGAAGAAAAAAGTGTGTTTGGTAGTCTGTAAAATACGGTAATTAATTTTTACTGTAGTAGCAGAAATTTTTGTGCTAAGCTTTTTTCTTGCATTACAAGTATAGCTGTACAAAAATATCTGAATGCTGTACTATAATACACTATTAAAATTCCCATATTACGTTCACAATACCCAAATGTAAACCTTTTCACTTTTTTTGGTCTTGTTCATGTGTTTTTGCACATACAAAACATCTTTTTTCTAATTTACTCTTCTGCCCATCAGGGTACCTGGTTTGGTTGCGTATTGCGTTGAACTGCTGTGCTGTTAGTTACAGTAGGTGTTGCTTAGCTGATAGGGGCAATTGCACAATCCTAATAAATTCTTTCGATGATACATAGTGCTTTAAAAAGGTTTGCTTAAACAGCTGTAACGTAAAATTTAAGTGGTGTTTTTGCACAGTATTGAGAGTGAGACATTCTGTGAATATCGTCTCATTGCCACTTCAGACTTACCCTTCTCAGAATTGAACACATAATCATATATTTCTGCTTATACATTTGCAAGAATGATATCCAAATAATGTTCTAATATATTTTAAATAAGTGATTTTCTATCATTTTGTAGACCTAGTTTTATTTCTAAACCCCATTTAAGCATAATACTGTAAGATTAACAATGTTAATAGCCACATTTATGTTTATTTTGTATAATCCAAACCACTACCGGTCTCAATTAGTTCAAATCTTTGAAATTTGACTGTAATAGTAGAGTGAATATTATTGTGCTTAAAGATTTATATGATATGTTGTTGCAAAATGATTTTTGTTTTTTATCTATTTCACACCCAATTTTTAAGAATAGTTTTTTGTATCACCAAGAGTAGACTTCCTCTAATTAATTTTATAAATTAAGCCCTTACTGTAATTCCATAAATAGTGATTGTTAAGTCCAAATTTAGGAAAGAAAAACAAAATAAATCAAAAAATTTTTTTAGAAAAAAGTGTTTATTTTTTAGGAAAAAAGTTCATATAGTGTCATCATAGTGCTCTTTATACATTCAAGTGATTGTATGTTACAATATTGTATACATTTTACTTTTTTTAAAAATATCCTGCTAATAGCTTACACTTATATAATATCATCCAAGGTTCTCCATTTCATTCAACTTCAGTATATATGTACTAATTCCAGTATCTGTGTTTTATATTGTAATTACACATTTGTAAATTTCATAATGGTAAGTATTTATTTTTTGCTTTCTCCAAGACAGTACTAGAAGTCAATTTATGCAATTATTAATTCTATATCTATTTAAGTCATTATAGTGTAAATAAAAATCAGGAAGCAAAACAAGGAATTATATTTAGCCTTTGACTATAAGAAAACTTTTCTATAACAATTTCAAAGTAAATAAATAATATTCCAAGTTATTTTAATGTACTAATTTAGTGTGTGTAATATATTATTCTTTTTACAATATTCCGTAGTATTTTTAATTTATTTACAAAAAAATTTTAGTATCAGATACATTTTCTTGAAGAATATCTTTCGTATTGTTTTTCATTATGTTTGCTGACAAATAATTTAGGACTTTCCTTTCGTCTCACTAAAAAACAAAAATATTTTAAAATTAAAACTGATTGAAAAAGTAATATTTAATTCAATATTAATTGACAAGGAGAGCAATAATTTTTAAAGTAAATTAGTCTGGCACTTGTTAATTTTATTATTTTGGTGAACTTTTAGGCAAAATGGTATAAGCATAATCATTCTGGCAAAGGCAGCTGATAGGCTTAGTAATCCCACCGTATCTTTAACTCGTACTACTTTCACTCCTCTACTCAGCGTGCGCTTGCGTGCACATGTGCACACGCACAAACAAACAAACAAACAAACAAACACACACACACACACACACACACACAAATGAATATAGAAATTAAAATTTATGTGAACAAATTATATTTAAATTTCAATGACCCCTCAAAATGTGATTTAGAGGTCAGGATTGGTGCTCATTTCAAGGTCCCAAATTTGGGTCTAATCATGCTGTCTGCTACAAATGCTCATTTTTCCAATGGAAATTTTCTTAACTATTTTAACAATGTGATAATATTATTGTGAGTAGGGGATAAGGTTAAAGAATTTAATATTTTTAGTATTGAGTTAGAAATAAATAAGTCAAATACAGAAGCACAAATTGTAAAAAAAAAGAAATTGTACAGCTTTAATAATTTTTGTCATAAGCTATGGCTATTACATTAGGTTTTATGTAAGAAAAGTCTATTTAAAAGGTATGAAACTATAATCCTATATCTAATTAGTTACACCTAGAATGCAAATAGATTTGTAATTGTGTTTTATATATTTGATTGAAACTGTTTTCAGAGTTATAATTTAACATTAGTCAAATAGGCTTGAACTGTTATTGTGGGTCTAAAAATACCCTTTAGAAGTGTATTACAATTTTTAAAGGAACTATTACTTACACAGCTCCTCCAAGTGATTCTGATAGTGGAGGCATCCTATCACAACTCTCTTCATTTAGGTTTGATTTCCATAAATTTGTTTCATTTAATCTAAACACATTGTAATTTTTTTTTAGTAATGCAAATAATATCATGAGAATATATTGGGAAAAACTAATAACTACTATAAGAACATATCCCATATTTAATGTATAAAGTATTTTTTTGTACATAATGTTTAACTAAACTTGAGTTTTATTAGTGCAATAATAAAAGAATAACTTTTACCAATAGATGGCCATGTTCTATTTCATTTAATCTAAACACTTTATACTTGTAATGATCTAAACACATTAGTAACGTAAATCATATCGTGAGAGTAAATTGAAATAACTAATAATGATTATAAGAACATTTCAGATTTAATTTATGAAGTATTTTTGTATGTAATGTTTGAAATTAAACGAGTTTTATTAATACGATATAAAAAGTAACTTTTAGCAATAGATAGCCATGTTCTATTTAAGATTCTAACTTGTCATCGCCTAAACAACATAGAAACTTACACACTACTTCTGCTTTTAAACAGCCTACACCTATGAACTAAGTTCGCAGTTCTACCTTAAGTCAATACTCGCTTCTGGTTGGTTTACAGTGTTTGCTTATTTCAAGTCTAATGTACGCCAGACTGTCACATTTCTGCCAAGGCATTTATTACCAGTGTACCATAATGCATTTCTTGTGCACATTAGTTTCATCCTGATTGGTGGGTTCTTTTACTGGTTTTAACAATAGATTGTGAGAAATTATATAGTCCACCATATTTTCAAGTATAAATACAGGTCAGTAATTGTTGTTTACCTGAACATCGAAGAGTATCACCCATTACAGAACAACAGTACGATAGCTTGCTAAAACCCGGAACAACTCAACAAAATACACCAACTTGTTCAGGTGGAAATAGGAGCAAAAAATTTCAAGAAAGTACAAAACTTCTTATTTGTCACAATTCTGAACAGGAAGAGTGCACTGCCATCCCGGTAAATGCCCTGACTTCCATTATTTTTAATCCAGAATATGACAGACATATCTTTCTGTTTGGATTTCTCATTATTCCCATTTTTTTTTCTGAAAAATGAATTCTTCTGCTGCCTGTTACAAAATCGGTACAAAATAGTCACCATATGTTATCAGTAAACTTAGAAAAATGTTTCTTAGCCTGCAGTTCAAATTTCCATTTTTTAAATCATTTTATCCAAAACTGGATGTTGCTGGATATTTTCAATAAATGGTAAGTTGTTTTCATGCCATAGATGACTTAAGAATTAAATTGTTTAAGAAGCAATACTGAAAAATTCCTAATTCAAGAAAATAATTTAAATGGAAAAATGCTTAAAATGTTTTTATAATTTACATTTATAAACACGTTTTCATTATGATTGACCAATTATTCAAATAGTGTAATGTATACATCTGCAATTCAAGAGTTTAAGGTCCAAATCATAAACACATTGACAATGTATCCATTATCAATAAATAATATTATTTATTGAAATAAAAAACCAAGAAAGAAGGGAAATGGTTGTTTTTTTTCTTACACAATGTTTAGTGTAAGATATTACATTGGATTTTATTTTATTATTATTTAATAAATGAGTCACCACATCATATTGGCCTAAAAATGTATTCATTTCTTTCATAAAACCTCAACTAATCACTTATAATTATAAAACTCTCTCCAAACAGTAATACTTAAATGGTGGTAGATTGTTTAATCATTGTAGCTTTTAATGACAAATTTATGGTAGGTACTTATTATTACTATAAAATTAGTGGCTCAAAAATTATTCGCTTAAATGTGGGATATTAGGCTAAAAGAAATTGTTTTTTTAATATTATCCCCTTATTAATCGTAACAAAGGTTTTACTTAAATAAATATAAATAAGAAATAAAGCTACAAATAAATATGGAAAAGTCAATTGATTTTGGCTAATTAAAAGCATTTTTTAAATTCAATTTAAAAAAATCATATATAATACCTTCTTTCATTGCATGGGTGGCAAGTAGAATGATAATAATGAAGGAATACACAAACTAGTAACACACTTGCAAATACTGTCAATTTCATTTTAATTATATAGGCCTACCATAAATTCTGTATCTACAAACTATTAACAAAATGTATTACAAACAATATTTTAAAAGATAAGAAAAACAGTTGTTTATGTTATTTTATTCAACAATGTTCTAAGACATAAAAATGTCATATGTTATTGCTATGTTCTGCAAACATATGTTTTGAACAATAGGTTCAAAACTAAGGGGACAAAAACACTACTTTATTAAATATCGTCACACTCAATAATTAAATTATTAAAAAGGGTTCAAATAAAACCTTAAGCTTCCAAGCAAAAGGAGTGGGTTACTGTTCCTCCAAAAATTTTGATTGAAAAGTTATATGGACAAAAAGCAAAAACAAAACATAATGGCGGTCAAGGTTTATTTTTCTATTTTTCCTGAATTTTTATAACAAATTTACGCTAAAAATAAGTAATACAATTATTGAAAAGAGCCAAAATAAAAGCAAATGAAGCAAATGGGATAGGTTGAAATCTTTCAAAAAAGTTTAATTTAAAAGCAATATAGACACAAAAACCCTGACTGTGGTCAAAGTTTTTTTTGTATTTATTTATTTATAAGTTATAATCTTTGTAAGGATCTTTCACGCTATGTCCCCACATTTTATAATTTTTTTCATGTTCATGGCATGTTCCACCAAGCATCCATTGTTAAGGATAAACTCTACTAACACTGAATTTTCTTCTTGAAAAACATGACTCACCAATTTCTACAGTTGTGTCAGAAATGCATGCATGCCCACAGATGTTCTGTAGATAGTTTTTCCAGTTTGTAGTCGAATGAGTTCCTAAGTTCAGTTCTTCTGCACATAACTGTGATGTATGGTATATTGTTCTGTCCATGAATAAATGAAAAAAAAAAACAGTATCAAATGGCAGTTTATTTTCTTTTCTAACCATGTTCCTTTTTCTACAGTTTTTCTACCTACTTCAATTCTACAGTTTTTGTTACTACACCTCAAATGATCACTACTTCCCCTTAAACACAACTTAATTTCATGATCATCAGGACAGTTCCTAGACTGATACAAATCACTTTGTAAGTAACTCACAGCTTTATTTTTTGAATTGAATGCACTAAATCAAAGAGTGGCCCTAGTGAATAATCATCAAGATTATACAGACATAGCCAAAGGGATAATGCTCATCTTTTGCAGTTATTTTAATGGAATTCCAAGATATGCATGCAGCACAAGGTCAGGTGGCTATGAAGTGGATTTGTACTGAGCCGAGCGGACTGTGCATTCAAAACCAAAACCTATTGTTTTTAATTAAAGTGCGGCCATTGAAAGTGAAGCAGAGCCATGCAACTCAGCTCAACTATGTTGTGGTGCTTTCAGTGACCACATTTACATTAAAAACAATAGGTTAGATTTTGAATGCATAGTCCACCCTTGAAGCACAACTCTTCTTAGAATTTGGTGGCTGCCTAGCCTAACAGTTACTTATTGTTGCTTGGTTATGCCAAAAAAGAAACCTACTTTAACACTTTTACTGAAGCCCTATCTTTATAATACCAACTGAGACCACCATGTGCGAAAATGTTTAATATAATCAATGATTTCACCCCCCTGTTTTTGATGCAAAGTAAATCTTCTTCTTCACCTTCTTCAGAGCTAGATTTAATTGGCTTGTAGCCATGTTTCTCCTGATCTGGTATGGCTATCAGGATCTGACAAAATCAGGATCATCATTTCGGTCATCATAATCAACTTCCGTTGCTGTTCCAATCGTTATTATCAAGAGCAGTTCGTCTATTTTATCACTAAACTCAGGATCTTTAGGATTCAAGTTTTGACATTTTTGACTTGATTTATTTAGTTCATTTTCACCCTCCATATTGCCTGTGTACTATTTCTAAGAACACGTATATGTATACAGATGAATAAAACAAAATGAAAATTCAACATGCAGTTATATATGTTATTATTTTATATCACTGAATAAAACAAAATAATAATCCAACACACAAAAGTTTACTATAAAACTGAGTAAAATAAAAGAATAATTCAACAAACAAAATAATATATTACTGAATAAAACAAAACAATAATCCAATACACAAATCGCTTTTACTGTTAACCGAAACCTTGGGTCTGGGAGACTATACGCATTAAATACCATTAATTGAAATCTTGAGCTACTCAGACTGGCACGTTTTCAACAAAACAACTGTCAAAATCACCTGCCTCACAAAAATTAAGCAAATAGTAGCTTATTGTTTAGAGTAAGAAGAAGGGGGAAGGTACTGGGAGGGGGATGAAATTTCTCCTTCAAACAGTGTTGTTAATAAAAGACCTCGAAAATTCCCATTGGCCTGTGAAACTGGGGTTTCCGTAAAAGTTTAAATTACATGTTCAAGTAAGCTAATAGGAAAACTTATAAAATGTGGAGTTTTATAATATAGCACAAAAGATACTATGTAAGAAATTGCCATTAGAAAATAAGTTATTGGAACAGCTATCATTTGTACCTGCCTCAGGGATGGTAAAAAATGACCTGTGGTAGAAACAGATTTTTTTGTGGTTGTTTAGTTGTATGCGACTGCTAATTATTTTATACATATTATTAAGTACTATAAGTACTGTATTAATTTCTCACTTTGACTGCCAAATTAATCGTGCATACATATAAAATAAATTCATGCGATTTCAGTTACATTTGATAAATTATGTTTTTTGTCACTGGTAAATAAATATAAAATAAAGATTTCTACTTTTTATTTCATGAAAATAATATATTAAAAGTACAAATTACAATATTTCATGTACTTTAATGCAAAACATTATATAAAGTCATAAAATGTGTTTTTTAATGTTAGAATTTTTATATAAACTTCCAAATATTTTATAATCCAAAATAAATAGTACATACATTTTCTAACGTTTGAATAACATGAACAATAACACCTAAATAAATTAATATTTTTATGATTTTAGTAACATGAATGTTATAAAGTCGCATAATTATTTTTGTTTATTAAATTACCTGTACGTTAAAAAAACAATAAAAAAAATTAATTCTCCTTTTTACCAAAAATATATTACTTTAGACATAAATTTTTCTATAAACCATACTCGTCAAGTTCTGGTAGATTTTTGTCAACAATTTCTTTAACGTTAACATCATTAAGAATCTCCTGAACTTTTTCTTTAAGAGGTTGCTCCACTGCATCGACTATAATGTGTCTAATGAGTGTAGGCAATGAATTTACTACTTTAGCAATAATTAAATCAATTGGGGAACCTGAGCTTGGTTTCAAATGTACCCTTCCTAGGCCGACGTCTAAACTGTCTATTTGTGGATGTTTGCGAAGATCCAGTGATTGATTAACTAATGCACGAACTTGCAAATATTCAACTGTGAATTCAGACTTACTTCTTCTCATATATTTACTAACTTCAATACTCCAGTCACAGCTTCCATTTAGCTGGCCTGTTGCGACATGAACACCGATTTGAATAACGCCTGAGTCCATTGATAATGACAAATTTCCAACTCTATAAAACTGTGACATGCCTTTTAAATAAAAGTCGTTAATGTAAACGACAAAGAAACCTTGGTTTGATTGTAAATTTTGTACGTGGTATGGATCATAACCCTTTGTTTTGCAATATTGTCTCCCTGTGGCTAGTGCCATATCTACTGGTGATATGGATTTAGCAAATTTACTAGTAATGGACTTGAGTTTTTCATTGAAGTCAGATCTGAGGACAGTATTTACTTTTTCTAAAATGGTTGGTTTCATGTTGTCAAACAAAAATAAACCAGCACCATCTATAATTGACGATAGTAGTGTTGATCTCAAATTTTTAAAATCTGTTTTCATACTTCTTGTTGTCATATCCATTTGTGATTCTGAAGCTTGAAGGTGTCCATCCTCGTCAGGTGTTAGTTCTGCTGCTCCTTCAGAATCCACATCGATCAGTGTAACATTGAACGGCCCAGCAGCACGTCTAAAAAATGACTTGAGAGTGTAGTTGCCCAGAATTACAATTTTTTTCATATGTAGTAAAAGATAAACCTGGAAATAAAATTAAAATTATGTTTTAAATAATCACAAAAAAATATTATCCATAATGGAGTGCATAGTTTCCACAGAAGTGTGTGTGCTTTTGGGAATTAAAGCAGTGTTATTTTTTTCAATTTTCTAATTTCTCTTTATTTCTTCTTTATGTTCAACTTTTACAAAGTAAAAGCGTCAAATTCAAAATAATTGCTGGTAAATTATGTCTTTTCTTCTTAACTACTTTATGTCAGTTAGACTAATGAGAACAAAACCTTATACAGAAATAATATGAATGACTGTGCCAAAATATATTCTTCTAAATATTCTGGTAAATTACCGGTAAATTATAGCTATGTGTTCCAAAATACCTAGAAGAATAAATTTTGGGACAGTATTTAATATTATTATTGTATAACAAGTATGAAGTAATTAGTACAATTTTTTTTATGTACCATGTAAGATTAAAGAACTAGTTTATACATTTCTAGCTTCTCAAAATAATAGGAAAACTAGATAAGATAAATTGATAGTAAAAAAGCACTGTTTTATAAAACTATTTTACAGATTATAAGACGCTACAGACTATAAGATGCACCTTAATTTTTAAACAGTTTTTAAAAAAAAATAACTTTTTAACCATTTTTATTAGATTGCAAAGCCAGACTAAAAAATATTCTAAGTTTATTTTTATTTTTTCAATTATGATACTAGCTACTAACAAAAATATTGTACTGTTACTGATAACACAAATCACTTTCAATTCAAGTTTAATGGCACCGTTAACTGCAATGATGCATCATAGGCTAGACAATATTCTAGGTTTGTGATGGTGGGGGAGTATTAGCAAGCTTGTGAATCTCCACAACTCATGCTTGTCGCATCGGTGCACTGCTGCTGCCAGTTGAATCCAATGTTGTCAGATAGAGATAGGTTTCCCACAGCATCGAACATATGGCCATTTTTTAAACTGGCAGGGATTTTAAATGAACCACTGGACATTTTTATATTAACTTTGAGTATAAGACACCTGAATTTTTGTGGCAATTATTCGAAGATAAAATTGCGTCTTATAGTCTGTAAAGTACGGTATATGAGATAAATTTATGCTTGTTATTACAGCTTATGGCTAGTTTTGATTCCAGTCCATCAATCTTCTAGACTGGATCAACCTTCCATTCAATCTTATAAATGCAAAACAAACTGAATGTATGTTGAATTTTTAAAAACAATTCTATAGTTTTTATGTAAAGTATATTATTTTTTAAATGCTTTTTGTTGTGTTAATATTGGATTTACATTGACAATGTGCCCAACATAACAAAATAAAGGAAAATTTTGACATTTTTCCAAATAATGTCCAGCTAATAAGTACTGTATGTCTAAAAAAATATATCTATACTTCCAGTTACATAATTATCTAGTTGTCAAGTAACACAAAATATCATCATAAATAATGAGTAAAGAACTCATATGAAAAAATATCAAACAAATCCTGCATTAAAAATACTTTTTTACACAAATGGTTATAACCTATGTATTCTCTTCAAATTCAAATGGTTTTCCAGGAAATGACTTTTATGAACAAGTACCACTTGGTAATTAATTGACCCAACTAGTAGAGTTGATATGGCATATTTTTAATAAATTGGTTAATGAATTTAAAGTACATAAATAGGTCGTTTGCAAAATAACTAAAAAGTAAGTATCCAATTTTTTTAGCCTAGTGATGTTTTCATTGCATTGAAGTAAGTGATTTAGAAACTGATCAGCTCTATATGTCATTCATATTATATTTTCAGAAGTATATAAATATTATGTAAATTTAAAATAGGTATACAAACCTGCAACTTATCCACATCAGTATTTACATGTTCGATTGTAAAATTGTTCAGTCCATAAACACTCATGTTAGTAAATGTCATAGTAGTACCAAATCCAAAATTATTTTGAGTGTCCATCATTGGTAGAGGATCTGGTAACAGCTTCTTGCCGGGCAAGGCTACAACACCCGCATTTTGGTAATGATGTAAGACCATTCGAATTTGATCACTTAATTTATCTACTTTTTGTAAAGCTTTATCTAATATTGTTTCATTAGTGTTAATAAGATTTTCTTCAGAAGTTACATTTTCATTTGTTATATCTTTAATTATTTCTGTTGTTGTAACAACTAAGTCTTCTTTTATTTTGTCAATATTTGTTGTGCCAGTTGTAGTAGTATTTGTAATTGTATCTTTGTCAGTTTCTTCTTCATCATCAAGTTTTGTAGTTGATGTTACTTCAGTCTCAGAATCTATTAAATTTTCATTGTATTCATTAACCTGTGTTGTGGAGGTAGGCTCATTTGCTTCTGATTTTTGTATCTGTTCTGTTGTTATGAATTCAGTTTTTTCTGTTGTTGTTAATTCAGTTTCTTCTGTTGTAGTTTTACTTTCACTCGACCTTCTGTTTCTCACAAGTGAAATATTTTCATTATCTTCAATTGGATAAAATATTGGTTTTCTTTGAGTGTTTTCATTTGAAAGTTTAGATTTTGCTGTTGATCGTGTCTTTCTGAACTGAGTATTATGTTTAGTATTAGAGTCAAACCTGTCATTACCATTTTCAGAAATGTTTTTATCACTTAAACCGCTAATCCTTGGTTGCCAAGTTTTAGCTTTTTTTTTGTTATGCGATAACAGTTGCTGTAAGGGATTTTTTGTTGTGTATTCTTCCCAGCTAGATTTTTCTCTTATAGTTTCGTCTACATCAATTTCATTTTGTTCTATTTCGTTGTCCACCTCAGAACCTGTAAAAATAATAGTAACAGGTATAAACAAACACCATTAAATTTCTAGCAATTTATATTTGTTTTCAAATAAAACATAGTTAGGTATTATATACAATTTATTTTAATGTATTACATAATTATTGAAACTACGAATTTCTTACTTTTAAAAGAGCAGAAATAAATATCTCAAGAATTCTTGGTCTATATACAGTATTAATTGTCTGCAAATAGACCTAGGATTATTTCTCATAGAATACTTCTTTCATTTAATGTTCCTCCATCAAGCGTTTACTTAAATAGTTGCATATATGCTGTCAAAGTAATAAAAACATTCATGACATAAAATTGTTTTCTATGATTATAAATTACTAACTGTGTGAAGTGAGGTCTCTTTTTCAACTTGACTGTTTAGCATTTGGTTTGTTACACAGTTTTGCCAAATGTATTGACTGATTGCTTTGAAATTTGATATGAAGTTACCTTGTGTAAAGCCCGAATGGTCTATATGTAAGATTTTTCTTTTTCGTATACACACACACACACACACACACACACACACACAAACATACATATGTGTTGAATAATTCTGTTTGAAATCTGCAATAGATAAAAAAAGTCAGGTTAGGTTGTATTGATGTGGCGGAGGCAGCTGAAGTGAGCAGCTGATCTCTAGGTCATATTACTCATTCATTTGCTCAAGTCATACACACACACACACACACACACACACACACACACACACACAAACATGCAGGCATGCATGCATGCACGCATACATACATACACACACACACACACACACACACACACACACACACACACACTCACTACTGTACATAACCTGATTAACTCTAAAGTGTATGCTAATGGAGTGTATGACACTGGCCTAATGGTGTATGAAACAAAGCTCTGGTTTACCTGGCTAACTTTTAGTGTACCTTATCCTTACCCATGTATGCAATTATCTGTGTGGGTGGACATAATTCCCTAAGCTACTCTTGTTCCTATGAGTGAGAATGTACATAGAATGAGCAGTAACTTACAATACAACAAAAAAAGCTGACTAAGTGGGGAAAAACCACCATGATAAGGATTAAAAGAAGGAGAATTGAAAGGCAATTAGCAGAGAAAACGGCAATTATAAGTATCTCAATAATGCAACGGGAATTCACCATAATTAGAAGTGGGGGATTTACCCACCTTGAATTCTCTTCATACCCTAGACTTTACGAAGAGACTAAGACTGGAGAAGGTACTGTAAATAAGCATTTCAGGAATGTAGAAAGATGGTATAATAGATCTACAATATTTCAGAGTAATAGTAACCCTAGAAAGTCATTCATTCAATCATAAGATGTATTGATGGACAAGCATATGTTGTATGGTTGTGTTCGCCTCAAGGGGCTTACACGTTGTGTGTACAGGTTTGGCAATCCCAAGATTCTCCAGCTGAATCTAAACTTTCTTCATCTATCTATTCTTGGGTTAGATCCCTTCACCCTGCAATTTTTATAATTAGCTTTTTAGTCCTACATACTATATAAGTATTATCCTTTATTTTATTTCCCACAGAACCAAAACATAGAAACAAACAAATTCCTCTTTGGCATACATAGAAAATTAACAAAACAAAAATAAAATAAAATATCTTGCTTGAATAAAATTGAACTTATCCATAACATATAATTACTTATAATACTTCTAAACAATACACTAGTAGCTATGCTGACACACACACACACACACACACACACACACACACACACACACACACACACACACACACACACACACACACACACACACACACACACACACACACACACACACACACACACACACACACACACACACACACACACACACAAATGGTAGGACATTTAAAGTGTCTTTATATGTTTGCAGGAGTTATCTTTATAATTTAAATCTTTTCATACACACAGACACGCTATCAGAGAGAGTATGATTTCATTAAAGTAAACAATTTTTCCATTGGCCTTTTTGTTATTGTTATATATACAAAGGCACTTACATTCAACTTTCACTTCAAAACTTTCATGGCAATATGTAATTCTATCAATTATTTAATTACATTGAACATATCTTCTATTGTTGCATATGAAAGAGACAATAACCAATATTTAAGTTTAATTTTGAAATATTATTTTTTATGTATTTCATATTTATTGGCATATTATGTTTTCAAATTTAGGATCAAGGAAGCAATTGTTTTTTTGCATTCAGGTACCTTAATCAATCCTTTTTAACTTGCCTTGTGAGGACCCTTTAGTGAACTTATTACCATTTACTCTATAAAATATCTGCAAGACTTTAAAAATAAACTAAGAGAGAGAATTCATTCTGAAATAAAACATGGAAAAGAGTTGTGATATTTCTACACAGAATTGTAGCAAAATATTTTTAAAAACTAATCAAAGGTGTTAATTCACAAATTATATGTCTTAGCCAGATGGATAAACTGTTGGTTTTTATAGAGCAAATACCAAAGTAATTCTGAATTCTGTCGCTGTATTGATTTTGTTAAGTATGGTTTGCAAAAACTTTCTTAAAAACATGTAAATATACGTGTAGTTAACTGTCATACAAAAATTCTTAACAGTAAAGGTATGGGATCATAATAATGTATATTAATAAAAATCTCCCAAAAATGTTAACATCTAAAAATTGTTGTACTCTGACTTAAGTGAATGATTAAAATTTGAATATTTGGTTTTGAGAATATAGATTTTCACTATTGTCATTTTTTTGGGATTTGTTTATGAATAAATTTCAATTTAGTTTTTCAGAATACAGCAAAACTAATGTATATTTCACATAGTGTAAATGGTAATGAATTTTCAAGAATATTATATCAGTTTGCCAAATCATTTGTTACTATTTAAATAATTCGTGCAGTTATACATGTAAGTAACCATATAAACTACAACAAATTAGGATATTGCCCTGGCATAAAAACTAAATACAATATTTAAAAAAATGGTGAATGTTAATAGTTTGAAATTATGATAATAATAACAATATACATATACAAGAAACATGAAATTAGAAAATTATGTGGGGAAAATTTGCAGCTTTCATTACCTATATGCCGTAATGAAATAATCACTTTTTTAACGTTAAAATCCATTTAGTCTTGCATTGACTTTGTCACTTATATAACCAGAGAAAAAACTATAGTATTGAAGAAGTCAAACACAGACTGAAACAAACAATAATAGTGTTAAAACTAGTAGGTCAAAATTTGTAGAAATGGTTTAGATCAGATTTTACAATTTTTATCCCACAATTTTTATTTTATATTTTAAAATTTTAATTTATTTTTGCTAAAACATGTAATTAATAATTGTATGGATGAAATTGCAAGGCTTGTGTATTTATTAGTGTTAATTAAAACAACCTTGAACAATTAAACTAGAATTAGGTCATGAGCCAGTGAAGTCTTCTAATGGGCTCAAAGTTTAGTCTTAAAGTTTTGTTAAATCTAATCATCATTTATACTATGTAATAATGAATTACTTTTAGATCATGTAACCTTGTGTAAATATATTTTAACTTACCGAAAACACTTAAACACAGAAGTAAAAGACAAACCAAAGAACACTTCATTGTGCAATGTTTATTGCACAGTGCAGACCAAATAACTGTTATTATATTGGGGCTACATGACAGACCTTACTTCAAGGTCAAAGGTCATCAGTTTATCATCATATCACATGATTACAATGAGCTTTGTTTTCCTGTGACTCACCCAAACTCTTTCTAAATACAAACAAGTCATATTAATAATTAGGCTACCAATTACCTTTACTAAATGTCACAGCTTTTCTAATTTTTTCTGTTGTGTGCAATTTGATTTGGATAATTTTTTAAAACTAATGTGTAAATTTGTAAAGATTTTGAAATTTAAAGAGTTTATGGGAGGGGTACTAAAACTGCTCATTTTCACATCAAATTTGTATTTTTAAAATGAGATAATGTAATAATGGTTAGAGTAAAAAATACATTTTTATAGGTTATGTTTTTTCAGTAACAGAAAGTAGTGATATAAAAAGTGAAACAGAAAGTTTCCTACATAATTATTTCTATAATATACCTTAAAATAAAATAGGTCTTCATAAGAGGTTTGTAACTGCAAAATATTCAGGTTTGAACAAGAAACTGAAAATTATACTATAACCCAATTAATGATTTTGTTAACATTTAAATTCCTGGAAATTTCCTAAGCTTTTTATATGCTAATTTATATAGGAATATTATTTAAGGTGGCAATTAGCTAGTGTAAATTTGTCAGTTTTATACTAAACTGGATTTAAAAAGTGATGTGTTCAAAATTTTGAATTTTTGTGTTCAATTACTTAAAGCAGTATTTTAAAAGGACTTGTTAAATTCCTACAATCTCAAAAATTAACATTATTAATTTAAAATATGTTGTACTTGTACTGTGTTTAACCACTATGGGCTATTGAACAACAGTAATTACAGGTCATTTAATTTTATATACAAACCATGTTTATTTATAAACAAAACAAAGTTATGAATTTTATTATGCTAAAGGTAAATCATTGATTTTTTGTAATATTTTTATTGAAAAAATCTAATATTAATACAGATATGTTTTGTTTACGTATTGTTATTCAATATTTTTAGGTTTTGAAATTTTGCTTTATATCAGCTGTTGCTATAATTGTTTATATGACTTAAAAATATAGTAATTATTTATTACATTATGTCACCTGGTTTTTGGTCTGTAAAGACTGGGCCTCATTTTAAAATACCATATATATATATATATATATATATATATATATATATATATATATATATATATATATATATATATATATTATTACTTCACCTTATAAAATCACTTATTTAACCTTTTACATCCTTTTTATTATAAGTACATAAGCACATAAATAATAATAATATATAACAATATATTATTGTTATGAAATCAGACAAAATATGACGGAGACTAACTGTATGATTCCTAAAGGCCTTTAAGTTTACAGAGGTTTTACTAAAGGTTTACTAAAGAATTTAGTTACAGAGAAAGTTAGGACTCTAGGAAGTCACCTATTAGAAGTGGAGGAGTTGCCTGCCTTGAATCCTTTCCTTAGATTTTAGCATCTCAGGAATTTACAGAGGCACAAGGTCAGAGTGTAATAGTAACGATAGAAATTTATCTATCACGAATCTCTTTATTCTTTTTGGAAGTCTCTCATCTTCTATTTTTTTTACCTGTCTCAGGAAACTTGAAAATAAGTGTAGGTCCTATCTGTCAAAATCTTAGGATCATTAATTTTTTTGTGATCAGAATACTTCCTACATACTATATTTAGTGAGCAGGTAAACTGACCCCTGTTAACTAATTATTGAGGCAAGTAATTTTTTAGTACAATAGATTATTAAGTAATCTAAATATAGAGTTTTAGGGACATTAATATCTAAAGGGTAATTGCTTGAAATTATTTACAGTACAGTAAATAAAAAATCATACAAACAAGGAACTTACATGGTTGATACTTAGACATTTTCAAACAACTACTGTAGTAATTTTAATACCATTTATAAAGCAATAGCAACTTTATATTTTCCATAAATAAACTAGAATAGAACAGAAAGTGATTAAAAGAAATATTTAACTGCATATTTTAATACACAATTCTACTATACGTACTTAAATTTAGTTTAATAACCCACTTATTATAGTTATTTCCACTCATTCAAAAACAAGCTAAAACCATTACAAATTATAAAGAACCCGTTATTCATAACTCTTGTTCAAAGAGCCACCAAATACTTGACGAATACTTTATTCAACGGAAACACATAAATTCTCGGCATTTCCTTTATAGTTCTTTGAATACTGTAACATTTTCTGAAGGTATTTCTTGATGTTTCTTTAGAATGAAAAGAAGGTTTAACATTGGCTTTACAAGATTGCTTTTGAATAAAGCTGAGGTAGTTTTGTTGTAAAGTATTTTTTCATTCTGTAGTTGTTGCTGTCTCACGTTTTAGATTTATTTATTTTTTTAAATAGCTCAGTGTAAGTTTGAGCATGTTACTGTTGTGTTACAAGAAGAATAGTATTAGTTGAATATTGACAGTTTTAAAGTATTGGTAATGTATGGTATTAATATGAAAGCTGCAAAATCAAATTAATATTTAATAATTAATAATAAATTAATATTTATATAGTAGTTGTAATTCAAAAGAACAATGTGTAGTAATTATTTTCTCAATTATGGTTTACAAAAAAATTAATGAAAAGTAGATAAAATAGGCTTTGTTTTTGTTAGTTGGTTCATTTATATGCTTTTGTACAAAATTATACAAACAGTATTTAAAAATGATAGTAAATAATTAGGATTATGACTTATTTTTCCTTCTAGTGGTCTATTTACTCACCTTGTAAATGTTACCGTAGTTTCGAAACCTTACTGTTTCATCTTCAGGCTGCAATACAAAATGTCAAATCCCTCTGTCGAGGTTGTCACAAAATTAATAAAACATTGAAAACACACGTCACAAACACTAAACACAATTAAAATACACACGATAAAATTTGGTTTGGCCAAACGATATGTACAACTTGTATGTCGTTACATTCCGGACATGTCAGACATTCCGTGCAGTCTGGAATGTAACAACATTCATGTGCACGTATTGTATGGCCAAACCAATTTTTTTTGTGTATTTTAATCGTATAATTGTGTTTAGTCTTTATGTTGTGAGTTTTCAATGTTTTGTTTCACTTTGTGATGACCTTGATAACGGGATTTGACATTTTGTATTATGGCCTGAAGATGAAACAGTAAGGTTTCGAAACCGCACTAGCCTTTACAAGGTGAGTAAATAACCCACTAAATGGAAAAATAAGTCATAATCCTTATAATTATTTAAATATGTGGTCCGGTGGCTATGTTGCAATAATGATAGTAAGTCATTTACTAACATTGTTAGTTAACAATTATTAAAGATTGAAAAATAATTATACAAACTCGTAAGATATCATTAAGAAAATGTTTCTATGCCGTATCAAAATCATATGGTACAATACATCTTATGAAAATCACTTAAATGTCGCTGCGTATTTATGCTAGTGGTTTATTCTGTTTAAACTAAGAACTGCAATGTAAGAATAAGGGTTAACTTCAAGAGCCTCATTAGTTGAAATGCATTCTGCCCCTCCCTATATTAAACATGTATAATGACCTCAGCTCCGAAGTAATTAAAAATTACCAGTTATTTAACAGACAACAAAGCTTTGAAAAAATATACCAGGAGTGAAATAACTGAGGAAATAAGTGTGATATTATCAGTGCTTGATGTGTATTATTTGAAGATATTATTTATTGGTTCCTGGTAATAAAAAGTACAGGCCTAAATCTAGAAGATTACTAATGGTTAAAATATTAAAATCATACTTTATAAAGAGTGTGAGCTGATTGATCCTTGTTTGTATCCATGAATAACTGTGATTTGCAGAGATAAAAAATAATTATAATTAAATTTTATTCTCTTAAAATATCGTACAATCAAAGATAACAAAATCGTTTGTGCAATTATTTATAAAAAAATGGTTATTTTATTTTATGGAAGTGCAAAATATGGATTTTAAAATGTTAAATATAAATACAAACTCTGTGATGGTGCTTACCAAGGTTGCAAAACCTAAATAACCAAATAATTATGGAAACCAATTGTTGCTTTTAACTGCAACTAAAGTCTGTGATAATAAACAAAAAATGTTTTCAAAGTGTGGTTAGGCATTAATTGATTGAATATGTTTTCTTTGCGTTTCTCTCCTATAACACCTGACTTCTAGAGACAACACATTGGAGCAGTCAATGTTAAGTTAACCTGCCTGTTGATTTGCAACGAGCCTGGCTAGTCCGATATGATTAGAGACACTTGTTCACCAATGTGCTGTGTGACTAACATATAATGCCACTGTAAATAAAGGATATGTGTGATTTTAATCGCTTTTATATTTATGGTGGTTTGTGCATTAAAATTGTATTATTGCATTTCATATTTTGAATTCAAAATAAAGTATGCAACTCCTACAATTTACTGGTACCAGCAGCCACTGAAGAAGTTACCACTTACCTAACCAGCATTTTGTAATATGTAAATGGTTAGGCAGTATTATGAACTTCCCCTGAAGTGGCATTAACATAATTGTTCCAAGTAAAACAACATTGTCCAGGGCCTATAAGTATGTGAAACTGGTAGAGCTAATTGTACCATGGTATTTGACTATCACAACTTGGCATGAAAAGAAGCTCAACAGTATAGAGGGTCTATACCAAAAGCACTTGGCGAGTGGCAGGAGAGAATCAATCTCCCCAGATAGCAATCTTGTTTCTGTTTATAAACATTTACAATGTATGATTATGTAGTGGCTTTATTGAGTCTTGTCTAGGTGAGGGATGAAGATGTGGGTTGGGCTTGGATTTTTATTGAGAATTTAAAATTTGAAGAAAGTGACTATGTGAGTGTCACATTAGTCGCTTTTATGGAGGTTCATAGACTAGACACAGAGGCCTTTTTCTGTATCTTAGTGGGGGAGCGGGATCTGTCACAATGGCGGACAGATGCGCGTGCGTGGAGCTTTCTGCTCGCGAGACTAGGTTTTCGGTCAGTGTGAGGGAATATTCCTCGAGTGTGAGGACTTTAAGGCCGTGGCGCATGATCTCGTTTCTGACGAACCACGGGGATTCAGTCAGTAAACGTAGGGAGCGGTTTTGGAAGGATTCCAGCCGTTTCCTTCGAGAGTTAGAGATGAGGGAGTACCAAGCCGGAGCTGCATAAGTAAGAATGGGTCTGATGTACATTTTATACATAGTCAGCCTGATTCTTAGTGGTATTGGGCTTTTGTTCGCAAGAACAGGAAAAAGCTTTCTGCGAGCCGCAGCAGCTTTGCCTATAGTTTGCTTGACATGTGGGGCAAAAGTCAGTCGTTTGTCAAGCGTGACACCTAGGTATCTGACTTTAGGTTTCCATGCTATGGGAGTATCGTTGATTTGAAGTATAGTTTTGGGATTATGTAGTTTCTTCGTAAAGGCGATGGCTTCTGTTTTATCTGCATTCACTGCAATTCTCCACCTACGAAACCATGGTTCCAATAGGTCCAACTGACGTTGAACGTTTTTGGCCCCAAACTCGAGGTTCATTGAAGAATAGTAGAACCAAAAGTGGTAGGACTACTACTTTTATACTCTTATAGCGCGAGCGGAGCTGTGGAGAGGGGTTTGGCTGACTGAGCGAGTGGAGGGGACACTTAGCAACAAGGAAACAGCAGCCGCAGTAGCCTACGGACTAAACCTACGGATTAAACCTAGTAAAGTTTGCGACTTGAAAAGAAAGTTCAATTATCTGTTTCTGGTGAGCAAATTTATCAATAACGTTTTGGTTAAAAATATGGAATATTCATTGTTAAATCTTTTTCAATCGACAGCATTGCCAATGCAGATAACCTTTTTTTTGACATAGAGTTCCTAAAAAAGGTCTTCATTCTTTTCATTGCTAAATAAACACCTTTCAGCTACAGCAGGGGTTTACAATGGGGTCCAGGTGGACCCCTTGGGGGTCTATTGAACTTTAAAGGGGAGTCGATTGATTTCGGGGTGTATACGGGGGGACGATAAAAATAAAGTCCATTTTTAAAGACATCCGCACAAAATACGTCAGATTAACAAGTATCAGCGAACGACTGTATTGTTATCATTTCCTAGTTCTTATTTCGTTGAGGCAGAATTTACCTATGTAAATAATTTATTGCAAAAGACGAGAAATTGATTCAAGATATCAGAACATGGTGATTTACGATTAATATTAACAAATATGTCTCCGGATATAAGTAAGAAAATCAAAGGGCATCAACCGCAACCATCTCATTAAAATTTTATGTTTTGTGTGATTTATATTTTATTTAAATTTCTGCTTCCATAAACATAATTATATATTTAATGTATATCTAATAGAATATACAAATTATTAAAAAAAAATGTATTACTGAATTGCTCCTAATAAAAGCTTTATTTGCGATAATATTTGTGCAACACATAATCATATGGGGATCTACGGAAAAAATATTTAGAGGGTCGAAGCAGAAAAATGTTTGAGAACTCCCCGAGCTACAGCAATCATCATTGAAATTGCTCGTTCATTGTTCGCACAACATAACCTAGGAACATGATCGGTGTTCACTGAATTGTACTGCTGTTAGCTGTTGTTAATCTATGTACTGCCGTACCCCAGCGCTACAAGCGGGTTTTTTAGTTCCTAAATATACCAAGAAAAAACTCGTTGTCTAGCCAGGGGCCACCGTAACCCTTTTTCTGCTCACTTGGTCAAATTGACGTCAAGCAAAAAAAAACCCCTCAGGTTGCAACCAAGTACTTATTATATGAATAGTTTTACTATGTTTTAACATATGTGTCAAGTTTCAGGGCTGGTTGTAATGTTAGATTTTGCGTGATAAGAGTGCACAAATTTATATTGATATATAACAGTATATTTTGCACATGGCAAGTTTTATATTAAAATAATTATAATTAAAAATTTCCTGCGTTTCCGCCCGGGAACGGATTGAGGACCTTGCGCGAGTAAGGTGCAAGTGATAACCGCTACACTACGAAAACTACGACGAAGTTTGACCGATGTAAATATACGAAATGAATCGTTAATTTAATTTTGATAAATATGTAGGCCTAATAATAAAAGATCTTTTGTTTTATATGAATTCGTAACGATCAGCTGATTACATTGAACAGCTGATAGGCTATAATAAGTTTTAGATTATGTTGTTAAAAATTAGCTATGTCGTGTTTTCAAACAAATTATCATAATTTAAATAAAAAGGAAGAGAAAACATGATGTATGATTTTTATTTTTGGTTTTATAACTGAAATTGTTTCTCATAAAATCGTTCGTTTTCGCGTTTTTGGGTTAGAATACTTCAAATGACAGCTTTTTTGAAATATTATTAGTTAAATTGTTTATTTTTTAAACACTTTTCGGTTTTTTATAATGAATTATCACTAAGAACAGCTAAAATATAGGGTGTAAGCTAATTAATAATAAATATAACATAATTTTAGAAACGTTTTGGAGGTTATGCAAATTTGCAACCATAGCACTGGCAGTTACCGGTGGACCTACGTGTTTGTTGGTAAATATTACAGTAATTAATGAGCCTGACAGATGAGATAGGACAAAATTTTCTTTAAATGTTTATTCACGGCTAAATAAAAATATTTCGAACGAAGTGCTAACTTAATTAAGATTGTACACGTCGTTGGTTAACCATTTAATGTTGATAGGCCATTAGGCGCTTTCTATTTAGGCAGTGAAGATGAGACATTTGCTGGTAATTTGTCAAAATCAAAACAAAGTTAGATTTGAGAGTGTATTGACGCTGTCGAAAACGTCGATATCGATGTTCGATCTAACAACATCGATGTTAAAAACATCGAAACCAAACCACTGGTATTTTGAAAACAATGACCAAAGATGTGCATCGATAGTTGGGGTTTTTTTGCTGGTTGACACATTGTTGGTAGTTTTATTACTTAACCACATGAATTATAGAGTTTTAGAAATATTAATTTAGATTATTCCTAAAAAACCCATTATAACCAAAACAAAGGTTATTAAAACAAAGTGTTTCGTTATAACAGAGGAATGTGTTTGCAGAATTTTTGTGGCTGTGAAGCCTTTAAAAGCCATCTGAATTGAGGTATCTAATGCTAGTGCTTTGCCTTTTGTCATGGTAACTAGAAAGCAGTGAAAGAGATGGCTTAGGCTAACTTGAAACTCTCTCAATAGCCTTTTGTATACTTACATCAAACAAAATGGGAAAGAATATTCTGCAGTTTTATCAGTACACGAAATCCCGTTATGGACGTATAACTTTAGGATGTGCGCAGGTAGTTATTTTACAAACGGTGTTTCTAAATGTTTAGAAAAAAAAACTATTTTGAAAAAATGAGCCATTGGAGACCCAGACATTGAAAAGAACACCGACCTGCCATATAGATAACGTTTTTGATATATATATATATATATATATATATATATATATATATATGTGTGTGTGTGTGTGTGTGTGTGTGTGTGTGTGTGTGTGTGTCGTTCACAAAATTCACTCACAGTGTCTCCGTGATGCAAGAATGCATACCTATCCTGTTCTATAATGAGCCCAATGATTTTCTCTGTCCAAGACGTCTGCCATGAGAAACCTTACCTAAGAGACCCTTGCTATGGGAGTGCCCATGAAAGTTATCCCATCTTGCCTAATGTTTAAAGTTAAAGAATAATACTTTGGGAAATTAACTTCTATCAAGTCAGCGAGACAGTTGCGTGCCATGATTATTATTTTTATTTTCTGACTGTACGAAGTAATAAGAAAGTATTGGAATGATGAAAAAATGATCTTGGATATGTGGCAGGATCTATTCGTTTTCATGTATCTTGAAGTAAAAACCACGTTTCTGTTTGAATGTTCGTTGGTTAGGGTTGTGTTTGCGTGCGCGAGCTTGTTGCGTGTGTGAGCGTCAACATTGTCGAAGACTTTGACAGATGAAGGTCTAGTCTCATACAGCCTATTCGCATGTAAAAAAAAATAAGTGACACCTTAAAACGTGTTCTAGGAATTAGGATCGGTGCTCATATCATGGACTAAGACCTAGGTGTTACCATTTTTATCGCTCGGTAACTCATCTTCTAATGGAAATTCATTATTAAGATCAAATTATAGTTACATAGGCCCAAACATTACGTTACACGAATAAACTGTGACAGAAGCTTTTATACTGTAACATTTTAAAGGTAAAAAAAATATTAACTAGATGTTTACTTAACTAGAAACGAACGATTGAAAGAACCCATTGTTGACTTTACCTGGAGTTAATGAACAGCCTGGAGTTAAAGCAACAATCAAAACCAGTCGGAATGAACAGATATTTGCAACACAAATTATAGACCATAAAGCTGTACGCCCAATGATTGCAATCTAACTGCAGGATGTGTATCCTACATAGATTAATCCTTACATTCCTCACTGGTACAGCTGATAGTGATAGCCCATAGCCGTAGACAACAATAATTAGTTCAAGCTATATTGTAAATGTATTTCAGAGTTTCAATGAATTTACCTAAAACATGACTTACTTAAAATATTGTTTTTGTGAGGCTTAATCTCTTGACGAACTACTTCAATAACCTAAATTACAGCACAGTATATTTAACCTCACATATAAAATATTGTTTATTATTAGGCCTAATCTCGTGACGAACTACTTTAATAACCTAATTACAGTACAGTATATTTTACCTCACTTATAAAATATTGTTAAGTATTAGGCCTAACCTCGTGACGAACTACTTTAATAACCTAAATTACAGTACTGTATAAATTTAACCTTACTTATAAAATATCGTCGACTATTAGACATAATCGCTTGACGAACTACTTTAATGACCTAAATTACAGTACTGTATAAATTTAACCTTACTTATAAAATGTTGTCGACTATTAGACCTAATCTCTTGACGAACTACTTTAATGACCTAAATTACAGTACTGTATAAATATAACCTTACTTATAAAATATTGTCGACTATTAGAGCTAATCTCTTGACGAACTACTTTAATGACCTAAATAAATTACAGTACTGTATAAATTTAACCTTACTTATAAAATGTTGTCGACTATTAGACCTAATCTCTTGACGAAATACTTTAATGACCTACATTACAGTACTGTATAAATTAAATCTTACTTATAAAATATTGTCGACTATTAGACCTAATTTCTTGACGAACTACTTCAATAACCTAATTACAGTACTGTATATTTAACCTCACTTATAAAATATTGTTTAGTATTAGGCCTAATCTCGTGACGAACTAATTTAATGACCTAAATTACAGTACTGTATAAATTTAACCTTACTTATAAAATATTGTCGATTATTAGACCTAATCTCTTGACGAACTACTTTAATGACCTACATTACAGTACTGTATAAACTAAACCTTGCTTATAAAATATTGTCGACTATTAGACCTAATCTCTTGACGAACTAGTTTAATAACCTAATTACAGTACAGTATATTTTATCTCACTTATAAACTATTGTTAAATATTAGGCCTAATCTCTTGACGAACTACTTTAATAACCTAAATTACAGTACAGTATATTTAACCTCACTTATAAAATATTGTTTAGTATTAGGCCTAATCTCGTAACGAACTACTCTAATGACCTAAATTACAGTACTGTATAAATTTAACCTTACTTATAAAATATTGTCGACTATTAGACCTAAACGCTTGATGAACTACTTTAATGACCTAAATTACAGTACTGTATAAATTTAACCTTACTTATAAAATATTGTCGACTATTAGACCTAATTTCTTGACGAACTACTTCAATAACCTAATTACAGTACAGTATATTTAACCTCACTTATAAAATATTGTTTAGTATTAGGCCTAATCTCGTGACGAACTAATTTAATGACCTAAATTACAGTACTGTATAAATTTAACCTTACTTATAAAATGTTGTCGACTATTAGACCTAATCTCTTGACGAACTACTTTAATGACCTAAATTACAGTACTGTATAAATATAACCTTACTTATAAAATATTGTCGACTATTAGACCTAATTTCTTGACGAACTACTTCAATAACCTAATTACAGTACAGTATATTTAACCTCACTTATAAAATATTGTTTAGTATTAGGCCTAATCTCGTGACGAACTAATTTAATGACCTAAATTACAGTACTGTATAAATTTAACCTTACTTATAAAATGTTGTCGACTATTAGACCTAATCTCTTGACGAACTACTTTAATGACCCACATTACAGTACTGTATAAATTAAACTTTGCTTATAAAATATTGTCGACTATTAGACCTAATCTCTTGACGAACTTCTTTAATGACCTAAATTACAGTACTGTATAAATTTAACCTTACTTATAAAATATTGTCGACTATTAAACCTAATCTCTTGACGAACTTCTTTAATGACCTAAATTACATTACTGTATAAATTTAACCTTACTTATAAAATATTGTCGACTATTAGACCTAATCTCTTGACGAACTTCTTTAATGACCTAAATTACAGTACTGTATAAATTTAACCTTACTTATAAAATATTGTCGACTATTAGACATAATCTCTTGACGAACTACTTTAATGACCTAAATTACATTACTGTATAAATTAAACCTTGCTTATAAAATATTGTCGACTATTAGACCTAATCGCTTGACGAACTACTTTAATGACCTAAATTACAGTACTGTATAAATTTAACCTTGCTTATAAAATATTGTCGACTATTAGACCTAATCTCTTGACGAACTACTTTAATGACCTAAATTACAGTACTGTTTAAATTTAACCTTACTTATAAAATATTGTCGACTATTAGACCTAATCTCTTGACGAACTACTTTAATGACCTAAATTACAGTACTGTATAAATTTAACCTTACTTATAAAATATTGTCGACTATTAGACCTAATCTCTTGACGAACTACTTTAATGACCTAAATTACAGTACTGTATAAATTAAACCTTGCTTATAAAATATTGTCGACTATTAGACCTAATCTCTTGACGAACTACTTTAATAACCTAATTACAGTACAGTATATTTTACCTCACTTATAAACTATTGTTAAATATTAGGCCTAATCTCTTGACGAACTACTTTAATAACCTAAATTACAGTACAGTATATTTAACCTCACTTATAAAATATTGTTTAGTATTAGGCCTAATCTCGTAACGAACTACTTTAATGACCTAAATTACAGTACTGTATAAATTTAACCTTACTTATAAAATATCGTCGACTATTAGACATAATCGCTTGACGAACTACTTTAATGACCTAAATTACAGTACTGTATAAATTTAACCTTACTTATAAAATGTTGTCGACTATTAGACCTAATCTCTTGACGAACTACTTTAATGACCTAAATTACAGTACTGTATAAATATAACCTTACTTATAAAATATTGTCGACTATTAGAGCTAATCTCTTGACGAACTACTTTAATGACCTAAATAAATTACAGTACTGTATAAATTTAACCTTACTTATAAAATGTTGTCGACTATTAGACCTAATCTCTTGACGAAATACTTTAATGACCTACATTACAGTACTGTATAAATTAAATCTTACTTATAAAATATTGTCGACTATTAGACCTAATTTCTTGACGAACTACTTCAATAACCTAATTACAGTACTGTATATTTAACCTCACTTATAAAATATTGTTTAGTATTAGGCCTAATCTCGTGACGAACTAATTTAATGACCTAAATTACAGTACTGTATAAATTTAACCTTACTTATAAAATATTGTCGATTATTAGACCTAATCTCTTGACGAACTACTTTAATGACCTACATTACAGTACTGTATAAATTAAACCTTGCTTATAAAATATTGTCGACTATTAGACCTAATCTCTTGACGAACTAGTTTAATAACCTAATTACAGTACAGTATATTTTATCTCACTTATAAACTATTGTTAAATATTAGGCCTAATCTCTTGACGAACTACTTTAATAACCTAAATTACAGTACAGTATATTTAACCTCACTTATAAAATATTGTTTAGTATTAGGCCTAATCTCGTAACGAACTACTCTAATGACCTAAATTACAGTACTGTATAAATTTAACCTTACTTATAAAATATTGTCGACTATTAGACCTAAACGCTTGATGAACTACTTTAATGACCTAAATTACAGTACTGTATAAATTTAACCTTACTTATAAAATATTGTCGACTATTAGACCTAATTTCTTGACGAACTACTTCAATAACCTAATTACAGTACAGTATATTTAACCTCACTTATAAAATATTGTTTAGTATTAGGCCTAATCTCGTGACGAACTAATTTAATGACCTAAATTACAGTACTGTATAAATTTAACCTTACTTATAAAATGTTGTCGACTATTAGACCTAATCTCTTGACGAACTACTTTAATGACCTAAATTACAGTACTGTATAAATATAACCTTACTTATAAAATATTGTCGACTATTAGACCTAATTTCTTGACGAACTACTTCAATAACCTAATTACAGTACAGTATATTTAACCTCACTTATAAAATATTGTTTAGTATTAGGCCTAATCTCGTGACGAACTAATTTAATGACCTAAATTACAGTACTGTATAAATTTAACCTTACTTATAAAATGTTGTCGACTATTAGACCTAATCTCTTGACGAACTACTTTAATGACCCACATTACAGTACTGTATAAATTAAACTTTGCTTATAAAATATTGTCGACTATTAGACCTAATCTCTTGACGAACTTCTTTAATGACCTAAATTACAGTACTGTATAAATTTAACCTTACTTATAAAATATTGTCGACTATTAAACCTAATCTCTTGACGAACTTCTTTAATGACCTAAATTACATTACTGTATAAATTTAACCTTACTTATAAAATATTGTCGACTATTAGACCTAATCTCTTGACGAACTTCTTTAATGACCTAAATTACAGTACTGTATAAATTTAACCTTACTTATAAAATATTGTCGACTATTAGACATAATCTCTTGACGAACTACTTTAATGACCTAAATTACATTACTGTATAAATTAAACCTTGCTTATAAAATATTGTCGACTATTAGACCTAATCGCTTGACGAACTACTTTAATGACCTAAATTACAGTACTGTATAAATTTAACCTTGCTTATAAAATATTGTCGACTATTAGACCTAATCTCTTGACGAACTACTTTAATGACCTAAATTACAGTACTGTTTAAATTTAACCTTACTTATAAAATATTGTCGACTATTAGACCTAATCTCTTGACGAACTACTTTAATGACCTAAATTACAGTACTGTATAAATTTAACCTTACTTATAAAATATTGTCGACTATTAGACCTAATCTCTTGACGAACTACTTTAATGACCTAAATTACAGTACTGTATAAATTAAACCTTGCTTATAAAATATTGTCGACTATTAGACCTAATCTCTTGACGAACTACTTTAATAACCTAATTACAGTACAGTATATTTTACCTCACTTATAAACTATTGTTAAATATTAGGCCTAATCTCTTGACGAACTACTTTAATAACCTAAATTACAGTACAGTATATTTAACCTCACTTATAAAATATTGTTTAGTATTAGGCCTAATCTCGTAACGAACTACTTTAATGACCTAAATTACAGTACTGTATAAATTTAACCTTACTTATAAAATATCGTCGACTATTAGACCTAAACGCTTGATGAACTACTTTAATGACCTAAATTACAGTACTGTATAAATTTAACCTTACTTATAAAATATTGTCGACTATTAGACCTAAACGCTTGATGAACTACTTTAATGACCTAAATTACATTACTGTATAAATTAAACCTTGCTTATAAAATATTGTCGACTATTAAACCTAATCTCTTGACGAACTACTTTAATAACCTAAATTACAGTACTGTATATTTAACCTCACTTATAAAATATTGTTTAGTATTAGGCCTAATCTCGTAACGAACTACTTTAATGACCTAAATTACAGTACTGTATAAATTTAACTTTATTTTTTTGCATTGCCAAATTATTATTTGGCAGTTTATATTTTTAGTGCAGTTTATATTTTTATATCAGCTCTAAAGACTGAATATTCAGGTTTATACTTATCTGCACAATAACACTTCTAAGCATAATGACATTATAATATTTAATACAACACAGCTGTCTCCCTGACATGATCTTAGCGTATTTTCAAAAGTATTATTCATAATCTTACCCTTTTTGAAATTCCGATTTCGCAATCACAAACAACATTAAAGTTTGCATATTGAACTTTCAAATTGCATTGAAAATACGAAAAATGAACCCTGAACGCCGTCAAATTAAACTTATTAATTTTAACGGGGTTTGAAAACTCAAAATTCTAATATATACCGTTTTTAACGCTAATTTAGATAGTTAAGTCGTATTTTCAAAAAAAAAAAAAAAATAGTTCCCAAAGGTATTATTTGAAATGGCCGCTATTTTGAAACTGTTAAACGGATTTCACTGGTTAACAAACTTATCCAAGCTGTGCACTGTAATTGACTTTTGTATCAAGTTTAAAACAAATCAGAACACACACACGCACGCGCACACGCACGGACACATAAATGAATATAAAAAAGGCCGAATCGGACTCATTCAAGGCCCTGGATCAGGGTTTTACTTAATGGCCGCTCCAATAGCTCATTCTTCCAATTTAAACTAGCTAATAAACGAAGTGCTGTAAATAGAAAGACAGATAAATTTGACAGCACAATTACAGTCACTACACTTACATCACATGAAAAAAAATTGTATGAAACAATTACATAACCTAAAAAATTAACAAATTGAAAAAAACAGTCGTTTTAAAATGAATTGTTCATAATAAAACTTGTATTACCTGATAACTAAATAACCAAAACTGTTCATATGTTACTGTTTACGTTTATGTTACTCATATTTACATGTTCGCAATTATAACTTATAAGGTCTTAAAATAACTGTTTACTTAAAATTCTTTTTTTTTAGTGAGCATCAAGCTTTAAATTGGCAGCAAATAGGCATTTTGGAGGCCTATTTTTCCGAGTATGTTTTCGTCACAATTTTGTTGGCATTATTTCTGCTCGGAAAAAATATTTAAATTATAAGTTATTGCCTAGATTCTTGTATTCTACCGATGTTAGTAAAATCTTCTTTATTTCTAAAACTGCCTGTTATTGAATGTTGAATTTGGCATTCCAGTCAATAGTCTACAAGAAAAGAGGGTAAGATAACAAATAACTTTTGGGTATTCGCCTCCATCACGTCAGCGAGACAGCTGCGTTCCGTGATTATATTGAATGGATAGGCCAATAAATATTAACAAATATATTTTATATGCTCACTAGGTCAGCACATAGGCCTAATTCTTTGTTATATGCTGTTGTTGCTATGTGTTAAAACAACACTAGATCAGTTGTTTTATATTAATTCGTAACGATCAGCTGATTTCATTGAACAATTGATAGGCTATAATAAGTTATAAGGTTATGTTGTTAAAAACTAGCTATATTAATTTGTGGTGTTTTTGAACAAATTATCGTAATTAAAATAAAGAGGAAGAAAAAACATGATACTTGGTATTTATTTTTGGTGCAATAATAGACATTTTTTTGTTGAACGTCAATATGCCAATTAGACATGTAAGAACGACGGGTTGGCGTTAACGGAAAAAGGGGCAAGCTTTACTGTAACGTTCACACAAATGTTATGTTCAAAACTATTTATAAACACAATTTTTGTACGATAGTAATAAACAGCAAAACTAGGCCTAAGCTAATTTTCTTTTAACTCCCCGCAGGGGGTGCAGACTAGCTGCACCTATTAAGAGGGTTTAGACGTCCCTCGCGGTACCCAAGTCTAACTCACACTTACACTTACACTACACTTAGGACTTCAACACTTTACACTCACACTTACATTTAGGGAGGCGATAATAACTTCAATGTGATTTTCGCCTTAAAATAACAAATAAATAAATAACGGTCTACTTATTTATAATTAAAGTTCTTAGAAACAAAATGACTATTTGTATAGTGTACGGAACTAAACTAAAATATTGTAACTAAACTAAAAAAATAAACTAAAATATTGTACGTAGATTTACCAACACGTTAACACGAGTAAAGGATTATTAAAAAAAAAACAGATCGTTTTAACATATACTTTATGAATAAATAATATCTGGAATTTAAGGCATAAAACATTTTGTAGGCTATGTTTTAACTTAATTATACAGTTTTTATTGTTGGTGGTTGACACATTACTTTTAAAACATTTAAAATTAAAATGATAGTATTTTATGAAATTCTCGCAATGTCTGTAATGATGTGCATTATTCTGCTCTTCAGAATGTCTTTAATATCTTTCAGTATCAAGTATTTTATCACTCCGGGTATTGAGTTCAGCACAAAGTTCCTGAAAAACATGTTCAAAAACGTTTGCGATTGGATGTTCAAGCGTATTCTTCCCAGGCCGATGCTCATCTGTTGTAGCCGTATAAACTGCACGTGCTCGTGGGACTGGGCGATGGTCACGTGCACTTCCAAGTAGTCGATCGTAAAATTAGCTCTTCCGTCGAGAACTACGTTAACTAGATTGGGACCGTTAACGAAGCGGCCGTTCCAATTACAACCTCCGACCAGACGTCCTGTCGCTACTGTCAAGCCTATCAGGTTAATTTTAAAAGGGTAAATTAGCCTTCGATAAGACAGACCACCTACTTGGTAAAACTGCGACAGCCCCGCCAGCCAAAAATTATTTATATTCAGGACGGCAAAAGTCTGCTGCAAAGTGTACGAGTTCCTGAAGTAAGGATCGTAGCTCATGGCTCTGCAATACCTCCTGCCCCCCGACAGAGCCGTTTGTATCGGGCTTACGTGTCGAGTCCTTTCGTGCAGCGCGGGTTTCATTTCTGCATTCACTCCGTTGGTAACGATGAAATGGAACCTCTCTTGCATCTGCGGTCTTAAATTTTTGAAAAAGAACGCTCCGATCACGCCGACCAGTCTGGGAAACATTAGGCCGTTGAACTCGGTCTTCGTACTTCTAATCCTGATTTCCAATTTCGGACTTGTGATTTCAAGTTGACCGTCTGCGTTCGGTTCCAGTACAGCTATACCGGGGCAGTACGCTTGCCAGGTAAGGCTGAATTGTCCGAACTGGCTGCCCAAGTACGTTCTTATTTCATACGTTCCTGTGATAACCAACACTTTGAAAATCAGGACAACAGGTATCTGAAATCATCAACACAAATGTTTGAGATGTTTTTAAGTATTAACAAACTAAAATTTATTTCTTTTAACGTGAATCATGTTTTAGGGCTGGTTGTGATGTTGGATTTTGCGCTTCGCGTGTTGCCAGTACACAAGTTTATATTGGTAGTTACAGTAAAAGTTCAGTCGTTTTATATTAATTCGTAACAATCAGCTGATTTCATTGAACAGCTGATTGGCTATAATAAGCCTTAGGTTATGCTGTTAAGAACTAGCTGTGTTGTAGTAAAAGATTAGTTGTTTTATATTAATTCTTAACGAACAGCTCTAATAAGCTGTAATAAGTTTTAGGTTATGTTGTTAAAAACTAGCTATGTTAATTCGAATAAATTATCGTAATTAAAATAAAAAAAGAGAAAATACAAGATTTTTATTTTTTGGTTCAATAACAGATATTGTTTTATTTAACGTCAATTTGCCAATTAGGCTAGTGAAAATGAAGGATTGGCATTAATGTAAAAGGATAAGGCTTTATTGTAAGCGCGTCTCGAATTCACATCCTTGAGGCGAGCATTTTAGAAACGCAGAAGCAAAATTTTTTCAGAAATTCATTTTAGAGATATTCAGAATTGAAAATTTCAATTTCCAACCCCGCTAAAATTGATATTCCTATAAAGATTTTTTACAAATAACTCTGAAAGTATAACAGAAAAATGCAAGCGTACAAAATTAAAGCTTTTACCAAAACAAAAGTGATAGTAGTCTATATTTTAATTGTAAAATTATTCCGATGTTCAGTTTCGAAATGATATCATTTTCAAAATGGAGCCGGAACGTTAACAAAGGATAAAAGACATTTAAATCTAAAATTACTCAAAAACTACAACTCGGACAATTTTTTTTTGTAGAAGTTAATATTGTAGGTATTTATTTTTTTTTCGATTGCTTGAAATTTAAACGTTTTATTATAAAAACTAACAGAACTACAAACAAAAATGTAGCGTATTTAAAAATTTATACAATTGTTTTGGTTTTTTGTTATAAATAAAAAATTTTAAACATCTATTTAGTTATAGGCCTAGTGCATATTTTAATAAGAAGCTCAATTTTGTTAAATTATATAAATAACTTTTTATTATATATGCATTTTTAATAACAGAAATTGGAGAATTTCTTTTAAAAAAAATCTGTTTTGGGGAAATTGTTTAGAAAACATTCGTTTTTTTAAAACAATGTAAGAATACAAAAATGAAGCTCCTAAGAGCTCATTTGTCGAATTTTTCTATTTCATCGTATAATTTAACAACAAAATAGATTAACGTGTTAAATTTATGGCTTGAATGGCGCATACGAATGAAAATGAGTTGTTGAAAATAAACAAATAACGTAAAAACTGTAAGTGTCATTAAAAGATTGTATTATTGGAAAATAAAGCTTGAAAAAAGAATGTTTTTTGTATTTTCTGTGACATTTTGAAATGATGCACAAACTGTTCAGTCTGTAAAAGCACGCTTAACATTGCATTTTATTGTGTGCCTAAACACAACAGCCGTCTGTTTACCCGATTATCGAAAACGGCATTATTTAATATACGTAAGGGGCGGGGCAATATTGCATTGCATTTAAGGTGCAAAATTTGAAATTTTTATGGAAGAGAAAATATTTAGAAGCAAGTTATAGCCAGCTGTAAAATTTTAGGTCATTGTCTTGTTTTAGTGGAGTAAGGTCCGTTAATTTTAGTTAAACTCAGAGAGTTTATATGAATAACACATAGTCAACACTTTTTATTTTTAAGGGTAGTTACTACCCTTAATATTTTCGTTTTTATAAGTTCAGAACTCATATCAGAACTAGCGATTTCAAAAACATAAGTACACAGATTATTTACAATTTATTCGTAATATTAGAAGAATTGTAAATGTTTAGTATTTAAGGGTTGTTTTTATCCTTAATATTTTCGTTCTTGTTAAGATTGAACATCGTAAACAGATTTAACGGCCTGAAAAACATAAGTGTATTGATTTTTTGCAATTTATTTGTGATATTGTAAGAGATGTTATTTTTGTAGCATTTAAGAATAGAGTCTACTATTAAAAATGAGAAGTATTTAAGGAGACAGTTTTAATTTTGATAAATGTATTTTATGAAAAAAGGGACTCGGTGGTCGAGGTGCTAAAGCATCGGCCAGTCTACTGCATCACACAAATGTTTTTAATTCGAGCCGCAGTTGCTTCCATTGTTTTCCCTTACTGTTAACACGGATTCCTCGTCCTCATTAGTCTAACTGGCTTACAATAAAAGAGGAAAATTCGTTCTACCGTTTTGATTTGGGGGATTTTAAAATTAAAAAAAGTATGTGGGAAAATTAACGTACTCTTAGTTTTATAAAATAAAAAAAATAAAATTATTAATAATAAAAATTCAATGTTCTTGAGAACCTTAATTATTTGAATTAACAGAAATAATTTTATTAATTTTATCTGATAAATGAATACAAATTAAAGTAAATAGACTTACCGTCATTCTAGCTTCATTGACGTTGCCAAGTTGTATATCGTAACTACTCAAACCCAACATTCTTAAATTTGTGAAGATTATCGTAACGACTCCAAAAGAATTTTCAAGATTACTTATGGGCAAATAATCTAGGAAGGCAGTCTTGTCGTTTGTCGACGGTAAGATATTTTTCGAATACTGCTGTAAAATTATTAATACTTTTCTGCACATAACGTGAACACGAACAAGAATTATGTGTGGCATTGGAGCAACAGTGGTTGCGTTAGTAACTGGGCTTCTTGTTATTTCTGGTGTTGCTTCAAATTTTGAAGATGATTTACTAGCTGCAGTAGTTTCGTCTGTTGTTTTTGGAGTAGTCCTGATTGTTGATAGAGTTGGTTGATCATCACTAACTGCAAAAATTGGCAAGGATGATTCACTAAATGGTTCTTCCGTTAATTCAGTTGTCTTGAAAGTTGGTGAGGTAGATTCACTAACTGTAGAAGATTCACCCGTTAATTCAGTTGTCTCGAAAGTTGGCGAGGAAGATTCACTAACTGTAGAAGATTCATCCGTTAACTCAGTTGTTGTTTCGTAAGTTGGCGAGGATGATTCACTAACTGTAGAAGATTCATCCGTTAACTCAGTTGTTGTTTCGTAAGTTAGCGAGGATGATACCCTAATTGTAGAAGATTCATCCGTTAATTCAGTTGTTATCTCGTAAGTTGGTGAGGATGATTCACTAACTGTAGAAGATTCATCCATTAATTCAGTTGTTATCTCGTAACTTGGCGAGGATGATTCACTAACTATAGAAGATTCATCCGTTAATTCAGTTGTTGTATTGTAAGTTGGCGAGGATGATTCACCAACTGTAGAAGATTCATCCGTTAATTCAGTTGTCTCGAAAGTTGGCGAGGAAGATTCACTAACTGTAGAAGATTCATCCGTTAACTCAGTTGTTGTTTCGTAAGTTGGCGAGGATGATTCACTAACTGTAGAAGATTCATCCGTTAATTTAGTTGTCTGGAATGTTGAAGAAGTAGATTCACTAACTATAGAAGATCCATCCATTAACTCAGTTGTTGTTTCGTAAGTTAGCGAGGATGATACCCTAATTGTAGAAGATTCATCCGTTAATTCAGTTGTTTTCTCGTAAGTTGGTGAGGATGATTCACTAACTGTAGAAGATTCATCCATTAATTCAGTTGTCTCGAAAGTTGGCGAGGAAGATTCACTAACTGTAGAAGATTCATCCGTTAATTCAGTTGTTTTATCGTAAGTTGGTGAGGATGATTCGCTAACTGTAGAAGATTCATCCGTTAACTCAGTTGTTGTTTCGTTAGTTGGCGAGGATGATACACTAACTGTAGAAGATTCATCCGTTAATTCAGTTGTCTCGAAAGTTGGCGTGGAAGATTCACTAACTGTAGAAGATTCATCCGTTAATTCAGTTGTTTTATCGTAAGTTGGTGAGGATGATTCACTAACTGTAGAAGATTCATCCGTTAACTCAGTTGTTGTTTCGTAAGTTGGCGAGGATGATACACTAACTGTAGAAGATTCATCCGTTAACTCAGTTGTTATCTCGTAAGTTCGCGAAGATGATTCACTAACTATAGAAGATTCATCCGTTAATTTAGGTGTCTCGAACGTTGGCGAGGAAGATTCACTAACTGTAGAAGATTCATCCGTTAAATCAGTTGTTGTCTCGTAAGTTGGCGAGAATGATTCACTAACTGTAGAAGATTCATCCGTTAATTCAGTTGTCTCGAAAGTTGGCGAGGAAGATTCACTAACTGTAGAAGATTCGTGCGTTAACTCAGTTGTTGTTTCATAAGTTGGCGAGGATGATACACTAACTCTAGAAGATTCAGCCATTAATTCAGTTGTTATATCGTAAGTTGGTGAGGATGATACACTAAATGTAGAAGATTCATCCGTTAACTCAGTTGTTGTTTCGTAAGTGGGCAAGGATGATTCACTAACTGTAAAAGATTCATCCGTTAATTCAGTTGGTATCTCGTAAGTTGGCGAGGACGATTCACTAACTGTAGAAGATTCATCCATTAACTCAGTTGTTGTCCTGTAAGTTGGCGAGAATGATTCACTAACTGTAAAAGATTCATTTGTTAACTCATTTGTTGTCTCGAATGTTGGCGTGGAAGATTCACTAACTGTAGAAGATACATCCATTAATTCAGTTGTTGTCTCGTAAGTTGGCGAGAATGATTCACTAACTGTAGAAGATTCATTCGTTAATTCAGTTGTTGTCTCGAAAGTTGGCGTGGAAGATTCACTAACTGTAGAAGATACATCCGTTGTTTCTAATGTTGTATCTGATATTAGTTGGCTTTCACTTATTACTGAAGATTCATCTGTTGGTTCTGGTGTCGTTGATAGTATTGATTTACTAACAGTGAATGACAAATCTGTTCCCTCTGATATCGTCTGTAAAGTTGAAGATGAAGATGAATCTGTTGATTGTGCTGCAGTGTAACTTTCTTCAGTAACCGTTGTAGTTTCTGGTCCACCTAAGCCTTCCAGGAACTTGATCAACTCTTCTTCAGTTATGATTACAGGCTCTTCTGAGACATTAGATTCTTCACTTTCTCCGTCGAAGACAAAATCGTAATCATTTATACTGTTATCAACGTCTTTTTTAACAATTAGGTGAAGTTGGTCGAGAGATGTTGAAATGTTTTGTAACGATTTAGCATTTTGTAAGAGGTCGATGCTTGATGGTATTTCTTTACATGATTTGGATTGGTTTGTTGCCTTGTAGATCTTGTAATCTCTCCAAATGTTATCAAATAAATTAACTCCTGAAAAAAATGAAACACGTGCTAAGGATAGCAGTACTTTTATGATTGAATAAGAAGATTGTGCTGAATTCAGTTATTAATGGACACTGTACAATAGATTTGTTTGAAGTCTACGTGAGTAATAGGAATTAGAACACTAGGGTAGTTTGCAACCTGAATAGTTTACTGAGTTCATAACCTAAAATTTTGAACCGTAGCTAATTGAGCGCGTTGAAGAACTTTTAATTTGATACTAAATAAAACATGGTTTGATTTACGCTTTTTGGGTGTACAATAATAAGTTGCTTTCGGTAATATAGTTAGAGTTGTCTTCGGTAATCACGAGAGTCCGTGGAGGAAGGAACTTGTGGAAGGTCTTAATTAGGCGGGGATGAGCCAGAGTCCACCAGCAATTCACTGGGCAACAGCGAGCTTTCAATTCGATTGTATTCAATAAAATTTTGTTGAAGACGGTGTAATTCGTTTTTGGCACCGAAACAAACTTAGAGTTACGTGGTTTCTAAACATTATGAATTTTTAAACTTAATTTGTTGCAATCCTTTGAAAGATATATTTAATCGTCTGAAGAAAATGGAACGAAAAGAGGTAACAGAAATTATGAGTCAATCCGATATATATATTTCTATCTCTCTCTTTTTAAACACAAATATAATGTAAACATTATATATATATATATATATATATATATATATATATTATTTAGCCGCCTCGGTGGCCTAGTTGATAGCGTACTGGGCTTTCACCCCGAGGATCCAGGTTCAATTCCCGGCTAGGGCTTGGCATTTTCATACGCTATAAATCATCCCATCGTCTACATTAGCCCAAGTGTGCACAATAGTTGGACGTTAAAAATAAATAAATAAATAAATATATATATATATATATATATATTGATATTAAAATTATTAACGAACACAATTTTATTACGTGCTAGCACATCTATCACAATTATAAAATTCGTTCAACAGTTTCAAAATGGAGGTCATTTCAAATTTTAAAAATTTAATTTTAGTTCAATATTTTTGAAAATATTTTTTCACAGTCGTAATAAGCGTTAAAAACTGTATAAATTCGTTGAATTTGAAAAATTCAATTTGACGGCTTTCAGGGTTAATGTTTTGTATTTTCAATAGAATTTGAAAGTTTAAAATTCTAATGTAAGCAGATTTCAATGCTGTTCATGATGGTAAAATCAGAATTTTCAAAAAGAGGGTTACGTAAAAAAAATACTTTTGGAAATTTGCTCTCATCACGTTAGCGAGACACCTGTGCACCGCGGCTTTAATCACCCCCCCCCCCGATAAGCCTGCTCGGAAATAATCGTGCATTGGTTGAAATTAGTTTTCATAATAATCGATTTTCAAGGACAGACCAATACCCAATGTATTTGGACAATCGACATTCTACTACAGTAAGTAATATTTGAGGTTGTGTTCATAACGAGCCCTCTTATAAAGTAACGTTTTAAAATTATCGAACACTGTAGATTTAGGCCGAGTAAACTCTTTAAGGCAGCGTTTTTGTGCATTAGCCGTAAAGTTAGATCTGAAAGCTAAATCCTACATCGGAGTTAAAGGACTGAACACTTTCAGAGGTTTTTGTAAGTTCCCTATCACATCATTAGGGCGCATTGAGAAAGCCGGAGAAAAGTTGAACCGTAAGCTTATAGATAAAGTAAAGCAAGGGGAAAGTAGAAAAACTAACTACACTGTCTCATCCCTTGACCTAACCACAAGCCGCCCTCTTATTAGTGAACGTTGTGTGTAGTTAACAAAACGCTAACGTGTGCACAATTTTATGTGTCCTTATCAAAGAGGTTTGTGTTTTGGAGTGTATAGGAAACAATTGTATCTAACTAGCCCGCCTTCCCCGAAATAAGGATTTGTGGGGAGCCATCCATTTGAACGCGGCTTATAACAGGACACAACAAGAAATGGACTGAAAAATTTTGAAAATAAAAGCAAAACCTTTCGAAAAGTCAAGAAGCAAAAACGACCATTAAGAAAACTTTAGTCTTTTAAGCCGGTATAAACGATAAAAACGACCATAAAGAAAACCGTCGTATTTTAAACCGATATAAACGATCGAAAACGACAATAAAAGAAGCGAAAACTATCATAAAGAAAACCTTAGTCATTGAAACCGATCTAAACGATTGAAAGAACGTATTGTTATAGGCAAAGAAACGGAGCGAAATGACTTGATAAGAAAAGCGAAACTTTTGATAAGTCGAAAAGCGAAAACGACCATGAAGGAAACCTTAGTCGTTGAAACCGATCTAAACGATTGAAAGAACGTATTGTTATAGGCAAAGAAACGGAGCGAAATGACTTGATAAGAAAAGCGAAACTTTTGGTAAGTCGAAAAGCGAAAACGACCATGAAGGAAACCTTAGTCGTTGAAACCGATCTAAACGATTGAAAGAACGTATTGTTATAGGCAAAGAAACGGAGCGAAATGACTTGATAAGAAAAGCGAAACTTTTGGTAAGTCGAAAAGCGAAAACGACCATGAAGGAAACCTTAGTCGTTGAAACCGATCTAAACGATTGAAAGAACGTATTGTTATAGGCAAAGAAACGGAGCGAAATGACTTGATAAGAAAAGCGAAACTTTTGATAAGTCGAAAAGCGAAAACAACCATGAAGGAAACCTTAGTCGTTGAAACCGATCTAAACGATTGAAAGAACGTATTATTATAGGCAAAGAAACGGAGCGAAATGACTTGATAAGAAAAGCGAAACTTTTGATAAGTCGAAAAGCGAAAACGACCATGAAGGAAACCTTAGTCGTTGAAACCGATCTAAACGATTGAAAGAACGTATTGTTATAGGCAAAGAAACGGAGCGAAATGACTTGATAAGAAAAGCGAAACTTTTGATAAGTCGAAAAGCGAAAACGACCATGAAGGAAACCTTAGTCGTTGAAACCGATCTAAACGATTGAAAGAACGTCTTTTTATAAACCAAGAAATGGAGCGAAATGACTTGGTAAGAAAAGAGAAACATTTCGAAAAATCGAAAAGCGAAAACGACCGTAAAAAATTCTTTAGTCGTTGAAACCGATCTAAACGATTGAAACAAATTCTTTGAAACGGAATGAGAGGACTTTTCAAAAGAAAAGCACAAATATGTAAGATGAAACAAAGTAAAAAAAAGTAAGAAGAAGATAAAGGAAACGTTCAGTGTCGTCATAGAGAGATAAAAGTTGAAGTTCATGATCAAAAACAAAAAGTATCTAGTTGTAGTACGGTAGAAAGGCCACCATTAGTGGATGGATGTTAGCTGCGAATTAATCAATTGTTTGACGAATAAGCAGTCATGAAAAATAAGAACTTAATACCTGATGGCTAAGGACATCTGCAGTGTCTCAAGAAGTAGCAGCTCACATAGTCTACAGAGCTGCGATGAGGGTTATGGTACGGAAGACCTGGAGTGTTGTGTCAGTTCTAGGCGTAGCACGAAGGGAAAACGAAACGGTAGCCAACTGGTTGAAGGGCAGGCTGGTTGGCGAACCAATGACCAATCAAGGGCTTTAAGGTGGGTAGTCTTAACTGGGTCGTGAGGCAGCCCGGACGGTGCAATCCACTCCGGAGCTCACGTGCTGCGGAAAGGTTTCGTGGAGGTAGAGGGTGTGCTAGTTAGAAGAGAACTCTTTTAAGGAATTGGCGGAAAGGCACGCCACCTAGAGTGCAGGTGCAATTTAACGGCCAAAAAATGTAATAAAAGCGTTTTCTTTAAAGAAAAGCAAAATTAAATAAGTAAATAAAAGCATCACACAACTGCCTCGCTGTCTGAGTTGGTGTGTTTCAACAGGCTCACGTCTAGTCTGATTTGACTTAAACTTGGAACTTCAGTAGCTTGAACAAGTTCGTTAACCAGCAAAATTCGTTCAAAAATTTAAAAATGGCGACCTTCCAAATTATAAATTTTTTAAACTTTTTCCCTTAAATGTTTATTTCAAATCTGTTTCAACATCGTAATTAGCTTTAAATTAACCTTAAATTTAGAGTTTTAAATTTCCAAAATCCTTTGAAATTAAGAAATTTTATTTGACGGCGTTCAGGGTTCATTTTCGTAAAATACTAATATGTGCAGATTTTAATAGTGTACCCGCAGGGGCTGCATACTAGCTGAACCTATTGAGATGATTTAGACGTCACTCGCAGTACCCGAGTCTAACACACTCCTACACCTACCACATTACACTTACGACTTTAACATTTTACACTCACACTTACATTTAGGGAGGCGACAATAGTCTCAATGTGCTTTTCGCCTTAAAAAAAAATGGTGATTTATGATGGTGAAATCGGAATTCGAAAAAAAGTAAATTATAAAGAATACTTTTATAGATTCGCTTCAATCACGTCAGCAAGACAGCAACGTGTAATGATTACTTTTATAAAACATACAATAATATAATAGCTAATTGTACGAAATTATGTTAAAGCTCACCATAAACACAACCGTAGCAAGTAAAATAATACAGAAACAAACATTTAAAACACTTCATTGGCTACGGCTGTTTTAACTTTAAACACCACTTTAATTCATAAAATGCAACTTGAAACACTGCACTTTCAAGTGACAAGCGAGACAATACGTCATAGCGCAAGAAAACTTCCCCAGTATATGAACCAAAGGATGTTAACGATAGCTTATCGCTGCTACAAGATAAGTAACAAAATACAAACACGCTTGTTTCCATCGCGAAATTATTGCTGCGAATAAATTGTATTTGGAACTATACTGCGTTGATCCACTCAAATGACAGCCACTTTGAAACTTATTGATACGTTTTTAGTCATCTGTTGTTGTTTGTTGCGAAATATTCAAAATCGCAACACGCTACTGTCTTGTTGACGCGATGGAAGCAGATTTCTTAAAAACTAAACCGAAAATTGAATGAAACGATATCGTAAAAACTCACAACATTGAATATTGGAAACTTACCTACGTAAGTTATGGAGCTCACGAAGTTTGTGTATTTCCATAATAAACGCCTTTTAAAAAGGTCCCTTTATGAGGAACAGTAGGTAAGAGGAAAATACACGATTGTGAGGGTCTTGCCAGCATTAGGTAATGGGTGTTTGGATTCTATGTCCTTGAAGACCTCCAGCAAAATGAACGAACTGTTAAAACCTTATTGAGGACATCAGTCTACTGAACTAGAATTGGAGAGGCTTAATAGCGCAAGTAGGTCCTTTAATCACAGTGCCAGAAGCCACAGTATACTAAATATAATCTAATCATAAACGTTTTACCAGCTGACTTGTCATCACAGCTGATTATGTCTTCATTACTGCATGATCTCCAGCAAAACACAACTACACATAATTAACAACGAGCGCCTAGAGGTTATGCAATTACGTTATCTTCGGTGTCTTGTGGATGTAACACAGTAACTACTATTTCGGTCTGGCGCTAAAAAAAAAAAAAAAAAAAAAAAAAAAAAACAGCTGACTGCAGCTCGATGTAGTTACATTATTGTTTTTTTATTTCCTTAGTATACGATGAAGTAGTATACAAATTATACAATACAATAGTATACAAATACAAAGTATATACATTGTTTTGATCAGACAAAAATACTTTGGCAAGTAGGCCTATAGGTTATGTCCTGATCTTTGACTGGGCACATTGTTAGAAAGCAGAATTGATTTAGTTTGAATTTTGCGTATGCGTTATTGTTCGTATCTCAAGTTCTTTTTTATTTTACAAGATTTAAAAAAAAATCTGAATTTTTTCCAAAATTGGCTTTAATTATTAAGTATCAAAAAAATTGTTTCTATTTTTAAAAAAAACCTGGTTTTGGACATATCGACGAAAATAAGAACTTTGCCGATTTCAGGAACAAAATGAAATCGGTATTATTAAATACCAATTTAATTCATTCTTCTTCTTCTACGTTTCACCCACTTTGGGGGACGATTGATCAATCAATGTTCAGTGTGTCGTGCTTTCCTGTCCGCCCAGTATTTCTTCATCCTTTCAGATCTTGCCGTCCTCTCTGCCTCAGAAATCCTATATGGTATTTTGGTCTTGACCCTGTCCTGGAACCTCTTCATTTTACCTTCGATTATACTCTTTGCGGATCTATCTGCAAGCATCTCTTCTGTAATTTGAAACTCTCGTAGGTCCCTCTCTATCTTCTTAAACCAGTTCAGTTTGGTTTTCTTATTGCGGAAAAAGTCGAAGATCCTTTTTGTTATCCTTTTCGGGTCCATTCGTAGGATGTGACCATAGAAGTCAATCCTCCTTTTCTTTATTGTATGGGACATCTTTTCGGTCCTCCTATACAGGGTCTCATTACTAATGTGCACAAGTTTATTATTATAGAATTTGGGACCTAGAATTTTCCGTAGAATTTTTATTGATATTAATATATTTGGGGGTAACTACTAGAGTCACCAATTTACAACCAAGGTTGTTAGCCCTGGAGGTTCCTTCCAGCCGCCCCTAACCTGGGGTACAGACGCTGACCCAAGGCCGCCCAATCTGGGTACAGACGCCTTAGGGATTTTGGGTAGCTCCTCCGCCCTCTCTGCCGTTGGGAGACTCTTCTCCTCTTCCGCCATTGAGACCGTTGGCCAGTTTTCACCTAGTAACCCTAGGCAGGGGCTCTTTAACAGGGTACTACCATCCGAAGCCAGATGGACCCTGGTTTTTTAACGAGGTTGTTACTCCTCCCCCTCCTCCTTCCCCTTAATTCATTCGTTATAAGATGAATTAATTTTTAAAATTGTAACCAATTAAAAAATGAAAGATATTTACACTCAGGTACTTACTGTTCGGAAATAAAACATTACCTAAGTTTGTCGAGGTTATATAACTCATGTCTCTGAGCGTTTTACTGGATTTTTTGGAAAACAATGTTGTGTGTACTAGTGCTTGACATTTAATTCTTTTTTGGTTTGAATTTAATTAGGAGGTAGGTTGTTTAACTTTAACCGGAAAAATTCGTTCAACAATTTAAAAATATCGGCCTTTTCAAGTCTTTAAAAATCCATAACTTTCTGTAAGCATTAAAAAGCGTAGGAGGCACACAATTAACTATGCACTTTAATTTTTACAAAAAACATATTGTCAAAAGAAAAAAGTTATGGACTTTCGTAGAGTTGAAATGGCCGCCATTTTGAAAATGTTGAACGAACTTTCCTAGTTAACGAATATGTCTAAGCTATGTCCAAGTTATTATGTGCATGCGCGCATGTGTGTGTGTGTGTGTGTGTGTGCGCGCGCGCGCGTTTGCGAATGTATAGGTGACTTGCAACTATTTAACCATTCTTTATTATTTTATTTTTCAGGTCAAATTATGTATATTTTTTTATCTAAAAAAGTTTTCGTAAAATTTGTAGTAGTTTTTTTAAATATTAAATTTTGAAAAGTTTAAACCGCTGCCATCTTGAAACTCAGATAATTACAAAGAAATTATATTTTGCCCGTTTGTATAAACCAATGTGATAAACATCCGTACAGCGTTTCGTGAGACCGTTTACGAGATAAAAACACACGTTAAGGCAACATTGAAACTAAATTGTAGGGCACATGTTATATTGTATTATTTGCTAGTTCTGACCCGCAGGATAGCAGTGACGTTTGGTTATTGGTAATTGGTTGCGAGAAATTAGCTATGTACATTTTAACTCAAAAAGTGATTTATATAAATTTTAACTCAAAAAGTGATTTAGAAATCAGGATCGGCGCTCGTTTTAAAGTCCCGGGTTGTATCATGATGGCCGCTCCATTTGACAAAGAAATTTCGCGTTCAGCCACCTTGGCAGTATCCGCTACAAGTTACTCCCATTGATTCCATTAGCCTGCCGTAATACTTCGCAAATCACTTCTTTCTTTCTAACTGGAAAGAATTACTGTTGTAGCTGGCTGGCTCCCTCTAACCACAGTCCATGAATGATAACAGCACTTAAAGTGGAACAAAACAATAGCCGAGCGAACTTGGCTAACTTGTAATGTGTTTGTTTGTACAGCGCTGGGTGCTGTTACCCCTTCATCTTTAATTCCGCTGTCCGAGATAAAATAAAAATCAACTTTTAAATAACGTAACGCGAAACCATTTCAATTCCCCGACACTCGCAAGTTTTTACTTTAGTGCTTTTCAATATCGTTGTACTTTATAAGGTTTTCAAATATTTTTTTTGTGTCTTAAATTTTTATACGGCGAGATGGGGTGACGGTTTTGGAAATTTGGCTTAACGCCCAACGAAAACTGAACACGCAAAATTTAACCAATAATCGCCGCACGCAGATGTCTCGTTGACGTGATAGGAGCGAATTTCCAAAAGTAATTTTTTATTTAACCTTTTTTCGAAAGAATTTTACCATCACAATCAGCATTAAAATCTGCATATTGCATTGCAAACTTTCAAATTGCATTGGCAATACGAAATCGAACCCTGACGGCCGTCAAATTGTATTGTATTGTAATTTAAACGGATTTTGAAATTAAAATGTTAATTTATGCATTCTTATTATGATGGTGAAATTTAGTTTTTCAAAAACATGGCAGAAAAGTAACGAATTTTTAAAGATTTGAATTGATTGCCATTTTGAAACTGTTCAACGAATTTTGCTGGTTAACAAAGATGTTCAGCTATTAGTAAAATCGATATATATATATATAAAGTTGTGATCTAGAGTTCAGGATCGGTTGTCATTTCAAGGTACCGGTTCTGGTCTTACCGTGATGGCTGCACTAATAGCTAATTTTTCCAATGGGAATTTGCTAAAAATGTTTGTGAACTACAACATTACAACGCCTTGAGCGCCGTGTTTATTCTGTATTATTTGGGTTTGTATTCGGTTGTTTTTGAGCAGTCTGAAATAATGACGTCACAACGTAGCTGCTTCGCTGACTCGTGAATCCGAATTTTAAAAATTATACATTAACGTCTTTTAACACAAACATTTCGATAAGTGAAAATCAAATTGATTTTCCTAATATATAGATTAGACAAGTTTCTTAACCAGCGAAATCTGTTTATCCGATGTAGCGGCCAATTAGAATTTAAAAAATATGACTTTATCATATGCATTTTAAAAAATTGATTATACGAAAGAAAAATAGATTTTTAAAAATGTGTTACGTGTAACTGAAGCTCGAATTAAAAACCTTGAGGTGCGCAGTACAGAGACGCAGCAGACTGACCGGTGCTTTAGCAACATCGACCACCGGCCCTAATAAACGTTTTAAAAACGTCTCAAAACTTGTTTTAGAAGTGCTAAATTCCTAGTCTCGGGTCTGGGTTTTACCATGATATCCGCTCCAAAAAACATTCGCTGAAAATCAACGACTTAAATAGCGAACAACTTATGCACCCCATTTTTACAAGTTTATCCATATTTACTGTACAGTAACTATATTTACAGTACAATAAACTATATAAAAGTAAATATACACAACAAATTCAATTTGTATAAATCAAATGTGTACCATTACACCGAACTTCCATACATTTTCGAACTCAATTCCCGCGCGCATTGTAATCAGTTTTTAAAATTGGAAAAATCGTCGACAGAGAGGTTCATATTTATTTACGTAAAGGCAACGATTTGATCTTCGAATCTTCGACAATGAAAGTACATCAGGAAATAGAAAACGACAAAAAGGAAATATGAAATGTGTGGCTTACGGTTCAGTGACACATTTCTTCCATGTAACGTATTTCATGCAGTGTTTTATTCACCTGTTTGCAACTTCAACTTTAATACATATGAAACTGTCACATTGTATCGATTAGTGATATATATATATATATATATATATATATATATATATATATATATATATATATATGTGTGTGTGTGTGTGTGTGTGTGTGTGTGTGTAATTGAGGAAAATTAAATTTGAAAACATTATGTTGGGAGGAGTTATTTTATTTATTAAATAATATTTTATTTTATAATGTTATTTTAAAGGTATTAGACTCGAATTGGAACGAAAACTATACATTTCTTTTAATTAACACGTTCACGATGACGTGTGCCACTAGTGACGCATGTTGCAACTGCCAATAAGAGAGGGTGTGTTACCAGTGACGTATATATATTGTTGCACATAAATATATTGGAGACACTCTTCTCCAAAATAGGATATGTGTGCAACGAGTGACGCACTCTATTTCTTATTCATACGGGCTTATTTATAATAACGCCAATGTTTGAAGCCTAAAATTGTGTTGTACGACCATTTTAAGGTATGTTAGAGTAACCTTAGTCGGGTTAGATTTAGGTCTTGTATTTTTTTTCTTTGTCCTGGTACTCTATATGTAATCTGAAAAGACAAATTTAAATTCAACAGAAATGTTAGAAGCATCATTTTAATTTCTAAACTTAATTTGAAATATAATGAAGTAATATTGTATTTTGGCCTACTCATTTTTCTCTTTATCTTGGTGACCTTTATCGGTAAACTAATATGAAAAAAACATTCAAAATAATAAAATATATTTATTGACAATTATAACACTAAGACATCAAAGAAGAAATCATATGACTTTTGGAGTCTTTTCCTTGAAACTTTACTTGGGTACGGATCAATAACAGTGTGCCACCGGCGACACTACGCATATTATAGCAATGGTTTTCAAATAGGCGTCGTGTGTCACAAATGACGCACGGATATAACCTCTAAAATATATATAATACAGTTTTTGTCCAGTTGAATGTCACATAAAATGTTATACAGACACATATTCTAACAATTTTACGGAACAAAAATTTACGCCTACATTTGAGATTTCATGTTAATTACCATAACACAACATGTTATGACATGTAAAAACGGCCGCCGTCGTAAACGTGTTAATCCCTCATGAGGCTATAAAGTGCGACCATAAGAAATTAATTGTATTTATCAGCTTTGTTCAGTCAGTATTTTTAATATGAGATTTTTTAATAGTTCCTTTTTAATAATGTATTTGTTTACTTTTTTTTGGGTTTCCACTTTCTGGGTTGCAAATTGTATACGCGTTACGAGCATTGTTTGATGTTCTGGATTAGTGTCTGACAATGGCTTCTTGCTGTTGGCCTTGGATGGTGTTCTAAACAGCCAAAGTATCCGTTCTGTTAAATGGGTTTGGTTTAACCTATTTAAACCATCATTCCGATCATTCTCAGGTAAATGTTTTTTCTTTTGTTTTTTTTTCTTAACGTCCATACTTTTATATATATATATATATATATATATATATATATATATATATATAGTAAAGTATATATATCTCAGGTAAATGTTTTTCTTTTGCTTAACGTCTATACTTTATATATATATATATATATATATATATATATATATATATATATATATATATACATTATTATTATTATTATTATTAATATTATTATTAATCGATTGTTCCCCCTTAGGAGAGCTATTGAACTTGAAATACATGATTCCGATGTTTGTCCTCTTTTCCTCCCAAAATCTCTTCATGCTATCCGAATGCTCCTTCCTCCTCTCAGCTGTTTGTTGTGATGTTTTATGTTGAAATTTAATCTTCTTAATTTTATACCGGCATTCGGCACGATCCTCAAGATTTCCAATGTTGTTCTGTTGTAAGTCCCTCTGGACTTCTTTCAGCCATTCCGTGCAGCATTTACTCTCTGTTATAATCTTGAGTATTTTCTTCGCCGTCCTGGAGTCTTCCATTCTGTAAATGTGTGTGTAAAACATTGCTCAGAGTTTTTTGATTTCTTCCGATACTGGGTTGATCCTGAAATAGAGTTCGCTCTGGGGTATCTTCATCCAAATGCCATTTTTATTAATATATTAAAACTAATTTATTAAAATATTAGTATTATGTTACATATTTTCATCTACTATTTTTGTTACGTATTTCTTATTTTTGTGTGTAGGAATTGGTTTTACGTATTTTCATTATTTTTTATCAGTGTACATAATATTTGGTTTATTTTTTAAATTTAATGTTTTACTTTTAATACGAACTAAACAGATACAGTACTGTATAAATTACCTGTTAAATTTCTTTGATGTTTGCGTCATATTACTTTCGATACTTTCTTATTTATGCAGTAGAGGTTGTTTTTTGAAATAGTGATTTTTGAATATTTTTTTGTTTTTAATTTTATACCTTACTATCAAAAATACATTTTGTATTTTGAATTGTTGCTTTTTGGCATATAATATAGCGTTTTTGTGAAAAAATTACCAAAAAATCGAAAACAACTATATTTTATTTCTATTAATATCGGTGAATTCTCCGATTTTCTTGAAGTATCGATCCACTTACGATACCAGTAACCTGGTAAAAGCATCGATACTTCCTTTTGATATTTCATCGCTAAACGCACGTACTTATCACACTCAGTTTACATAGGCTACTGGAAGTAGAGTAGAGGAAAGCATTAACATGCAAAACAAACATTTACATTTTTCAGTTTCATTCACCTCAGTAATTTTAAAAACCCATTTTACATTAAAAATATTTGTCACCCAACGCAAAGTACTCCATAATTTCCTCAGTTCCCTTCGTCTTTGTACAAATTTTAGTGAATCCCAGGAAGTTATTTTAATTCCATACACGCGTTTCTTTACATTTCACAATTTGGCCGAAACTGACGTCAGTTTAACTTATCGGAAACACTCGACGTTTCGCTACAACCAATAAAAACTTCCAGCGTCCTGAAGCCAAACGACGCCATTACATGTCGCCTAGTTCCAGTGGCCTGGTTCTAATTAATACTGTGCACAAATAACGCCAGCTCCAACTTGTAATTGCCAAATTTATAACTTGAAAAATATATTTAGCATTACGTAGTTAACTTTATTATCAAGCAACTAAACTGTTCATTCAATTATTTGAATACAGTACGTTTATTATAACAGTTAGGAAACACATCTGCAAGCTGAGTTTGTTTGTTTGTTTGTTGTTTTTTTTTTTTGCTTAACGTCCATACTTATGCCAGTTAGATTAATGAGACCGAGGGATCACTGAAAAGGCCATATACAGTGTCAGTTGAATACAGACTGGCAAGCACTCCACGTCCATTTAAATTTGCTTTGTTAAATAATGTTCCCTAGTGACGAAGATGTGCGTGCGATTCTCGCTTTATTAATAGTCTCAGACGCAAATAAAAAACGGAGAAAAAAGAAACTTTCTTCAACCAGAAAGTAAAAGAGACTTTACTTTCCACAAACACTTTACACTTTGGTACACATTAACAAAATCCTCCAAACACTAATTTTCTTTTTTCAGTGACATTTTTACGTACAGAAAGAACTCGATACTGAATAATACAATAAGATAAACACTGGCCATCAAGCGGCCAGCAGCCTGGCGCCTCTCCCCACACACGAACTCTCTTCAAGCCTGTCGGTTGGACGAACATGTTTTCGTTCGATACTGGCCGCCTGTTCAGTCGGATCTGACAGGCCATCCGGACCCTACTCACGGTCCGGCCGCCGGTCTCCGTCGGACTGTTCAGGCATAACTGACAGGCTTACCGGTACGTGTTTGGAAAAGCAACGGGAGCAACTACTGCTCGAACTAAGAACATTTAGGTGCGCAGTTGAGTGACGCAGCAGACTAACCAATGCTTTAGCCACTTCGACCACCAAGCTCCATCTGTTTGTTTTCTGCCTGTAAAACTGACTGCTATCTACCCACTACCCACATAGCTGCAGATTTGTACCGCTTTACAAGCCTAAAACAATAAACATAACTGCTGCACGCAGCTGTCTCGCTGACGTAATGGAAGCCAATTTTTTATTACTTTTTTCCTAAATTCTGATTTTAATATCTTAATGAATATTTTATATTTTCAAATTGCATTGAAAATGCAAAAATGATTCCTGACCGCCGTAGAATTAAATTTCTTGATTTCAACGAGTTTTGAACATTCAAAATATTAATTTATGCTGATTACGACGGTGAAATTAGATTTATAAAAGTATTTGAGGCAAAAATATTATGAATTTATACAAAAGTTTGTGATTAGTGGCTGACAATGGCTTGTTTTGTTGTGTTGGTCTTGAATGGTGTTCTAAGCGGTCAAATTGTCCGTTCTGTTAAGTCAGTTGGTTTTTCAATGTTGTTATTATTTTTAGTTGTTATTCTAGCGTTTGTCCGTCTGTCTGTCGCTGTGTCACCTTCTAATCGTAGAAGATGTGAGCGGTAACTTTCAAGCTAATATAGACCAGTTGTACCAGGAAAAGTTCTATATTCCTGTTATAACCTCTAATTTCGACATGGTAGGTCAGAAAAATCTTCAAATAACTTACAAATCTAGTTTGGATCAAAACAAAATACGGGGTTTCAGGATTTTTCGATATTTTACATATTTTTTTATTTACGGACCTCAACAAAAGAGTGTTTTGAAAAATTCACCAAGAACTTTAGAAGGGGTTTTTTTTAAAAAAACGTCATTTTTAAATTATTGAACAAAGGTTCGAATGAAATCTGCATATATTTAACTGTAAATATATAACATGTAGTTCAACGTATTGACTAACATAAACTGTGATGGATTAACTTATTGAAAAAAGGAAAAGTTTATAATACTTAATAGCAAAAAACGTTTATTATTTAAAAAAAATGAAACGGTAAATTTTAAAAATAAACTGTTTCCCTAGAGGAGCCTCTTAAGGCCTGGATTCTACGCAATCGCCGAACAGTCCGACTTGACCATTCCGCCCCTGCTTCTTACCTATAAGAATTCCCGGATTTATTCTTGGAAAACATGGTCACCGTGTCTATATCGCACGATGTGTTACGATGCACTATCTAATAATACGGAATGTTTTTGTAACTATAGAAAGAATGAACAAATGACTATTTAGGGGTTACAAAGACAATGTGATCTTCGTAAATCTATTGCGACTCCCTTTATGTACTCCTGAGCATTGCCGGATTTAGAAACAGGCAAATATAGGCACTGCCTATAGGCCCACCATCACATGAACAATATTTTTTAATTTAAAAAAATATTACAAGGTTAAAATATTATGTTATTTTAATTTTACGTATTATATATGACGGGTGAGTAGAGGAAAATGATAAGTATTTAATTATTTATCTGCGTTTGAATTATCAAATAGAAGATCGATTTAAAAAGTATGACGTCCGAGTAAATATTTGCATTACACATTTGTCTAAGCATTTTATCGACATTGAATTAGACTTCATATATAGGCGCCCACCAAGTCCGCCTGTGTTGCCAAATTTTGTAAATCCGGTACTGCTCCTGAGTAAGTATAGATTAAGTGAAAAGGAAAGTCGGGATTAATTCTCTTAAAGTAAAGTAAAAATTCTTACTTTACAATCGCTTTGCTCGGTAATGAGATTTTTTTACACAAACGCTGCTCAATACGGTTTGCAAGAAATAATTCACTTCGCACTGGAAGCCGAGAGAAAACCAAAATGGACTGACAGAACAAATCTGCTTTCACATTATTTCCTTTTTGACGCTTTCATTTCCGGGCGAATTTGAACCGTTGTGAGTTGTGTGAAGTTTGCTTCTGGACATGAATAGGTAAGCCCCACATTTCCACCCCTCCTCCCCGCGTCCCCTCAGCTATAACGTCAAACACAACTCTTTTAGATTGCGCAAAATTTCCTTGCACAGCGATTCGTATTGGTTTATTTAAAACGTTTGAATTTTTATACGTTTGCATGAATTTGAATCAAACTGATGATTTTGTAGCAAAACTATTCCTACCTGTAGTTTTACTTTTTCGTGTTTAGCGAGACATTTATGTGATAGCCCGACAAATTTGGCGTGGAAATTTTATTGAACTTGATTCATTCGATAAAACCAGGACTTAGAATTATTTCTTTTCGAATGTGTTTCTTTATGTCATTGTCTTCAAAATGATTTGTTTTACAAAATATGATGAAATATTATATGTAATCATCTGAAACTTTTAGGTTACTAAATGTAGGGGAGGGGGGTTAAGCTTATGTAAAAGTAATTGGTGAAAAAGTATTACCCCAAACCTTTTCACAATTAATTCACTATTTAAAAGAAGCAAAAACTTAAAACTACGGTTTTCTTAAACAATTTCGTTTGGAAACTATAGGCAAAAAATAACTGGAAAATTTATTTGTTTAGTTTAGTAATTTAGTTATTATAACTACAGAAAGAAATCAAAAGTTTCGGAATGGTAAAGTGAAACTAAGAAATCCGTTTCTTAGTTGGCCGGATCCCTCTTATTTCCTCCCGATCACGTTGTGGTGCTTTTGGTCCGGGTGTTGGTAGGCTGCCGTGTAGTTGTGTAGTGGGTGGTCCTCCTCGATGTTCTACCGAACAACTATTTTCGACCTGTATTTATTCTCAAAATTATTGCCCAAAAATTCTGAGAATCCCATTGTTAAAACTACAGAAAGAACGCGCCAATCAGAACGAAGCTTTTGTGCACGGATGATGTGATGTGATGCGCCGGCAGAAGTGTATTGGCCTAGCGTAGTATATCCTGAGATACGTGTGCACTGCGAACCAATCAGAAGTGAGTTTTGGTTGACGGCAGTGAATTAGGTTCCGAAGGCTACGGCTGTTTTCAAGCCGAGAGAGAAGTACGGGGATTTTTAGTGTTGTTTTGTCGTTTTGGTGTTAGTAAGCGGAACTAGGTTGTGTAACTCAGTTCTTATGTTGTTTAGACGGTAGCAAGTAACCAGTTGGCCTTTCGCACCTTGAACTTTAATGCACACTCTTTTAAAGCAATCCGATTAGTCACTTCAAAAATTATAATAAAGATTAAACAAACGCCAAGTTTGAAGTTATATATTGGATTAAATTGTCTTCTGTCGGTAAAACAGGGACAGGCGAAGCGAGGCTCGAGTGTTTGTTCAAACAATAACTCGTCCAGAATAATTAAATAGACACCCCGCAGGAGTGCAACAATTTGTCCAGTTCAAATATCTCATCTCGCACCGCACCGTCCAGTCTGCTGTTGGTTGCAAATTAATAATGAGACGATGGAACTTTAGCATTTCGCTTTTGTTTGCCTTGTAAATTGTCTCTTGAAACTAGCCATGCTCGTCTAAATAAACACCTACAGTAATTCAATGAGAAAACTCTGGTAATAATCTCTCGACCTACTTCGTACACGAGCGTATTCAGTAGTCTGAAGTGCTTGTTCTCACCTTAACGCCCACGCTTTATTTAGTCCCAGTTAGTCTAATGAGGACGAGGGATTAGCGTTATAGATAATCGTAAAGAAACGACAGTAACTGCTTCTCGAACTAACAACCTTAAGGTGTGCGTTCAGTGACTTTACTGTAAAGCTAGAGGTAGAAAAGATAATAATAGTGAGCAAAAATTGAATTTGGAATTTTGATGAATAGCTTATTCCGTTTCGTGGAGCCTTGTGTCTAAAACACACACACACACACACACACACACACACACACACACACACACACACACACACACACACACACACACACACACACACACACACACACACACACACACACACACACACACACACACACACACACACACACACGCACACGCACACGCGCACGCACGCACACACTCACATTCACACAATCACATATTCTCTCTCTCTCTCTCTCTCTCTCTCTCTCTCTCTCTCTCTCTCACACACACACACACACACACACATACACGCACACACAAATTAAATAAAAACACTTTAAGAAAGCGATGTTTGGATTCAAATAGATTCGAAACCATTACAATTAACAATAAAAGCCCCATTCACTCAAATAATTTCCGAAAAGCTTTACGTCGTATAAATTTAACGTAATTAAATCTTTAATGTAAAATTTAAAAACAGAATGTATTTGCTGTTTAACAGACACACTGATGTTATTTTTAATTGTGTGTGTGTGTGTGTGTGTGTGTGTGTGTGTGTGTGTGTGTGTGTGTCTTTATATAAATGTGCAAAGGCCAATTAAAAAATGATTATTATTCAGGATGTTACTGTAATGGCTGCTCCAGTAGCTCAATAGTAATTCGCCGAACACATTTTGATTTGTACACTTCCCACTTAGCTATTTTCCACACCTTATCAGTCGACTACGTATAATTACAAGAGCTGTTAGCGCGATAATTAATAAACACAATTAAGTTAAACCATAGTTTTCCTGGGAACCGTTAAGTCAGATCGATGCTTCAGGAAACAAATCTCAGCCTGATTGGCTCAACGCCAGCCAAACAGAACAGATTAATGTTTTACAGTAATATTGCATGACCTGGTTTCATCATTTATGAACGGAATAATTGAATCTGTAGACAGTGAGTTAGATGTTGACGTGGAAATTTAATGGTCGCCGGGATTTCAAAAGTCAAACGTTCAACTTTAATTCAGGGCGGTTTTTTTTACTTTCTCCGGTGTTCATATTTCTTTGAAAAGCAGTTTTATATTTAGCGGAAAGCATTTAAAAGCGCTGGAAAGTGGGTTAGTGGCGTTCTGGTGTTTCTCTCTTACTGGAACAGTTGAAAACTGAAAAGAGTTTAATTCATTTTGTATTTTTGCAATTATTTCTTCTGTACTATTTAAAATTTACTTTTATTGAAGTTAATATTAATCGCAATAGCTAACTCTTGTGTTATTAAATTTACTTGTAATTAAACTAAAAATACAGGGTGTTCCTTGAAGTTAGGTTTTTCTAATGGGAGTTGTTTACAGCAAGAACGGTTTGTAAGGAACGATTATCACGATTGCTAAGAATGACGAAACTATTAGTCTACTTCTTAACTATTGACAGACGGATTTTTAGACGCTGGACCAAAAGGAAATGTTGACGGTTCATGAATCACTTGTGCCAAGCAAACTGTGAGATCCAGAAATGGATTGTGAATGGTGACACTCGTGTGGGATTGTTTGTACTTCGTGACATTGCGCAAGCAGTGAACTTGTGTTCAATTATAATTTGGAACCATTTGGCAAAGCCTTGTATGTTTGATCCTAATTGCAGCGGTATTGTCGTAGTAAAAGCCAACAGACAAAGCAATGAAGACGAGAAGAAAGTGAAACCTATAAAAATGATATTATAAAGACATTAAATAAATTTATTGAGACATTTGAAACAATAAAAAAGCACTTATAATTAAATATTATCTGGCCTCAATTCATGAATGCATGGCCTCAATTCAGAACAGTATTACAGGTTCTGTTTCAAAAAATATCCTGGTGGCCACAGGACCAAAATCTTCTAAGACATCTCCTTTGGTACATCCTTACTAATCACATCCTTTAACAGTGACGTGTTAATTAATGAACGGCTACTAACAAACAAGTTTTCACGATAAATAGTAAATTTAAGTGATCTTCCCAAAACAGATGGTTTCGTTATAGACACGCTGCACATATATGTCAAAAATATTAATGTCGTAAGCTTTAGTCCACTCAGGTCCTGTCTTGAAAGCAATCGCGAGTTTAAAGTCTTTCACAAAGAGGTCATTAAATTGTTTATATCTTCTAGGCGACTGAATACACTTATTTAAAATTTATTTTATAGGCCGCAGGCAACCTGTGAAACGTTACCCGATTATGTATTAGCGATTAAAGAAGCTAGTACTAGTGCTAGACAAGTCAGAGCTAGAAATAACGAGAGTAATATTAGAGGGGCTTTCACCATCTGTACGCAGCTGTATAGCCTTCTTTAAAAAAAAAGAAAATTATGACGATTTTAATAAGTTTTGCACGCTTGCAAATAATATACCTAATGTATTTGGACAATCAGAGAGTTTTAGAGGAAACTTCAGCGATTAAACTCCGTAATTTGCTAGCGTGACGTCGCACATGATTTTTACCATGTTAACACCAGCGACTGATTCGATGAAATGATAACATATGAAATAAGTTCATATTAACAGGTTGTTCCGTTTTTGTCAGTAGTTTCCAATGCAGTTATTTTTTCCTGTGTTAATCGAATGTGAACACAATTTTTGTTCAATTATTTCTTTCCGAATAACCAAAGAAGTAGTAGAGTCTCGTTGAACCGTCACTTTCGGGACAGTTTTTGTTGACGAGTCACAGAATAGAAGGATAACAGAAATAGACTCCTATTTTCGGCGATCGATAAAAATAACGTACTATACTCTGTTTATACAGAGTGTTTTATTATTATTATTATCATTTAGGAAAATGTAGTAAAACTCGTAAATTTTCTATTTAACTCTAATTACGTATTATACAAATTTCACATAAATTGGTTTTTAATACAGTTAACTATCCGTACTTGACCTTTTGACAAGTATTTATAACATATGCAACAACTTGGAGTACTCACTTGATTGTTATGTGATCGACTTATACGCTGAACGGTATTATCGTAAATAGTGTGAGAGTGTTTACATTTCCATAGAAACATCTAAAAATCTTTCGGATTTTTTGACACTATTTGAAGTGTTTTTATCTCATTCCACTAGACGATAGGATCGTTTACTTCTCGATTATCAATGTTTTACTTAGGGCAGCAATTAGTGTCAGCTTGCGTCGCCTTATGCTTTATATAAGCCGTGTCCAGTTACGGTGTTTTGTTTCATCTAGAAGATTACTTTTATTATTTATTACAAATTATTTAGACTGTTTAAAAATGCCAAATAACAGAAGTAACCTGACGGTTAATAGAAACGGGCGGTTAAAAGGGTAACGGTTAATCGAGACTCTGCTGTATTGTTATTAATTTTTAATCGAACTTTTGTGGTATTTGTAAGCTGTTGCATAGCGTTTCGTTTCGTTTTATTGATGACTTATGGTTTTCTGATCACAGTTTTGCTTCCGGTTTGACCACTCATTGTTTTTTCTTAGCTTTCATGTATTTTAACACAGGCCTACGTATCTTAGGTAGTCATACGCATAGATAATAATAACATATATATTCCATAATGTTAATCATATTACAAGTAACAATTTCAAAAACAACGAGTTAATAGTTCCCAGTTAAAATAAAACAAATTAACTTCTAAATAAAAAAAAATTACAATTGATAAACAACTAAAAGTTAAATACTAGCTCACTGTGCCGCAAAATAAACATTTCTGTTTTAAAACATTTTTATTCTAATAAAAGTATTTAAGTACAGGATTCACTAAAGCCAGCCAGATACTATTGAGTCGTCAAGGCGGGATGTAAAATTAAATGGGAAGGAAAAATCTGCATTACCAGAACAAATGTCATTAAAAAATGTGTTAATGGTAAAACCAAACTGGAACAGTAGCGGGTATTTTGGCACAAACCCAGTGTGTACTGGTGTTAACTCAGCGGCCTTACGAAAGTGTGGTGCCCGTATATTTAAGATACGTGAGTAAATTTATTGTTACCGATAAAGTAAACAGGGAAGTTCAACGAGTGCCAGAACTCGCGCGATGTGTGATCCATAGAAAAATTTCAAGTATGCCTACTATTGCAGACAAATTTTATAATTTTATGGATCAAACTAAATTACAGAATTAATGCCAGAAAAGTTTGATTAAAAAGTAAATTGAACAGGTTTTTTTAGCGAACCTCTTATTTAGAAATTTTGTTACTTGAGTAGCCATCACGGTAAGATCCAGACTCGTTGAAATAAACGCCAAACTCATTCAACAGTTTCAAAATGGTGGTTATTTAATTTTTTTAAAGCCATAGTTTTTGACAAATATTTTTGCAAATATGATTTCAGCATCGTATTCAGCATTAAAACTTGCAGAAGTTAGCACTTTGAATGCCCTAAAATCCATGGGGAAATTAAATTTACGGCGGTCAGGGTCCCTTTTTCGTATTTCCAAAGCAATTCGAAAGTTTAAAACGCTAATATGCGCACTTTTAACGTAGTTCACAATGGTAAATTCAAAGTTTAAAAAAGAGGATACGGTAAAAAAAATGACTTTTGGAAATTCACTTCCATCAGACAGTTGCGTGCCGCGATTGCTTACGTACGTGATCAAATATATTTCGGTTAAATACGTTTTTTTCGCGAACCAGTTTTAAATAATTAAATTTAACGATAAAAATGGCGCAATATTTTGTCACCATTTACAGAGAGAATTTGAGGGTTGCAGAGGGGGGGCCTCGCCTCTCTTGCACAATGCAAGACAATGCTAGGTAAATGATAACAACTAATTGAAATAACTGTTGAACTTCCCGTTATTAGATTCTAAAGCGACTGCCTCAGACAATAGGCAGAATCCATTTGACTTTGTTATGCAACTATTGTTGCAAATCCTTTGTTCCATTACACCCTTTTGGTGTCGGAAGTTCGTGGAACTTGGAACATTGTTTTTATTGTAAACATCCAAAATTAAGTTTTCGGTATTGTTATTGTAAGAAGGAGTAGATTAATTGGGTTAAAAGTACAAAAAAATGAGATTGTTTCTGTTATTTTGGCCAAAAGAACGCAGATAAATAAAAATCTTATTTCAAAGTGTTTTCACTTTATCACTAATAAAAGAATATTCATGGTGATACATCAGTACAGTAAGTTTTGATGATGCAGTTAATCGGAAACTTGTCAACAAATAACAGTTTGAGCTAGGAAAGGCAGATGAACGTAATAAACATTTAATGATTTTGGAAAATTCGATTTTAAAATTTTGATGAATATATTCACGTCTTTTGGGTCAATAAATTGGTGTAACACCATGGTTTGTGTGCATAACGGAAAATTAAAAAACGAATTAACAAATTCCAATGAAACTATGCACGTAGGTTCGCTCATATTTTCCAAAACTGTTAATTTTTTGTTGTATATTATTACATAATATTACAACTGAGGTTCTTAACTCACCTAGTAATTGAAATGTAAGACAAACACTTACAGTTTTATAACCCATTGGTTACTCCCAATTAACATTAATTAACCAAATTCAGTGGCTTCACTCTACGCAGTCGTCTAAATTCCACAGGGTCCAGGAGACTGCGTATCTCAGGATACGAATGCTGGGGGATTCGTTGCCCATGGCTTCGCTGCTTGCTTTTTTATTTCTTCACTGACCAGTTCCATTTTGATATCTCTGTGTAAGTTATCGTTTCTCACATACCGTAGAGTATTCATTATGCAAAAGAGCACTTTACCCTGAAATATCTGTATCATATTAATATTTGTTTTCTTTGAACACCCCAGAGTTGGATCCCGTAAGTCCAAACAGGTTTCAGCACTTGCTAGCATAGCAACAATTTATTACGAATTGACAGCTAGGAATCTCTCCCAAAGAGCCAGTACGTTTTTCTAAATTTTAAGTTTAACTCTTCTTTCTTCTTTCTTACATGCTTTTTCCATTTGAGTCTGACATCGATAGGCAATCCCGAGTAGGCCTACTTAGCTGTATTTGCATGTGGGATCGGGACTGCATTGATTATTACTGGCACATGTTGCTTAATCTTCATATTGATAAAATTTACGTGTGTTGATTTTGTTTCAACTAGACGAATAAGCCATTTTTTGTCTATTTACTCACTGCATTGGAGGCTCCTTGACGTTTACTAGTTACTTCTTCAATGGTATTACCAGGAACAAGTATTGCTGTGTCATCTGCGAATGTAACTATTGTTTCAACTTCTCTTGTATATAGCACGTACGAAACTGATCCTAGCACACTTCCCTGTGGAACGCCAGCTGTTAATTTCTTTAGCCCAAAGTACTCTTCCTCCTGTTTTACCCGAAAGTATCGATCAGTCATGTAGGATTTTAATATTTCACAGAACGGAATTGGCAGATCTCTTTTGCAACTTCTACTTCAGTCCCCTGTGTCACACCTGACCAAAGACTTGTGTTACGTCTAGAAAAACACTTCCACAGATTTTCTTAATTTCAAGCGTATTTTCAACTATGTTTGTAATCCTGTGCACGTGATTTATTGTTGAGTATTTTGATCTAAAACCGAACTGATGCTGAAGGATAAGATTTCTTTCCTCAATTATAGATTTGAGTACTTTCAGTAGTAACTGTTAATAATGATCAAAAATAGAATTTTCTAAAAATCGGCTTGAACTATTTGGTTCAAATCTACAGCAAATTTCGCTTTAAACATAGCTTAAATCTTAAAAAACCGGTTGGATAAAAAAATTCTATTTCTGAAAATTTGTTGAAAGGATTTTGACTAAGACGGCGCAAAAAGAGTTATTTTATTTCTACAAAGCGTATGTTTACCAAAGCGTACATTAAAAATCATAAATATGGATCGTTAACTACTGATAAAAGCCCGACAAAATATTAATGGGGAAAAATGTACGATATATTTTCTAAAAATTGGCAGAACAAACTCGCACAAAAACGGTAAAAGAACACGTCTCAATTTAATGTACGAAATGGAAGTTTCGACAGTCTCACTTTTCCAGGAATTAAGATAAAAGTAGACGTAATGTAACTGCATGCCCCGAGCTAGGCTTCACAGTTCCTAAACCTTTCAACACTTGGGAGCGGGGACTTCACTTCTGTTCTCATTGTATTCGTCGTTAAACTAAGGGCAGATAGGTGCAGCTTAAACAATTCTAAATTAACTGGTTGCAATGACAGTTTAATGTTCCCTAATTAATTTTACAAATATTTTCGCCCTTCGAAACGAATACGATTGTTTAAAGATGTAAAAAAATCGACATCACGACCGTAATCCAAACTGAACTGACAAAAAGAGGCAAATTGATTAGTTCACAAATAAAGGACGCCATGATTCAAGGAACGTATTACTGTACCATTAAAAGAACTGTGAATGTTAAACCTACCATTGCTCCATGCAGTGTAAACAGTAATGACGTCACAATACATTTCCGTTAAAAATTGCATAAAATAGTATTTTATCGTAGAGAATTAATCGTCCGCGGATGAATAGGTTATCCCTTAATTCAATAAGAAAGTACTAATGAAAGAAATAAAATATTTAAACACCATTTCTTTGGTAAAACAATTGAAAAGTCATAAGTAAAACAACAAATAATAATACGGATATAAATTAACAAGTTGTTCATTCAGCAAAAGGGTAAGCATTATTTTTTGTAGAAATTCAACGATGTGAAATGGTAAAGATTTGAATTAACAAATTGTAGGTAAATGATTTTATGTTCAGCTTTAATAAGAGTTTTGATTGCAACCTCAGCTTCGATAAGAATAAGAATTTAATAATTTTGTAAATACAACTTCTATTAAAGGCTTCTATACAACTTCTACCTGTTTACAGAACATTTGTTTACGGATACATTCGGCTGTTTTGCGTAGAATTAAAAAGTTTTATTATTTGTGACTAATAACAGGTTGTTTGTTCGTTGTGGTAAGATTTTAATGATTGAATTATTGCAAATGTAACTTAGGCTTCGATATAAATAAGAATTAATAAACTTTTTTGCGAATAAAACTTTTAATTTTTATAAACTCTTTATTAATAAACTTATACCTTCAACATTAACATAAATAAAAATTAATAAACTGTACCTTTAACTTTGATATAAATAAGAATTAATAAACTGTAACTTCCGTTTTGATAACAATAAAAATTAATAAATTGTACCTTCGCCTTTGATAAAAGTAAGAATAATAAACTGTACCTTCAACTTTGATATAATTAAGAATTAATAACTTATAACTTATAGGTTTTGGTAAGAATAAAATTTAATAATTTGTACCTTCAGTTTTAATAAGAATGAAAATTAATAAGTTTGTATACTGTAATTTGATAAGGCCGAGTGAGGGAACATTATAACGAAAGTTAGAATGCGTCAGATAGGAGAGTCTCATCACGCCCCAGGCTTTGAGCAACCACAAAGAGCCTGAAATAATCATATATTAACTTTGATATAATTTGCTAACAGTTGAAGGCCTTAATATCCGCAATATCTGCCCAAGGAATCAATATATCACCTTGAAATGTAATTAAAGGGAGTTCAAGAGATTACCTTCACGAGAGGGGTGAGCCAATTAAGCCTGGCAAGATTACAAAGATACAGTCAAATGTGGGAAACTCGATTCTCTCGTTCTTTAATGTTTAAAAATTAATGACGTGAAAACTTAGCACACGCGTTTTTATATTCAGTTGAGTTTTTAACTTGTATCGTGTTTTAGGGCTGATTGTGATGGAGTTTGCGCGATGAGTGCCAATGTCATATTGCATATAACAGTATACGAGTATTTAGCTCGTTGAGTGCTATTGTGTATATCTATCTATCTAATCTAATTAATATTATATTTCTGAAAGTTTGTGTGTTTGTTTGTTTGTTTGTTTATTTGTTTGTTTGTTTGTTTGTTATTCAATCACGCTTTAACCACTGGACCAATTGAGATGAAATTTGGTACGTATATGGTTTAAGTATCAGAGATACATATAGGCCTATTCCCGTTTTACAAAACGTCATTATACTACTTACCCAGCCCAAAATAATTATCAGTTTTTAGTTTTGTAACATCTGTTAACTATAGTTAGGTTTAATTACTGTTTACTGAACATGAGATTTAGGCACCTGAGATGGACATAGATCTAATCCCATTTTACAAATCTTAATCTATGTTTTATTTATTGCAAAATTATTGTTTTTAATGTTACATTTTCATCTAATAATCACAATCTGGTATTTTTCATTTAAGACTATTCAATGTTTTTAAAGCAGAGTGCAGAATATATATATTATATACAATTTTATTAGGATACTTTAATTGTAAGGTAGTATATATATTTGTGTAATTACATTATATGAAAAAATGGTAAATATGCAGTGCAGCATCTATTGGAGTTTTCGATATTTTTCTTACTAAAATGCTTTATTATGTGCCCAAAAGCAAAAATCCAAAATATGAAAGCAGGAGAAATACGATAAAAATCGAAAATAAAAGTGACCAACATAACTTCAAAATTGCTACCGGCGAAAATCGGTACCGTGTTGTACTGATTTTAGACGTTTTTTTTATTGTTTTACTGATCTACAGATCAGTATAACAATAAAAATACGTCTAACACGGATTTGGGTGATAGGAAACCAATTTTTTACAAGAATAGTGCATAACCTAAGTGACACGGTTGTTAGGCCTAACACGGTGATGCGTGAAAAAACCTTTATATTTTGTTAAAGATTATTTGGCTACATATCCTAACTGTCACGGTTGTTAGGCCAAACACGGTGATGCGTAAAAAAACCTTTATATTTTTTTAAAGAATACTTAACTGACACGGTTGTTAGGCCTATCACGGTGATGTGTGAAAAAACCTTTAAATTAAAAAAATAATACTAAGTATATTAACTGACACGGTTATTAGGCCTAACACGGTGATGTGTAAAAAAACTTTTATATTTTTTTAAAGAATACTACATATCCTAACTGATATGATTGTTGGGCCTATCATTGTGATGTGTGAAAAAAACCTTTATTTTTTTAAAGAGTTTTCAAACCTTAACTAACACGGTTGTCAGGCCTAACATAGTGATGCATGATAAATCTTTATATTTTTTTAAATAATACTCCATAAGCTAACTAACATAGTTGTTAGGCCTAACACGGTGATGCATTAAAAGAACCTTTATTTATTTTTTTCAAAAAAGTACTCCATAACCTAACTGACACGGTTGTTGGGCCTAATACGGTTAAGCATGAAAAAAAAACTATATTTTTTTTAAAGAGTACTCCATAACTTAACTAACACGGTGATGCGTGAAAAAACCTTTATATTTTTTTAAACATTATTTGGCTACATATCCTAACTGTCACGGTTGTTAGGCCAAACACAGTGATGCGTAAAAAAACCTTTATATTTTTTTAAAGAATACTGCATATCCTAACTGACACGGTTGTTAGGCCTATCACGGTGATGTGTGAAAAAAACCTTTATTTTTTTAAAGATTATCCAAACCTTAACTGATACGGTTGTCAGGCCTAACATAGTGATGAGTGATAAATCTTTATATTTTTTTTAAAGAATACTCCATAAGCTAACTAACATAGTTGTTAGGTCTAACACGGTGATGCATTAAAAGAACCTTTATTTATTTTTTTCAAAAGAGTACTCCATAACCTAACTGACACGGTTGTTGGGCCTAATACGGTTATGCATGAAATAAAACTTTATATTTTTTTTAAAGAGTACTCCATAACTTAACTAACACGGTGATGCGTGAAAAAACCTTTATATTTTTTTAAAGAGTACTACATATCCTGACACGGTTGTTAGGCCTAACATAGTGATGCGTGAAAAATCTTTATATTTTTTTACAGAATACTCCATTAGCAAACTAATATGGTTGTTAGGCCTAACACGGTGAAGCATTAAAAAAACCTTTATTTATTTTTTTAAAAAGAGTACTCCAAACCTAATTGACACGGTTGTTGGGTTAAACGGCGATGCAGGAAAAAAAATTAATTTTTTTTAAAGAGTACTCCAAAACTTAACTAACACGGTTGTTGGTCCTAACACGGTAATGCATGATATTTAATGTATATTATGATTGCGGGCAAAGCCGTGACGGGTAACAGCTAATCATATTATATTTCTGAAAGTTTGTTTTTGTTTATTTGTTTGTTATTCAAATACACTTTAACTACTGGACCAAATGAGATTACATTTGGTGTGAACACGTTTTAGGTATCTGAGATAAACACAATACTATTCCAGTTTAATTGTATAATAATGACTTTTTAATAATACTGTATTTTATTAAAATATGACATGACCCTGTTTTAGCGTATCGAGTAGCAAAAATTTATATGTCTTTGCCGAAAACCATAAATCATATAATATTGTATATAGCAATATATTAAAATGAAATGACCTATTCTGATTTTGAAAATTGACTATAAATTTTATTGCTTACATTATAATTGCAGGCAAAGCCGCAAAGGGTAACTGCTAGTAAAAATATAATTGTGACTTCTAAACAGCTGATTTCGCACAACCGCTGTTGCTTCAATGCCATTTCAATTGAGGTTATGTTAAAAATTCAATTTGTAAATAAAACTGACAATAAAATTATTAAAAAAATATGTTTTAAATAAAAAACAAAGATTCAGAAAAAATAAACGAGGAATATTACGATAATTAGAAAATCAATTAAAGACGAAAAAATTAAATTAACGATGACAATGTTACAGTTAATAAAAGAATTATGATTGAAAAGCAACATCAACTAATTAATAACAAAAACGAAGAAACGAGAAAAACATGATAGCCTAAATGTTCTTCGATTTTATTAGGTAATGTAGTTACAAGCATAACATTTTTTTAAACTTCAAATCTAATAAAGTCATAAAATCCTCCACAACGTTTTTTATTTAAAAATTATGGAATATGTAGAAATTCAGTTATAAGATAGAGTGTGAAGAATAATTCTAATATAACAAACAATAACTATTAATAATCAGTTATGAGTACAAATAATCTGACACCCTTCAAATTTATTTATTACCTGTAATAATGTAATAGAATGTGATTACTACATAAATGCTTTTATTGGATTTATGATTTAATGTTCGTTTGTGAAATTTATAAAAATATTCCTAAATATTATGCTGTCAGAATGTATTGTTCCTTTATACATTACAGCATCCTAAAAGTATAACATGATAATGTAACTGTAATTTTGGAACATCGTATTAAATTCCTCTTGTTGGATACAACATGCATTAAATGTTCGTTTGTAATGTATTTATGAAATAACAATTCCTAAATTTTATGCTATAAGCATGTGTTGTTCCTTTACACATTACAGTGTCCTAACAGAATAATAGTTTTCAAACATAGCAGTATCACCAAAATGTGAAGAAAATCGGTTGGTCGATTTTGACAAATTAGGTGACTCACATTGTTTTACCCTTCAGCCAGTATTTGTGAGGGGACAGCGAACCATAAATTGTATTCTGATGCTTTATTAAGGATTGAATTTAATATAATACTTTAAGTAACTTTAGAAATTCATATTTTTTATGTTATCTTAGCTAGTTTAAAATTCTTTGGATTCACCGAAGTGATATAGACTTTTCAAAAAACTACATTTGTGCGGTTTTAAATTTTTAGTGATATTTCAACCCCATTTGTTGTTTTAAATTACAATTTAAATGGAATAATACCAATATAGCAGTACATTTTGTAACATTTTATTATTTTATCTATTATTTAAACGTATAATTTCATTTTGCCTGAAACTGTCTAGTGTTTTTAATATTATGAACAAATATGGCGTAAAATCTTAACGTAGTTTGTTGCTCCCCGGATAATACCATCTAGGGTGATTGTTTGTGAGCGTGCACAGGAATCACGTGACCAGATAATAGACTTAAGTCTTGGGCTGTCTTCTTGTGATAATAACTTACTTCTAATCCTCTTTGTGACATTCAGGTCGAGTTAACCGGCGCGAAACGCTGTTATTTAAATGATTCTTAGTAAATTTTGTAATTAGGTTGAATAGCTAGTCGTTAAACTAAGTTTTAGTGAGTATTTATAGGTACTATACAGTGTATTTGTTTAAATTAGGTTCTCCAGATCTACATTTTAAAAGGAAACCGTTTGTTAGAGCCCAAATTTAAAATAGTTTTAACAAAAATCTGATTTTATAATGTTATGCTTGAAAAGAAAACTTATCGTAGGTTTCTTATTGATGTATGTCTCTTATAAAATATTTCTTTTACATTTGTTCACATTTTTACGTTCATTTGCATTTTTTTTACAAAGTTACATAATATTAAAAACATTCCATTTTCAGCAACAGCTGATTCTTCTTTATGTGAACTGTGAAGAAGTGTTTGTCAGTAGAGAACAATATTTTACTTTTAAATTTACGTTTGTAATTACTGTAAGTAGAATGTTTATGTAAAATTACAAAGAAAATAGGTATCGAAAAAATACACACTCTATATTAAAATTAAATGTTAACTTAAAGATGCAATTATCATTTTGTTGAGTACATACATCTGCCTTTCATATCTTCAAATATTTTGTATTTGCTGATGCGTTTCGGAATACTTTCATTATCAAAACGTTTTGCTAAACTGCTCCCCCAAAACTATGTTCGTTCTTTTATATTATCTTAAACCTTCCCCTCCCCATTTCTATTTATTGACTTGTTCGCTTCTGATTGATACTCCCAACGCTTTCTCTTTACGGTCAAAATAATCCTTATACGAAGGAAAGTCAAAAAGTAAAGAGAAATTTAAATTTCCCTCCAAATTACATGTATGTCAGCACTGATTGTTCTGCTATAACTCATAACGTATATCAGATGTTCATTGGAAGTATTGTTTCATTGTTAGTTAATTGTGATTGTGTTTAAAAGACTGTGTAAAATGAGTTCTCCTTTGTCTGATTGCACCAAGGAAGAAATGCGAGTAGTGATAGGTTTCCTCAATTCAGAAGGTGTGAAACCAGCAGAGATTATTCGTCGAATGCAGCAGCAATATGGAGAGGGTTGTTAAAATGGAAGAAAGACCTACGAATGGATTGATTGCTTTAAAAGTGGTAGGATTTTTCTGTGTAATGGACCGTTGTCCATACACAACCTTCCACTTCAAAGACAATATTATTGATTCTCACTAATCGATGAATTACAGTTGGTAATATTGCAAGTGAGTTGAATGTAAGCCATGGTTCATCATATTCAATCATTCATTGTACTTACAAAAACTTTCAAAAAGTCTGCGCTCGATGGGTTCAACGTCAATTGACCAATATCTACAAAGACAGTCGTTTCAAAATTTCCAAGAACCATTTGAAACTTTATGAAGAAGAAGGAGACACATTTCTTAAACGAATAATAACCGCTGATGAGACATAGGTTTATCATTTCGAACCAGAAAATAAGCGACAAAGTTTGGTGTGGAAACATCCTTCGTCTTCCCAAGCAGAAAAGTTCTAAACTCAGCTGTTTGCAGGGAAAATTATGATGACGGTATTATTGGATATGGAAGGTCCAATTTTGGTTGACTTCAAACCTAAAGGTCAAACAATAAATAGTGACAGCTACTTTGAGCTACTGCGTTTATTGAAGTCAAAAATCCAAATCAGAAAACGTAGTAACCTTTCAAAAGGCGTGATTTTGCTTCAGGAGAACGTTCGACCGCATACCGCTAAAAACACATTCATATGAATCCAAAATCTCGGTTTTCAGTTGCTGGTCTACCCTCCGTATAGTCCAGATCGGACTCAAAGCGATTTTCCATTAAAAGAACAGTTGTTGGGGAATCATTATCGATCTGATGAAGAGGCCGTACAAGCGATGCAAAGTTTGCTGAACAGGCCGACAACCTTGTTCCAAGAAGGAATTCAAATGCTGGTTAAAAGATGGACTAAGCGCATAGAAGTAGGAAGGGATTCTGTTGAAAAGTAACGCTAGTATCATTTATGTAAGTACAAATAAATATATAGAGTTTTTCAATTTCACTCTACTTGATTGACTTATCCTCGTAATTGGTAAACATTATCTGGCTTTGAAAATTAACGTCTGCTTGTGAATTCATTTGCTCTTTTATTATCTTTTTCCCCTTCAATTTTAACTTATATTTTTCTAAATTTTGTAAGATATTTAACCGCCTTCCTCTATCTTCATAATTTAATATTTTCGTTGAATTTTTCGTTTCTTCTGACGTATGTCCAAAAATGCAAAAATGAAAAATTCAATAAGCAGAGAAAAAATAAGCGCATACATTAATTGTAATAATAGTGTTGATTAGTAACGCTCAGCTGATTCTGTCCATTCTATTAGAAGAACAAAATAGTGACTGCGCACCTCAAGGTTCTCAGTTAGAGCCGAAGTTACTGCTGTTGTCCCCGCCTCCTGTTTCTTACAGTTGATTCCTCGTCCTCATTAAAATAGTGATTTTTGAATATATAATAAATGTTTATTTTTTTATTTTACAGTTTAAAAAAAGCTCAATTTCACAAGTAAAACTCTTTAAATGTAGATCAGCTTTAATTCTATAAATTAGTAGTAGTTGCTCATTTCATGATCCCAGGTTAATTCTGATAATTATGGCTGCTTAAATAGCTCATTTTGTAATGAAAATTCCCTTAAAAAAATCTCTGTTACCTTGAAAATATACCTGTTTCAACGTATGTTTTCCTAATAACCAAAGTCGGTTTCGGTTTTTAGGTGCGTGCGTTAGAACATAGCTTGCAGATAATTGGCCCGAGACTTGACTGTCGTCTTGTGATAATAATTCGCCGCAAATCCGCTTATAAATTGGAATTCATAGCACAGGACTGGGACAGACTTAGAGCGGGGAGTTCAAGATGGCTACCTACTACAGTGCGTTTCAGTTTACTTGACAGTGGAGGAATCCCGTTTACAATCTTAACCAAGTGAGAGTATTTCTGCTACTAACTTTTTTTTTTTTTTTAGTTCTAAAGTATCTTTAAAGGAAATCACAAAACACAACGAAAATAGTAAGTGAGAATTTTCAAAATTTTTAGTCGGGCAAAAACTCCAAACGAGGAAGTTTTTGAAAAAGGTATGAATTTTGCATTAACATAAAAAATCACCCGGCGCGTAGTACAGTTCAGGGTTATCAAGAAAAATAGATTTTGATATTTTGATTGATATATCTGTTTTAGAACTGATTAGCCCTCTAATATATAAAAACTTGTATTCAAAAGTTATAAAGTTTTAAATAATAAATTATATATATATATATAAAGGAAGCCGCCTCGGTGGCCTACTTGATAGCGTACTGGGCTTTCACCCCGAGGACCCGTGTTCGATTCCCGGCCAGAGCTTGGTATTTTCATAAGCTATAAATCATCCCATCGTCTGCATTAGCCCAAGTGTGCACAATAGTCGGACGTTAAAAAAAAAAAAAAAAACTAAAGGAAGGTTTCACCTGAAAGTTACAATATAAAACTCTGTACGTTACAAATATAAAGTGGGCTGACTTTAGCTGACGTAGATTTATAATGCTCATTAATCCGTCTGATTAGGTCCAGTAAGATGTTTACATGTTAACCTATTAATCAAGGCTACTTATTAACAGACTTGTCAGACTAACGAGTGAAACCTTGGTTGGCAAGACTAAAATAAAAGTTATGGAAATATACAAACATGTTATTATTTCATGAATATAAAACATTGACAAAGGCTTTGACACGATCAGTTATAACATAATTGAGGACAGTCCTGCAAACTGAAGGTAAATTACGGGCAATGTCATTCCTATTTATTTCAACTAGTTTTTATACTTCAACGGTTTCTGTAACAATTCTGGATTTATTCTACAGTAGTTGCTTGTCTCAAAACCTATGGTGTGGCTGGTTTCTTTCTGATGATGATAGAGAACGGAAGTCCTTTGTTTGGTTTTTAATTCCTTGTTCATGTTCCTCCAATGTGACTGAGATGCGACTATTATTTCCCGCCATGTAACTTTTTAAATAATCACCACCAGAAACAGTATTGCCCAACCTATTCTCCAACCTGATTTCTCTTCAGAGTTGTCAAAAAGCCTGGTAATCGTACAGGCCTCTTGGCAACCATAATGACCCGTAACTTATCTGTGGTTTGGAAAACTGCCACCATTTGTGTTTCAACTGAAATCTACTTTGGCGGGTCAATCTACGTCCGCTAAAGCCAGCCTACTTTCTACTTGCATCGTACAGAGAAGAAGCTTCCTTCAAGTCGTCTTCAGTTTTAGAGCTTGAACCACATCGAAGATGAGAGATACTATTTTAGCTAAACGTCGAACAATGTTTCTTTTGGAAAACAGTTTTTCCATTCGTGAACATATACATATTAACATTATATATATATATATATATATATATATATATATATATATATGTGTGTGTGTGTGTGTGTGTGTGTGTGTGTGTGTGTTGTTTATTTTTAAAATCTACGTGTTAGAAGCTTCAATGTGTTAGTTTCAATCATGGATTCATTCATTAGTTTCAGAGCAATCGATTTTTGCAGAAGTACAGAAACAAATTTGATTGGACTGGTATTGTTGGAAAGTTAATTAGTTTTCCGAAGCGAGAATAACAAACTAAGACTCTACCGTTTCATCAATAGCATCAATAGACTTTTAATTTGTATTCCTACATTGAAGACTCTCTGATCGGCTTACAGAACCGGACTGGAAGCAATCTTTTGGTCATCTTGTTTTCACCAAAACTTTTATTGCTACTGTTTCACTCGACGAGCATTTGTAACAAGAATGTAAACTCAAAATATATATCAGCTTCCAATATCAGTATCTTATATAATGGTATAAATATATAAATGCTAAGCAAATATTTCATAAACTATAAAACATTGATTATACCATTGGTACATTCGGTGGATATCCATTATATTAATGAAATAAGAACGCGTTTGTATATTTCCACAACTTTTGTTTAGTCTTGCCAACCAAGGTTTCACTCGTTAGAGCGTTGTCAAGGACATTTAACAGACTTGTCAGTCTAACGAGTGAAACATCGGTTGGCAAGACTGAAATAAAAAGTTGTAGAAGTATACAAACGCGTTCTTATTTCATTAATATAAAACATTGAACGAAAACAACAATGAATCAAAAAAAAAATCCTACCAAAAAATCCTTGTGTGAAGGGCAAGATTTTGAAATGTTTTTGCTCTTGTGTGATGTGCAGGCTTTTAAAATGCTTATGCCATTATGTGATGGGCAAGTTTATGAAATGTTTATACATAATTTATTTCATAAATTATATAATGAGAAAATCTTTAAATATTCACATGTAACTAAAGTTTTATGAAACCTCGATTGAAATAAGGGTTTTTACTTTCGCCGCCCCAAAGGGCAGAGCCATTGAATTCGGAATATCGGCTCGGAATAAATACGGAAAGCTTAAACAGTTTTCACCCATTGGTAAACTTTTTTCAGCGCGATAAACTGTAGTTTTTGTGAGCGTAAAAGTTTTCTAGAAAAGCAAAATTAAGTTTTACGATCTAACCCCGAGAATGTGTGTCGTGGAAGTTTGCAGATGTTGAGATAGGAGACAACGGTTACGGCTGTGAAATGGAAAATGCCAATAGTATCGTGACAAAGTACGGGGACATTTATTTTAGTTATTTGGAGGTGGTTTTTATACACCACCATTTTTAAAATAGAACTCTTACTTTCAGTTTTAATGTAAAATAACTACAAACTGTGTCCTTTGCAGCATACACAAAATAAACAAATTGAAATAATGATACGAAATCATTATTAAAACATCCGCAAATCTATAAAAAAATCTATCTTTGAAAGCCCAGGTTTGGGTTCATTACCTCTATACGTTTAACAAATTTTAAAGTAGAGTTTAAGAGGTTACCTGTTTAACTCAACGAAGGCAGCCAACATTCAGCGATATTTCCTTCAATAGTGTCCTTTCCTTCGTGTCGCCGCCACAGATAAACTCAGGCAAGTACTAGTCAAACAATGCGCGTCTGGTCCCGCAATGGTTTTTATTTCGCTGTTTTGCTAGACGCCAGGTAATTTCGATCGTTTGTGTGTGTGTTTGCACGCGCGCGTGCGCGCGTGTAGGCATTTGTGTGTATGTGCGTGCGTGCGCGCGCTTATTTGTGAGTGTACACGCGCGCCATTCTCAAGATGGTTCACCATATAATGTTCATAACCTAACTTATAAATATTCTTACTCGTCTGATATAGTAGTTGTCCCTGGTCGGATATAGCCTACTGCTTAATTATGGACAACAACTGAGCAGCAGAACGTTCAGGAACGGCTACTAAAGCATTCACGGCACACACCTCCAAATACCCGTTGTTGTGTGAGTACACGTCCCACATTGTTTTTACGACAAGAAAATAAACTTTCATAAATTTCCACAGTTGTGTTTGGTCCTTCAATTTGAATAAGATAGCGTGGTAAATTGTCGGCACAGCCTTCTCGCATATAATTACACCAATCAACAGTAGTGTTTTGGTTCGTTTCTAATTTGTGCTCGCAAAAGTTTATTGTTGTTAGTTTCCTGGACCGACAATAAATGAATAGCAGAACATTTCTAAACGGTAGTTTTGGACCGGTTAAATGAGTGTCAATTCGAATTGATTTGTACTCAACGCACTCATGTTGCGAACAAACCCAGTTCAACGAATTGAGATTTAAAACGATATATGGTCAACGGACACATTTTCGGGGATTAGGCAAAATTGATTTCTCCTGGAAAAACTTTATAGCGTCTTCTTCACTTTTGTGAATATCGGTCAGTCGAAGGAAGTTCATAGTAATACAAAATAATGGACCCCCGATTCAAACAAGTTACGGGCTGCCACTGACGGCGCGCTTCGGCAGAGGCTCGCTTATCGCGTAAACAGAGATAACGATAGATGAATTAAAAAACCACTTTTAAAATGATTAATCACAATCACTTGACTAGTGTTTTCTCAAAAAGCATATAACTTTAAGTTTAAATGGTAGCGTGCTTTTCTGGTATAACGGGAAAAATCCCAGGTCAGCAATTTGTAGTCCGATTTGATTCAAAACTGGTAAATTGATTAGGGTAAATTCGTTAACCAGCAATATTCATCTAACAGTTTCAAAATGGAGGGCCTTTCGAATTTTTAAAAATTCATAACTTTTTTGTTTTAAATTATTTTGAAAATCTGACTTCACCTTCAGCGTTAAAAGCTGCACACACAGCGTTTTGAATTTTCAAAACCCGTTGAAATTAAGAAATTTTAACTTGACTGCGGTCGAGGTTCACTTTCATGATTTTAATGTAATTTGAAAGTTTAAAAATATTAATACATGCAGATTTTTATAGTGAAATCAGAATTAAAAAAAAGTGTAAGAAAAGTACTTTGGGAAATTTCGCTTCATTCACGTCAGCGAGACATCGCGCCGCCATTTTATTAAGAAATCTCCTTCGGACTTTAAACAAAACTATGTAGCTTTATATAAAAAAACAACTATTTCCACGTTCATAAATATAAATTTTTCACTACAGACGCAAGCAACGTATTTCTAATTAACCATAAAGCAGTAATTACACACTTGAATATATCACAGCGTGTAGGCTACCAGCATAAATACCAATGATATTATGTAGATAGGACTATATGAATCGTAAATGGAAGTTAAGTTTTGATGTAATGGCGGCCCAATAGTTTATGTTGTGATGAGATGAGTTTGTCCTGTCCAATCAACGAGATGCGGAGTTGATTGCAAAACTAGATTTACCAATTAGTTGAACTTAGTGTATATGCCCCATTTAATTCCACCCTAATACCATACAGCTGATACGGGTAATGCTTTAGTTGCAATAATCAGATATGATGTGATCTTTACTTTCGCTTTGAAAGGATTGTTACGCGATTGCCGGAAATGTCTGTGTGGTACTTGCTGTGTTAAACTATCTTAGGTGAACATTTAAATGCTGATTTAGCTGATTTCATCGCTGATTGCTTCAAGGAAATCAGAATTAAAAAAGTAGGGTTATGAATTCCAACAAATTACAGTACTTCGTACGCGCGCGTGTGTTTTGCATCACGCTTACATTCCCAATTTCGGTCTGACAAATTGATTTTTGTAATTGCTTGGATTTTTGTAATAGTTTCAAAATAGCGGCCATTTCAAGTCATTTGTAATCTTCATAAATTTATAACTTTGCTGTCTTAAATTTCATGAAAATCCAATTTCACCGACGTAATCAGCGTTATAAACTGTATAAATTAGCAATTTGAATTTTCAAAATATGTCGAAACTAAGAAATTTAATTTGATGGCGGTCAGGGCTCGTTTTCGTATTTTCAATGCGATTAGAAAGTTTAAATTGTCAATATATGCTGATTTCAATGCTGTTTGTGACTGTGAAATCAGAGATTCAAGTAGTAATAGTATAGGCTAACAAATTACTTTTGGTAATAAAATTCCATTACGTCAGCAAGACAGCAGTGTGATTATTTCCTTTTTAATCTGATTTCCTTATTATAGCCAGCATTCGTTGCGTTAGCATTTCCTTATTGTAGTCAGCGTATATTAGTATTTTCTTATTGTAGTCAGCATATATTAGCATTTTCTTATTGTAGTCAGTATATGTTAACATTTACTTATTGTAGTCAGCATACATTATTATTTCAACGTTGTAGCCGGCATAAATTAGCATTTCTTTATTGTAGTCAGCATACATTATCATTTCTTTATAATAGTCAGCATACATTATCATTTCCTTATAATAGTCAGCATACAATATCATTTCCTTGTTTTAGTCAGCATAAATTATCATTTCCTTGTAGTCCGCACACTTATCTTTTCCTTGTTATAATCATCGTAAATTATCATTCTTTGTAGTAGTCAACATACATCAGCATTTCTTTATTGTAGTCAGCATAAATTATCATTTCCATGTTGTAGTCAGCACACATTATAATTCCCTTGTTGTAGTCAGCATACATTATGATACCCTTGTTGTAGTCAACATACATTATCATTTCATTATTGTAGTCAGCATACATTATCATTTCCTTATTACAGTCTGCATACATTATAATTCCTTTGTTTTAATCAGCATACACTATCATTTACTTGTTACAGTCAGCACAAATTATCATTTCGTTGTTGTAGTCAGCATACATCAGCATTTCTTTATTGTAGTCAGCATACATTATACTTTCCTTGTTATAGTCGGCATACATTATCATTTCCTTGTAGTCAGCATACATTATTATTTCCTCGTTGTAGTCGGTATACGTTATCATTTCCTTGTTGTAGTCAGCATATATTATCATTTCCTTGTTGTAGTTAGCGTAAATTAACATATAACTGTTCATAAAATAGGAAAATGAACCCAAACTGCTGTCATTTCCAAACGTTTTCACATATCGTTTCGCTTAGGTAGTCATATTGCTTAAAGTATTTAGAGTCGATTTTAATAAGCAATCTTTCTTCCGTTAATTCTTAATTTCGTTAATAGGCTATAGCACGGTGTAGTTGTTCTTTATATTGATTTCATCGGCATTTAATCGTGCGTAGACCTTGTCCTCAAACTAACATAGGCTACACTTGCAGCACAAGTTTAACGTTTTATGTTGTTTTACGTTTATATCAACGTAAATTTAAGTAATTAAATTTATATAAACAAATACTTATTAATTTATATTTTTGTTTTAATTTTGTTTGATTAAGTAAAACCAAAGACTTAAAGTCCAAGTACATTTGGAACGCCTTTAGCTGTCGCTTCCAATGAAAACCAATTAAAAGGTTTTTTTTCAAAGGGCTAATAAAATAACTCATTACGGGAAACGTTTTCAATTACAAAGTTTCTCCCTTCACCCTTTTCCGAGCCTAAACAAATTGTTTGACTATACGTCAAGGGGATTTACATTTATCGAACAGAATTTACAAACTATTTGAACAATTTATAACAATATTATAGTTTTGTTTTCAAAATAACTTAAACGTTTAAATATTTAATTATTAAAATCACGGCATGCAGATGTTTCGATGAGGTGATGGAAGCGAATTTCGAAACGCAAATTTTTTGTCTTATCCTTTTTTTTTGAACACTGATTTCACCACCGTAGGCAGCACTAGCATTTCACGCTAAAGATAAATACGAGTGACCGCCGTCAAATTAAATTTTTTAATCTTAACGTATTTTTTTTTTAGAAAATTCAGATAATTTATACAGTTTTTAATACTGATTACGATGCTGATTTCATATTGCAAGGCAAAAAAGGTATGAAATCTTTGGCCGCCATTTTGACTCTGTTAAACGAATTTCGATAGTTAACGAATTTGTTCAAGCTACTAACAAAATCGATTTTTGTACCAAATTTAAATTAAATCGGACTGAAATTAAGATGGATTTTTTATGTTATAAAAAAATATACGAGATACTAGTCTTAACGACCGCTTAGAAACGGACTTAGAGGTCAGGATCGGTGCTCATTCAATGTCCCGATATTGCGTCTTACCACGATGGCGGTTCATATAGGTCATTTTCCAGTGGAAATTTTAGTAATAATAACTATTTGTCTTAATTTAGATAAAAAAAGTATTTTATTTTAGGTTTCTTTGAAAATATCTTATTCATCGTAGCAACTAGTGTTAAGGTTTGCGCTAATTAACATTTAAAAATTTTCAAATTACATTGAAATTTCCCGACCAGCCATTTAAATCCTAGAGATAAATGATTGTGTATAACGTAAAAATGCAAACCTGTAATTTCGCGTGTAAACAATAAATGTACACAGCTTCGGTAAATCAAGTTAAATCATGTTCCCAAATAGACGCTGCGGTCTCTGTGGGTTGATGCAAATTAGACTGGATTCCGCCAGACAGCGTTGCGTGATTAGGTCATTTTATTGGATAAACAACCTCATCATCGGCTCAATTTGGCAATAAATGCACGTGATCCAAGTGGGCAGCGCGTCGCAATTAAGGGTTGGTAGTCGAACTACCCATTCGACCGCCAGATATAACATCTGGTTGATTACTATCTTGTTTATTCATCCGCGCAATTGCTCGTGTTTACACACAGACAAGCATGCACGCGCGCGCGCGCGCGCACACACACACAAATACACGCACGCACGCACGCGCACGAGCGCACACATACACACATCGAATTTTTAATAGAATATTAAAACCCAAAAGGTGCATTTTTGGAATTGTTTGGTTTTTAGAATAAACTTCTCAGTTATGTTTTAAGTACCGTTTCAAAATTTGAGTTATGAATTAGGAATCGAAGTAAGTACATCAGCAAGAGTACTAGTCCAGATAAGAGATGTTAAAGATATAACTGCTACTTTTTCACAGATAGTATAATTTCACATATTTATCTAATAGTGAATGGCTGAGTTTAACTGTTACTAACTGTGACTGAAATCACGGGAATCTCTTCCACCAATCCATGCCTCTAGTTTCTTTCATTTCTACTAAAATCGCGTCGCTTTGCCCTTCGCCTGCGTAACGGGTTCACACTTTGGTGCCTACCAACCTGACTAAAACTATTTCACAGTTAACATGTACCGCATTAACTGTGAACTGTGAAATTCGCACTTTTGTTGGTGCGGAATTACTGAGACGCAATAAATATTGACATTGCTAACTGCGCGTGCACCACAGTTCTTCCTCACTAGGTTTAGCTTGTTTTTGGTATTATTTATTTAGTGTAGCGAGTGTATTTAGTACAAGTAGTTATGCATAGAAGAATTATGTATTTGTGTAGCTAAATAGATGCAATCAGTAGCGGTTTTTGTTGTTTTTTCTGATTTATATTAGCCTATATGAAGAAACAATAGCTACATAACAGGCCACACAAGAGATTATTTCACAGTTCACAGTTATTCACAGTTTAATTTAACAGATATTGAAAAGTAGCATTATCAGTTTTCACAGATAGTATCATCTCTAGTCCAGAGTGAAATAAAGAAGGTGCTGCAGAGTACATAGCTGGCTGGCTAGACATCATGGCGTGCTATAAATAATGTCGTGTCAGACTTTCCAACCAATTTCCTCGGTCAGATAACGTCTCCGATTTGAGCAAAGAATCGTTGTTTACCCAACTATCTGGCTCGTATTTTCGTCAAATTATCCCACTATCTGTCCTTATTATAGAATGGAGCACGAATTTACTAAAATTAAATTTATGTTTAAAAACATAACATCCACGTTGGTATTTCATAAAGCGTATATGGCAACAGCGAAATTCTGTTTTTATATTATATATATATATATATATATATATATATATATATATATATATATTATATATTATATATATATTTTATATATATTCTGTTTTTAAATTTTACATTGAAAATTTAATTACGTTAAATTTATACTGCGTAAAACTTTCCGGAAATTATTTTGAGTGAATGGCGCTTTCATTGCTTAAATTCTAATGGTTTCGAATATATTTGAATAATATATCAGTTTTTGCGTTCTTACAGTGCTTTAATTTAATTTGCCCCGCAGGGGGTGCAGACTAGCTGCACCTATTGAGAGGATTTTGACGTCCCTCGCGGTATCCGAGTCTAACACAAACTTACATTTACAACACTACACTTACGACTTTAACATTTTACAATCACACTTACATTTAGGGAGGCGATAATAACTTCAATGTGCTTTTCGTCTTAAAATTATATAAAAAAATTAATAAATATTTAATTTTTTTATGCGTGCGTGCATGCGCGCGCGCACATGTGTGGTGTGAGTTGACGCACGCGAATTGACCTATTTCGAAAAGGTGAGCATGTATTCAAGGATGTTTACTTATATCTCGGGACAATTTTTTTAATTTTTCAGAACTATACAATTAATTTAAATAATTTTTTTCAAAATCTACTCTAACGATTTTGATCAGGAATTCTAAAATGTAGTCCGAAAAGTAAGAAGTGCTTCGCCACTATAGAGAGATTCCTGGAATTGTGTTGGCCTCAATAGAGGAAGTTACAATACATATTTCTACTATAGGAATGGAAAAGGACCAATGCATTTTGCCGTTATAGAGATTTCGGTTATAAATTCGCAATAGGGAGATTTTACTGTGTATTATTGTTTCCCTTCCGGAAGACAGGATACTAAGATGTACAGCAGACCACATCGCATCCTACCAACAGACAATTTTTTCACGACGCACTCCATAACATAAAACTATTTTTTACTCATTTAAAAAAAAATCTGTTGAAACATAGATTTTTTAAACATAGATTTTAGGTTAGGTTACAAAGTTTGCGCAGTGTTTCGAAGGACGACGAAAAACTTAACCTAACCTAACGAAAAAGTAAAAAATTAACTCTAACCAAAATTGTTTACAGATATTACTTTATTTCCCTTAATAGCGAAGGGAACGCCCGCGGGGAATTTCCGTTATCGTATTTCATTTAAACAAGGAAGTTTTTAAACTGTACGCGAATTGTAAAAGGAAAGTTCATTTAACAATACTTTTTTCGCCGAAACTTTTATTTAAAAAGTTGAACTCGTGTCTTCTGCGCATTTATCAAAGAATCAAACTTTAAATTAGCCTTTTGCGCTGTGTTTTGAGTCACGTTGTTGCACACCTGCATCCTTGTTTATGCACGCACGCAGCTGTCTCGCTGACGGGATGGATTTTTTCCAAACGTAATTTTTCTGTCTTAAACATATTCACAAACCAGCATTAAAAATCTACATACACCAACGTTTTAAAGTTATATACAGGGTGTTTATAAAAAAAGTTCCAAGAATTCAAGGTGTGATTCCCCACATCAAAATTATATGAAAAGTTCCAATAGACTACTACTTCGTTTTCTGTCTGGCCGCCATTTTGTTTTTTTATAAGAAACAATTTATGTCTTGAGAATGGTTCAAGGTAACTTCATGAAATTTGGCACACTTATATGTTATCTGTATCGACGACTGTTTAAAAATGTAACTAAATTTTATCTTGAAAATTTTCAAAATGGCTGCCATTAACATTTTTTAATTGTGAAAAACTTTTTAATCTTTTATTTCATGAAAATTACTTAAATTGGTAGATAAAATATTTCCCATTTCATTATGAACAAAATGAATTTTTATTTTGTTAAATCTGATAAAAAATAACGAAGTTAACAAAATTTGTGTAAGCGCCAATTTAAGTAATTTCCTTGTAATTTATACGTGTGCCAAATTTTATGAAGCTACCTTGAACCATTCTCAAAATATAAATTGTTTCTTATAAAAAACATAATGGCAGCCAGACAGAAAACGAAGCGTTTTTGAACCTATATGTTTTGGAACTTTTTATCTAATTTTTATGTGGGGAATCACGCCCTGAACTCTTGAAACCTTTTTTCTAAACACCCTGTATTACATTGAAAATGAACCCTCACAGTTGTAATATAGAATTTCAACTTAATCTTAATTTTGAAAGCGTTAAACAAATTTTGCCGGTTAACGAACTTATCCAAACTATTAACAAAATCTATTTTTATGCAAACGTGAGCGTACGAACACTCATAAAACATTTTTAACGACTCCTCCTAGATGTCCTAGATGTCAAGCTCGACGTTCACTTTCCGGGTCGGGATTTTACCATAACGATAGCTCCAATCGAAAATTGCTAAAAACTTGATTGAATGTGAAAAAGTTATTTAGTTGAAGGTGTTTTACGAGATTTAAAGATCTCCAGCTGCGAATTATTTAGTGGAGTTTTTAATTTGTAAAAAGCAAGTTATAAACTGTAAGAAATTGAAGATGGAAGTTGAACGTTTCTTTTGTCGCTTGAACTTTTGCTTGAAAAGTTTTCGTTGTAACGTCTCCCTACTTAAAGGGAACACAAAAGTTTAAATTAGTGTTCCGTTTAGTACAACAGGCGCTACAATGTAACTGCAGTACTGGACTACATAAAGTGACTCGAGCAACGTTTCTGGAACAGACGGACATTTTGGGGTTCCGATAATTGTCTCGCTGTCGTAATGGAAGCGAATTTCCAAAAGTAATTTTTTTGATCTCACCCTCTTTTGGAACTATGATTTTACCATCGTAACCAGTATTGGAATCTTAATAGCGTTTTAAGTATTCGAATCGCATTGAAAATACGACAAAATGAACCGTGACCGCTGTCAAATTAAATTTCTATACTATAAATTAATTTTTGTTTTTCTAAAATATTTAAGGCCAAAAAAGTCACACAATTTTGAAGAATTTAAATGGCCGCCATTTTGAAACTGTTTGAACGAATTTTGGCGGTTACAAAACGTGTCCAAACTATTACTGAAATCGATTTTAGTACCAAGTTTGAATCAAATCGGACTGAAGTTGCAATCGTGAGAGTGTTAAAACACATACACACACATATATATACTCGTATATATTAAGGTCCCAGTTCTGGGTATTACCGTGATTGACGGTAATTCAGCAGCTCATTTCCTAATTAAATTTCGCTAAAAAGCTCCACGCATGCTTTATAGAGTGCATTTATTTATTATTCTTGAAAGTCTACCAGTGAGTTGATTATTTCTATGTGTATTCTTTACTCAGTGCTACGATTTCTACTTGTGAAACTAAGGGACGTAAGTTCAAATTCCAACACGAATTAACCATTTTTTTACATATAATATTTATATATTTAAAATTACGTATGTAAATACGTTCAATAATAAATATTTTAATTATAATTAACGCCGTTATACTACACACCCGACCCATCTAGCGCGAAATTGTTTACTGCGTTTACAGTCAAATATATCATATAAATAAATTCACTATAAATATTTAAATTATTAACTAACGCCGTTGTACTTCATGTTTATCTTCAGCCATTACAATTATTACAGGATTTAATGTTGGATATAATGTACACGATTGATATTTTATATTTGTATATTATGTCGGTAAGTGTGTTTTTTTTAATATCAATTGTGTATAATTTTTATATAGCAATAAGATCAATATTAGCCTATAATTGGACCAATAGAAACCGTCCGTCAACGAAACACTGATTCGTTTAATTTTTTAAATTTTGTCTTTTGTTGGCCATTCTTGCGACAGCCACATTTTTTGTTACAATTTTTTAGAAATCCGATCTCATCATCAAAATCATAATAAACATGTACATAAATCAGCATTTTAAACTTTGAAAAAAATAAAAAAAACAAAACTACAACTGCCAGTCGTTTTAATGCTGATCACGATGGTGAAAAGAATTAAACGGTGCTTAGAGACTTTAAAAAAAAATAGCATTGCTTTAAAAAAAATAGCATAATTCAGTTATGTTGCTCTCAGTTCGATTTTACTGCACTACAATCGTCGTAGCCCAAGTGTGCACAATAGTCAGACGTTAAACACAACAAAAAAATACTTCAAAAGCGTACTTTCGCGTCGGTTGTGACGTAAGCATCGGCCTTATACGTTTCATGTTTTTATTGCCAAATACAACACTTGTCTATAATTATAGTTTTTTATTATTATAACCAAAATTTAAAAATCGTATTTTACTTATTTTATTCATTTTAACATTTTTGAAGTTCTAATTCTACCATTATTTTATTAATATTTTTTCCATTGTTTTCTTTCAGTATTCAACTAAGTAGTTTATCTATGGTCAAGTTGCTTTATTTTATAATATATTATTGTAACTCACTGTCTGGCATCTGTGATAATCAGCTGTTTCATGTATGTTTCACTTATTTTATTCGTCTTAACATTTTAAATTTCTAGTTCTACCATCATTTTATTTAATATTTATTCCATTCTCGTCTTTCAGTATTCTAAGTAATTTATCTATGGTAAAGTTGCTTGATTTTTTAATACATGTTATTGTAACTCACTGATAATTAACCGTTTCATGTATTCTTCACTTTTTCGTTACATTGTACTGCACCACAAAATTTGCTTACCTAGTGTAAGGAAGTGGTTACTTTGAAAATAGAATTTGAAAAAAAACTTATGACTTAAGATTTGAAATCAAGATTTAAGAGTTTAATGTTTGTCTTAAATCTTAAGGAATAAACAAAGTGTAAAGTAACCGCATAAAAATTGGAGCCAGAAAGGCTTAAAAAACATTATGATTTTCTGTGAGACTGTTTGTGTTGTGATTACACCAACACAAATATTAATTGTACAATTAACACATTGCACATGTATTAATAATTTCACTTAAAATACATGTAATTTTAAAACATTTTCGATCGTTTCTTTTTATCTAAACGTAGAAGGTGCACCCCACTGTGCAATTTGTAACGTTTTTCACAGTGTATTGATTTTGTAAACAATCAAATTACACAGTTTTGATCCTTTTATTTGATACCCAACAATAATTCAGGGTAGTCGGAAAAGATTGCCTGGATTCTAATAAATTGCTGTTTAAAAACTATTAAAGGTAATTTAGCAGCTTATGCATTAAGATGTGTAGAAAATATTAAGTTTTTGTTGATATCTTGGTAAGTTTCAGTGTGAGCTCCGTTGTCACTCTTCAGACGTCCAGTCTGGAGTCAACTTCTCGCCAAGTGTCTGGAGTAACAGTCAAGATGGCGGTAGATTTCATGCACTCCCGAAGATGCACCAAACGTTACTTTCTCTCTCTCTCTCTCTCTCTCTCTCTCTCTCTTGGAAAATAATGGGTTTATTATTTTATGCCAGTTAGACTACTGAGGACGAGGGATCAGCTTTAACGGAAAGGGGAGTAACTGCGTTTCGAACCCACAACCTTGAGGCAGCAAATAATAATGAAACGTTGTATAAAATTGTTCGATTTCTTAAATTTGAGGGAAGACAATGTCCGGGCAGATTATGTCCGTTATTGATCTTTCGGGCGAAAAATAAAGGTCTAGTAACTCGGTGATGAAGTAATCCGAAGTAAACACATTAACTTCGGAAGAATCACGAGCATATTTATAGACTACGTTAGTCTGTTTCGATCTCCATATCCTATAATTGTTTTCTAACTATTGCACAATCATTTATATAAAACGATGCTTATTCAGTAAAGAAAACTTTTTTTAGAACATTAGGATAGTCATCAATTTCATTTAGCACAAAATTGACAAAAATCAGTAGGCCACTCTGTGCGTACTGAGGTCACTAACACCACCTGGTGAGTATCAAACGAAACTAAAGCTAATCACTTACCTTACAGTGAAAGAATCCTTTAACATAAACAAATTTGGTTTAATCCCGTCATTCTTTTCCGATGATCATTGATTGTACTTTTGTGGAACTTACATTTTCGACTTACGGTATTTTATTTCATTTTTAAAATGCAATTATGTGTACGTCTGTATTTTCCGTAAATCCATTTCCCGTAAATATATTATTACATCAAATTAAAAATTTCACTTGGAATAATGTTACAACTATTTTTAAACTTTGCATTAGGTGATGTAAGGAGAGGAAATCCACTGCTAAAAAAGTGGGTTTTGTTCACATTAATTAATAGTATTTTCTTTAAATTTAATGTTTATGTCAAATGATGTAGACGATATTAAACGTGTTCCAATTTAAAACAAAGTTTTTCACACTTATTTAAGTGCGATGTGTGATTTATCTTTATTAAGGTTAATTAAAGCTTCATTAAATATTACCGCTAAACACAGCTTTGTTTTTCGTATTTACGTTTTGTTAAAGTATCAAAATTTTGCATTAATTTGACAGTCGATAGTAAATTTTATTGGAAAATGAGCTCTTGGAACGGCCGTCTTGGTAAGACTCAGATCCGGATTACCGAACCAGAAGTATATATCATTTTATGAGAAACCATGAAATCAGTAAACAATGGATTGGAACAATTTGTAATGATTAGGATTATGATCTATTTTCCGTCTAGTGGTCTATTTACTCACCTCGTAAAAGTTACGCGGTTTCGAAACCTTACTGTTTCGTCTTCAGGCCGTAATACAAAATGTCAAATCCCTCTGTCGAGGTCGTCACAAAGTTAAACAAAACATTGAAAACACACGTCACAAACACTAAACATAATTAACTTACACGATTAAAATATACACGATAAAATTTGGTCGGTCAAACGTTATTTGCGACTTGTATGTCGTTCATTCCGGACTCACAACATGCTAAAACCCCGACCCAGAAAATAAGCATCGAGCTTGACATCTAGAACAGTTTTTGAGGGGTCTTAAAAAATATTTTTACGTGTGTTACCACACTCACGTTGGCACAAAAACAGATTTTGTTAATAGCTTGGATAAGTTCATTAGACCGTAAAATTCGTTCAACGCTTTCAAAATAGCGACAATTTCAAAATCTTTAAACATTCATAAGTTTTTTTATTTTAATATTTTTGATAATCACGTATCACCACCGTAACTACGTTACGAACTGCACAAATTGGTACTTTGAATTTTCATAATCAGTTGAATTAAGTTGAAATTGAGTTTTATTTGACGACGGTGGTGGTTCATTTTCAGTATAATATATAATATATAATGTATACTGTATATTATACTTTAATATGTAATATATAATAATGTATAATGTATTCCGGGGCAGTCCAGAATGTAACTACATACGAATTTCACGTATAGTTTGGCCAAACCAAATTTTATCTTGTGTATTTTAATTGTATAATTGTGTTTAGAATTTGTGACGTGTGTTTTCAATGTTTAACTTCGTGTGACGACCTCGACAAAGGGATTTGACATTTTGTTTTACGGTCTGAAGATGAAACAATAAGGTTTCAAACCGCGGTAGCCTTTACGAGGTGATTAAATAGGTCATTATCGTAATTATTTAAATATGTCTATGTTACAATAATGAAATTTATAATATTTCAGTCTGATGGAACTTGACGTAAACCTGGAAAAGTAAATTTTCTGTGACTCGGATACGTGTCACGTCAGCCATGTTGCATGCTTTTTCACCTTAACGTTTAATCAGCTGATATTCTGGTACAACAAAAAATAAAAACATTACGTAAACAAGCAAATCGATACACGAAATCATGACACCAAACATTAATTTTGGTAATCGATTTGACATATTTGTTAATCGAACATGTGAAATAGACATAGCAAACCATCTCAACCGTTTTAAAATGACGACCATTGAAATTCTTTATAAAAATCCAAACTTGAAGATTTACTTCAAACGACAACCTTGTTACTTAACAAACTTGTTAAGTACAAACAAATCGATACACGGAAATCATGACACAAACATTAACGTATTTGTTAATCGATTATGTTAAATAGACATAGCAAACTGTTTTGAAACGACGACCATTGAAATATTAACTCGAAGATTTACTGCGTATTTGAAGGTTTATTAAAATGTTGTTTTTATCTGTGTTTTTGTCGGATAGCGCATGACCTATTGAGATAACCTAATTCCATGTGACGCGCCACAGCAGATTTGTTCAGTTCTGCGCGACATTACCTCGGATAGCTATGATTGGATTTTATTTTTCCACTCTAATCAGGATCCGGGTCATGAATAAATATAATACAACGTTTCGTTTTGCATCATTTCTTTAATTAAATTACGTCACACAGATCCAATACAAGTTGTATTCAACATCGTCAATACACAGTAAAGTTATCTGTCAACAACTGCCGCCAACATTGAGCAAGGAAACTTTAACTCTTTGTTAAAAACTTTGTGGCGTTCTGTTTTGCGCGTGTGTTAATAAGCCTTTTAGGGAGTTAATTAACTTAGACACTGCTGGGGACGCGGGTTGTTTGCCACTCTATCGGACGCCATTGTTGGTTCGGTTGGTTTGCTTTCACAACAATTGAATACAACAATCGACATACGGTCAGTTAATTTTGATTGCCATAAAATACAGTGTATTTTGTTAAACAAATATGTACATGTTACAAATTCAATTAATATTGCTTAAATTTTTAACGATCTATAAGTATACAGGTTATTTATGATTTTTATAATACATAGATGTTTTGTTGCAAAAATAAATAAAATATTTCTTATTGATTTTCTGAACGATCTGAATTTACAAAATTTTGGTTTTTACATAAAGTAAAAGTACATTTTATTATCGTCAGAAAATCGGATTGATTGGATGTTCTAAAAATTTGATTGAAACGCCAATATAATTGAAAAACAAACAGTAAACAAACACACAACAAGTAGAGCACGAACGAAATATAACCTTAAATAACGTTAAAACAATTTGTAAAACATGTTTTGGTAAATAATGTGTGCAAATAATTTATTGGATTTAACTTGAAGAAACTAAAAATATCCTCAGTAATCACTACTTCCATCAAAGTTAAAATTATTTTAAAACATAAATTTTCCGTATCATTTAAGTTATTTTGTTTTCAATATTTACACTAGCATTAAAAAATAGTACAATCTCTGATTTTTTAAAAATCCATTTTCATCTACATTTTCCAAAAAAATGCTAACAAGTATTTAGTACAAAAAACAGCTACCAGAAATAATTCTCTTGCTTCTTTGTTTTGTTGAAAGTATTCGATAACTGCTGTGGATTGATTAATTGTAACATACACTTCAGGGAAACAAAAATGTCTTTTAGAAAATACGTTAAAATAAATATTAAGATCATTTTTTACTGTTAAAACTATCGATCATATGATTTAAGGTGGTTTCGGTTTCAATAAACGTTTTGAGATTAGATTATTTTAAGTGTTGTAAAAGTAAGATTTGAACCAATCACCTCCCGGTTCTGCCGCCAATTGTTTTTACGCATAGATAAAATAAAAATAAATACAATTTGAAGGCAGTATATTTAAAAAAATATTAACTGTAATAACTCACCGAAAATTACAGTTGGTCGAAAGTATATTGCTTTCGGGACAAATAGGTCCTAATTTTATAAAGCATTACTTATTTCGAAAACGATTGTTGAAATGCGAACACAATTTCGATAGATTAAAAAATAAATAAACCAGTCAACAATCGATTGGAACAATTTGTAATGTTTCAGTCTGAACAAACTTGATGTATACTTTGAAAAGTAAATTTACTTTAAAAAACTAACTTCATCTAAGCTTAAAACCGGTCGCTAGTCACAATTATTTCTGCTGGTTTTGCGACAGAAGGTCAAAGATTACGGATTTTTGAAGAGGGCATTAATCAACGGGCCAATCTCTTAGAGAGTTTACCTAACCATAAGTTTTATATATTCTATGGTTCAAGTAAACCTGAAGCTTTTGTTAACCTTTCGAGAAATGTTATTTTGGTTGTGTATCTAGGAATAGTTAAACTTCCGTCGAAGAAACACTTCTGGTAGCTGTAGTTTAAACTTTCCGTTTACTATGACCTGTCGAGTCTATTTTCACAAAAGCTCTGCTCCCAGATAGACTAGGTTTGGCGCAGAAGCCGAGCATCTCTCCAAGTCGATCGTCTTTCCCTTGCAGAGGTCTTATGAAAACAAACCATACACTGAAACCGGCTTAAAACTCAAACTGTTTGTACGGAAATTATATTAATTTTTATACATCCACATTGCTTGGTTCTGCATCAAATAACAATAACATGTATTACAAAAATTGACCAGCGGTTACAGTAAGCCTAACACTAAAATTGTATTTTAAATTACAACTATTGCATTTGTCTATGTTAACACGGCTTGCAACTATTGTAATTCAGTTTTACGCAAAACATGAACAGATTCCGATTATATTACACTTTGGTTGAAAAATTTACACTGAGCACATATTACATAGTCTTTTGTAACTGTTTTATATTCTCTTTTTCTTAGATATAACACTGTGATAAATTCATTTAATAAGCCAACACACAATAGACGCAGTTGTTTTATCTGCTGTGGATTATCTCTGAGATGATGTACCTGAGGAGGGCTATCATTGACGCATGTGCCAGACTGATCTGTCCGCAGGTGAATGACCCTGCAATCAAGTAAAGTTACTGTAGTAATATGAGAAAGGCAGTGTCCAACAAACATGGTAAAAACAGTGGGCAATATAGTTATTAACAAAACGTATTTTATAAGAATGGGTAACGGCGATTGTGAAATGGAATGAAATATTATATAAAACAATAATAAAGACATTCGCACTTATTCATAACAATTACATTAAGGTAATTCATTAATAAATTGCCTAATAATATCATTTTTAACACTACAAGAAAAACTGGGTCGCATGTGCAATGAATGCGGGCATTTTAGCATACAGTTCTTAACATACAACTTGCTTGGACTCCATGCATTCTAATTTTTCATTGTCGTTGCTACTGGTTGTTTAAAAAAATCCATTTACCTTTAAACTATCCAAAATAAAAAACATTGTCAATAACCTGACAATGCTTTCCGGCGGAGGCAGCTGAAGTGAGCAGCTGATGGGCTTAGCGATCCCACCGTACCTCTAGCTCATACTACTCTCACTCATCTATTCAACACACACACACACACACACACAACGGAACAGTGGCTCGTGCTGATGATGGAGTGAATGACACCGGTCAAATGGTGTATGGACCATGTGGCGACCTCCCAGGCACGCATGGATCTCTATGGGCGGGGATCATTTTTCTAGCTACTCATAGGAATAAGAAGAGTAAAATTGTTAAATAGAATGAATAGGATCTCACTGCACAACAAAACATTATCCAAATGAAGCAAAACCTCCGTAAACGGGTCACAAGAAAGAGAAATTGAAAGGGAATTAGCAGTACAAGCATCTGCAAGCACTTCAATAAAGAACTGGAAAGTAGGCAGTTAGAACTGGGGGAGTTACCCTCCTTGTATACTCTCCAACTCTAGTATTTATAAAGAGACTAGAACTAGAGAATGTGCTGTAATTGAGCATCTAAGGAATATAGGAAGAGGGCACAATATATCTACAAAGGTAGGAGTGCATAATGATCTTAGAAAAAGAGATATTTACTAAGAGATTTAATTCGTAGAAGCTTTGAAAGTAAGACGGTTACGTAATCAAAAAGTTGCCTCGTATCGTGATACAAAGTTGGTACACAAATGTTTAATTTAAAAAAAACTACTTTTATTAAGAGCAGGCTATTTAGGTTCATTTCATAAACCTGTGAAATGAAGCATCCGTATTAATAAAATTAAGTGTTTGTGTGTTTGTGTACATCCAAATCTATGGCGCACGGAGATATGACATTTGTAACGTAGCTGCATAGAAGGAGGTCAGACAACACCACGAAGCCGGATTTGAAAATAACTAATTACAGTTTTTTAAAATTAATAATTTAGCTGCAAATTAAACCTGTTTATATAAAACATTTTTTTGAATTTCACAGGCAACGTTACTGGAGCTGGCATCTCTAGTTAAGTTACTTAAAATATTAAAAATTTTGTAAGATTTGAATTAAATTTGATATTTCATGCTCTGTAAGTTTGAATACGAACACTATTTACCAAAAATTTCTTTTAACATGTATCATGTTTTAGGGCTGGTTGTGATGTTGGATTTTGCGGGATGCGTGATGAAAGGAACATGTTTATATTGATATATAATAGAATGTTTTGCGCGTCGAAAGTCTCGTATTAAATTTGTTATAATTAAAAATTACTGTGTTTTCGAAATGCCTTGCGCGTGTAAGGCGGACGAGATAACCACTACACTATGGAAACTACGAAGACGTTTGACCAATTTAAGTATATAAAATGAATCGTTAATTTAATTTTGGTTATTATATTGACATATCAGTGTTTTTATACTAATTCTTAAAGATCAGCTGATTGAACATCTGATAGGCGATAATAAGTTCTAGGTTATGTTGTTAAAAACTAGCTGTGTTAATTTGTCGTTTATACCAAATTCGTAACGATTAGCTGATTTCATTGAACAGATGAGGATTTAACATGTTTTAGGTTGTGTTGTTAAGAACTAACTGTGTTAATATGTTGTTTACATCAATTCGTAACGATCAGCCGATTTCATGGAACAGCTGATAGGTTATAATGAACCCTCCCAACCGCGGGGGGAGGGGGTTGCAGACTATCTGCACCTATTGAGGGGATTTAGACGTCCCTTGCGGTGCCCGAGTCTAACAAACATTTATACTCATTATAACAAACACTTATATGTATTGTATACAACAATACATTTACGACTTTAACACTTTACACTCACACTTACATTTAGGGATGCGATAATAGCCTCAATGTGCTTTTCGCCTTAAAAAAAAGTTATAACCAGTTTTAGGTTTTGTTAAAAACGGAAGAGAAAACATGTTATTTTCTTTGTAAAATGTAAAAACATGCGATTTTAATTTCTGGTTCAATGTTAGAATTTTTTTTATCAGCCGCTTAAAATTATTTATCATAAAACGTTTACGTTATTTTCAAGCGAGTTTTATAAAAAAGTATAGAGTGTCACAAAGTAACGATTACCTCTTTACAGGTAATAGGTTTAAGTTTTCCAACAGCTATAAGAATACTATTATAAATACTAAAACAAACATTAGATAGGATATATAGGGAAGAAATGGAAATGACAAGAACACCTCAAGCCTAACAAAGATCTAAAGTGACAAGAAACTGAACTGACTAGGAATCATTCCAGATTAGATAGACGCGAGACAGGGCTGTGAGGGTGTTACGCGCGTTAGGGTGCCTCAGATTTTCATTTCTGATTCCCTTCCATCCGTCCACCCTCTTTGCTCCCCTTGATGAATACAACATTCTACTCAGAATAAAAAAAATATCAGAAATTGGAAAGTGTAGCGTACGTCTTTGACTGCTCTGGAATTATTGTAGGAAAATATACTTCAAGTGCCAGCTATTGTGGAAGCATAGCGGATGGAATTGATTTTCAAACGCGGCAGTAAGTAATTACAGTTTTAATTGATTTTATGTCGTGCGACATTTCGGGGGGGGGAGAAGTGAATGTTATATTTGAAGAAACGAGTATAATAGTGAGCTGTTACTATTGGGAGAAAAAAAAGGACATTTTGGTATATTAATATTTTGTTTATAGGTGACTGAATTGATGCACTTATATTTCCAAGTAATTTTTTTCTTAATAAAATATTTAAAGAGAAGTATAACAGTACCTAATAAAGGGGTAAGGTAGAAAAACAAATATTACCATATCAGCTGACGGATTAAAAAAACATTTCTGCTATTGAACTAAAAATAAAAATCATGTATCTTGTTTTCTCTTCCGTTTTTATTTTAGTTACGATATTTCGTTCGAAAACACGACAAATTAACGTACCTGAAATTTATTATACCGTATCAGCTGTTCAATGAGATAAGATGATCTTTACGAATTAATTACAGCTGATATTTTTATATAACAAAAGTAAATTACGATATATTTCATATACTTAAATCGCTCAAATTTCTTTGTAGTTTCCGTAGTGTAGTGGTTATCTCGTCCGCCTTACACGCGCAATGTCCCCGGTTCGATCTAGAGCGAAAACACAGTCATTTTTAATTATAATGAATTTAATATGACACTTGCGACGCGCAAAATATACTGTTATATATAAACTTGTTACTTGCATCACGCATCCCGCAAAATCCAGCATCAAAACCAGCCCATAAAACATGATACGTGTTACAAAATGGTGCAAAAACATTACTTTCTCAAATTCAATATTTGGCTGATAGTTTTTTCTGGGATGAAGAATAAGGTTTAGGTTTACTTCACATATTCGTTTTGGGTACTTATAGACTACAAGAAAGTGATTGTTCAAGCGAAAAGATCAACAACGTTAAAGCGGATTTTATGAATTAATAAGAAGCGGATTGGTTTATAAATTAAAAAGTGGTCTCCAGATTTGGGCAAATCTGACAAAATTTTTTATCAAAATAATCCAATTTATTTTTCAACTATATGTAGGTTACACGCAGACAGGCTACAAACACATTGTTACCTTTATAAATTTTACTTAACGCCTACAAACTTACCGCTCGTTTTCTGTTCAGGCCACTCGTAATGCGTCCCCTTTACTGGAGGCTCCTGCGACTTCTGTTCAGATTTGTCTATTTCATTCAGACTCGACTGGTATTTAGTTCCTGAAACAGAAACGACTATTATTAAATTAAACAATCATTGAGTGTTAATTCACAATAGATACGATCGATAGAATAGGCCGTGTTCGTCTGGTAGAGAGTGAGGTCGGAGTGGAGTTGCGCTGAGCGGGGCCAAGTGGAATGAAGCGAACCGGGTGCGGAGTTCAGCCGGAATGATCCTAAACATACCTTATTTGCTATAAAGTTCGGAATATGAAGGTAATTATTTTGTAGCTAGCGTCACAAATTACAAAAGAGAACGGGAAGTTGTATACCTGAGAAGAAGAACACTGTAGAGAATTTCATACACGGGTAATTAAAAAATTATTTCCGTATGACCCGAGATCAGTTTAATAAGTGAAAATATTTTTTGACATGATATAAATTACCGGAGAGTTATAGGAGCTGGAGTGGGGGAGGAAGCGGAAGTGAGCTTCAAAACCGAACCAAGTTTTTTTAAAAAATAACCGCTTTTCGGTTATTCCGGTTCACCTATGGTGAATTTAACAGCTAAAAAACCGGTTTTTCAAATGTTATTTACAAATTTATTTACATTTTTACAGGAAATGTAAACAATTTTTTTAATAATAAATTCAATAAATTAATTTTTATAGGACTAATTACAAGCAGAAGGTTTGGCATTAGAAACATTAGATTTGGTCTTTCAAACAATAGGTTCGACATTATAAACAGTATGTTCGGAATTACAAACAGTAGGTTCAGCATTAGAAACAGTAGGTTTGACCTTACAAACAATAGGCTCGATATTACAAACAATAGGTTCGGCTTTAGAAACAGTAGGTTCGGCATTAGAAACAGAAGGTTCGGTCTTACAAAAAATATATTCGACATCGTAAACAGTAGGTTCGACATTAGAAATAGTAGGTTCGACCTTACAAACAATAGGTTCGGCTTTAGAAAAAGTAGGTTCGGCATTAGAAACAGTAGATTTGACCTAACAAACAATAAGCTCGACATTACAAACAATAGGTTCGGCATTAGAAACAGTAGGTTCGGTCTTACAAAAAATAGATTCGACATCGTAAACAGTAGGTTCGACATTAGGAATAGTAGGTTCGACCTTACAAACAATAGGCTCGACATACAAACAGTATGTTCGGAATTATAAACAGTATGTTCGGAATTACAAACAGCATGTTCGGCATTACAAACAATAGGTTTGACATTACAGTTTTTTGTTTTGTTTTGGTGTTTAACGTCTGACTATTGTGCAAACGGGCTAATACAGACGATGGGATGATTTATAGCGTATGAAAATGCCAAGCCCTGGCCGGGAATCGAACCCGGGTCCTCGAGGTGAAAGCCCAGTACGCTATCAAGTAGGCTACCGAGGCGGCTGTTTGTTTGACATTACAAACAGTAGCCTATCTTCGGAATTTCAAACAGTAGGTTCGGCCTTACAAACAGTAGGTTTGGTATTACAAGTAGTAGGATCGGCCTTACAAATAAAAGGTTCGACATTACAAACAGTAGATTCAGCATTACGAAAAACAGTAGGTTCACTTTAGGGTGCGTAAACCGCTCTGCTCAGCGCAACTCCGTTCCTTTCGGTGGCCACTGTCCTAATCTAGATTACCTCCAACTATACAATATTTCTTTAAAACATGGGTACAGAGTCGTTAACATTTTTCAAAACTAATTATGTAAGCTTTTTTAAAATTTACTTGCTGCTTTTGTTGTGCTAGATTGAATAACGAATCATGTTAGGTTAGGCGGATTAGTAAATATTTGGTTTCCAAAAGCCCTGGAACATAATGATTTTTTATGTTATGGGTCATAAGTTTTTGAAAGTGAAAAATATATGTTCACAGTTTTATACAGAAAAACTAGCTCTTTAATAATACAAAATATTTGCTTATAGTTGTAATATAGTGCCAAGATAATATTGATAAAGATCGCCACTATTTCTCACAAACAATAATATTGATAATACTGACATCATCAAGAATGTGATGAATTAGAGGCTACAAAAATTATTTTTAAAATAAGTTTGTAAATAATTTCTAAAGTCACAATTTACAATTATTGAGTTTATGGCTGGATTTTACTATTCATGGAAGAAATCAAGTTTTAAAACATTTTAAAAATCTCATTCCATCAAACTAACTTTAAAATCTGTAACATCAGTCTGTATCTTATTTTACCACATCAAGGTGTTACGTGCAGAAGTGTTTTAAAATATCAAAAAACGTAGGCCTATATATCCCGCTAGATTTTTAATAAAGGCTTAAGTTCAGTTGGTCTAGATGTCTACCGACAAACTAAGCTTTCAATAAAAATACCTTGAAATATCATATGAAAGAACCTGAACTCTTGAAAGAGGGTTTTGCGTTGGTGCCACAATACAAGATTTGTAGGGAGAGATTTAAAGAAACAATTTTCTGCGGGGGATCGTTCACCCGTTTAGTCTGCATGTGATTTATCACGTGTCCGTTTCTAAAGCCTTAGGTCAGAATGCAGTTATTTAGTTTTAAATAGCTGCGTTAGAAATAATTGTAACACGCAACTATCACGTTGGTATGAAGACCGCGGCACGCAATAATAATACCATAATACCATAATAATACCATAATACCTTACATTCTTTTTAATAATTTTTATTCCATTAACTCTACCAGCGTTAAATATTCTGCATACACTAGCACTTTAAACTTTTAAATTGCATTGAAAATATACGAAATTGAATCCTGACCGCCTCAAATTAAACTTTTTAATTTCAACGGATTTTGAAAATTAAAAATGCTAACTGCAGTAGTGAAGGTAAATTTCCAACAAACATTTAAGGCAAAAAAGTTAGGAATTTTTAAGTTTGAAATGGCTGTAATGTTGTGGCGTGCGCGCCTCCCCACTCGGGCGCATTGACTCGCTGCGATTGCGCAAGGCACTGTCCGTTCAACTCCCAGCGCCGCCGCACATACTGAGAGAACTGCGGCGTGGCTGCCATCTTGTTTTTGATCAGAGTTTGATTGATCAGCATGGGCGTTTACGTTTTGGCCTCAAGGGGCGCTGACCTTGGTAATGAGGCAAAAGTAGGAGCCAAATCGTCTTGTGTGGCTCGCGGCAGTTCCCCTCATGTAATAATGCAGTGATTGCCTTATTGTGTGTGTAGCTATCCTTCTTATTATCCCAGCGATCCTGCGATGACTGAAAAGGAGTTAATATGTGTATCCAGTTTCGTCAGCCACTGTTTGGTGTTAGTGCTCATAAAACTTAGCTCCCGACCTATGTGTTAATGGCTGTCCTGAAAGGAACCAAGATATAGAAGATCCGCGGCACCGGGGACCAATATTAACCCCTATAGTTTTGGCCCCCTATTTTCGGCTCAAGACCAAGGTCAGCGCCCCTTGAAGCCAAAACGTAACCGCTGATATCCATCAGTTAAACGATTATGAAGAACAAGACGGCAGTCACGCCGCAATTGTCTCAGTACGTGCTCCGGAGCTGGGAATTGAACGGGCAGTGCATTGAGTAATCGTGGCGAGTCAGTGTGCCCGAGCGCATGCGCACAGCGCAGTTAAATGCATTTTGCTGGTTAATCTTAGTTAATAATTGTTTAGGGATTGTGTATGTGTGTGTGTTTGTGTTGCAATTTTATAAATATTTGTAACTAAAATTATTCCGACGGAGGCAGCTGATGGGCTTAGCGAACTCACCGTACCTCTAGCTTATACTGCTGTCACTCATCTATTCAAGACACACACACCCACACTACTCTACATAGATTGGCTAATTCTAGAATGTAAAGCGACCTGTGTTGATGGAGTGAATGACACCGGCCTAATGGTGTATCAAACGGAGCCCTGGGAGACCTGGCGACCTCACTGTGTACGTTAGCTTTAGCCATGCATGCAGGGCTCTGTGAGGGCGGATCTCATTTCATTAGCTACTTATGGGTGTTCCCATCATTAGGAATGTAAAATAGAATGAGCGAAATCTCACAGAACAATAAAAAGGTTGGCCAAATAGAGCAGAATTTTCGTAACGAGGGTCAAGAAAAGAAAATTGAAAGGGTCAGCAGAGCAAACATCTGCAAGCGCTTAAAGAGGGAACTGGGAAGTCAGCAATTAGAAGTGGAGGGAGGATCCTCCAAATCCTAGAATTTATAAAGAGACTGGAGAGGACTGGAGTAGGCGCAGGAATACAACTGAACAACTCAGGAATACAGAAAAGAGACACAATATATCTACAAAGGTCGCAGTGCGATAGAAACACATTCATTATCATATACATTTTGAAATGTTAAACCAATATCGGTTATATATTGCAAATGATTTCGTTCATCTCTTTAAGGCAGTGCAGGGACATTGAAACCCTTTTTTTGAGAATCATTTTCTTGGACTCAGAGCAATTAAAAACTTATATATTTATCAAGAAATATAATTAATTACGACCACTTATACCTTCTTTATAATTCATTCAGTAAGAAAATAATGATAAAAAACTCCAATATCTGTGTACGGTGTTGCTACTGGTTTGAATAAATCATATTCTTTTAGGAAAACAAATTGTTAAAGGTCCAACGAAATAAAAAAAAGTACCATCACTGTGTGAGCAGATTGTAATGCACAGCCACTTAGCATTAATTGTTATGTTCATTTGAAATTCCGCCCGGGAGCACAACAGATGTTCTCTGTAGCCACCCCTCCCCGCCACCCTACCGCCAGAAATCACAGATGTGTTGTCGGAACATCTAAGCTAAGCGTGGAGCTGAAAACACGAATAAACTCACTGGGCAAACATTGTAAAAGTAGACAATATTTATTGTAGTTTTCTTGTTTTTATAGTAAGTTGATGGGATGATAAATCTTCTATAAATATAAAAGGAAAAATCACTCACTGATCTCTGTATCTCAAGAACGACAAGGCTTACGAAGTTAAAATTTTACATGGTGGCTCTCTACACGATGTGTAGATTCAAAGTTAAGGCTGGATTATAAAATGTCTATTCTTAAATGGCTTAAAATAGTTTCCTTACAGGAAATGGAAAACCTCATTTTTATTTCTCTGATTTTCACGGGAATATGTTTCACGGCTTAACGCATTGTTACTCGTAGTTGTTACTTCTACTGTGACTGTCATTTGTGGCTCTTATTGTTACTTGTAGCTGTGACTGACATTTGTGGCTGTTATTGTTACTTGTAGCTGTGATTGTTATTTTTAGGTATTATTGTTACTTGTAACTGTGATTGTTATTTGTAGCTGTTATTGTTCCTTGTAGCTGTGGTTGTCATTTGTAGCTGTGACTGACATTAGTGGCTGTTATTGTTACTTGTACCTGTGAATGTCATTTGTAACTGTTATTGTTATTTGTAGCAGTGACTGGCATTTATAGTTGTGACTTGTTATTTGTAGCTGTGACTGGCATTTGTAGCTGTGACTGACATTTGTAGACGACTGCCACCGGATTTGAATGTAATTCGTGTGTATGTAGCCTATATACGCTTGTGTGTGTAAGGATGGACATTTTTTTTAATATCTATGTTCCGATGTGTCGATATATTGTTTGAAGAAAATGAAGCATTGCATTTAGACATCGGGGATCGAGCTCCAAACAACCAGAGTGCAACTGTCATTGTCACCGTCTGAAGTGATAAGCTGAACTGCTGATAACAGAAGCAAAATGTGCTCTAGTAGATCAGTGAGAAGGAACACCACCAGCTTGTTTAATTAAAATGTTGATATGATATATTGATATATCGGGACAAAAACATCGGCATGAAATCATCGATGTCAAAACATCGATGTTTTTCGAGTGAAACATCGATGTGCGTACGCGCCCACACAAAAAGTGATTTTATTAAAGACTTTGAGAAGTGTTTTTCCCAGAGAATTCAATTTATATAGAAGAAACAAACGGTTACAAAGAAGTTTTTACTGCAGTTTGATCTTAACGGAAACAGTCTGTTATTTTTGAGTCCCTCGTTTTTATTTTCCTACATTTAAAACAAAATTATGTTTGAATCCGTTATATTTTAACTCACACAAAGTAACTGCAAAAGGTTTACCGTTTTTTTAAAGAAACAATCTCAACTAATAATGCTTCTCTGACTTATTTGGCGTCTGAAATATTATGATTTTTTGTTTTAGTAACTCTTAATTTCAACTGATTTGGAAATTAAACAGCCGAACTTTCGGATCCGTAATGGGAGAAAAGTACCGAAAAATTAAGTCATTTGATATTTAAAGGGCTTAATTGAGTAAGAGAACGACGCTATTATTCATTCAAAATGTTTGAGTGAGACCAACCCGCAGCCCCTAATCGGCAAAGTGGAAATAACGGCCCAAGTTCTGGTAAAAGTGGGCTAACCCCGCGGTACGAATGTCTTTGCCGGGATGAATTATTCATTTACGAAAGCTTCGACTTTGTACTTAAAATATTCATCTGGATTCCAGGCGACAATCACCAGCGATTATACGGACCGTAATAATTTTTACGACTTTTAGGTCGGTAAACCTGATTTTATTGGAAGAAAAGGAAGCGATAACTCGCTCGTTTCTTGTAATAAATGTCCCGATATTTAACTTAAAGTCGGCCTAACAACAGCATTAATTCCCACTTCTCACAAATATTACAACTTCAATTACGATTTGCAAGCGATCATTAGTTGTTTTGTATTATTGCTATTATATATATATATATATATATATATATATATATATATATATATATATGTGTGTGTGTGTGTGTGTGTGTGTGTGTGTGTGTGTGTGTGTGTGTGTGTGTGTGTGTGTGTGTGTGTGTGTGTGTCAGAAATCGAAATAAACACAAGAAAATAAAAACATATAAAATAATCACACAGTATCTGTCTCGTTGACGTGACGGAAACGAATTTTGTTATCTTTATTTCTTTCTGGAACTCTGATTTCACCATCATAAACAATATTAAAATCTGTTAGTGTTTTAAATTTCAAAATTGAATTGAAAATAAGAAAAAGAACTTTGGACAGTTGTCAAATTAAATTTCTTAATTTCAACGAGCTTTCAAAATTCAAAATGCTAATTAATGTAGTTTTTAACGCAATAATTCTTTGTTTCGAAAAAATTGTTTTCATTAAATCAGTCAAACAGTGTTTATTATGTTGCTCACTTAGATCAGCTGTTCCTCAGATGTTGGGCTCGAAGCCACCACAAAAGGTCCGACCACTGAACTTGACACGAGAACTGAAACCTTTGTCGCCAGTGAGACCGCACAAATGTAACTCCACATCAATAACTTGGGGGTCAGTAAATCGGAAATAGAACACTTATAAAAATCAGAAAGTAACTGGAAAATGAAGGTATTTTAAATGAAAAAATTCAACTAGAAAAACAAATATATAAAAGAGTTTTCTCAGAACAACCTTTACATTAAGTTCATAACATATTTAATCGAATGGAAGAAGTGTGCTTTACCTAAAAATTTCATTTTGAAAATTATCGGAAAAACCAGCTTGCCAATTTTTTTCCAAGTTTTAATAATTTAAAATTATATTACAAGAAGAATCTGTACATAAATTTGAAATACAATTTCAGTAAAACAGATTTTTTCATTTTTCCTAATTTTATTGTAAGAATCTTTTCCTTATTTAAAATTTTTTAAACCTTCAACAGAATGAGGTAGTCCCTAAGGATTGTTAAAACGTTTTGAAAGAACACGTTTACTGAACTAGGAAGCTTTTTCCCACTACAGGTATTTTGATCGTTACCAAACCCCATAACCACAAAACCATAATCTGATCTAATCTAGACAAACTTGAATTATGTGTCTTCATATACATTTTTTTAGCAAAGCATGACTAACCGACTTTGAGGAATTATTCAGAAATTTTAATAACGTTTTTTGCTACACGAGCAAAAACGCTTTTTATGGAATTAAATTAAGTACAATTTAAAAAAAGTCGTTAGAGCGCATTTTGAGAATGTCAGATATTTAATTTTTGTTTTACCAAAACGGCTTCAAAAAAACTTGTTTTTGAAAAATTGCTTACGAGATTTCGGTAAACAAGAATTATACAATTCTTGTATAATTTTACTTTTGTAAAAATCGATCATTTTAGTTTAGTCTCCGGTGTTATCACAGATAAGACAAGATTGATTGACGGGCAAACATCCAAGAAACCCTAATTTTTTAACATAGGTAACTTAACGAATATAGCGAGCTCCATAAAAGCCTCAACATACATTTTTTTACAGATAATGCGTATAGTGAATGAAAACATAAATTTCAGTTTTATCCAATTTCATACAATAAATATAAATAATTTGCCCGCTATAAATTTTCAAAAAACGATATTTGTTTTAAAAAATTAGGATTATAACCTATTTTTCCGTCTAGTGGTCTATTTACTCACCTCGTAAAGGCTACCGCGGTTTCGAAACCTTACTGTTTCACCTTCAGGCCGTAATACAAAATGTCAAATCCCTCTGTCGAGGTCGTCACAAAGTTAAACAAAATCTCACGTCACAAACTCTAAACACAATTACACGATTAAAATACACACGATAAAATTTGTTTTGGCCAACTCTATGTCGTTTCATTCCAGACATGTCAGACATTCTGTGCAGTCCGGAATGTAACGACATACGAGTTGCCCGTGTCTTTTGGTCAAACCAAATTTTATCTTGTTTATTTTAATCGTGTAATTGTGTTTAGTGTTTGTGACGTGTGTTTTCAATGTTTTGTTTAACTTTGTGACGACCTTGACAGAGGGATTTGACATTTTATATTACGGCCTGAAGATGAAACAGTAAGGTTTCGAAACCGCGGTAGCCTTTACGGGGTGAGTAAATAGACCACTAGACGGAAAAATAGGGCATACTCTTAATTATTTAAATATGTGGTCCGGTGGCTGTGTAACAATAATTATGTTCGTTTAGTTTGTCATTATCATCATCAAGTTGATTTTCAAGAATAAATGAAACAGAAAACACAAGTTCCTGAACTGCAGTTTATATATTACTGACTATTGACGTTTTTAACCGAAGGCTACTGAAATTTTTAACTGTTTAACCTGATAAAGCAAAAACACTGTAGGCAAATTCAAATCGAGCACGTAAACATTATCACCACTTGTTTTAAAGTAGCCGGAAACAATAATATTTCATCTCAGTTGTTTTTCGTAATTAAAAACAATATTTCGCAGGGCCACTTTAATTACCCCATCGACAGATTGAGCGGCTTGATTTACGCTTACTAGTTGATGCAATTTGCTAACAATAATTGCTGTTTGAAATTCGCTCTGATTTGTGGAATATTAATACGAACCAAAACTGCATATGGCTTCCCTCCCCCCTCACTGCAATACCACGCTTCAGTGACATTGCTAATGTGTTTCTTGGAGTACATTAGATATTTGATCAATATATAATGGTATTATAGTTCAAACTATACCTACAGTACGTGTTATATACTAGAAACTTGTATTTAATAATAATTTTAAATAACTGATTTTAGAGTTAAAATCTTCATAAATTAGAATTTTCTATTTTAAAATATTATTAAACATTTAAAATGTTACATTATGCTGATTTTATCAGTGGTTACAATCATTAAAAAAATCCAAAAATCGTAACATTTATAAAGTTACGAATTTTTAATAGTTTTAATGACCGACATATTAAAACAGTAGAGCAGATTTTTCCGGGTAAGTAAATGGCAAAACGACACCAATGCATAAAAAATTTCATTGAAATCGATCGAGTAGTTTAGAATCTACTGATTCGCGTAAGCAACAGACGGACAGATTACAATTAAAACACTTTATTGCACTCAAAAGATGTGAAAACGGATTAATCAAAATCGATTACTTCCGAACTTTATTCCCACGCTGCTAAGCTTATGTTGCTAATCCTTCGTGCAAGATAGACCTCCAGAATGAGTACTGCAATAGGAAATTCCGCCAGATGCGAAGTTCGTGCCGGGATTAAGATGTGTGTGTGCAAAAGAAATCCATCGAGAAATCTGTGCTGCTAATAGAGAGAACATTATCGTGACGGTGTTATGCGTCAGTATTGCGAATGTTCCAAAATGACCAATCAGACATTTACGATGAAGAAAGAAGAGGTCATCGAACCGTTGTCAGTAAGGAAAGGGGCATTACCCCTACTTATAGGACCAGAACCGTTTTGCGGACTTGAATGCTGCTACTTCAAGATGAAGCTTAAAGAGGAAGAAGAGGCTAAAAGATCTTAGCTTTGACAGCTAAACGACGGTTAAGACAGGCCAAGATGCTCATCGTGAACTTCGAAAGATGTAGAGCTAAGACTGTTGACGGGTTTTATTCCGGAAACTCTTAAGAGACATCTTAGAAATCTTAGCTTAGTACATCTAATTTACAGAAATTGTGCGAGAGAAGAGAAAACTGTTCATCACCTGCTGGTAGACTGTGAGGCGATTGCTATGAGAGAGCTAGTATTTTGGAAGCTACCAATTAGAAGTGTGGGATCTACCCACCTTGAATCCATCCTTAACTTCATGAAAAGTTTAAAACTGGAGAAGAACTGTAAGTGAAAGTATCAGGAGTAATAGGAAGAGATACTCCGCAGGGGGGAGCAGACAAGCTGCACCTATTGAGAGGATTTAGACACACACTTACACTTGCAACACTACACTTACGACTTTAATACTTTACTCTCACACTAATATTTAGGGAGGCGATAATAGCCTCAATGTGCTTTCCGTCTTAAAATAATAATAATAATAATAATAATAATGATTAAAAAAATAAATAGGAAGGGGCACAATAGATTTACAAAGATTGCAATGTGCTCGCTTATTCATTCATTCATTCACCTCTATTCATTCATTCATCCAGTCATTCAGTTGTTGTTAGTGACGAAGTTGTTCCATCAAAAAATTGATGAAAAGATAGTGTAAACGGCGGTTCACGTATCTGAAATTTCGGAACAATTTCATCAAACAATCACTTTTGGAACGACAATCACTTCTCACATCTATTGTGAGGCTTTAAAAACAGCAGCTGTTGCCGTCGCACTGAACAGCACAAACTGGCAGAAATAATTCGTACCATTGGGTTTGTAAGCTACGAGTTAAACAGATCCACAATGGATTACATATATTATAGAATAGGCTATTTATTTTTGGAAGTTATGATACCATAGACAAATTAATAGGAGAAACAACCATTACAATACTATGACATTTCGTCCAGTAATATAGGAACAACGATGTAATTTGGGTAGCAGTATTTGCGTAGTGCTGCTATCTACAATAAACCGCGTGTACTACTTGCCCAAACAACCTGACATAGCCTATGAACGTATCTCATATCAGTTTGTCTATGGCGACATCAGTTGTTCTTACCTTTGTCAGATCGTGGCGTGTAAGGGTTGATAGAATTGTCTGCATCACTACCCTTCCCTTCCACTTGGGTATCTGTAACACATGTGTATATATAAACTATGATTACTTTGTTACTATAAAATCGGCAGTTTTGTTTTATTTGGTGAAAAAAATAGGGTTAGGCAAAAGAAAATTAACACTTTACAATAATTTGAATGTACGAAATAAAACTTGTAAATTTCAATAGTATTTTTGAGTTATCTATCGGTTTATTTTGGCTATAAAATAAAAATGATGTGACCAAGGGTAGATCAGATGTTACGGTGTTACCACTAAAGGGTCAAAACCTTTTTTGTACTTTCGGAATTTAAAGTGGTATAAGGCAGTTGCCTGATGTTAGTTAACATACGGGATTATAACAGACTTGTTCGTTAAGTCATTGCATATACACGTACTACAATAAACCCTTGTAGAGATATGTGAGCCTCGCTGCCGGTTGCATCTTGCGGCAGAGTGTTTAACTCCAGTTAAATAGGTAACTAGTGTCTATTTTATCAAACTTCTTCCTCCCACTCCTTGCAGCTTGCAGCGTTCCTGGCGGCAGATAGTCCAATTACTCGAACTTTAGTCGATAATATCGAGCACGCTTTTTATAATGTTACTTCTAATCCGTTTATATTCATTGTTTGTCTTACACAGGCATTTATGTTAGGTATTTGAATAAAGAACTTGGGATTTACAAAAATAATATTTAAAATGGACAGATTCAATGTTAAATATTAAATATTAATCTATAAATCTATAAAATATTAACGTTTACAATTTTATGGTGTAATTTTTACATACTCACATTTCTAAAAGAAATTTGATTATTTAACTGATTATCTTTTTTGTTAAAATTAATTTATTAAATTTTATTGAGACGTAACTGAAAACAGGCCAAAAAATCTAAAATTATACCAATTAACAGGTCGAGACTAAATTGAAGTAAAAATTGCTTCACTCAGCTGTCTCGCTGACGTGATAAAAGCGAATTTCCAAAAGTAATTTTTAATTCTTAATTTCAAATCTTTAAAAATTCATAACGTTTTTTGTCTTAAATGTTTCTGAAAATCTGACGTCACCATCGTAATAATAGTCAAAAATTGCGTAATCGCATTCTAAATTTTGAAAATCTTTTGAAATTAGGAAATTTAATTTGACGGTGATCAGGGTTCGTTTTTTAAATCCAAAGCAATTTGTAAATTTAAAATGCTAGTATATGCAGATTTTAATACTGATTACGATAGTGAAATCATAATTTCGAAAAGAGAAGAGAACAAAAAATATTTCGGAAAATTCGCTTTTATTACATCAGAGATACAGCTACGTGTGGCGATTGTTTAGTTCTTTATAAGAATAATTCTAAAAAAAGTTCTATCCTTATATATCTGATCTTTGTTTCATCGTGTAACTAGTCCTTTTAATTCTTACAACATTGGCCTGTACAAGTTATTGTAGGGCTGTTAACGGTTCTAAAGTTTTGCATCTCACAATCTACACAGTACTTTGACGGTAGCAAAAGTTACTTTTCTTTTGTTAATTTAATGTTTTTTTAATGTCTAAGACCATCAATAACATTTTGTTACGAAACTTATAAAAAAAACAAATAATAGGTTTAATTTATGTATCCACTATAATACTTTTGTTAGACTACAATACTCCTTAATATTACAAAGTAGAATAGAAAAATGTAAAAATAAAAGATATAACATATTTTTAATATACATACATTGACCATAAAAAAAGTATAACACATATTAAAACTATGAACAAATTACTCTAAAAAAATTATTAACTTTAATATTTTATACACAAAACTGAAATTCTACGAACAAAATTATTAATGATTAATTTTATAAGTATAGTACAATTTTAAATTTAAATATTCAGTACGTTATTCAGGGCTAGGTAAACATCTCTTATAACTATTGAACTAATAGTTGTATATCTTGAGAGGATCTTTTATTAATGCCTTAGCGTTAGCAATCAATTTTTTATCAATTCAATTTTATTTTATTTTTTATTTGTTTATTTATTTATTTTTTGTTTAACGTCCGACTATTGTGCACACTTGGGCTAATGCAGACGATGGGATGATTTATAGCGTATGAAAATGCCAAGCCCTGGCCGGGAATCGAACCCGGGTCCTCGGGGTGAAAGCCCAGTACGCTATCCACTAGACCACCGAGGCGGCTTTTATCAATTCAAGCATTGTTTGTCTGGGTTAAATTAAAAAAAACAAAACAATCGCCACAAAAAACCAAGTAGCATATCAAAACTGAGCTGAGAAAATTGACGAAAACAGCTGGTAGCTACAATATTTTTTATAAAATTTCACCCGACTGGAATTTTTAACATCTAGACTTAAGAACGAAATGAAATGAGCGTAGAGAATATTTGTTGAGATATCTGTTTTACTACGCTCACATTCACAATTTTAGTCCCATATGATACAACTTGGAACGAAAATTCCTCGAGTTAGGCAATAGTTTAGACAAACCAGCAAAATTCGTTGAAGTTTCAAAATGGCGTTAATTTCAAATCTGTAAAAATCTGTAACTTTTTTACAGCGTCCAAAATTCACTTTTACTTATTAAGCAATTTGAAAGTTTAAAACGCTAATATATACCAAATTTTAATTCTGTTTGTGATTGTGAAATCGTTGTTCCAGAACGAAGATAAGGTACAAAAATAGTTTGGAAATTCGAGCTGCGTGTCGATATTATCAGCTGATATTTTTAATACAATATATTGTACGGACCTCAGATTTTCTTCATTTCCTCTAATCATCATGCCTTTCATAATGATGTACGACTTAATAAAGATTGTTATTTGAAATTTTCTACTTAAAAATATTCTTGCTAAACGATATTGATACAAACTGGCCGAGGTACTAACGATGACAATAAAAAAAAGTTCATGTGCATTTGTGTGCCTTCAATAGTTGTTGAAAAGTATTCATTCATTTTTCCTAATCCCTGTATCTTCCAATTTGCACTTTTTTTTCACGCAACTATGAAATAATTTATGTAAAAAATGATGACGTAAGGAACATGTCATCTGTTTCTGTAGTCTACTTACGGTCCCCAAAAATAACCGAAATAGCACTGCAATTAGTACGCATTTCCTCTTCTAATGGAATGTTGCGTGATTTTCTCCGAACTCAGCGCAACCTACATCGTCGTACGGAATAGTTTTCTCTAGTTAAAGTTAACTAGTTAAAGTTATTATTATTTTGTTAAACCAGTTTCGCTTAGGCCTACTCCTCGTTTTTTGTTGGTTGAAGAGCGTGCGGCTGTCAAAAATATGTTTCTGCCGCAGAAACTGTCGCGTTGTTGATCACAGCTTACGGACTAGAGTGGTTTTCTCGATTCAAGAAAGAACGAATGTCGAATGATGAAAAGTTTTGTTCTGGATTTCAGACAACGGATGAAAATGTCGAAACGATTCGTGAGGATAGACAAGTTATCTGGACTATCTTCGAGTTCGGTTCAACAAATTTTGACAGGAATGAGAAGAGTAACGGCGAAATTTGTGTCTTGGATTCTGTAAAAAGAACGTCTACTGGAAACATGCCGTTATTTGAAAGAATCGCTATGAAGCGACCTAACTGTTGTCTTTCAAGGTTTCAAGAGATATGGTGGTATTCGTAGGCCTATGATCCTGAAAACAACAACAATAGAGCCAGTTGTAGGACCTCATTGTTGTAGCCACAAAAAGCCACGTACTAGTAGCCACAAAAAGCTCGTCAAGTAGAATCAAACATTCAGTGCATTCAGAGTTAGTTCCACCAGGAAATGGTTAACTGGAAGCTGTTAAGCAAATCACTTTATTCGGAGTCCTGAAATATTGTGTAACAATGTCCGACAAAGACTGTTTTGTATCAGTGCCGATAAGAAAAACGGCAGGCTGATTTTCTTAAGCATGAGTCCATTGCCTTAATCACGTGAAATTATAGAGTGCTACCTGATTTTTTGTTTCCAAGAATGTAAAAGGATATGAAACGACAGCAATTTAACGATGTTGAAGAGTTGAAGAAGAAAGCGGGAGAAAATTTTCAATTATCAAAAGAGATGTGGGTTGGAAAATGTTCCAAAGTATGGAATCACAGATTGGAAAAATGTAATAAGTGTAATGGACAGTAAGTTGAAGGTGATTAGGATGTTTTGTAAAATAAAAACTTTTTTTAAATCCTATTTTTCGTTTACTCCAACGAACTACCAAATATGTTAAATAAAAAAACTAATATAATTTAAAAGTGGAAATATCATATTCAACATCCTAAATAAAAGGAACAATTGTTTTACTTAGCCCTTATTTCATAATGTTGCATGACTTCCGAACGTTCCGTACACGGCTCAATTCATCCCCGATAAATCCCCCAACCCCGGTTCGCGGAGCAGATGCCTCAACTATCCTTACAAATCTATTCCCCTCCCACCTCAATCACCGTACCGTAAAAAATATTACGTTTTCTTTAACATCGTATTTTCTGTTTTTCTCAGATTGGAAAATATAACAATGCAATTATTTCCGCACCGAGCCGTATTATACCCACCCATCCATCTTGCAACGGGAAATTAGATTTAGAAATACGTGCATTTCAATATTGGTTCCATTTATTATAACCAATAATAAATTAAGACCTCGTATTTATCCCGCTTGAATTACGTTTGCCGAAGTTGAACTTACAAAAGTCGATTCGGCGTAAAAAAACCGGAAAATCATAAATTGCTGTGATTGAGAGTTCAACTCAATCTGTGTTTCAATCAAATTAAATTTAATACTTATTTTGTTTAATGAATGCTTTACTTTCGGTCGTTTTTACTCTTTTATCACATACTTGAAAAAAAATTAAACACTGAAAATAATTTGAATGCAAAACCGTTTTTTTTTACAATAGGCCTTCACTAATCTATTTATTTTATTGTAATTAAACGAAATTAAAATTTGTGAGAAAATTTGCAAATACTAAATTATTTATATCTAAGTTATTTGAACCCTACACACGATAATAACTTACAACGATAATAGAGGAAAGGGGAGTGATTCGTAATCACTAGTTCTGGTTTAGGATCAAATATTCTACAACCAGGTAAATAGATTAACAAACAGAATTGAGACAATATTGGGAAAAAAGAAAATATGCTCAAGTGTGTTTCTCGATGTGCCAGAAGCAGTCGATAAGGTGTGGCATATAAAACTTTTTGAGTGTTCATATAAAACTTCAAAAAGACCTTCTAAATGAAGTTTCCAAGATGAAACATGGTACTGAGTACTCGGAACTTAAGCAGATCTCTGTAGGAGTATCTCAGGGTAGTATTTTTGGGCCTACTCGGAGTTTCAGAAGCATTCGATAAGGTGTGGTATGAGGGTTTTCATACGAACTTCAAAAAGACCTTCCAATCGAAGTATCCAAGATGAAATATGGTACTGAGTACTCGGAACTTAAGCAGATCTCTGAAGGAGTATCTCAGAGTAGTGTTTTTGGGTCTACTCGGAGTTTCAGAAGCATTCGATAAGGTGTGGTATGAGGGTTTTCATACGAACTTCAAAAAAACCTTCCAATGGAAGCAGCCAAGATGAAACATGGTACTGAGTACTCGGAACTTAAGCAGATCTCTGTAGAAGTATCTCAGGGTAGTGTTTTTGGGCCTACTCGGAGTTTCAGAAGCATTCGATAAGGTGTGGAATGAGGGTTTTCATACGAACTTCAAAAAGACCTTCCAATCGAAGTATCCAAGATGAAACATGGTAGTGAGTACGCGGAACTTAAATAGAACTCTGCAGGAGTATCTCAGGATAGTGTTTTTGAGAATACTCTGTGCTTGCTCTCCACAAAGAAGAGAAGCAACAGCTACTTTACCGATGTTAGATCTATTGTAGCGTTAGCGGACATGGCAGAGGAAGCAACTGAGAAACTACAACATAACCTTGACAAGATCAGTGATTGAACAAAGAAGTGGCGTATAGGGTCGAAATCAACTCGTGTCAATTTTAAAAATAAAAAAATTAACACAATTCCTTCATTTTATAATTCTAAAATAATTCCTTGCAGAAATGAAAGCACCTTGGTGTAACATTAAATGATAAACTAAACTGGAAGGCATACATACAAAAGAAGAAAGTAGATGTTGAAATTAAATAGAGAACAATTTATTGCCTCCTCAGCAGAAGATCTGAATTAAACACTTAAATAAGCTATTTTTGTATATACAAGTCCTAAGTCCTGTGTGGAAGTAAGGTTTACAGTTGTGGGGCGCGTTCAACATTCAAATTATACGAACGTTCCAAAATAAGGTACTGCGAACAGCTACCATCAGGAAGGGCAATATCCATAGAGGTCTTCGTGTGGAAACTGTCGAAGAAGTGTTAAGGTCAGGAGGCTACGGAACCATGTTAGCACGAGATGCTGAAAATCAGTAGCAGTGACGGTATGAGGACGCTTAAAGAAGGCGTTGGAGTTGTATTGTGATTAAGTTATTCATGGGGAATAGTTTTCTTGTAATGTTACTGTATTGAAATAAGTACTACTAGATGCGTTCATTCTTAGTTGTAATTGTAATACAGAATATTTATTTCATATTTTGTACAAGAGTATCTGTAAGGTTTTTTTAAAAATTTTGTGCTGCTTAACTTTACTAACATATTGAGAAAGGTAGGGCAACACCTAAAAGACGGTCTTTAAAATTTCTTATTGATATTTTTTTAACTTAATATTTAACTGAAAATTATACCTGACTTTATCTAGCGCATTTTTTTAAAAGTATTTTATTTAGGAAAAAAACAGAACCATTGTAACGTATTATCTCATGCTCGCAAATGTGTTATATATATATATATATATATATATGTGTGTGTGTGTGTGTGTGTGTGTGTGTGTGTGTGTGTGTGTGTGTGTGTGTGTGTGTGTGTGTGTGTGTGTGTGTGTGTGTGTGTGTGTGTGTGTGTGTGTGTGTGTGTGTGTGTGTGTGCGTGCGTGTGAGTGAATGTGTGTGTATATGTGTGTATGTTTTGTCACACTCACCTTTGCAATTTTAGTTCGATTTGATTCAGAGTTGGCACAAAAATTCGATCAGCAGTTTCAAAACTGCGGCTAATTCATATCTGATTTCACCATTTTAGTAAGCTTTGAAAACTGCGTAAATTAGCGTTATGAATTTTCAAAACATTTTCCGGGAATCGTCGTAAAGTCTTACGTTTCAATGAAATTTGCAAGAATTTCGGAGCGGTTAAAGTTGTGAATTTGCAGCATATTGAGAGCCTTGTGCAAGCATTACGGTATATGCTTCTGCAAATTTAATTTGCGAGTGAAAAAATGGTTACCAAATGAAATAATCCCATTTTCTTTTTGTCAGGATTACGATCCCCGTGTTGTTAATCAACTAACAAACGCAGTAACCAGCTTGTGCTTTTAGGATTTTAAAAATATATAATGTGATATTATTCTTCGCATCGTACTACGGCTACATAAAATGTCATTAAGTTGGATTCAAAAGAGTGTTTAAAACTTGGTCTTTATTAAAATCTGAATCCATCAAAGACGTAACAAAGAAACATCAGATATCTTAACGTTTTATTATATAATGTTTAAATGTTTTCGAAGTTTAAATTTATATTTATTATATAATATTTTTGAAAGAGTAATCTAATAAACGTTGTATACTTATAACGCTAAGAAACATTACTATTGCAATCGTAAGTGAAATACCGTACACGTATTCATAAAATATTAGGCTATTATTATCCTGAACAATTCAAACATAATGATGACGTGATGGAAGCAAATCTTCTATAGTAATTTTTTTATCTTACCCTCTTTTTAAAACTACAATTTCAACATCATAAACAGCATTAACATTTTCATACGTCGGCATTTTAACTTTTAAATTACACTGAAAATACAATGAACCTTGACCGACGTTAAAGCAAATTTCGTAATTTCAACCGATACCAAAAATTAAAAATGCTAGTTTATGTAGGTTTTAACACTGATTACTATGGAAAAATTAGATTTTAAATGACCGCCACTTTTAAACTGATATTGCTAGTTAACCAACTGTCCAAGCTGATTATGAAAATCGAGTTTGAATCAAATCGGGTTAAAATTACTAATGTGTTTCTCTCTCTCTCTCTCTCTCTCTCTCTCTCTCTCTCTCTCTCTCTCTCTCTCTCTCTCTCTCTCATTTACTTCATAAATAAATATTTATTTTACAAATATAATGAAATTATCAATATAAAATTAAATTAAATTAACAATTCTACTTCTATAAAAAAGTGCTTGTTCATGCAATAAGTTTCTGTTAATATACGTCAAAAATTAAAATTTGTACTTTTTAATAAGTTAAAAATTGATTTATTTAAATGAAAATTTCTTTAAAAAATAAATTACAATTGTACAATTATGAGGTTTTTGAGATCAGTGAAATTTTATCATAAAATTAAATATTGCAAAATGTGCTATCGTCATCTTGATGTGGCCCAAATTCGATTCTATGAAATGATCGCCGTTCACGAACACATTTTGAGCGGTCGTTAGACATACGTAAAAATACAGGAAAAAGGCCGAACTGTTTTAAAATGGCAGCAATTACAATTTTTTAAAATTTCATGTCGTTTTCATGTCAAATATATTTGAAAATCAATTTTCACAGTCGTAATCAGCGTTCAAAGTTCGTAAATTAGCGTTTTTTTTATTATCAAAATCCGTTGATAAGAATAGATTTAATTTGACGTCGGTCAGGGTTCATTTTTTTATATTCTGTAAAAGTTAAAAATGCTAGTGCACGCAGATTTTAATAATGTTTATGGGAAAATCAGTGTTCCGAAAAGGAAATAAAATAAAAATATTATTTTTTGGAAATTCGCTTCCATAAAATCAGCGAGACAGCTGCGTGACACTGTTATTAAAACATTACATGGAAACGTTGATTTGGTCGTTTGTGCTCGATAAAAATTGATTTTTTTCTAAACTAAAAAATTAAAATATGTACATAAAATCAGTATTACCTCCTAAGTGTTTTATTTATGGAGAGTAAGGGATAATTTTTTAATTTTTTTTAATGAGATTTAATTTCAAATCGAAATCGCTGTAACCATTATAAATGCAGTAAGTACAAATTTTTACTTTTGAGAAATAAAACCATGCAAGAACTACCACTTTGCAAGAAAAAAACATGCAGAATTATCATGCAACATTTTATACCACACTTTTGTAAAATATAGTCTACGTATATACTCTTAATTACTTATTCTACAACGTATCTAGAAAACAAAGATAACTTTTCCAGATTAGTAGATTATTTTGTATATTATAAATTTGTTTTCTTGTTTTAAAAAATAGAGTTAACTTTAATTTATAACATTTGATGTTTTACAAATGATTTTTATTTTAAAAAATTGGAACTTTCATATGATGAAAAAAATGTAAATTTGTATAATTAGTAAATTTTTAGTTTTTGAAATTATTTTACTAGAAAGTTTATAAAACAATTACAGTTACAAATATAAATTTTGACGTAACGTTTTGTAAAAGCGTTTAAAATTTAAAACTGAAATATATTTCGCTATTGCAATACAAGAAACCAAAAACTGCAATGCGTATATGCTGCGGCGAGTGTTGGTTAATATAAACAGCTGATTTTGGACAACAGCTGTTTTCCTGTAATTATTGTTTCAACTAAACCACAACGATGTTTTCAAAAAATGATACTGTTAAGTGCTACAAACAAAAGAAGTTTCACAAATGTTCAGAGCGTAAGCAAGAGAACAAACATGCGACAGCAAAGAACCCTTACCGAGACCTGGTCGGACGGTCGCCTCCGTAGTGGGTGCCGGTGACGTAGAAGGCGGAGCCGATGCTTAAAGAAAGAGAGAAAGAGAAAATGTGATAGAAAACAAATCAGTGAAAGCAAGAAACAGATGGTGTGCACATAAAGCATAATTTGTGTAGGTTGAACGGTGCATGCCTTATGGAACTTACACACCTAACGTAATGACACGCACACTTAAAAAACTTAATTGTATTTCTTAAAAATTAAAAAAAAGTTAATTTGGTAATTCATTATTAACATATATCAATGGTATAGTAGCATGTTGTGTGACGGTTTATTTATTATTGAAATCTGAAAAAATCCTAAAGTAAATACTAAGGGAAAGGAGATAAGAAGAAGAAATGAGGGAGGATGAGGAAAAAGAGAGAGGGAGAGAAAGAAAGAGAGATAAAGAGAGAGAGAGAGAGAGAGAGAGAGAGAGAGAAAGAGAGAGAGAGGGGGGAGGAAATGACAGTAGGGGCCAGATGTTTGCAAAAGGAACAGTGGACTGACAGGAAGTATAATACCGATTTATATTATCATGAATTATAATTATATGTTAGTTAATAACAATAACAGCATAAAAAATTATCAAGGGCAAATTCTACATTAAGTATTAACTTAAGTAAAGAATAATACTATAGTTCTTATAGTTATATACTAATAGTTATTTAGTTAACATAAAGTGATAATATATAATAATAGTAATGTGTCAAGGTTTTAAGATTGTTTAATGTTCTCTACTATAAAAATGAATCATGAAGGCAGATAATCGTAGTTTTCCTTAAGTATAGGTTACTGTAGTAGCACATATACAACGTAGTAGTATAGGTATATATATATATATATATATATATATATATATACTAAATACGTTCCTTTGTAAAAGTAAAAGAAAAATAATCACATGTGTGACTTTACAGGATACGTAAAGAAGCTTTGTGATCAGTTCCACAGCCGGGAACAAGATCATTGAAGATCTTTCCAAAGCAGCCAGTTACTACTTAATTTAATACGGTTGATTTAAGAGTCACATGCGTTCTAGTTAGGCATGCTTCAAAGAAAAAAAAGCTTATCAGACAATTGTAGGCCTAATTTGGACGGTCTCATTAGGCTTGGAACAATAGCATAAACAGATTTCATAAAATACCGACGTTTTTCTTTACTCGTGTACAAGTAAATTTTAAAAATTGACACAAATAACGTCTCAATAAAACGGTTGAAAATCTTGTTGTTTAAGTTCTAAACGTTCTTGATACTTATAATGAATCAAAACGAAATTCTATTCAATCTAAACAGATATTAAGACACATGAACATAGAAATTAGAAAGATTATGCGAGTATTATCACGTTTTTCCAAATCCTTTATTTGCCAAATCCTTTATTCGTTACAAACAGCTGCAGCTATATTTATTTAAAAAAATGTTGCGAAAACAGTACGAAAACTTTCTCACATTCATATGTTTCAGCAAAATTTCAGTTCGAAAGAAACTTAAAAATATCGGCTTCAGATTTTTGCTCTGATTTTTGTGACTCGTGAAGAATCACAACTCACGCCAATGTATTCAGATACAAATAGAAGAAATTTACGGTATGCGTGTAAATCGAAATTATTACTTTTCAAAAGTACACGAAGTTCTATTTAAAGTCAGTAAAGTAATTGCGCGAAAAAGTAAACGCAGTTGCTCCCAGAGATCGCTACCGTACGGTCAGAAATTGAACATAGGTAGTCCTAGTAGCTACTGATACAGAAGGCCATTACATGGGTAATCTACTTCTCCTAGACCTGAACATAGATAAATCAGTAAAAGGCTGATAGCGACGAAATCACAAGAGCGTGGAAATGTAATTCTGACATTAAAATAAGCTGATAGGTCTGTTCTCAAATTTATTAAGGTCCATGAAAGTACAACAATATTAACCATCACCACACAGGGTTTATTGTTTCCTTAACCGTAAATCTCTTTTCAAATTATGAAATTTTTAAATTTATTGCGAAGATTTGAACAAAATCTGATAAACTAATTTTGAAGAATAGGACATTTTTTATTTCTTCTTATAACTTCAGAACCAAATATTTCGGAGCTATATTGACTAATAGGTTTTATTTGCGTACTTATATAATACATTTGGGCAAAATTTAATAAAAATTGTTAAAGCCAATTTTTGAGAAAAAAAGATTTTTGTTGTCCAAAATAAAGTTTTTTTTGAGATAATATCCTACAAACCAAATTTAAACATAATGAAACAATAGTTTATTCTTAAACTATGTGAGAACACCCTCTCACACACCCCTCACACACACACACACACACACACACACACACACACACACACACACACACACACACACACACACACACACACACACACACACACACACATACACACGCACATATTCAAGTAAAAATCATTTTTTTCGGTTTTTGCCTACGGATCCTAAGTAAAATCATGTCCTCTTAAGTAAAATCAAAACTTCTTAAACTTCTTAAATGTCCTTTTTAAATCCGAAAATGAATGAAAATGATTAGCCGAGATTACTGAATCAGGAAACCAAAAATGTGAGATTTTAATTAACAAAGGCCACATTGCTTAATAGCGGCTCTACAATAAAAGAAGGGTGGAATAATTAAAAGACTGCAAAGGTATTAGGGCATGGTTCGGAGAGGTTCGGGGGGATTCGGAAAGGTTCGTTAGCCGAGTTGATTCTGATTCAGTTGGCGCTGTCCGAACCACAGCACATTATCCTGATTATATCATACCCACAATAAAGCAGATTTTGTTTGACGGTCTTGCCAAGGCTAACTGAATATTTCTGTGTTAATGAAACAATGTAATGGCGCTACTATGTCAATGAACCTTTGTACACATGCAATACAGAGTATATAAAATAAAATACCGATAGAAATGTAACTATTTAGCCATATTGAACTTTTAATCTGAATTAATGATTATTGTTAAGAACACGTATTCCTAAGGTATAATTCTTTTAGTGAAAACGAAATATTCAAGTCATTAACGCGGTGAGAGAAAATCGTAACGCTCGCCTGTCTCGCTGAATTGAAAGCGAATTTGCAAAAGAAATTTGTTTATATTGCTCTTGTTTTGGGTCTATTCAATTGAAAATACAAAAAATGCATCCGACCGCCGTCAAATTAAATGTTCTGATTCTAACAGAATTTGAAAAATAAATATATTAATTTATGCAATTTGTAACGTCGTTTACAATGGTACAATGATAAAAATGGCCTTAATTTTGAAAATTTTGAACGACTGTTGCAATCGATTACTTTGAATACAAATTGCACTAAAATTGCGAATGAGAGCATGGTAGTACAACACACGCACGCGCGCACACACACACACACACACACACACACACACACACACACATACATTTATATAAAACAATTACTAAACTGAAAATGTGACGTATATATCAAGATTGGAGCTCGTTTCTAGGTCCCCCGGTTTGAATTTTACCATAATGGTACTACAATGGAAATCGCTAAAAGTAGCCTAATTACAACAATGCAATGACAAAATTCCCTTTGCGTCTTTTTTCACGCGTACAAATTAAGAGGTTGCTATATCCCTTCGGCTCACTGAACAAGTTTTTTTGAGAGTATTTACTTGTCTCTGTGAATTCCCCGTCACGTTGAAGGTTGCATGTGACCCTGAGGCTATGTCAAATATGTGGTTATATACTCTTCTACATAACACAGGAGAAACTTTTTTTTCAGTAAAACATTGTGAAATGTATCGAATGTGATTTTAAATAAAATGCAAAATAAAATATTAAGAAATAAATAGGATACTAAAGTGCAAAAGTGTCATGTAGTCCGTTAACTAAATACACAGAGGGAGGTGTGTGTGTGTGTGTGTGTGTGTGTGTGTGTGTGTGTGTGTGTGTGTGTGTGTGTGTGTGTGCGCGCGCGCGCGCGTGTGTGTCGGATTCAACAATTTTGAATCTGGTTAGGTTACAGTTAAACATAAAATGCTAACGTGATTGATGCGAATGTCGAAAGGTACTTCTTTTTATTCTCAAACTTCTTTGAAATTCTGATTTCAACATCATATTCAGCGTTAAAACCTGAATATATCAGCATATTAAATAACACCGGAAATATAAACATGAACCATGACCGCCGAGCCGCCAAAGTGGTTCCTCAATTTCATTGGCTTTTGAATTTCTGAAAACTGTACATGCTAATTCATGCAGTTTTTAAACTTAATTAAGCTGATTGTTCGATTAGAATTTCAGAAAAAAAAATTGTATTTTTATTTGTAGCCCATTTCAAGGTCACGGGTGTGGGTCATACCGTGTCGGCAATTCCAATAGTTTGTTTTCCAATGGGAATTAGTTGGTAAACATACTGTTGCTGGTTTTCCTAATTTTTGTCAACAATTCCAAGACTGAACTTTTCGAAGCGTTATCAAGACTTGGACTATGTTTTGTTTGGTTGATTTATTGTTTTCTTTGAGAAAAACATTTACTTGACAAGTGATGCCGGTGATATAACTTCCCCACAAAGGTATGTAACAGAAGGCCATATTGTTTTATTTTAAATAATACGTAGTTTCAATATCAAAAAAACATCTTGAAAAATGTATTCTTTATCCCAAACACTTACAATCTGACACATACATTCAGAACACCCTGTACTACTAAATATTCAAATTCAAAGGTCAAAAATTATTTTCACCCCTTGAATATTCAATTACGAAAAATCATAATTAAGAAATGTTAATTTTCTCCGAAAGGAAGTATTCCTTTCAAAAGCCAAAAACAAATAAGTCGCAAATGAAACCTTCTAAATAGCATCTTTCTTAATTGAATTTATAGAAGCAAAGATGAGTGGGATCGGGGAAGGGGTAGGGGTAGGGGGTAAACCTGAGTTGGGGTTATATTTGAGGGTTGTAAAGGGAGTGTAACCATAGCAACTATAGCACGGAGTTATGCGTGCCTTAGTTTATTAGGAAGCCAGACAACTGGACATCGAATAGTCATGTTGACTAGAGAAAACAAACTCCCGTTTCAGTCTCATGTTTAATTCACGTCCAATAATAACATTCGTCAGTGTTTGCAAACATTCTAAACTTGATTCTTGTTCGCCGATTGACTTTTAAATCTCCGAGTAGATCTTTCCCGTTCCGAGTTTTTCGGTTCTTATTTTTACACGCATTCTTGTTGGCTGCTAATAGACCTGACGTTACGTTGAAGAAGGCATACTATAAGTGGCTAGAAAACAAGGTAAATGATTTAGCGTTTGTTGGTGATTTTTACTTGATTAGCAGCCTGTTTCTAACGATTAAAGTTTCTATTTTTTTAACATGAATTTATTTGTAAATTATATAAAAGAATCGAAAGAAGTTTGTTTAGGAAATTTAAAGTAATGACACAAATTATAAAGTGTCCTTTTCATAGTTAGAAATCGGGAAAAATCAATAATTAAAAATACAGAACATTATGTATAAAGTTATGTAACATAGTACTTTAAAGAACAGTAGAATTGCGATATATTCTTAATATGCAAAGCGTTTCACAACAGCACTCGTAACCTTCTCCACAAAATTGAACCGGAAACCGTAATGATTAGGAAAAACGTTACTGGACCAACTATCGGAAGTTTTTATGCTCTTCCTCCATAGGTCTTGCCGTTCAGCCAGTATTACAGCGAACACTAGCAACTACACTATTAACTTTAAATCATAGTCCGCCATCTTGAAATGGAAATAAATTGAAAAAATCTTACAAGTAAATCTTTCGGGCTTTATACAAGTTACATTTTGTATGAATTTTCAAAACAATCGTTTAATGCGTTAGGTCAATACTGCTTTCACTTGTCATCTTTAAATTATATTCCGTTATAATTAAACGCAAGTGAATGGGGACAAATCCTAAACATACGTCGTTCGGGCTTTATACAAGATTTCTTCGCACCGAACTACAAAACAGTCGGTCAATGCGTTCAGCCAAAACTGCGTAACACACGCAAACCACACGCCGAACGGTCGAGTTAAAACAGAGCACTCACTTCGCTCGGTCAGTTAATTTGTGGAGGAAAAACATTTCCGGTAAAAGAACGTTATATTATTCAAACTTTAATCTGTATGTATACAATCTATAACTGTAGATGCAAGCGTAGGCGTGATAAGTTGACTGGCGCAATAGCCGAGTTAAAACAAGTAATTAAATTGTTGTGTCTGAAGAACCCTCGATGTGCGATTTCAGTGCGAAATTATTAACATAATTATTTGAAGCGAATTTCCGTCCATTATAGTAAGACACAAACCTCGAATCATGAAATGTGTTCTAATATTGATCTATAGGGAACGTTTTGAATATATATATATATATATATATATATATATATATATAAATATAAAATTAATTTGTTTCAAACATTTTTCAAACACACACACACACACACACACACACATTCAAGTAAAAAACACTTCTCCTGGTTTGTGCTTACGGGACCCTAAGTAGATCCATGTCCTCTTAAGGAAAATCAAAACTTCTTAAACGCCCTTTTTAAATCCGAAAATGAATCAAAATGATTAGCCGAGATTACTGAATCAGGAAACCAAAAATGTGAGATTTTAATTAACAAGAGCCACATTGCTTAATAGCGGCTCTACAATAAAAGTAGGGTGGAATAATTAAAAGACTGCAAAGGTATTAGGGTATGGTTCGGAGAGGTTCGGGGGGATTCGGAAAGGTTCGTTAGCCGAGTTGATTCTGATTCAGTTGGCGCTGTCCGAACCACAGCATATTATCCTGATTATATCATACCCACAATAAAGCAGATTTTGTTTGACGTTCTTGCCAAGGCTAACTGAATATTTCTGTGTTAATGAAACAATGTAATGGCGCTACTATGTCACTGAACCTTTGTACACATGCAATACAGAGTATATAAAATAAAATACCGATAGCAATGTAACTATTTAGCCATATTGAACTTTTAATCTGAATTAATGATTATTGTTAAGAACACGTATTCCTAAGGTATAATTCTTTTAGTGAAAACGAAATATTCAAGTCATTAACGCGGTGAGAGAAAAGTCGTAACGCTCATCTGTCTCGCTGAATTGAAAGCGAATTTGCAAAAGAAATTTGTTTATATTGCTCTTGTTTTGGGTCTATTCAACTGAAAATACAAAAAATGCATCCGACCGCCGTCAAATTTAACTCGATTACAATAGTACACTGATTAAAAATGGCCTTAATTTTGAACAACTATTGCAATCGATTTCTTTGAATCAAAAATTTGACTAAAAAAACAAAAATACTCAAGTAATTAACGCAATGGAAAAAATCGCAACACGCAGCTGTCTTGTAAATTTGAAAGCGAATTTCAAAATGCGAATTGTTTATCTTGTTCTTTTTTTTTGATCACTTGGAATGAAAATATAAAAATGTATCCTGACCGACGTCGAATTAAATTTTGTTGTAATTTCAATAGAATTTGAAAATTAAAATTCTAATTTTTGCAATTTTTAAGGTCGATTACAATAAAGGAACGATTAGAAATTTGCCGTGATTTTGAAACTTTTTTTGAAACATTTTGAAACACACACAACCGCACACTCGGAAAGTAAAGGAAAATATTTATTATTTCCTTCTCGCCTGAACAGGAACCGGCCCGTATATTTACAGAAAAATAAAGATCGCAAATAAATTTCGAAAATAAATCTGGAACGAGAATAAATTGGTTTCGTCGCTTCCGAATTTGGTGTTCGGCATTATTTAATATTTTTTGTAAATCGAAAACGGAAAAATGGGCTTCATTTCGGCAGCACATAGGAGATAAGATTTTGATTTACTCCGCCGAATCAAAACCTTACCCGAGATAAATAAACAGAGTGTTTGACATCATATTTAATGGAGTATCGCGGTCGTGAGGGTCGTTTCTCGGCGGGATTGCCAACGTATGGCTTTATTCTTCTGCGGACAGTCCCAGCGGGGCAGATAAACAGTGATTCTCGGAGCTTTAATTCAGCTGCAGTTTTCAAATCCCGAAATTTTCAGCTGATCACAAGAACAATACATCAAAGGCACAAAACACACTGCACAAACTTTCTCTCTTTCGATTTATTTATTTAAAAGGCGTTAAAATGAAACACTATAACCGTTCAAACATAACGTACTGGTGTTGTTTCACCCAAAACAATTCAAATTTTCAAATCTATCTTCAAAACCATAGGCCATTTTGATAATTTATTTTTTAAAGTAAGTGAAAAAAATGTAAATATAAAAACTGTTCCCGAGTATGTTGTATTTTTCTTTACATTACTCCTTTTTGAAGTGACTACTTCTTATCGCTGGATATGGTTGTATGTTTTGCAAGAGAAAAAAATTAAGTTTGCCGTTACGGAACGGTCTACCGTCACGGAAAGCTCTAACACATCCATATGCTCTCTAGTGAATATTATTATTCCACACACTATTATTATAACATTATTATTACAAACATAATTACAACACATTATTACTTTTTTTTGGTAATTAATAAAATTTATTTTTGAAGCGAAAACTTGTATGATCGCGGTTGACAAAACATTTGCTTTAGCGTCACGCTTGAATCCGTAATGCACACCTCAAACCATATATATATATACTGGAAGTGACTACATTTAAACAGCTGATTTCGCACAATAGCTTCAATACATTTCAATTGAGGTTATGTTTATTGTTCTTGTTAATTTAAAAATGTGTATTTTCTAAATTTGTGTTGTTAAATTATTTTATTTATATGACCTATACCAATTTGTGAATATTATATTTATTATTATACTTAGACAGTATTACTGTCATGTATAAATGTCAAAAGTAGGGTTATAAACTGATTAATTTTTAAAGTCTCTTATGTAGCCTAAGATACTCAAATTCATAGTTTGTGACAGTTTCAGTTAATTTTTAAGTCGTGTACCTACACACGTGCGAAATTTAATATGAAAATAATTTTCAAGAGTATAAATTTCAAGAGTATGAAAATAATTTTCAAAAATATCCTTCATGCATCTAAATTTTATAAAAATAATTAAATCATAATTGTGAAAAAGTATTACAGTCAGGCATGCCAAAAGAAGTAGTAATTCTGTTGGCCTGTCACGTAATACCTAAGTTTTTTTTTATTTCGGATTTCAACATCATAGTCAGCATTAAAAAAATAATCCCGACCGCCGTTAAATAAAATTTGTTAACTCCTACGGATTTTGAAAATTCAGAACGCTAAAATGTTTTAATTTGTTTAGTGTCACACATTGAAGTATATCTGAGCTGCAAAAACAGCATTTGAATAACAGTTTATTTTTTATTGAAGGATATTACATAGAACCCTGTGTTTCGTATGATAGTCTTCTGTAAATTATGCTTTGAAATTATTTTTTTCTAATTGTGATCAAGAAAGCACTGTTCAATTATGCAGTTTTTGACTCCAATTACAACAGCGGAATCAGATTTGACAAAAAATTTGTAGGAAAAATGTTATGAATTATTAACGTTTTGAAATGGCTGCCATTTTGAAACTGTTGAACGAATTTTAACTGGCTAATACGTTGTCCGCAAACACATTTTATAAACAAATCGTATTTCCACTAATGAATGAAATACAATCAAACGCTATACATCGACTTCAAATTAAACAACCAAAACATGTTTGAACAAGCGGGAGCAGGAACCTAATTGAACTGTTAATTATGTCGACCGAACTCATTTTCACTGTGGAACAACATTTCCCAGCAGCTTATTGCTTCCGCTTTGCTTCGTAGATCATGTCATGTATTTACTAGACAAAAGTGAAAGTGGTTTCCTTATGAAACAGTAACACAGTTGGAGATTAAATTAAAATTGTTGGAAAATCAATTTATTTTGTTTCATTAAATCTGGCGTTAAATGTTTTTATCTCCGCACTGAATACATTCTTTCATATTCAGGTAACTAAATAATAGCATTTTACATTGCCAATTACATTGAAAATACGGAAATGAACCCTGACCAGTGTCGAATTAAAAAAAATTCTTGTTTTATGCCGATGATGAAAATTCAAACACTAATTTATGCAGTTTTCAACGCTGATTACGATGATAAAATGAGATTTTCAAAAACATTTAAGAAAAAAAATATGAATTTTGAAAAAATTTAAATAGCCAAACTCTCTAAATTGCTTTCAAAATAAATTTCCTTGTCACGTTTGAATCAATCGGACCAAAATTGTGAACGTGAGTGTGCTAAAATACACATAACACACACACACACACACACACACACACACACATATATATAAATTTAAAATCCCCTATGTATACATTTTAAGAAAAAATGTTCGAGGTTAGGATCAGCGCCCATGTCAACGTCTCTTGTCCTGGGTCTTACCATGATGGCTACTCCAGTGGAAATTCTTCCAATCGAAGTTTGTTAAAACGAAAATAAAACAGACTACCGATAACATTTATTTGGTTGTTGGCGGTATAGTTCTTAAACCGAAATATGTTTATGTATTTCACCATATTTGTTGTGTTAGAGTACTTATGAGTTCAATTCGAACACTTCCCAAATAATTTCGAATGCTTCTGAGATAGTTTGTGCAACGGTTTTGACAGTTTATTTTACCTAATCCGTTACTCTTTGCTCATCGTAGAATAATAATCATTTACATTTTTGTTGTAAATAATGATTTTTAACACCTATAAATGTGTAAGCCTCATCACGACTATTCCTCCAGGTCTGTTCCGCAAGGATTGGTCCCGTATCACAAATTAGTCCCGTGACGATTAGTCCCGCATTACAAATTAGTCCCGTGACGATTAGTCGCGCATTAAAAATTAGTTCCGTGAGGTTATCCCTTACTACAAATTAGTCCAGAAACAATTGGCTCCGTATTACAAATTAGTCCGCGACGATTGGTCCCTTATTAGAAGTTAGTCCCGCAACGATTGGTACCGCATTACAAGTTAGTCCCGCGACGATTGGTTTCCTTATTACAAATTTGTTCCGTGAGGTTGATTCCGTATTACGAATTAGTACCTGAGGATTGATCCCGTATTTGAAATTTGTCCAGTAACAATTGGCTCCATATTACAAATTAGTTCGTGACAATTGGTCCCTTATTATAAGTTAGTCCCACAACGATTGGTCCCTTATTACAAATTAGTCCCGCGGCTATTGGTCCCGTATTATAAATTAGTGCTTCGACTACTGATCATGTATTACAAGTTAGTCTTGTGACGATTGATCTCGTATTACAAATTAGTCCCGCAACAATTGGCTCCTTATTACAAATCAGTCACGCGACGATTGGTCCTGTATTATCCACTAAACGAATAACGAATAGTTCTTGTGGTGATTGTTATAGTTTGTAATTTCACGTAAAACCGTGTTAGGTTTTTTACAAAATATTACTTTCATACAAAACCGTGTTAGTTAAGTTCTTAAGGTAATTTTATTAAAAACTTTCTGTTGTTTTTATTATTAATTACTAGCATTTAATTAATCGTTTTAGCGATGAAAATAAGTTAGCTACTTCGTAGAATGTTTTATGGTACCAAATGGGCAAGGGACCGCATATTGTCTGGGACCAATTTTCTGGAACGAACTGTCGTACAGTCGTGTAAAACCTTACGGGTGTGTATTATCAATAAGCCACCATTACAATCAGGTACTTACTGTATAGCCTTATGGTTCCATCCGTCTCCCCTCTGGGGTTCTTCGCAACACACTTGTACGTGCCGAAGTCAAGCTCTCTGATATTGTATATGGTGAGGCGCATGTGAGTCTTGTACGACGGGTTGCCCACGCTGGACTCCGACCTGTACTTCCGACTGTCGTGGATCATGTCCCCGTCCTCGCGAGTCCAGTAGTTGAGCGAAGTCGGATGCGCTTCTGTGAAACACTCTAAGGATACGTTGTAGCCCAGAGGTGCACCCACTAGCTGGTGTGGTATCGAGAGCATTGGCGCAACTGTAACAGAACGTCCGATTAAGTCTAACGCACACGCAACTGTCTCGTTGACATGATGAACAATGTAGTTACAAAAACTAAATAAACTTAAGGGGATCACTTCTCTTCTATCTTTATAATGTTAACATATGTCCCTTTTTCTCACTAACTGCTAAAGATAATTTGATGATTTTTTTGTAATTATTTTTTAGCTCTTTGGACGTAACTGAAATTAATAGTTACTGCTCTAATACAATTTTAGAATATACAGTATTTTTTTTAAAAAACACTAAATAATTTTTTTAAAAACCTAGCTAATATTATTTTTACAAAATAAATATTCATTACATAAATATATGTAATAACATTTACATTTTTGCAAACATTTACATATTTGCAAGTATTTTTTATTCTAACTCTAGAACACATTTTTCTGAGCAATGAAAAAAAATCACTCAAATATTTTTTCCTTTTTTGAAAAAAAAGTTACAATATCGCTGAAAAACAAAACTTTCGTTTGCAAAAAAAAAAACTAAAAAAGGAACACATATTTTGAATTACATTATTTGAAAAGAGAAGAAAACAAAAGAAAATAGTTGTCAGCTGACTGAATAATAACTTTAGCAGGTTTACCAACATATAAAACTAAATCAACAAAGAAATTATTACGCTATAAACATATAATATATGTATGCAATAGGCTGGACAACATCAATAACAGAGCATCTTGTTTCGTTCAAAAATTTTGAAACTAGATTAGGAAAATTTATTTTTATCACTTTTTGTTACCGTATACCCATAAATGGTAGCCTATCTTATTTTAAAGAGGAGATTTTAGACTATATTTTATAATAAAAACCAAAAATCGATTTTTTCTTCATTTTACCCCTTCTGAATAAACGAAGGTTTGAAAAAATACGAAACGAACGTTTATTAATTGAAACAATTCTTGAATTTTACTTAAATACTTGGGCTGAAATGGTATACTCTTGGGCTGAAATGTAAATACTTAAAGGAAACCCTATAGCTAAACTGACAGGTCCTTTATTAACGCATTTCCATTCGATAAACGAACTATTGGATCAACCATCATAGTAAGACCCAGGATATTTATTAAATGGAAACTGATCCTGACCTCTAGATCACTTTTTCTGGCGTCGTTAAATTTATCTATTTATGTATGCGAGTATGTAAACACGCTCCTGTTCGCAAATCGATTCTGGTAATAGCTTCGACATTTCAATTTTTTATAATTCATAAATTTTTTGGCCTAATTTTTAAAAAATCCAATTTTGTTATCGTAATCAACATAAATTAGCATTTTGAATTTTTAAAATCAGTTGAAATTAAGACATGTTTTAACGGCGTTTAGGTTCATTTTCGTATTTAGAAAAATTTGAATGCTGATTATGATGGTCAGATCAGAATTTCGGAATTTCAAATATTTTTGGAAATTTGCTTCTATCACGTCAGCTGCATGCCGTGATTATTTAAATTTTGGTTTTGATATTTCTGTTAAATTTGTTTTATAGTCAACTGGGAAAAACAGAACATTGAAGGAAGAGTTGTGACTGTAATAGAGAACGAGGGAAATTTGTTGTTGAAGGGATAATTTGCCTGAACTGTTGATCCACGTAACCTCACCATACAAATAGTGGCAAACACAGAACGATCCCTTCAAACCACCTAAAACTGATTTGTTTGTTGTCGTCCTAGATTCACTTTTTTTGCATGGAGAAATCCCTGCCGGCTTTGTATGTCAACCCGGCTATGTTGCTCGCTACGGTTGTAGAAAAAATGCAAATAATTTCATAAACAATATTTCATTGATGAATAAATTGGGACGAACGATAAAATTGTTAAAGATATAGTTTAAAATGAGTTTCCAAAATTTAATATCTCCTTGAAATTTAAGGTCTATCTGAATATTTAATTTGAAAAAAAGGTTCTAGTAAAAACAATTATTCTGAAATTATTAGGATTACTCTATAATTGCGGCACGCAGCTGTATCGCTGACGTGATGCGGCACGCAGCTGTATCGCTGACGTGATGAAAGCGAATTTCTAAAAGTAATTTTTTTATCTGACCTCTGGTTTTAATTTTAATGCATTTTAAAAATTACAAATGTTAATTTACGCAGCAGATAACGCCTAATTACGATAGTGATGTTTTAGACAAAAAAGTTTAAAAAAAAAAAATTTTAATTTAAATTTAAAACTACTGAAATTATTTTGCTAGTTAACAAACTTGTCCAAGTTATTACTAAAATCGATTTTTGTGTCGTTTGAATCAAATCGGACTAAAATTATGAACGTGGTAGTAATAAATACATTTTAACAGCCTCTCCGATCAATAACATTCTGATCAGCGCTAATTTCGTGGTCCCGGGTCTAGGTGTTACCATGATTTAAGCTCATTTTCCAATTGGAATTGCTAAAACAAATGTGATTTTCTGTATTACACACACTTATCTAAATGTGGTATTTCGAAAATATGTAACCATGTTAATGTCTTTTAATATTAAATGCATTCGTTAACTGAAAACATCAACAGTAGTAATAACAGTAGTAATATTTAAACTAAGTTCTCCGGCAGCACACTTGAAACTATTTAATTAATTTCACTTCCAAAAGCTGTGTGCAAACAAAGTACTTCTCGAAGCTTTTTTGGAAATGTGATGAGTTGAGGAGGGTCAGATCAACCTTAATGTAATAAAGTAAGAGAGAGGAGGAGAAGGAGAGAGAGAGAGAGAGAGAGAGAGAGAGAGAGAGAGAGAGAGAGAGAGAGAGAGAGAGAGATTGAGAGAGAAAGAGAGAGAGAGAGAGAGAGAGAGAGAGAGAGAGAGAGAGAGAGAGAGAGAGAGAGAGAGAGAGAGAGGTGGTAAGCCAAGTGAAGCAAGTGTTAATATCAGGAGTGCAGCTCCAGGGGATCGTCAAAGCTGGTATTACAGTTCTGTTGAACTTGCAGTACGACAGAGTAATGGCCGTTATACACACCAATAACATGTTGACAAAAATTGGTGAAATTCGAGAAACCGTTTTTTACTAATGAACTGTTACTATGTAAGCAATTATTGTCAATATCTTTAAAAATAAAAATTGCTGAGATAAGTGGAAAAGTTTAAATAACAAGTGATCGATATTGTAATAAATACAGCAGCACGAGACAACGAAACCAAAAGAAATTTCATTGAAGAAACTAAAACGAGAGAAAGGAAAATGAAAGCAATAAAAGAAGGAAAAGAAGGAAACAGTAAAATGAATAAAACATGAAGATATAAGAAATAAAACTACTCGCAGCACGCAGCTCTCTCGCTGACGTGATAGAAGGGAATTTTCCCAAACCATTTTTGGGATTCTGATTTCCCATTGACACATCAGCATTAAAATCTGCATACACTTTCACTTTAAGTTTTCAAATCACAATGAAAGTACGACATAAACCCTAACCGCCGTCAAAAATTTCTTGATTTCAAAGAATTTTAAAAATTCAAAACGGTAATGTATAATTCTTAACACTGGCTACGGAATCGTTCTCAATTTTGGTTCAATTTGATTCAAACAGGTAATAAACCTGAACAAGCTCGTCAACAATTTCAAAATGGCGCCCTTTCGAGTCATTAAAAATACGTAACTTTTCTATGTTATTTTGAAAAGTCGATTCAGCATCGTGAAACTGCATTAATTAGCATTCTGAATTTTCAAAATCTTTAGAAGTTAAAGCATTTTTGACGGCCGGTCAGGGTTCATTTTCGTATTTTCAGTGTAATTTGAAAGTTTAAAGTGTTAGTGTACGCAATTTTTAATGCTGATTATGATGGTGAAATCAGAAATTCAAAAAGGGTAACTTGAAAAAATTAATAATTAGGATTATGACCTAGGCCTATATGCTTCTGTCTAGTGGTCTTGTAACTCAACTCGTAAAGGTTACAGCGGTTTCGCGATCTCACTGTTTCATCTTCAGGCCTAAGTACAAGTGGTCAAATCCCTTTGTCGAGGTCGTCACAAAATTAGCAAAACATTGAAAACACACGTCACAAACACTAAACACAATTATAGGCTTGCGTTCCGGAATCTAACGAGTTGCACGGTAGTGTTTGGTCGACTTAAATCTTATTGTTGTGCTTTTTAATAAAAATCGTGTAATGTTTAGTGTTATGACGTGTGTTTTCAATGTTTTGTTAACTTTGTGATGACCTTTACAGAGGGATTTGACTACTTGTACTACGTATTAATAATTAAAAAAATAAAATTTAGTTTGAAAAATAACAAAACCAATTCTATACATTATTTTGGCCGCCATTTTGTTTCTACAAACATCAGCCAGATGAAATTCTCACATACTATTTCTGGTACCTTCTTTAAAAAGTATATATAGTTTCAAAATGATCATTGGAGAATGAGAAAATAACGGAGGATCAAATGCGTAAACCTCTTCGTGGGACACACTGTATACAAGAACAATTATATACGCTGGGAGAGGTATGCGTGACGCGAAATCAAATGTTTATACCCATGTTTTGTCATAAAGTCTTTACATTACCGGTTAATTGAAACACATCTACCAGTAATTAATAACGTTTAAGGTTAGCGCAGATGCAACACGTTCGCAACTGGACTGATTGGCGGATTGTGACGTCATTAATTTTCATTTCGACGCCGCACAACCGTCGATTGTTTGTAGCCAAATTTGAGTGAGGGCGCAGGTGAAGGAGGCATCATAATTAACCGGGAGACGCCTCGCGGCGCTGTACCATTCATCAGGCAGGATGACACGCCTTAACGCGCGCCGGTATTTCTGCAATTTATAGGGTAACCGCCGCCTATTCACCAGCCGCGGCAACGTCGAGAATAGTCGTGTTACGTTTTAATGTCACATTATCAAACAAAAGAACATCCCATTAATAACCATTAAAAAGCGTAATAAAAGGCGAAGCATTAAAATTTTCTTCCGTTTGTAAACCCCTCCTTCGCCGGTAGTCGCATCCGATAATTAATCTCTGTTAAATTTTTTCAACCCGGGATTGTTATTGCTGGCAGCCGCCATTACTGGCCCAGGAACCTTAATTACACAGTTTTCTGTTATTCCTGGTGCCTCGAGTAGCACACCGCTCCGCTCGATTGAATCAATTTAGACAAAACACGAGGAACGGGAGAGGACTTAGGATCGTGCGCCCTTGTTTTCGTTATACGTCAAGCCAGCGAATTTGTTCTGGAAAAAAATATTAATTCGTATCAAATGTCTGTTGAGTTATTTTTAATATTTTACTTGTTCCGAACCTGCACGAATTAACATTTAAAAGTTACTCAGAAAATATGAAATCGAACCCTGACCGCCATCAGATTCACTTCGGCCCATATTTGGAATGGCCGCCATTTTGAAACGGTTTAATAGATATTGCTTAATAACACACTTTTTAATCAATTAACGACTTTTATGCTATGTTTCTGACGAAACTGAACCAAAATTTAGAAAATTAGAATGCTAACACACACAAATATACATGTATTTTCCCCTTAACTTTTATATTTTGTGCCGGTTAGACCAATGAGGACGAGAGATTAGCGTTAGCGGTATGGGTAAAGAAACGGTAGTAAATACGGCTTGAACCCACAACCTTGAGGTGCGCAGTTCAGAGACGCAGCACACTGACCGGTGGCTTAGCCATATAGCCGAGTCCTACATATTACATACATACATACACACACACACACACACACACACACACTTTACAACTTTTAAAACTCCTTCAAAAAGTTATCAAAGATCTTGTCATATATAATTGGCGTTTAAATAGTTATTTCGTAACAGAAATCAGCTTATAAGTATATAGGCAGATACAGAAGCTTTTCTTAAAAAAAGGCATGGTTAAACATTTTTTTAATGAAAAAATTCTGGCAAAGCTATATGTACTTGCCAATTTTCATCGCAAAATCTGGAAAGTACAGGAGAAACATTATAATTCACCCTGTACATCCGATAACTAAACCTTGACCACATAATGATTAAAACCTAAAGAAGTTAAATCGTTCTCTCAGAAGTAAAACTGAAATTTAGGTCAAATAAACAAGTGCCAAATTTAACACTTACATAACGTTATAACTTAACCTTATTATTACATTATTAATAATTTTCTTTGTAATATTTCCATATCTTTCCTAATTTATTTTATAACTTATAACCAGCTTCTGTTATAAAGTTAAATAGTAATTTTTAAAAGGTTTTATTAATGAAAGATTTAATTGTAGTCGACTATTTAATTACAAAGACAAGTGTAAGAAGAAGTGTTTACAAGTGTAGCTGTAGACTGAATTAAGTTTAAATTTAATTTAAATGTTACCGACAATATTTCGCAGACAAACAGTACGAATGTAAATGAATTTTAGACAATTGTGATCGGGTAAACGTACAACGCAATATATATGTAATTCGGATAATGTTTAAATCAATATTTGAAGATCAACTGCATTTGTTTCAAGCACGCTTGAGTTATGAAAATTATCATAAATTTCCTCATTTTGTTTCATATTACATTATACTGGGCGATTAAAATCTAATAGGGCAATCTTTCATGGGTTCTATACTTTAAAATAGTTTATAAATGTCATTCAAACAACATTCGACAATATTTTCTCACTAGCCGCCATTTTGTGTTTTAACAAAGTATTTTATACCTCTTAAACGGTTCAATAAAATTTAAACTTTTCTGTTTCTTTGACTGGTAGAAACCTGACTTGAAAAAAAAACAACTTCTTACGTTGACCGGTTGAAAAATGTTGAACTAAAATAAATCAGTACGGTAAATTTTATTGACAAAAGTAAAAATACCCTTTCATTTCATAATTAAAGGTGTAACTTTCAAAACTATGGAGGAAGTACAACAGCAAAACTGTGTAAATTAGTCTGTCAGGCTTTGACATATTTATGCAGTATCCTATGCTACTTATACTGTTACATAAGAATATCGTGCTATATGCAAATTGTATACGGATTGCGTGAAGGTTTCTTGTATGTTGTCCAAACTGTTACTAGTTTAAATTCCCACTCATATAAGAAGAGTTAAACCCGCCAATATACGTTTTAGCTTAAAAATGTTTAGTAACAATAGGCATACTGAAATCTTAAAATCGTATTTATGTCCGACTTAAATACTTCTTATACTCAGAGAGTAAACATGATTATTTTATTGTCATTTCATTCGATTGTGATTTTTTATTATTCAAAATTCCGTCTTCCTCCCACAGACAGTTAGTCAGATAGTTTTTATTATTCGAAATTCCGTCTTCCTCCCACAGACAATTAGTCAGATAGTTTTTATTATTCGAAATTCCGTCTTCCTCCCACAGACAATTAGTCAGATAGTTTTTATTATTCGAAATTCCTTCTTCCTCCCACAGACAATTAGTCAGATAGTTTTTATTGAAATTCCGTCTTCCTCCCACAGACAATTAGTCAGATAGTTTTTATTATTCGAAATTCCGTCCTCCCGCCACAGACAATTAGTCAGATAGTTTTTATTGAAATTCCGTCTTCCTCCCACAGACAATTAGTCAGATAGTTTTTATTATTCGAAATTCCGTCTTCCTCCCACAGACAATTAGTCAGATAGTTTTTATTATTCGAAATTCCGTCTTCCTCCCACAGACAATTAGTCAGATAGTTTTTATTATTCGAAATTCCGTCTTCCTCCCACAGACAATTAGTCAGATAGTTTTTATTATTCGAAATTCCGTCCTCCCGCCACAGACAATTAGTCAGATAGTTTTTATTGAAATTCCGTCTTCCTCCCACAGACAATTAGTCAGATAGTTTTTATTATTCGAAATTCCGTCTTCCTCCCACAGACAATTAGTCAGATAGTTTTTATTATTCGAAATTCCGTCTTCCTCCCACAGACAATTAGTCAGATAGTTTTTATTATTCGAAATTCCGTCCTCCCGCCACAGACAATTAGTCAGATAGTTTTTATTATTCGAAATTCCGTCCTCCCGCCACAGACAATTAGTCAGATAGTTTTTATTATTCGAAATTCCGTCTTCCTCCCACAGACAATTAGTCAGATAGTTTTTATTATTCGAAATTCCGTCTTCCTCCCACAGACAATTAGTCAGATAGTTTTTATTATTCGAAATTCCGTCTTCCCGCCACAGGCAATTAGTCAGATAGTTTTTATTATTCGAAATTCCGTCCTCCCGCCACAGACAATTAGTCAGATAGTTTTTATTATTCGAAATTTCGTCTTCCTACCACAGACAATTAGTCAGATAGTTTTTATTATTCGAAATTCCGTCTTCCTCCCATAGACAATTAGTCAGATAGTTTTTATTATTCGAAATTCCGTCTTCCTCCCACAGACAATTAGTCAGATAGTTTTTATTATTCGAAATTCCGTCCTCCCGCCACAGACAATTAGTCAGATAGTTTTTATTGAAATTCCGTCTTCCTCCCACAGACAATTAGTCAGATAGTTTTTATTATTCGAAATTCCGTCTTCCTCCCACAGACAATTAGTCAGATAGTTTTTATTATTCGAAATTCCGTCTTCCTCCCACAGACAATTAGTCAGATAGTTTTATTATTCGAAATTCCGTCCTCCCGCCACAGACAATTAGTCAGATAGTTTTTATTATTCGAAATTCCGTCCTCCCGCCACAGACAATTAGTCAGATAGTTTTTATTATTCGAAATTCCGTCTTCCTCCCACAGACAATTAGTCAGATAGTTTTTATTATTCGAAATTCCGTCTTCCTCCCACAGACAATTAGTCAGATAGTTTTTATTATTCGAAATTCCGTCTTCCCGCCACAGGCAATTAGTCAGATAGTTTTTATTATTCGAAATTCCGTCCTCCCGCCACAGACAATTAGTCAGATAGTTTTTATTATTCGAAATTTCGTCTTCCTACCACAGACAATTAGTCAGATAGTTTTTATTATTCGAAATTCCGTCTTCCTCCCACAGACAATTAGTCAGATAGTTTTTATTATTCGAAATTCCGTCTTCCCGCCACAGGAAATTACTCAGATAGTTTTTATTATTCGAAATTCCGTCTTCCCGCCACAGGCAATTAGTCAGATAGTTTTTATTATTCGAAATTCCGTCCTCCCGCCACAGACAATTAGTCAGATAGTTTTTATTATTCGAAATTTCGTCTTCCTACCACAGACAATTAGTCAGATAGTTTTTATTATTCGAAATTCCGTCTTCCTCCCACAGACAATTAGTCAGATAGTTTTTATTATTCGAAATTCCGTCTTCCCGCCACAGGAAATTACTCAGATAGTTTTTATTATTCGAAATTCCGTCTTCCCGCCACAGACAATTAGTCTGATAGTTTTTATTATTCGAAATTCCGTCTTTCCTCTACAGACAATTAAGTCAGATAATTTTTTATATTCAAAATTCCGTCTTTCCTCCACAGGCAATTAAGTCAGATAATTTTTAATTTTCTAAATTCCGTCTTCCCGCCTCAGACAATTAGTCAGATAGGTGTCCTTCAAGAGACGATTCTTTGGTTTCAGATTTTTTACAAATGAGAGGCAGCTTTTTGAAATTTGTTGGCCCATCGCATACCTCATAATTGTTAATTTGTTAGTGCCAAACACCAGCTATTGTCGTGCATTATTAAATAAATTTATTGCTCACACGAACACGAGAGAAAGTAAAAACAGAGATCAAGTAAATAAACAAGCTAAAGTTATAAACAAGTTGTTACACAAAACTGGTAATACTGGGATTTATAAAACGAATTTGAAAGATATTCCTTTGAATAATTAGCGAGCATAAATGTTTTATTCATTTCTAATGTAAATGTGGTGTCAACAATACTTTATCCGGGCTTACAAAAGAAATGTGAGAAAGTTTGTGTTGAGATTTTCTCATGTTTGTAGTAACAATGAATAATAAGAACTAATCCTCGATAATTCTACGCGTGTTTGAGTTTTCCTTCTTTTTCCCCGGTCTTAAGTTCAGGGCGGCTTATGGCCTTCTCAATAACGTTTCCTCACCAAGGCTTCTCCTGATATTCCTTGTTATCCAGTGTTATTCAAACCACTGCTTTCTCGGTCTCCTTTCATTCTTGCACAAGTTAGCTTCCGCTCAATAATCTTTTCAAAACGTCGGTTGCAATTCATCCAACTAGTACATTTTCAAATGAAGAATGTGTTTAGGTATAATAAATGTCACAACATCGGCTGTTCAATTAGTTTATCAAATTTTTAAGTTGTTCTTTATTTTTCATGTCGAATTATTACACACAGTTCCAAGAAAAAGTTTAAGAATTATCTTTTAAAAAAATGTGGGTAAATGTTTTTTTAAACGACTGCAAAATTTAAAAAAATAGATTTTCTCTAAACCGGCTTTAAGAATTTTTAATCAAATCTGAATAAAAATGACTTGCCTTTTTCAAATATTAGAAAAAATTGTATGGGACAATTTTTGTAAAAAAGTCAAATTTGGGTTAATTCTAATCCAGCTTTTATCCAGCTAATTACATACTGAAAACAGCTAATCGATACCATTCCACTTCTTATAGAAACTTTCTTCTTTAAAAAAGAGAAACGTAAAATTTTTTTTTAGAATTCGAGTCCAAGATCTTTAAAACAAGCTTTCAACCATCTTTCTACGTCTTACCGTCATCATCTTTGGCATTACATCTGAAGTCGTCGCCTTTTGTCTGGGTCCTCTGCAGCAATCTCTGATGTTAAATTCTCTGGCATCTCGGTTCACTCCATCTCAATCTCCACTTGTCTTCCCTCCGATGTCTTTTTTGACAATGTTGTTCTCGTCATTTCTGACAATGTGGCCTGCCCAGCGCAATTTTGCCAATTTTATATACTTCACTATATCAGGCTCTTCATATAAGGCATTCAGCTCTTTATTATATCTGATCCTCCAATTGTCCATCCTTCACTGAACCATATTTTTTTCAGTATTTTCTCTACATCTTAACAATTTCTCAAAATATTGTTTTTAAAATTTATATATATATATATGAAAATAACATTTTTAAATAATATTTATACATGTTCATATGCAATCGTGTTCCACAGCCAATGGTAAATTTGGCTCCTTACATTCTCTGCATTTTACCTAGACGGTTTTCATTTTACTGTGGAAATTTATTAATTACGGCAAACGAACGAAGCTAAATCAAATAAATTTATTGTATTGCCTCTACTAATTATACGTATATTTGATTTCAGGGCATTCATAGCTGATCGTATAATCGAAAAGAGCCAGCAATGAAAATACGAAGTGACAATATTTGATGGATTATGATTTAGGGGACAAATAAAGTAAATTGACTTTCACAGTAGATTGGACCAGCTAAAGGTGACGTATCTTTATATTAATATAAAGAAGTGCGTGCGTGCGTGCGCATGCGTACGTGTATGTGTGTGTGTGTGTGTGTGTGTGTGTGTGTGTGTGTGTGTGTGTGTGTGTGTGTGTGTGTGTGTGTGTGTGTGTGTGTGTGTGTGTGTGTGTGTGTGTGTGTGTGTGTGTGTGTGTGTGTGTGTGTGTGTGTGTGTGTGTGTGCGCGCGCGCGTGAGAGAGAGAGATTGTGCGTGCGCGTGAGTGTGTATATGTGCGCGCGTGAGTGTACAACCAAATGTATAGTACACAGATATATGAATATTTTAACGTAGATGCACAGAAGAAGTTCGGACAACATCTCGAAACCGGATTTCAAGATGACTAATCAGATTTTTAAAATTAAATGTTTAGATGTAAACTACACCTGTTACACGCACGCGCATCAAGTACAGTCGAATCTATGGCAAGTAGAGATCTAAAGTTTTTAATATTGATGGATAAAAGAAGGTTGGTCAAAACCTTGAAACCGGATTTTTAAATTTCTAATTAGAAACAATTCATTTAAACGTCCCGGGTCAACAAAAGAAGATCCTGACCGCCTCCAAGTTTGTTTTGGGTTTTTTTTGGCAAAGCGATATTTTGTTTGCTTGCTTAAAGGTTTGAACGATTTAATTGAATGTAGACATTGTAATCATTTGTTATCAAATTTCGATTAGAAAATGAGATATTATAGCGTGTATCAACAGCTCTAGACCGAGATTCTAGTTTATGCAATTAACATCTATCTATGTTATGTAATTAACACGTATTTGTGCGTCAACACGTATTTTTAGTAAGTACAAATATTTTTGCTATTTCGGTCCGATTTCGTTCAAAGTAAATTGATTCCGAAAATAACTTAAACTTGACGGCAGTCAAGGTTCACGATTTTCCAAAAAAAAAATGTAAAAGCTAATTTATGCAAAATTTTACGTTGATTACGGCGTTGCAAACAGATTTTGAATTTAATGTTAGTTGACAAATTAGGAGTTTTTAAGGGTTTTATTACCCCTATTTTGGTTTCGTTGGGTAACGAACGTGTCCTAACTATTACCAAATTTGGGCGCCGAATTGTATCCGTACTATTTACGTCACTATTTACGTTAAATAGATGTAACGAGTTAGTGTTTCTGCATAGGGAAATATTACACCATCACAGAAAAGTCAAATTTCTTTGATCAAAGATTTTTGACGGCATAAATTTGTCACTTCTTTATTATTTACTGAACACACAGTCGGTTCTTGATGAAATTACATGATATCTTGGAAACTTATAACAGCCTCACAGAGGTTCTTTGTTATTCCGAGGTATAAATTTAAATAATCCAAATTTCGAGAATTATTTATTAAAATCTTTTAATTCATTTAATTTTAACAATATCAGTGTAATCCATAAAAACCAAAATGTTATAAAACGAAATAATTTAAAAATTCCAGAAATATATAAATCTATTTGTAAACATCCAAATTTAATTTAAATGGCTAACTTAAATCCCTCTCCCTTACTCAAATTTAGGGGTTTTCCCACCTGCTGCTCACTGACCTTTTTACACTGTCAATTCTTCTTTTGCTTATGTCCCCTTCCAGTTTTTAACACCAAATGTATTAGTACATGAGCATACTTTATAATTTGTAGCTCCACTATGCCTGAAGATGTCTCACAGCGAAACGTACGTCAACGGTTTGTGAAACTGCTATAAGTGTTCTAATTTTTCTAGATGATGGTTCTTTGATGAACTAACCCTTTTATCGAATTTTGATGCATTTTTGACTTGTTGTAATCTTTGACAAAGATTTTCAAATTATGTGGATATAACCTTAAAATTTTGTCATTTTCCGTATGTGTCACTTTCGTTATTACTGCCGTTCCTTTCGTTGCGTACAATTTAACATAATGGCGAAATTGTCACGGACTTTTGAAGCAGTAAAAACATTAATTATGAAAAAGAAGAGTGTTCGTGAAATATCCACACTAATGCTTAAAAAAAAAAAAAAAAAATCGAGTGTTTACTGCACTCGAGTAAACATAACCTAAAAATATATCTAGTCAGTAACACAGCTGATCAAAAAAATTTGACGAATTTATTATATTTTCTTCGGTAGAACTTTGACAAATATTTGAACACGATATGCGGTAAACTTTTATCAAATATTTAGCAAATATGTGACAAAAATCTGTAATAGTGTACTACACCTCTTACTAGCGCTGTAGCAAAGCGCTTAATGCAGCAGTGTAACAAGTCGACATTATCGATTCATTACATCTACTGCACTTGAGTAAACATAACCTCAAAATATATCTAGTTAATAACCCAGCTGATCAAAGAAATTTTACGAATGTATTATGTTGTATCCATAAAGTACAATTGCCGGGGTGTGAGCACAACGCCAATAAATGCCACGGCCTGTAAGTACTGAAGCGGGGGGGCGTAAGTCGTGTATTCGGGTTATGAAAGTGATTTAGGATAGGCCTCAAGGGTCCACTGGAACTGGAGTGTTGAAGTGTATAGGTTTACCGGTTCATTTATTCTCGCTTAGCTCTTGTTTTGATTGGTATTTATTGGTGACAAAAGCCTGCGTTTTGTAAGCCACACGTTAGTTGTAGCATTTCTAATGTCTAAAGAGTGTGTCGACATTGTTTAAAATTTGCTGCATTACTATATGATTGTACATGCAAAAATAAAGAAAACGTTCCTAAAGTAAAGGCATGCCCTAAAATGTTGTTTTAGTATCTGTATTAAACAAATACTACTCAATAACCGTTTACCGTATACAAATAAAATTTCGTACATATTATTACGTTGGCAAGACAATATTAGGGAAAAATCGTTGCAAATATATTTCACATAGTTTTCAAAATTATCGTAGTAAATCCTACTAATTGTTTAATTAAAACCAAACCAACACGGGGTGGGTACAGATTGTACGGTACATAGAAACCTCAACGTATATATTTTCACGATTACAGTAATTTTTAATAAATTTTGTACAGCGAGAAGGAAAAAACACTACAAGCGATGTTTCTTGAGAATTACGTACAGCTCCTGAAACAGACATTAATATTCAACGTAATACTGTATTAGATTTTTATAAACGCGAAACATGGCTAAACCGTATTACCGATCCGAGGGAACGTTTTAAAAATATTTCAATCCTTTTAAAATCGTGCAATTCCGCGAACATTTTTCTCGCCTCGAACGTCTGCGGCAAAAAGCCTTTGATGTGTTGCGACCAATCAGATGGATTAAAATAAAACGGCCGATACTACAGGAACACCGTGTTCTCTATTAAAACGGGTGACAGAGACAGATAATATTATTTTTTTGCCTCTCGCAATGATACCAGATTGGATTTAACGTTAGCTATAGGAACTAATCTGATTGGCTAATGGGATCCGGCAAATACAGCAAACCGTATACAGTACTTGTGTTCCCGCTCTGTTAGGCATAACTACAAAAATAGTCTACAATTAGCGAATTATGATTGGAGAGGTTATCATGGTAACACTCAGGCCAAAACACTTGAAATTAGCGCGGATAACGACCTTCACATCACTTTTTCAGAGGGTATGGAATTAATTCGTAATAATCAGTATTGTATAATATAATATATTATTATAATGACTGGGCATGTAGCATAACGGCGTTCATTAGTAATTTCAACATTAATTAGGCCTGATCACCTTATTTAAATATAATGTGCAAGATATATTTAACAGTAAACACTCTAAACCATTTAGTATAAATGGGGGTCGGGTATGCAGTATTAATGGCGTTAATGAAGCTGCTCCGAGCTGAGCTGAGCGGAACTAAATTAAGATGCAAGGCAACCGAAAAGGTAGATCAGTCAGCTTAAGTAACTCGTTTTTATCTTTTAAATCTAAACATTTAGGCTGTAATGGAGACTTAAAATCATAAAGTAACGAGAAATAATAAGTTTGGAGGCGTAGTCAGCGGGTAGGGGAAGCGGAGTCGGCTTCAAAACCGAACCTAGACAGAGTGACTACGCTCAGCTCCGTTACTGTTTTAGTAGCCGTATTTACATTTAAAACAACAGGTTAGGTTTTGAATGCGTAGTTCGCCCGATCAGAGCAACTCCGCTCCGCATTTGGTGACCACCCGGCCAGATTAATTAAATGTTTATTATTAAACCTATTGATATACATAATTTTTAAACAAATAAATACTAAATGTAAAGAATTAATGTCAGTAGCGGGTTTCGAAATCGCGACCTTACTTTGTAAGTAGATGTCACTTCATTGAGCCATGAATGTAACTGGGGGGGGGGCAATTAACTCACTGGTGGGATTAATGTTGTCTTTAAGAACAGGGTTTAGGGATAAGTGTAATGCTTTTTTAAATTTTATTCCAACTAGCGCGTCATTTTTCCTCATAAGAAAACATCCTAAGCCCGTCTAAAAATGTTTATACTTCAAAATGAATCCGTCATGAAAAAATTAAGTTAAAATTTGCCTAATTTCAAAGAATGTTTAAAATTAAAAATGCTTATTTATGCTGTTTTTAACGCTGCTAACGATGTTAGAATCAGACGAAAAAAAATTTAAGACAAAAAAAAGTTACTGAATCAAAATTGAATAACAATTTTGCGAACGATAATTTGTTCGCCAACACGGCAAATTAACATAGTTAGTTTTTAATAACATAACCTGATAATTATTACAGCCTATCAGCTGTTCATTGAAATCAGCTGATCGTTACGAATTAATATAAAACAACTGATCTTTTACTATAACTACCAATATTAACTTCAGCCGCCTCGGTGACCTAGTTGGTAGGGTACTGGGCTTTCACCCCGAGGACCCGGGTTCGATTCCCGGCGAGGGCTTGGTATTTTCATACGCTATAACTCATCCCATCGTCTGCATTAGCCCAAGTGTGCACAATAGTCGGACGTTAAACTTAAAAAAAAAAACAATATTATCTTCTTCGTAGTTTCCGTAGTGTAGTGGTTATTACGTGCGCCTCACACGCGCTAGGTCCCCGGTTTGGTCCAAGGCGGAATCACAAAAAATTTTAATTATAATTAATTTAATATGAGACTTGCAACGCGCAAAATATATTATTATATATCAATATAAATTTGTGTACTCGCATCACGCAAAATCCAACACCACAACCAGTCCTAAACACTATACTTGTTCAAATAAGTACTTTTTGAAAATTCGCTTACATAACGTCGCTACGTCCGCCCTTCTGGTAGCAATTAGAAGATAAAATATTGTCCATACTTTTGGCCGGTACACTGCTTTCCCAAGTTTTATCTTTCAGAAAAGTTTCCAAAGTTGCCAAGTTTTATTGTTCCATCGGTCCAGTTATTAACGGTATTTTCCTTTAATTTAGAAGCACGCCTTGTCCGTGCATACGCGTCCGTGTGTTGTGTTTCGATCGGAGAAGTGATTTAAAGCTTTAATTAAATGTCTGCGAATCCGAGAACAATAACGTATTTGATGAATTAAAAGATAATCCGACACAGAGCAGAACGCTGCATCGCCGCTAAACCACTGGACATCCCAGATACCTATAAAACAACTTGTTTTGCATATTCCATTTAGACAGTTCGGCCCGGAAACGTTAAAATTCCATCTGATACATTGGCGTAGAAAAATACGCGAATGTAACAGTGTACTAAAACCACGATATGCCGCGGTGTTTGCGCAGCTGAAATTATTTCAAAGTTTATATCTGTTTCAAGTATCGGACGTGAGTTTATGTTTACACTGCTTTAATGTTTCTGTCTCGCTTTCGTTTTAGGGAATTCCCGTTGGAAAAAATCAGCTGTTGAAGCATCCATCATGGTAAGACCCAGATCCGTTTTTGAGGGGTCGTTAAAATTTATTTAAACGTGCGTGCGCGTGTTTTAACACGCTAAAGTTATCAATTTTGGTTCGATTTGATTTAAACTCGGTACAATAATCGAGTATGGAATTAGCTTAATTCATTAACCAGTAAAATTCGTTCAACGGTTTCAAAATGGCGGCCATTTTAGAGCTATAAAAATTCGTTACTTTTTTGCCCAAATTTGTTTATAAAATATGATTTCACGTCGCAATCAGCTTTAAACATTGCATAAATAAGCGTTTCGAATTTTCAAAATCCGTTGAAATTAAGAAATTTGTTTTGATGGCGGTCAGGGTTCATTTTCGTATTTTCAATGTAATTTGAAAGTTTAAATCCTAATGTACGTAGATGTTTTTTGTCGATTGTGATGGTGAAATCAGAAGTGCAAGGTAAAGAAAAATACTTTTAGAAATTTGCTTTTATCGCGTCAGAGATTATTATTAGTAAGGGCCTATACAGTGGATTTATTCGGGCAGTTAAGTTACGGGCAAATACTTATAGTTCCTTATTTGTTGAAGTTACCACTAACTTTATTGTAGCTGTCAAAAAAGCTCAAAAATTCCGTGAAATTTGTCAAAGTATCGTTTACTCAAAATTTGATCCCACGTGAAGTTTTTTTTTAAACTCGAGTGGGTGTACCAAATTTTAAATTCACAATGAAGTTCGCAGTTGATTTTAATTTTTTCGGTCTCAAATTTCGTTTAGGCTTGTTTAAAAATTTGTACAATGGTTGTAAATCTGAAAATAATTGTCCAACATTTTAGAAAAATCTGATAAATAAATGTTTAGAAATTAGATCGGCTTTCGTTTTTGAAGTGAAAAATTAGAAACTCGCTAAAGCGCGAATAACATGTAAAAAGCCTACCGTATACATATTATTAGTATTCTTAAAGTGAATGTAGATCTACCAGTGAGCTGACTCCTATGTGCATTTTTGGCTCAGTGTTATGATTTCTGCCTGTGAATCTAAGAGGAGTAAGTTCAAGACTGGTTACTGACCAGCATTTTTATATTTCATTGTATGCTTTTAAAATTATGTACATAAATAAGTCTAATGATATAATACTAAAAATTATCGTTAAATGCCACTTACTACATTCCCGTTTATCGAAAATTGCACTCTCTCTCTCTCTCTCTCTCTCTCTCTCTCTCTCTCTCACACACACACACACACACACACACACACACACACAATTTGGTTACAAAAACTCCATTTTAATAAAAATTACAAAAACCCATTATTTTATAATTGCTAAAATCGAATGCCTTATTTTAAATATTCGCTAGTTTAGTAGAGTAGAAATTCAAACGGGAATACTCGAACAGTATGTTACTGAAAAAAAAACCAATACAAAAGTACCGAATAAAAGCCATTCAAAAAGTGAGTGCACAATTAACAGAGGGGAAGGAACAAAAATAATTGACACAAAACGTGCGTGACAAATGATTTCGCATAGAAATTCAGAACGGTTTTCTTCCATTGTGCCAATACACAATGCAATAGAAGCAAGCGTGATTTTTGGGGAAAAACGTGGAAATAAACTTTGCTTATGTTATTTTCAATAAGTGTTAACAGGAATCGTGTCCGGAATGCAGAAATACTTTTAAAATTAAATAACTAATGTTATTTTAAATTACGTATCGAAGTGATATTAATAGTTTGTAGTATATGAAATAAAAACAGTATAATTGTAACGTAACTGGGCCTTTTACATAGACAAAGTAATCAATATTTTAGTTTTGTATAATTTTATGGCATATAAATTGTTTTTATTTTATAACGATAATAAGCCATCCGTTTTTATTGGGCTACGTTTAAGTTAATAAAAATCTGTGTAACGTTTACAAAAATATAATTTGCTTTTTTATGTTCGCTACGCCAAAACTTGTGTTTACAGTTGTTAGCCTATTCAGTAAAGAAAAAGTGGAAAGTTTCTCTCAGGAAGTTCGCACATTGTGATTACGGGTTTGGCAAATCCCAAGGTGCCCTAACTGATCTAATCTTTCTTCATCTATCTGCTATTAAGTTAGATCTTTTCATCCCAAGCCAAGCTGGAACAGCACACTCCGAAAGTTGAGTGGGTAAGGGGAATCTTAGCTTACGTAAGCAGACTGTGGATAACAGGCGACCTTCAGTTTAAATCTACCTCTAGTTAATAGCGTTTGGTTGGAAACAAACCTTCAAAGCCTATAAAACCCTGAAGAACGGGTAAAATTGGACCTGAGGGAAAAAGTAGCATGGAAGAGAAGGAAACAACCCAGAAGCACTTTGTAAGAACCTACTCAACTTGTAGTGGAGGAAGTAAGAGATGAAGTAACATAAATACATTTGAGATCAGACAAACATTGTAGATGTACAAACGTCTATCGGGAGGGCAAACTGAGAAAAGAGGAGGCAGTAGCAAATGGGCTTCTAATTGAACCTGGAAGCAATAGGCCTTCCAGAGATCAAATCTTTGGTGCAAAAAACTTAACTCTAATAGGATTGTGATGTCAGAGCTGACGGTAATCTTACTCCAAGACTGGAGGGTCGCTAGCTAGGAATATTATCCTGGGCAGAGAGCAACTCAGGAAAACCTGGACTCATTATACCGAAGTATGATCTGAACACACATACAGGATAGGAATGTATCACGGAAAAACCATGTGTAAGTTATACAGGAAGAAATAATCAATAGAGACTATGGGTGTTTGGCATTCAGGACCTTAAGGACCTCCAGCAGAATGAGATAATCAGTAGATGCTAAAACTCATTGAGGACACCAGTCTACTGCAGTAGAATTCAACAGGCTTTGTTGCACAATAGGCGCTGTGACTGCGGTGCCAACAGGCTTTGTTGCACAATAGGCCCTGTGACTGCCGGGCCAACAGGCTTTGTTGCACAATAGGCCCTGTGACTGCGGTGCCAACAGGCTTTGTTGCACAATAGGCTCTGTGACTGCCGTGCCAACAGGCTTTGTTGCACAATAGACCCTGTGACTGCGGTGTCAACAGGCTTTGTTGCACAATAGGCCCTGTGACTGCCGCGCCAACAGTGACTTCGAAAGAAAACAGTCATATTTCATAAAAGAAAAGTTGTGAGCTACGAATAACTATGAGACAATTTTAGTCCACAATATATGAAAGGGTTTTACGAAGTATCTCGTTAGGTTGTTAACAGGAGGTTGAAAAAATCAGATCTGAAATGTAAAAGCTGAGGTGAGAAATTTTAAGAAGTAAAGCGGTATGGGCATGCATAGAACGAGAAGAAATAAGAAGTATAGCCAGATGTAGCGTCAAATGTTCAAAGTTTTCTGCAGTGGAGCAGTGTTTTTTCTGTATTATACTTCATAACCACAGTAACAGCTTCCGCATTTAAAGTTGCCCTCGTCCAGAGACTCTCACTCCTAAATCCGTCCATATCAGTTTAATAATTGAAACAACTAAGTCAACATACTTATCTTGATAATTGTATGGACTAACAATTAATTATATAATACTGTTATATCTACAATTACTGAAGGGAAGAATTACAATGAATATGTTTTTACACAACGAGCTAAACTGCAAATGTCCATAAAGCTACGTGTTTTTGCATATTACATTAGATACTCCAGCAGGTAGTGCAACTGTTAAATTTAATCTGATAACGTGTTCTGCATGCAGTGGCAAAAAATAATATTTCGGTGAAAGTCAAGTTCTTCGGAACAGTGGAATTTCGCCAGACAATTTCGAAAAAATGTATTTCTTCCTGTATTTATTGTCATGAATACATTCATAGCACAGAAATATAAATCAAGGGTTATAATAGTAATTTATTTTAAATGTTTGTCTGTGGGTGTTTTTAGAGTTAAAAGTAAAATTTTAATTTTTGGTATATTTTCTGATATCTCTGAAAACTTTACGCAAACAATCTAAAGCAGTGTGCATAAGAATTAGTTAATTCTTAAACAGTTTGAGAGGTGCACAGCATTAAAATATATGTATGTTCTTGGTATGCCAATACGTTACGAGTATTGGCGATTGTCGCGGCAATTTTGACTGTAGCAATACGGAAGAATTCTGGATAAGTTTTATCAAACCAAGTTTTGAGTTTTTCCAACCTCGATTTATTTCTTCTTTCTGGACACCTCTTTCCAAGTGACTTTTCTTCAGGATAGATTTAGAAAATATTCGTTTTGGAAGAAAATGTTTAGAAAAAACCAAATATTTTGGAAAACGTAATATATTTATCGTCACAGTTAGTGTGAAAAATGAAAAAAAAATGTTTGGCGGACTATGTTACATCAAAGTTTGTTTTTTGTAAACTTCCATAGTTTATGCCAGTTAGACTAGTGAGGACGAGAGATAACGCTAAGAGAAAAGCAATGGGAGCAACTGCGGCTCGTACTAAGGTGCGCAGTTGAGTGACGCAGCAGACTGACGGATGCTTTAGCCACTTCGACCATCGAGTCTCATACCAAAGTTTGAAACCCTGTTCATAATATTACTTTTAGTAGTCGTAACATGTACAAGGAATTTGAACTGAAGAAGGCCGCCTGGGTGGCCTAGTTAATAGCGTACTGGGCTTTCACCCCGAGGACCCGGGTTCGATTCCCGGCCAGAGCTTGGCATTTTCATACGCTATAAATCATCCCATCGTCTGCATTAGCCCAAGTGTGCACAATAGTCGGACGTTAAACACAAAAAAAAAATTAACCTGAAGAAGAATAATATTCTGGCAATAATTACACGTTCATAGAACCATTACCACAAACCATGACCATTCATAAGAAGATTTGTATGATACAGAGGACATTGTTTGTAAGTAATATTGGATGACGAAGTAAGGCTATACAGTGGGAAGTATAAGATATGCTCAGTAAAATATGAGACGAAGTTAAGATCTATGTAGGACCTAGAATGCCGGAATTATAGAGCCGAGTGGCCGCCAAATGTGGAGCGGCCTACGCATTCAAAACCTAACCAATTGTTTTTAATGTAAGTACGGCCACTAAAAGATTTACGGAGCTGAGTGTAATCAAGTCGCTCCGCGCAGTTTTATCTCTGTCTGGGTTCGGTTTTCAAGCTAATTCCGCTCCTCCCACGCCTTCTCGTTACCTAGGTTACGGTTTTTAAACATAATAATTCTTGGAATCCGATAATGTATTCCTGAATAATTAGATTTATAAGATACAAAAGTGTTTTTTAAACTGACTGAACTCCGCTATGCTCATCTCAGCGCAGCTCGGCGTTTGGTGGTCTTAGGAGTTTTTGTTGTTATTTTAAGGCGAAAAACACATTGAGGCTATTATCGCCTCCCTAAATGTAAGTGTGAGAGTAAAGTGTTAAAGTCGTAAGTGTAGGTGTGTGTTAGACTCGAGTACCGCGAGGGACGTCTAATTTCAATAGGGGCCTTAGGAGTAAGATATATGCTATAGCAAGTAACGAATGCGAAATTAGATTTAAGAAATGAGTATTAAGATTTAAGAAATGAAGTCAATTGCTGAAGTAAGACGTTGGTGGGGAGAAGTGAAGTACAATACTGGGGAGAAGTGAAGTACATATATTGGGGAGAAGTGAAGTACAACACTGGGAAGAAGTGAAGTACATACACTGGGGAGAAGTGAAGTACAATACTGGGGAGAAGTGAAGTACATATATTGGGGAGAAGTAAAGTACAACAGTGGAGAGAAGTGAAGTACATATATTGGGGAGAAGTGAAGTACAACAGTGGGAAGAAGTGAAATACATATATTGGGGAGAAGTGAAGTACAACAGTGGGCAGAAGTGAAGTACATATATTGGGGAGGAGTGAAGTACAACACTGGGGAGAAGTGAAGTACATATATTGGGAAGAAGTGAAGTACAACACTGGGGAGAAGTGAAGTACATATATTGGGGAGAAGTGAAGTACAATACTGGGGAGAAGTGAAGTACAACAGTGGAGAGAAGTGAAGTACATATATTGGGGAGAAGTGAAGTACATATATTGGGGAGAAGTGAAGTACAACAGTGGGAAGAAGTGAAGTACATATATTGGGGAGAAGTGAAGTCATATATTGGGGAGAAGTGAAGTACAACAGTGGGAAGAAGTGAAGTACATATATTGGGGAGAAGTGAAGTACAACACTGGGGAGAAGTGAAGTACATATATTGCGGAGAAGTGAAGTACAATGCTGGGGAGAAGTGAAGTACATATATTGGGGAGAAGTGAAGTACAACAGTGGAGAGAAGTGAAGTACATATATTGGGGAGAAGTGAAGTACAATACTGGGGAGAAGTGAAGTCATATATTGGGGAGAAGTGAAGTACAATACTGGGGAGAAGTGAAGTACATATATTGGGGAGAAGTGAAGTACAACAGTGGGGAGAAGTGAAGTACATATATTGGGGAGAAGTGAAGTACAATACTGGGGAGAAGTGAAGTACATATATTGGGGAGAAGTGAAGTACAACACTGGGAAGAAGTGAAGTATACATCTTTAAATAGGTTGTTGTAGAACATAAATTATAACAGAAATAATAAGTGATAATTTAAATACAAAAACTACAATAATTAATCGTGCATTAAGAAGTAATGTGAGGGACTAGGCTATTTCTGTACTTACAGTCTACGCTAACTTTTATCCTTTTGCTGACAGAAGGCGGCACACTGTTGGATGCTATGCACAAGTAAGCCCCCATATCCAGTCGGCTGATCCTTGTCATTTCCAAGCTCTCTCCTTCCCATTCAGACACTAAAGAAAATAAATGTTTTACGAATAAAGTGTAAACACTGCATATATCTTCACTGTACTTTATTTTGCCTTATAAGTATTGGCTAGGTGACCTGTGTGAATATTTCGCGCGGTTAGTGGTCAGTTACGTTACATAATAGGCCTATAGTGGAAATAAGTGAATACAAATATTTGTCAATTCAAAATAATTTATTATAAAAATAGTGACAATATTAGTATTATTGTAAATGATATTAACATTACATGCAGTATTTTTTCTTTTTTTCAAATTAATTTAACAACACGTCTATAAAAACAATGTTGGAGGTTATGACCTGATCATCGATCTTAATTTTTTGCCCGTATGAAACTTCAACACAATTAGATATCCTTAAATTTTCGGACTCGTAAAAAAGCCACGTATGTGAAAAAAACAGAACCTCATAAAAAGCTTCCATCTTTTTAAAATGTAATTTAATTTAAAAACAAAAACATTAATTTTTAATATATTTACTTATTTTTGTCATTAGAGGGGAAAATAAATTTCAAAATTGCCCGTCAAACATTAACTTTGATACAGCATTAAGGGAGATATTTCATTCCGACAAAAAAACCACCTCTGAGAAATAATATATAGAGATAGCTTAACAATAACATTAAATGCGAAACATTTTATTTGAACGATTTTATTGGAAGATGAGGTATCGCCGCTGACTTAGGTAGACCATGAAATGAGCACCAATTCTGATCTACAGGTCATTGTATGTGTGTGTGTGTGTGTGTGTGTGTGTGTGTGTGTGTGTGTGTGTGTGTGTGTGTGTGTGTTTTAGTATGCTCACGTTCCCAATTCTAGTATGATTTTGATTCAAACTTAGCGCGCAAAATCGATTACATTAATAACTTGGATCGTTAGCTGGCAAAAATTCCAATTTAAAAATGACGGTCATTTTAGTATTATAACAATGCATATATTTTCTTTTGAAAATGCGATTGTATCATTTATGTCAGCGTTAATTTTCAGAAAACGTTGCAATTAAGAAGTGTCTTGACGGCGGTCATGGTTCATTTTCGTATTTTCGATTTAATGTTAAAGTTTAGAACGCTAATATATGCATATTTAAGTCATGGTTTTGATGGTAAAATTAGAATTTCGAAAATAATAACATAGAAATTCGCTTCTATCACGTCAGCGAGACAGCTGTATGCTACGATTATTCCAGTAACACATCAGTAAAAATTATCAAAAATTAGAATTTTTTAAAAGCTGCTTCTGGGGCTTTTAACTAATTTTGCTTTCAGTCATTAAGTACAAAACAAGAAGGGTACTTAAAAAGCTCTAAACTCAAAAATTTGATTTGACAGCTGTCGTTAACAATCTGGAAAATCGGCGAAGTCTAGTTTCTTAAAACGGTAGTATTAGATTTTGCTCAAATTTCTGTCACAAAGTTCTGTTTTAAAACAATAATTTATGCAAATTGATTTACAACGCTTACTGTAATTACGAAGCCGAAAGAAAGACAGTTCCGCCATATTTTCCGGCTCGCTGTTAACTAGGCTATGCTGAACTATTTCGGAATAAAACAAAACAATACTGAATATTTCAAACAAACATTTCAGAAATGTTTTCAAAATAAATATTTAAAAGAACATGTGTTCTGTCTCTTTTTTGCTATTGTTTATTTAACATGCTCTTGGCACCGGCACAACTAATACAAGAGAAGTATTTTATGAGTAAATAAAGAATTCTGCAAACAGAATTTATCAAAGATTTTAATGTTATTAATGAATAATTATAGCACGCAGCTGTCTCGCTGATGTGTAGAAGCAACTTTCTAAAAGCAATATTTTTTTTGAATTTTTAAATTATACATTGAAAATACGAAAGTGGACCCTGACCGCCGTAAAAAAATTCTTCATTTCAACGAAAATCAAACGAAAAAACGAAAACGAAAGTAACGAAAATTAATAATCGTTATTTATGCAGTTTGTAACGCTAATTAGGTAGTGAATTTAGAGTTTCAAAAATAATGACAAAAAAGCTACGAATTTTTAAACACTTTCGAAACTACCACCATTTTGAAACCGTTCGACGAATTTTGTTGTTTAAATCAATCAGAATAAAATCGCGAACTTTGCTAACACACACGCACACACCTGTATAGATAAATTTTTAACGGTTTTTCAAAAAAGTGATTTAGTCAGGATCGGCGCTCATTTCAAGGTGTGGTTGGAGACCATGATGGATCTCCAATAGCTCATTTTTGCAATGGAATTTCGTTAATCGTACTGTAACTAAAATAAAAAAATACAAGGTTCGAATCCCGATCTGCCCCTTCAAACTGTCCGTACGTCAACCTATCGTACATCTACTTGCAATCTAAACAAACTCCGCACACCATCTGACAGCTGTTTTTTCTGTAAGTTTCAATAGTCGCTAGGTTGTGTTTAGATTTTATATGTACAGTTCTAGTTGACTAATCCATCCGTAACTATTTAAGTTTGTAAAGTGAGATTTAGAACGGTACGATTTATGTATGCGTTGCGTTACCAAGTAAGATTGGCTGTGAAAGCATTTATCTATGCAATATAATTTAAACAATAACTTTGTATTTCTGACATAATTCTGAAATTTTTTTTTGTCATGTAAAAAACAAAAGAAGATCAAGCTTGTTTAATATTGCGTAATTTAAAAGATAATTATTTTTGAACATGTACATTTTTTGAAACCTAAATATAAAAAGAATTTTGTAGCCAAACTTTGATACTTCATTTCAAAAACATTTTCACAATAATTACTTATGACATATCAAACTGACTTACAGCTCTCAGTTGAATTAAAGTTAACATATGTAATATATTTGCTATGTTTTGGCAGCGCAATCACTGGTTCTACAGTAAATCTGCAAACAATCTTGGCTATATAAAATAATCACAATGCAATAACTGGTCCTGACACTACACAAGGCATGGCCACGTAAACCTACGCTTTTAAAGTTCCAGAACTGCTTTCTGTAAAACATTAAAAACACAGAACACTTTCACCGTCTAATCCAAAGTAATTTTTTTAAATGTAACTGACAAGTGAAAAACCTTTTAGTAACTGCTGTGCTTAGGCTTAAGATTTTAAAGATCAATATAGTACTGGTTCAAGCTTGGAACCTGTATTTAAAAAAATACAGCTAAGGTGGTCCGCTTTACATGTCATCTTTAGGCTGAACTGTCCCAATTTTTTTTGAAAAAATCAATGTAAATAATTATTTCATTTAACTTTCTTTTGGATTATTAGTAAAATAAATTTCAGTTTATGATTTAAAGAAATGTATAATCTAGCATCTGGCCAACTTTTAATATAGCTAGCAATAAGTAAATTTAAATAAAATAACAATTGTTCAATATAATTTGTTTTAGAATTGATATAAAACAATTTCTTTTGTATGGAAGATTTTAAATTATAATATATTTGAAAACATGTGTATTAATATTAAATACTACAAAAGTTAATTTAAATTTTTTATAACAGAAACAAGAAACAAAGCTTAAATTTTTACACTAAATATTTCAATAGTCTTTTTTTAAATAAAAAAATATAAATTCTCTTAAATGGACTTGAGTTTTTCTTAATAATCTCTTTTACTATTAAAGATGTGTGTATAAATGCACAGTGTTTGTGAGATTATACAGGATAAGTACACCAACGTATATCTGGTGGGTCAGCGACAAAACTTAAGGTTTTAGAAGACAGTGACATTTTTTAATATACAATTTTGCGGCTTTAATTTAGGTATAACTTGTCCTCGTTTTAATAAGGGTCCATACCTGTCCTCTGATTCTACCCAGCACTCTTATTTCATATTTCAAAAGACCAAGAACGACAGAAAATAACTAAGTTATAATTATTTGTATAAAACATATACATACTTTGTTAAAAGACAGTAAATAAAAAAAAAACGATTAAGTGAAAGGAATTTGTTATCAAAAATTCACGGAATCTTTGAAACATTGTGTCAATTGTGATGAGTTATTAAAAGTGGGCTTATTTTTACTTTGACAAAGCTTACCGTTCAGAGTCTTGTTAATTGTAATTTTACTGCCGTCGTCCCTTTTCCACTTGATGCTAGGAGGCGGAGAACCTGAGGCGTGACAGTTTAAGCTCACGTTGGAACCTTCCCTGACGATGACGTCCGAACTGCTCAACGAGTCGTCAATGTTTGGCGGCACTGCGAAATTACAATCAACGTCAACGACAAGGACATGAAAGTTACAGGAGAACAGACATAGATACAAAGTATAGGCTGATCTATAAGTCAGTTGGTACTACAATATTGTTTTACTCAAAATGTTAGGTATACTTCTATATAGGCTTAATGGAGTGATGCAATAACATTCCAAAATTTCTTTTCGCAGCGGGTTATATGGATCTTTGTATTACAACGATTTTGAAATAACAATACATTCTTATGAACTTACTATTAACATGTATCATGGTTTTAGGACTGGTTAAGATGTTAAATTTTTTGTGGTGCGAGTGCACAAATTTAAATTAGTTGTTTTATATTAATTCGTAACGATCAGCTGATTTCATTGATAAGTTTTAGGTTATGTTATTAAAAATTAGCTATGGTAGTTATAGTATCAGCTGTTTTATATTATTTCGTAACGATCATCTGATTTCATTGAACAGCTGATAGGCTATAATATGTTTTAAGTTTTGTTGTTAAAAACTAGTTACGGTAGTAATATTAAAAGATCAATTGTTTTGTATTAATTCCTAAAGATCAGTTGATTTCATTAAACAGCTGATAGGCTCCGTATTTTAGCCGTATTTTAGGTTATGTTTTTAAAAACTAGCTATGGTTGTTATAGTAAAAGATCAGTTGTTTTATATTAATTCGTAACGATCAGATGATTTCATTGATAGGCAATAAGTTTTAGGTTATGTTGTTAAAAACTATTTGTGTTATTTTTTCGTGTTTTCGAACAAATTATCTTAATTAAAATAAAAAGGAAGAGAAAACATGACATGATTTTTATTTTTTGTTCAATAACAGAAATTATTTAAAGGGTTGTTTAATGTGAATTGCTTTTACAAGTTTTTTACAGTTCTAAATATTTAAACTTATTAACAGCAAAGTTTATGTTCGATTTTACCTCTAGAATCGTATATTTTTTAAGCGAATACTTCTTTACGCCCGGTACGACAAATTCTGTGGTGCAGTGAAGTCCAATTGAAAGTAAAAGAAGGAAACAATGAAAAATTCATGAAAACAGCTAAGTTGAAACAGCTAGTTATCATGGATGTGCCAGTAAATGAGTAATAATTATATGTTATTACAAAATAAAACGACTTGACCACAGATACACTAGAATGTAATAAATATAAAATAAAATAATGAGAGAATTGGACATTTAAAATGTTAACAATGAATAAAATAAGTGAAATGTTGTTATAAAACTACATACCTACACTATAAAATATATAATAAAATAACGTTTAATATGTAATGGAAAAAATTTTACGGTATAGAAATGTGGCGTGTGGAGGTAGGCTAATGTTTTTCTAAACAGCTGATGAGGCTTCAACAATTCATGTGTCGCTTCAACAATTTCATTTTAATTGAAGTTATGATTATTGTTTTTATTTATATTAACACAAAAATAACGCAGAATTATTACTAATTGTCTATTATTGTATTCATATGACAAAAACAATAAAACAACTTCAATGTAAACGATATTATTCAAATTTTGTGGTGCAGTGAAATCGAATTGACAGTAACGTAACGAAAAATTTGACAAACGATGGGTCAAGTACAATTCATCAAGCTCATTAAAAGTAGATCCCGGATACCAGTTTAAACACAGTCATTAACATATATTCATTTCGACGGCGCGTAACTATACGCACCGTTTAATTTTTAAAATTCAAATTATAGGTTAGAATTCCTATCAATATAATTTTCGAGTATCAAGGTATTAGCACGGGCAATTCTATAGGATTTTCAGTTTTTAAGTAATAACCGAAATTCGCTACACATCATTCCCACTGCTGATGCTCGGATAACTTGGCGGTTCAGAACGCTCCCGCGTTTTTCGATACTTTCACAAAAAAATCCGAATAAAATGCGTCGATCGGTTATAAACCAATCGATTCGTTTGGTTAATTGGAAATTTCGTGCTCCAATTTCAACGGGATTTCGTGTCTTTGTAAAACCATAAAATAGGGTATTAAAAAGAACGTTCAGCGACAGGAGGTTTGCAAGGAAAGTTTGATAATAGGCGCTGCGACCTTTAAGAAGGCTGAGTGACAAGGCAAGCTATGTGTCCGCACAGCTCGGCACGACGTGCCTCAAATACAAAAACACAGCAATTTCACTCCAGTCGGATATTAGCAGTCTTGCATTACTTAATCTTACTCCAGGCTAGTGTACGCACAACTTGCAACAAGGCCTCTGTCCTCTGTCTCTCTGTTTACGCGGCAATTAAAGTTTATGTAAAATTAAACAAATTGTAAGAGGTTTTCAATTAACTGTAAAAGGATCAATGGGAACGTCCATCTTGGTGCTGTGAGCTATTGCTGACCAATATATTAATTTTTTATATGCTCGCGCGCGCGCGTGTGGTAGTATTTAAAAAATGTACATCCCCTAAAAAAAAGGATCTTCCAACTAACCGCCCACTCACAAAGTTGCAATAATCCGTCAGTGATTTATATTTATGATATGTAACATATTTCAACACCAATACAAAGGTTACATGTTGCCATTACAGACGTAAACGTTATGTATGTTACATTAAACCTGACGTATCCTCCATGTATGTTGTAACTCGATCAATGAAACCCCGCAGGGGGTGCAGACTAGCTGCAACTATTGAGAGGATTTAGTCGTCCCTCGCGGTACCCGAGTCTAACGCACACTTACACTTGCAACACTACACTTACGACTTTAACACTTTACACTCACATTTACATTTAGTGAGGCGATAATAGCCACAATGTGCTTTTCGCCTTAAAATAAAAAAAAAATCGACCAATGAAATTTGTTATAACCTTCAGACAGGTGTTCTCCTCGACTTGGACTATGACATTACGAATCTCACATTCCTTTAGACGTGATACTGTTAAGAGATTATTTGATAAACTTGTGCTTTTAAATACCGCTAAACAATTTTTATCGGCGAAAAACCTTTAAGGTTATCATCGCCTAGGTTCGATGTTAAAAAAAAAATTAGAAACACTACAAAAACAAACATTAACAGTAATTTAAACAAAATGTAATAACAACTATAAATATTCTAAAAAAAAGTAAATTGGCCTTACAATGAAAATAAATAAATAAAACTAAACACCCAGCAAGGGGTACAGGCTAGCTGCACCTATTGAGAGGATTTAGACGTCCCTTGCGGTACCCGAGACTAACACACTTAAACTTACAACACTACACTTACGAATTTAACACTTTACACTCACACTTACATTTATGGCGGCGATAATAGCCTCGATGTTCTTTTCGCCTTAAAATAATAATAATAATAATAAACTAAATAACAAGGAAAATTAAGCAAACAATAATAAATTAAGCAAACAGTAAATAAATAACCAAATATATACAACTTTTTGTATATAAATAGCAGGCCTGTATACAGGGCTTTATACAGCAGGGTTGTAAAGAGGTTCTACAACATTAACCCTTAACCGCGACAGAAAAAAGCCACAGGGTGTTAGGTCACGTGACCTTGCTGGAACTATAATTGCTCTATATTCTCATTATTAAAATAAGGCCATAAAATATTTAGTCATATTCCTGCAGAGTTTTTCATCAACTGTCACGACATTTCCATACTCATCTTCAAAAAAGTAAAGCCGTATTTCACACATAGCTGAGTGACAGGACAAGCTCGGCACGACGTGCCCCAAATACAAAAACTTGTATTTGGTACTATAAGTGTGCGCTTGAATCTACCAGTCCAAAATTCACACCACATTGTTATTCTTTGCGGATACATTACCTTGAGTTACGCAAACATTTTCTACCTCCTCCCAAAGACGACAGTTCTGTTAATTATCGCATCAGTTGAAATAAAAATGTACCTCATCGGAGATAATTTGCGAAATTATCATTATCATGTTGTCTCCAAAATCCATCCAACAAACTGTTTAAGTTGCAAATGATCGATTGTTTTTAGTTCTTAACTGAATTTTATAAGCCTGCATGTGGAGATTCCTTGAGAGAATTCAATGAAGGAAGCTTTTCGAGATGCCCAACTGTTGAGAACGATGGCGAATTGACGTGTGGACTCTCGACAACACTGTTGCGCACGACGATGTTCTGATCAGACTGGATGGAATGTTGAGAACGACGGCGAATTGACGTGTGGACTCTCGACAACACTGTTGCGCACGACGATGTTCTGATCAGACTGGATGGAATGTTGAGAACGACGGCGAATTGACGTGTGGACTCTCGACAACACTGTTGCGCACGACGATGTTCTGATCAGACTGGATGGAATGTTGAGAACGATGGCGAATTGACGTGTGGACTCTCGACAACACTGTTGCGCACGACGATGTTCTGGTCAGACTGGATGGAATGTTGAGAACGACGGCGAATTGACGTATGGACTCTCGACAACACTGTTGCGCACGACGATGTTCTGGTCAGACTGGATGGAATGTTGAGAACGACGGCGAATTGACGTATGGACTCTCGACAACACTGTTGCGCACGACGATGTTCTGGTCAGACTGGATGGAATGTTGAGAACGATGGCGAATTGACGTGTGGACTCTCGACAACACTGTTGCGCACGACGATGTTCTGGTCAGACTGGATGGAATGTTGAGAACGACGGCGAATTGACGTGTGGACTCTCGACAACACTGTTGCGCACGACGATGTTCTGGTCAGACTGGATGGAATGTTGAGAATGACGGCGAATTGACGTGTGGACTCTCGACAACACTGTTGCGCACGACGATGTTCTGGTCAGACTGGATGGAATGTTGAGAACGACGGCGAATTGACGTGTGGACTCTCGACAACACTGTTGCGCACGACGATGTTCTGATCAGACTGGATGGAATGTTGAGAACGACGGCAAATTGACGTGTGGACTCTCGACAACACTGTTGCGCACGACGATGTTCTGATCAGACTGGATGGAATGTTGAGAACGACGGCGAATTGACGTATGGACTCTCGACAACACTGTTGCGCACGACGATGTTCTGGTCAGACTGGATGGAATGTTGAGAACGACGGCGAATTGACGTGTGGACTCTCGACAACACTGTTGCGCACGACGATGTTCTGGTCAGACTGGATGGAATGTTGAGAACGACGGCGAATTGACGTGTGGACTCTCGACAACACTGTTGCGCACGACGATGTTCTGGTCAGACTGGATGGAATGTTGAGAACGACGGCGAATTGACGTGTGGACTCTCGACAACACTGTTGCGCACGACGATGTTCTGATTAGACTGGATGGAATGTTGAGAACGACGGCAAATTGACGTGTGGACTCTCGACAACAATGTTGCGCACGACGATGTTCTGGTCAGACTGGATGGAATGTTGAGAACGACGGCGAATTGACGTGTGGACTCTCGACAACACTGTTGCGCACGACGATGTTCTGATCAGACGGAGAGCGCACTGGTGTTTTGACGTCCGCAAAAAAACTCGTTGTTTCAAATTTTATCATTAGCTTGCGGTCTGTTGACTCATTAGGTTCATTATGACGAAGTTTCCGTATAATAATGTGTATTTATAACACTGCGTATTTGTAATGTGCTTTCACAATTAATATTCGTTGTTTTATTGTAAAGCGTTCTATGATAACTAACCTCAAAACAAATTTCTGCTATTGAACAAAAAAAATCACGTCATGTTTTCTCTTCCTTTTTATTTTAATTACGATAATTTGTTCGAAAACACGACATATTAACACAGCTAGTTTTTAACAACATAAACTGAAACTTATAGCCTATCAGCTGTTAAATTAAGTCAGCTGATCGTTACGAATTAATATAAAACAACTGATCTTTTACTATAGCCTAACTACCATATCTAGTTTTTAACAACATAACCTGAAACTTATCATAGTCTATCAGCTGTTCAATGAAATCAGCTGATCGTTACGAATTAATATAAAACAACTGTCCTTTTAGTATTACATATTTATCAAAATTAAATGAACGATTCATTTCATATATTTACATCGGTCAAACGCCTTCGCAGATTCCGTAGTGTTAGTGGTTATCACGTGCACCTCACACGAGCAAGGTCCCCGGTTCGAAAACACAGGAAATTTTAATTATAATTAACTTAATATGAGACCTGCGCAAGATATACTGTTATATATCAATATAAATTTGTGCACTGGCATTACGCAACATCCAACATCACAAACAGCCCTAAAACATGATACTTGTTAATAATACTGATTATCAGATATGAATGAAATTTTGTCATGGCAACAGTGCAACAATAGTTTGCAACTTATAACCGGCGTTCTTTTTCAACTCTTTAAATTTTGTGGTTTTGTGTGTTATTCTCAGCACTTGAAAACAACAGTTGTCTACATGCTCGAAACATCGTGTATTGTTCAGTATTACAAACGATTGCAATAGTACAAATGAAAAATAAAAAAGTCATTCAGACGTTTTGGCCATTATAATAAAACATTGCCTTTAAACTTTAAATTAAAACATCAAAAATTCACCACTCTAGTGGCTGAAGCAAATATTTCGACAGGAATAGATACTGAAAACGAAAAAACGGTTTCCAGATGAATGTACAGCTCATTCTGTGCTAAAAACAAAGCTGAGCGGGCTGGTGTTAGACCATCGCAGATACTTTCTCATTCCGAAACATTAATCCCGGAGTGGTGACTCGACATCCTGCAATGGGAAGTAATCGGTGTGATTTATTACACACCCGGCGCAATAAAATGAAAAACTAAATTCACCAAAGCAGGTACTGTACTTCCCTTTGTTTGCAATATAGTTTAGGTAACGCAGGATGCCGGTGTACAGGATGCCCTATCCACGATGGAAGCAAATTTCTAAAAGCGATTTTTTTCTTACCTTACCCTTCCTTAAGCAGCATCATATCATCATGAAAGCAATTTGATTTTTTTAAAAATTATGAAAATGAACCCTGAAGGCTGTAAAATGAATTTATTAATTTCAAAGGATTTTGAAAATTCAAAATCACTTATTTATGCAGATTTTTTTCGATGATTACGACGATGAAATCAGATTAAAAAAAAATCAAACAAAAAACAAAACAAAACAAAAAACAAAAAAGCCATTTCAAAACTGGTAATCGGATTTCTCAGGTTTACGAATTTAACAAAGCTATTGCCAAAATCGAATTACCAAGTTCACGTTCGCAATTTTAGTCCAATTTAATTGAAACTCAGCAGGAAAAATACGTTAAGCAACAAATCGGCGGCAATTTTTAATCTTTAAAGGTACGTAACATTTTTATCTAAATTTTTTTTTGAAAACCTCTATTTCACTATCGCAATTAGCGTTAAGAACTGCATAAATTACCATTTTTTATTTTCGAGATCCGCTTGAATTAATAAATTTAATTTGGAGATAAAACATACATTGTTGGAGATTGAAGCAATGAGACTAAGGATCATTTTGTTAAAGTAGTTCTTTTTTTAGGCGGAAGTACTTTTAAACTTAAGTAAAAAACAGAGTATCGCATTCTAGGTTTTAGGTCACCTTTCTCTAGCTTTAACAATGAAATTATGAGGAATTCAGGTGCCCGTCATAATTTCGAGAATAAATACAGGTCGAAAGTCGTTGTTCGGCAGAACATCGAGGAGGTCCACCCACTACACAATAACCACACAGCAGTTTACCAACTCCTGGACCAACATCAAAAGACACCACAACGTGCTCTTAACAACAACGGGAGGAAATAGGAGGGATCCGGCCAACTGTAAACAAACGGACTTCTTAGTTTCACTTCACCATTCCGAACCGGAAGAGTGCCCGCCAGCCCGCTGCCGACCTGTGTACTCGTCCGGACTTTATAGTTTTAGTTCATGTTACGCTAATTTTCAAAAGTTCTGGAAAAAGGAAGTATGATTAGGGTATACTAAAAAAGTTCGATTAGGAAACTATTAATAAGAAATCTAAAAAAAAAGGATTAAAGTAAATATAAAACAAAAGTAGTAGGACACCTTTTTTTTCCCTTTCATATTTTTGACCTTTCAAAGCACGATTTAACAGAGAAAAGTCTATCTTTGAAATTAGCATGCAAGTATAAGGACAATAAAATACTTTACACAAACAAAATGTCAAAACATCCGACATTGTTTTTGTGTGAACGGTTATTCCTATTGTGACCAAGGCATTGGAAGCTATTCATAACGCGTTGCTATTGTGAAAGTTGGCGCATTGATTCTAGTACAAACGTAAGTAAACCCAGTGTACCAAAGTAACTCTGTAATATAGGAGGCGGTTCCAGGCTGACAATCCATACAAGCAAGAGTTATAGTTCTTCGACGGGGAAGTGATATATAGAAGGCTGTGAACAAATGGACCAACTTTGTGCAAATGGAATCTAGCGAAGGAGATCTTATGAAACTATTTGAGCGAACTTTACGAGTTAGCAACTATAATCGATGGCGTAGTTAAATTTTATAAATGAACGCTAAGAGTGGGGAGACGGCTAGTCAACAATCGCGTTATAAACTTTAAAATACCATTGACACACAAAAACGAATCATGTCCGCCGTCAAATTCAATTCGTTGATTTCGCTGGATTTAGCGAATATAAAATGCTAATTTATCGTTCATTACAGTGGTGAAATCGTATTTTCAAAAATATGTTACCGAAAACATTAAAAAAATTAAGATTTGAAATGGCCACCATTTTGAAACTGTTTAACTGATTTTACTGTTGTCCAAGCTATTACTAAAATTTATTTGTGCGCCAAGTTTGAATCAGATCGGACTAAAAAAAACACTGACGTCTTACAGTGAATTACTTTTATTTCAAATTTGGTAAATTAACTTGATTTATAAATCTTTACATTTATCCAAAATTTGAACAATTTTTGATAAACCGATTTTGAGAAATAAGGCCCATTTTAAAGTTTTTTCGTCAACAATTTCCGGCCGGACAAAAGTAACCGTATTAAATAAATTTTACATAATAAATACTCTCATTTAGATTTCCGGCGGAGGCGGCTGAAGTGAGCAGCTGATGGGCTTAGTGATCCCACCATAGTAGTTAGCTCATACTACTCTCATTCATCTACTCACGCATTCACTTCTCTACAAAACTTGGCTAACTCTATTGTGTTAGGTGTATCAGACAGAGTTCTGGGTTACGTAACCTTCGCCTTTCTTCCAGTGTACCTTTGCCTTATCAATGCATGTGGCGGACTTCATTTTCCTAACTACTCATGTGATCATCATGAGTAAGAATGTGAAACAGAATGAACAGAGCACAACAAAAAGCTGACCGAACGAAACTCAATCTTTGTGATAACGTAGACAAAAAATCGAATAATAATTAGCAGAACAAAAATCTGCAAGCACCTCAAAAAAGAACAGGGATTTCACCAATTAGAAGTAGGGCAGTTACCCTATCTCACCAATTTGGACTTTACGAAGAGACTAGGGCTAGAGAAGGCGCTGTAACTGAACGATTCAGGAATTTAGAAAATGGGCACAATGTTCTTGTAGTGTGTGGGAGAAATAGTAGTCCGGGCGATTACCAGGTCGCAGCGGGTTGGCGAGGCACTCTTCCGGTCCGGAATGGTGAAGTGAAACTAAGAATCCGTTTGTTTATAGTTGGTCGGATCCCTCCTATTTCCTCCAGAGGAAGTTGTGATTGTCTTGTGCTGTTTGTCCGGGTGTTGGTAGGCTGCTGTGTAGTTGTGTAGTGGGCGGTCCTCCTCGATATTCTGTCGAACAACGATTTTCGATTTGTATTTATACTCGTAATCATGGCGGACACCATCATTTCTCAGAATTATTTTTTTAAAACTAGATAAAGAACTACCAATCAGAACAAAGCTTTTGTGCATGGGAAATGCTATGTAATGCGCGGACAGAAGTGTATTAGTCTAGCGTATTATATACCCGAGATACACGTGCACTTCGAACCAATCTGGAGTGAGTTTTGGTTGACGGTAGCGAATTAGGTTTCGCAGACTACGGCTCTTTCAAGCGGGAAAGAAGTACGGGATTTTTAGCGTTGTTGTTTTGGTACTAGTGAGAGGAACCAGGTTGTGTAACTCAGTTTCTATGTTGTTAAGGCGATGACAATAATTCTAAAAAGATCGAAGTGCAGTAGTAACCTTCGAACTTTCTTCAATTAGATAATTGTTTGTCAAATTTTGAATAATTTTTAAAAATAGCTCATGTATTTGTAAAGTGGAATTTAATAATGTAAACATTTTATTATCTTTTTTACGACTTATGGTTTCATTTTGGCGAGCAAATGATTTCAAAATAATTAATGACACCGGTAAAGTATTCTTGATTCTTATTAATAGCATTCATTAATAGGCAATCACAACACATATGAACCTGTAAATATATTTTTCCGATAGTAGTGAACGAAATGACTGTTCTGGTAGCCCAAATCAGTGAGCAAAGTTCAAGTTTGCGCCACAAAAACAACTAACATTTTAAATTTTAACAACACGAGTTATTTGTACAAGTTTACTGTAAGGTGAATCGTATTATGATAAAGTATTTTCATGTTAAGCAACGTCTCGTTTACATTGTATTAGTAAACTACAATGTTTATTTAAAACACGTATGAAAATAGGTTGAACGACATAATTAAAGTACACGTGAGTGATTTTTAGAACTGAGGGTATTTTTTTGTTTTCGGCATTACAGTTGGCAAGATTTTTTATATTTTAATCTATTGTGTAGCCTCAATATTTCTGTGTTTTGTTCCTAGACATTTTAAGAAAATTGAATAATATACACTCACGCTGTATTTATATTATTGAATTAGTACTTTTAAATACTACTGTACAAAAAATGTCTGTTATTGAACTAACATGTATCATGTTTTCTCGTCATTTTAAAAAATTTAATTACGATAATTTGTTCGAAAACACGACATATTAACACAGCTAGTTTTTAACAACATAATTTGAAACTTCTTATAGATTATCAGCTGTTTAATTAAATCAGCTGATAATTAAACAGCTGATTTTATATACTTAAATCGGTCAAAGTAGTTTCTTTGTTTCCATAGTGTAGTGGTTATTGCGTAAGCCTCACACGCGTAAGCAAGGTCCCCGGTTCGATCCTGGCGGAAACACAGAAATTTTTAATTATAATGAATTTAATGAGACTTGTGATGCGCAAAATATACTGTTATGTATCAATATAAACATGTTCCTCGCATCACACGTCCCGCAAAATCCAACATTGGCAACATCCCGCAAAATTGGCCCTAAAATATAGTACTTGGAAAAAGCTTATATGCAATTCGTACAAAATGTCTATTTTAAACACGAGAAAATCTCTCACAAAGCCTCGTGCGTTAATATTTTTCTTTCGTTTAAAAAAGTGCCATTTTACTCACTAATTGTTACACTTTAAGAAGTATTTGTTATTTTCTTGATAACGGAAGTCAGAGTGTATTAACTGATTCATCCGATAAATGTATACAATATGGTTTTAATGATGCTGTTTGGTCAAAGAGAGAACACCAGTCGCAGCTAGCGACTAACGAGGCTTAGCCTTGGAGGAAGTAAGGTTAACAAGTCTCGGAGCAGAACAACAGAAGGGGCTCGGAACTGTCATCCTATATCACGTCATTATTTGCGGTAAACAAAGTAAAAGGACTTAACCGATCGTGGCGTAAAAGCAAATTTCTCAAATCCTACTTTTATATCTGACACGACGGATGTAAATGTGTCAGTGGGAGTAATGTAACAAAAAACAATTTTGGTTTTATTTTTAATAATTAATTCAATACTCGAAAACTGACTTTCGCGATTTGATCTAAATTAAGATTTAGTCCGATTTGATTTTAATTTAAATCAAACGATTTAAAAAAAAAATAAAATCGATTTTCATAACAACTTGAACTAGTTCGTGAATCAGCAATATTCTTTTAATAGTTTCCAAATGGCAGCTCTTAAAAAACCATTACTTTTTGGCTTAAATATTTTTTTAAATCTAATTTTACCATCATAATCAGCGTTAAAAAAACTGCAAAAATTATTTCGAATTTTCAAAATCAGTTGAAATTAAGGAATGCAATTTAACGGCGCTCAGGGTTCATTTTTCGTATATTCAGTGCAATTTGAAAAACTAAAACGATAATGTATACGGATTTGTAATGCTGTTTATGGTGAAATTAGAACTTCGAAAAGAGAGAAAGATAAAGAAATTGCTTTCGGAATTTCAATTTAACCTTCAAATTCAATTTATTTTATGGTTAAATTTAATTTTAAAATTCAGTTTTTCAAGATTCAATTTAACCTTCAAATTAAATTTCTTTCAAGGTTCAATTTAACCTGCAAATTAAGTTTCTTTCAAGGTTAAATTTAACCTTAAAATTCAGTTTTTGAAGGTTCAATTTATCCTCAAATTCAATTTCTTTCAAGTTCAGTTTCCTTCAAGGCTTAATTTAATTTTCAAATTCAGTTTCATTTAAGGTTAAATTTAATTTTCAATTGCAGTTTATTCAAGGTTCAAATTAACCATCAAATTCAGTTTCTCGCAAGGTTCAATTTGACATTCAAATTCAATTTCTTTCACGGTTCAATTTAACCTTTAAAGTCAATTTCTTTAAAGGTTAAATTTAACCTTAAAATTCAATTTCCTTCAATGTTAAATTTAATTTTCAAGTGAGTTTTTTCAAGCTTCGATTTAACCTTGAAATCCAGTTTCTCTCAAGGTTCAATTTAACCTTCAAATTCAATTTATCTCAAGGTTCAATTTAACCTCAAATTCAGTTTCTTTCTACTTAATCTTAATGAAGCAAAATAAAATAAAAATAACATAATAAATAAAAAACAAATTTTAAAATTGCCTTGAATGAATTAAGAAGGGGTTAAACAGGTAGGCTAATATTTAACTAAAATAAGTAAACATTCAACATAATATTTGTGTGTACGCAAAGTAAAAATTCTAAAGGTTTTTTCATTTACAACCTACTAAAAGTACCTATGTTTAAGGTAGAAATAAAAAATGTAACATTTGTCCGAATTTCATGAAACGTGATACAGCGTACAGTACAGTTCTTTTTATGCTGAGCACAACACAGTACACGAAATGAATTTGACGGAGGCAGGTGAAGTGAGCAGCTGATGGGTTTAGCGATCCCACCGTACCTCTAGCTCATACAGCTCTCACACATCTAATCATCACACACACACACGCGCGCGCGCGCGCGCACTCACGCACACGCATTCATTACTCTACATGGCTTAGCTAACTGTAAAGTGTATAGCGACCTGTATAGTGATAGTGTAAAGTGTATAGCTGATGGAGTGAATGTCACTGGCGTAATGGTGTATCAAACGGAGCTCTGGTTACTTCTCAGTGTACCTTAGCGTTACCTACACGTGCTGGGCTTTGTAAAGGCGAACCCCATTTCATTAACTACTTTTGCTTGTTCCCCCTCAAGTAAGAATATAAAATAGAATGCTTGCAGATGAAGCACCTCAATAATGAACTGGGAAGTCTAGAAGTGGAGGAATTAACCAATGCATCCTGTCAAAATACTAACTTTATGAAGAAACTGGGACTGGAGAAGGCGGATCTGAACATTTCAGAAATATATAAAGGGGGATCATAGATTCACAAATGCCGCAGTGCAATAGTGACCCCCGAAATTTATTCATTCACGAAACGAAAATGTTAAAGGGTTGGCCCTCGAAGTAGGCAGGGATGCTAGTTTATTTATAAATCTTTTGATTCATTTGGTATTTTACTGACTTTATGAATTACAGTTAGAAATTTTGTGGCCCAACTTTCCGTTCATAGCTCTCACATAACCACATAAAAATACTGAAATGAAATTGAGAAGCTATAAATTTATTATTAAGAATATATTTCGTAAAATCGAAATTTCCAGTTGGTCGGGAATGAGTTGTGTCCATTAATTGGGCCTTTGTTCTCCGGAGGGGTTGTTTGGGGGGGTGGGGTGAGAGCCTATCTGTCCGGCAACTACCCCGAGCTATATAATGCCAGACGTGACTAAAATTGCTAAAACTTCAAGTTTCACCTTGAGGAGGGAATTAGAAGGCAGTCCAAGTCATACACTTATTCCCTTTGTCTCTCTTTAATTTAATTTTCTATAAGAATTGTGTACGGTAAATCTAATTATTAATTGTGTCGTGGCGAAACGAAGACGTTGTGCGTGTTTGAATTAGAGGCATTTTTGTAATTTCGTATGTTAGCGTATTAAAAAAATAGTGATAAATTTGTTTACGTATAACAGAGTGTTTATATCAGAATTATAATTAAATGTTAATCCATATTATCCTCATGGGAGTGTTTATATCAGAATTATAATTAAATGTTAATCCATATTATCCTCATGGGAGTGTTTATATCAGAATTATAATTAAATGTTAATCCATATTATCCTCATGGGAGTGTTTATATCAGAATTATAATTAAATGTTAATCCATATTATCCTCATGGGAGCGTTTATATCAGAATTATAATTAAATGTTAATCCATATTATCCTCATGGGAGTGTTTATATCAGAATTATAATTAAATGTTAATCCATATTATCCTCATGGGAGTGTTTATATCAGAATTATAATTAAATGTTAATCCATATTATCCTCATGGGAGTGTTTATATCAGAATTATAATTAAATGTTAATCCATATTATCCTCATGGGAGTGTTTATATCAGAATTATAATTAAATGTTAATCCATATTATCCTCATGGGAGCGTTTATATCTTTTCTATAATGACATAAGATTCAAATTCTGTATAATACAACGTACACAAAAAGTGGTTTTAATTAAGTTTTATTTAATTGTTCTTTTTCTAAGCCAGTAAAAAAAAAATGCTACATCGATGTAGTGTAAATGGGAAAAACTCCAAAACAAACCCTGACCGCCGTCGTGTTTGTTTTGTATTTCCGATTTACTCTTGTACCGTAAATTTCGTTTACTTCAAATTTGTTACAGTTATTTCAGTATGCTCTTCAAATATGATCGAAATTCGAGTAAATTCTGATGAACCAATTTCGGGAAATTAGTCTGATTTAGACTTCTTTTTTCGCTGTTGGTTTATTCGCCTGATTTTTCTGTGAGTGTTAAGAAGTTTGTGCATTAATTTTGCATTATTGTTTTGTTTTAGGTTTATTTTTTTTTTGGATTATAATTTTATTCTGAGTTTATTTGTTTTTACATTATTGTTTTGTTGTGCCTTATTTGTTTTTGCATTATTGTTTTGTTGTGCCTTATTTGTTTTTGCATTATTGTTTTGTTGTACTGTTATTTGTTTTTGCATTATTGTTTTGTTGTGCCTTATTTGTTTTTGCATTATTGTTTTGTTGTGCTTTTATGTACAGTTTGTGTAGATTTTGAGATTTTTGGAACACGTTACAGAAAAGAAAACTGCAGAAAACTTGGGTTAATTCTGTACAATTGATTTTATTCAATCTAATAATATATCGATTTTGTTCAAAGTAACTTTTGTTTTTGTGCTAAACCGAATTTTAAAAAACTCATTTTTCAAAGAGTTAGGTGCAATAACCAAGAAACGAAGAACATTAAAAATATAATACGCTACCAATTATATTATCGTCTTTGTCCTTTGACGAAGACGCAGGATAACTTTCCGGAAACAATCCACAGTTGTATAATACAGAACGTGATGATCATCCCTAAAACCGGCTCAGACACCTCGACAGGAAATGAGACTACACTTTAAGAGTTCATTTATTCCAAGTTCAGAATTAACGCGTCCAAAACAGCTTTGCGTGTTTAGATAATGGCTATAACTTTGAACTCTCTTAAATGCAAAGCTATTAACTTACACTCATCCTGTTTTCATCTTTTCTAAGCGCTGCAACGGTAACAGCTACAATATTACAAACCTAGAACTGTCTCGCTGACGCGATAGAAGCAAATTTCCAAAAGTATTTTTCTTTATCTTACAATTTTAAATATTATCTTTTCACCTACCTAACCAAGATTAAAAAAATTTGCATATATTAACATTTTAAACTTTCGAATTGCATTGAAAATACAAAAACGAATCCCGACCTTTGTAAAAATATTTTTCGTAATTTCAACGGATTTTGAAAATTCAAACTGCTAATTTATGCAGTTTTTAACGCTGGTTACTTAGGTGAAATTACATTAAAAAGAATATGAAAAAGTTAAGAATTTATAAAGGTTTCGAATGTCCGCAATTTCGAAACTGTTGAACGAATTTTGCTGGTTAACGAACTTTTCCAAGCAATTTCCATAATCGATTTTTGTGCCAAGTTTGAATCAAATCGAATCAAAGTTTTGAACGTGAACGTGCTAACACACATACACACACACACACACACACACACACACACACACACACACACACACGAGGTGTGTTCAGAAAGTAACGAGAATTTTTAAATTTCGCGGGCATGGAGAGTCCGATTGTCAAATTTTTTTTTATTATGTTGGTATGCATGCCCTTGAATTATGATAAAAATTTCAGCTGTTTTCATTGTTGACTTTGTCTGTGACAGCCACTAAGACGTGTTTTGATGAGCTCGGCGATTTTCGTTTGTTAAAAGAAATGGATCAAAGAATTTGTATCAAATTTTGCGTAAAAAATGGAATAAAGTGTAAACAAAGTGTGTGAAATGTAAACAAAGGAATATTGTGAGTTTGCTATGAGTAAAGCAAGAGTTTACGAGTGGTATAAGAGTTTCCAAGAAGGTCGTGAAGACGTTAAAGATGACGAACGTCCTGGACGTCCTAGCACATCAACAAACGATGAGAACGTGGAAAAAGTGAAAGAAATGGTTATGAACAATCGCCGAATCACAATTAGAGAGATCGCTGATGATGTTGGCATATCGATTGGATCATGACATGACATTGTTTCCAATATTTTGTGTGTGAAACGCGTGGCAGCAAAATTCGTTCCAAAATTGTTGAATTTTGAACAAAAACAGCGGCGAATGGAAATTGCTCAGGAGTCACTAAATGAAGTCAACGACGATGCAGAATTACTGAAACGTATTATAACAGGTGACGAAACATGGGTTTACGGATATGACGTCGAAACTAAGGCTCAATCATCCCAGTGCAGGCATTCTGGCTCGCCAAGACCGAAAAAGGCTCGACAAGTACGGTCGAAGGTGAAGGTTATGCTCACTGTGTTCTTCGATATTAATGGCATAGTGCATCATGAATTCCTGCCACCAGGTGAAACGGTCAATAAGGAGTACTACGTACAAGTTCAACGCCGTTTGAGTGAAGCAATCCGAAAAAAAACGCCCGGATCTGTGGAAAAACAATTCATGGCTTTTGCACGACGATAATGCACCAGCTCACACTTCATTTCTTGTTCGTGAATTGTTGGCCAAAAACAGTACTGTAACAATGCCCCAGCCTCCATATTAGCCAGACATGGCTCCGTGTGACTTTTTCCTATTTACAAAAATAAAGAGATCCTTAAAGGGCCGTCGTTTTACAGCCGTAGATAACATTAAAAGCGCATAGCTGAAAGAACTAAAGGCTATCTCAACGATCGAGTTTGAGAAGTTTTTCGAGGATTGGAGAAGCGCTGGCACAAGTGCATAATCTCCAATGGGGACTATTTTGAAGACGGCAACATCAATGTAGAAAAATAAATAAATATTTTGTTCAAAAAATTAAAATTCTCGTTACTTTCTGAACACACCTCATATATATATATATATATATATATATATATATATATATATATATATATATATATAAGTATATATGTAATATATATATGTATGTATATATATGCCAAAAGATTACACAGTATATCAATTTATCAAGTTTACACATAATGTATCAATACCTACAGAGGTATCAAAGTACCTGTGCATAGGATTGGACGAAAAACGTAAAGAGAAAAAAACAAAAATAAAATAATAATAATAACAAAGTAAGTAAATTATTGTAACAGTGAACCATCCTTAACCAATGCTAAATATAAATATTATATAATTTTAACACAATTAAAATTTATAATGAAAATAGCAGATACAGGCTAACTATTTTTAATACAGTTATAACTCAAAATAAACTATCATTTGCAGAGATCCATGTTTAAGTTTTGCATTACCTAATTGATTTGGTAATATTTTTTACCATAATATTTTTTATCCTGACACCCTAATTTTTCTTAATTTTAACGAATTTTGAAAATTCAAAATGCTAATTTATGCATTTTTTTAACGGTGATTCTTATAAAATAATTATAGTGAAATTATATTTGTAAAAAATATGACAAAGTTGCGAATTTTTAAAGATTTCAAATGTCCGCCATTTCGAAACGGTTGAACGAATTTTGCTGGTTAAAGAAATACCAAATCAGGTAATGCAAAACTAGAAAAATGGATCTATGCAAATGTTTAGTTTATTTTGAATTATAATTGTATTAAAATAGTTATATCTGCTGTTTTCACTATAAATTTTAATTGTGTTAACATTATATAATATTCATTTTATGGCATTAGTTAAGGATGGGTCAGTGTTATAATAACTTAGTACTTTATTATTATTATTATTATTATTTTATTTTTGCGTTTTCTCTTAGTATTAAGTTTTTCGTCCAGTCCTATGCACAGGTATTTTGATATCTCTGTATATATTGATACATATCAATACTAATCGTGAGCAGACATTTCTAATAGACTTCAAATCACGTGTTTTAGAATATTCGGAATACGATAGAGGTTGTCATTACGTAGATCTCACCACGGATCTAATTAAAGGAGTACCGCCGACATTTAAGGGGCGTTTCGGTATACGGACGGTAATCTTTAATTTGTCGAACGTGTTATGAGAGTCAAAAACGATCTTTTAAAATATTAAACATCGTCTGTTTGAAGGAGTAACGTTTCAGAAAATTGTACTCTATGATATCGGATATTTGTTATGTTTCCTCCTCTTAAAAAAACAAGTATTTATAATGGCTTAACATTAGTGTTAAAATGGCTTCTTATGTCCTACTCTTATATGTCCTACTCCCAAATATGTTTTTCCGAAGCAAATCGTCATTTCAAATAATTTATTTCTACATTTTGTGTACCATGACCTTAGTATTAATAGTAACTGTTTCTGACAATACCCTAAGGATTATTTAGTCCTTTTCCTCTGCATGCACAAGATAACGCAAGGATACAGTAGATTTATCACCGGCCATTGTGAACACCGCACAGGGTAAAATACAAGTAGCAATCAAACGTGAGAGTTTCATTTCATCTCTTCTGAAATTATTGCAAAGCAGGGTTGTCGCATCCTGCGGAACCTATAGTCGTGATGATTTGTTGGCTTGCCCGGCGCAATAACTGAACACACAAATTTCGAAAACAAGGACGCTTTCCTTTTGTAGACCAGTCAGGTATTCCATTGTTCCGTTATCCTTTGTGACATTCAATTGCGACAACAGTACGTTATTTTTCTCCGCTTACGCGTCTACACGCATGGAAAACTAATTAATTTCAAAACTTGCCACATATAATTGTAATTTAAAAAACGTAATTCGTAGTAGTTGTAAAAAAGTGCACTTGTTAAATTAATTATTTCCTAAAACAATAAGGAATTTGGAATACTATCTTAAAATCAGTTAATAAGATTCTGATTAAACTATATTCATTTTTTAAATAATAGCGGTACACAGCTGTCTTCCTAACGTGATTGAAGCAAATTTCCCAAAGTATTTTTCTTTACCTTAGCATTTCTTTAAATCTAAATGAAAATGAAACCCGACCGCCGTCAAATTACTTTCTTAATTTTAACAAATTTCGAAATTTCAAAATACTAATTTACACAGTTCGCAACACTGATTACGATGGTGAAATCGGATTTTCAAATATTTTTAACGGAAAAAAAAAAATTTTTAATATTTGAAATGACCGCTACTTTTGAAACTTGATCAAAAAACCAGTCAAAGCTATTACCATAATTGATGTTTGTACCAAGTTTGAAGCAGATCGGTCCAAATTTTTTTCCAGTGGAAATTCGCTGAAAGAAAGGAAAAGTTGAAGAAGTAAATCAAATGCTTAAACAAACCTGCTGTTTCTCGATTTATTCCCTAGCGGTAAATTTGATACACCGATTTGAATTTTGAATCTGCGTTTGTAAATAAAATTTGAGCAAATCTGATAAACCGATTATCATAAACTTGGTAAGTTTTCCAGGTTTTGATTTAATTTTTTTTTTGTATTATGTAATTATATTTTGTTTCCTTAATTTATCGTTTTATAAAAACGTCATAATACTTGACTATACTTAAACTTTCCTAGATATAATAAACAAAGCTTTTTTAGCGACTTAGTTTTTGAATGACGCTTAAGCCCTGCGCTATTTAAAACACTGAAGCCGTAGTTCACGTTGTTGTGAAACACAAACACAACCGAAACGTAACACGATGAAGGGTGATAGAGAATGACAGGTAGAGAGATAGAACGAGGGATGAAAACCGAGAGAGAACACATCTGCACGTACGTTCCAATACGTGCTAAACCGCAGCACATGCTGCTAATAGTGTTCTTGTGACATACATATTTATATACATGTTATTATGGTGGACATGAATGTTAAAATATTCGTAACAAATGTTTGTGACGACATGAATTATAACTGCGGAAAAATGATAATTTACAATTGATGACGAAAAGTGCAATTTTTGGGAAAGTAGATAGGTTTACAAATTTAGTAAACCGCGGCACGCAGCTGTCTCGCAGATTAAAAGAATTTTTCAAAAACGGAACTAATAACATAGACATGATACATGACATGACATATAAGTATCATCATAAAGTAACACTACATTAAAACTAATATACAAGGTGTACATCTTGTCGGATGTTTTAGGGGATTTTTTTCGGGTTGCAAGTAAACACAAAGCGAGGAAAATCCTGTTTTGGGCAACTGTGAAGACCTAGTATGGTATACAGATGGTTCCAAGAGTAAGACAGGTACTGGTGCTGGGGTGTACTGCTGAGACCAAGGGTCATGTAAAGAGGATCTTAACTATAGTGAGAAGGATTAAGCGTTGTTTAATTAAAACCAAGACATAACAGAGTTAGATAGTTTCAGGTTTTCACATTTTTAAAGAATCCACAATGAAACTATACTTTAAATGTTTGATTCTATGGAGGATATGGTGTATAAACAGGAAACTAAAACTTTACAATGATTGAATTCACAAAACAAATGTTCGAGTATTTATGGCCTGCAGAATAATAAATTACTGACTCCTTGGTAAAATAAGATGGAACTCTGTAGAAGAAGAGTTTATTTATAGTTTAATAGAAAAAAAGGGTTTGATGGTCATAGGAGACCAAGGATGCTTGAAAAGAAAATTATTGGTTAACTGTTAAAAAGTGTAAAAGCCTTCAAATATAAAAAATATAACTTTGAAAAGTGCTTTTTTTAAAATTAGGATCTTCTTATTGTATAGCTAAAATATATTTCAAGCCTATTACACTAAGTTCACGGTGTACAATATTTATTATCAAATGTTTACCAGGTTCATTGTAATCCTGATTTTCCTACTTGTATTGGCATCTTTCATCTCCTATGTGACCGGCTCATGAAGAGAAAACAACAAAATCTGATCAGAATCAAAAACATATCTGGAAGTGCAGAGTCTGCATCCATCACTACGACTGCCAGTGGACCTGATGAAATCATTCAGCCTAGGATTACTTGCAGGAAGAACTGTGACTCCTATGCTATGGCTCTTATACTGCTGAAACCGTGTGTCGGTTATGTAGTAAAGAGGAGGAAACTGCAGGACACATAATTCATGATTGTGAGTTTCTTGCTAGCAGGAGGTTAAGGACCCTAGGGACCTCCAGCAGGATGAGCTAGTCAGTGGATTGTTAGAACTTACTAAGGGCATCAATCTGTTGACTAGTACTTAAGAGGTTTACCTTCACAATAGGTCACAGTGTCTGGGGTGTCTTTTCCTCTAGTATATAATCTAATTTAATCTAAATATATAGTGAGCGATCGTTTGTTTAACACAGGCTTTGTCTGTTTTGATAAAAAGAATATTTTAAAAAACTACTGAACTGACTTCAATAAATTAACCAATATGGTTAAATCTTTATGTTAATAGAGACTACGAGCAAATTTTTTTTTAATTACTCATGCTCATTTCAAAATGGCAGATATTTAAATTGTTTGAACTAAAATAACATTAAAATCAGTCAATATTAATAAAAAAAGTACTGATATTAGGAAAGTTCATGAAAAAACTAATTGTATTTAATTTTTGGCAATCCAACGAAAATAAGAACATTTTCTGTACCCGGGTACGGCCAATTTTGGGTGTTCCCAGCAATAATACAGCACAGGATACGTTTTCAAAACCTGTTAAAACTTTTATGGTATTTACAAATATTCATATTATGGCTTATGACATGATAGTTGCCATGGCGATAGTTCAATATGACTTCGGAGGCGGTCAGTTTATTATTGAACAAATCGTAAAATATTCCAAATGTTATTTTTACTTTGGCATTTCAGATTAATTTAACTATTGGGGTATGTGAAATAGTTTTAAAAATATTACATAATTTCCTTGGCGTGCTGTTTTATTCATACAATTAAAACGTATAACGCAACGAAAACCTGCAACGCAAGGAGAGAGCACGTGACTGTCATCAGGGTCGGTGAGCGAAGCGAGTGTATGATTAAGATAAAAACATACACGAAGTAATTTTACACTTTTACATCCATTCATAGCTGGGGCACACGTCGTGACAAATGACTTAAACGACAAAAGAATCTGACATTTTAAAAATGTCATCAAGATAATGTCCGCTTCAAACATCAACAAGGCACGATAATGAAGACAAACCACTCGATTGTGTTTTGTTTTGTTTAATTTGTTTGGTGCGATGTAAAGTCATAAAACTAATTAATTTGCAGTCACGTACAGTCAAATGTATGAGATTATTTCTTTCATTAGTTTTAAAACGCAAGTTTGTTGAATTATATTTTATTAGAGGACCCGTGCGATCTTTCGCAGTTAATGGGAAAAATGAAACGAATCATATACAACAGTGTACAGCAAAATGTTGAACAATGTTATATCACCTCAAATAATACCATTGGCTGGTATTTAATTACTATAATACACTAATCTTTAATTCAATACTTGTATTTTAAGATTACTGTTCATGTCTTCATAAGTAAAATCGTTGCAAAACCATGTAGGCCTACTATTTCTTGTCAGTATGAATTTCAGTTAAAGTAGACGTTATGTGTGTACGACCTGTTAATACACCATTGTCATTCATTATATTTAATTCAATATGACTTACTTCGTTCTACTTTCGTATTTAAAACTATAGCCTATAATTAATGATTGAACCTATAAACATTACTGAAATATTTACAAATGAAACCTATTATAACAGGATTTTATATTACGCACTAAATTAGGCTACAGTATTTACTGTTTACTAAAAGCAAAGTTTTTTATTTAATAACATTTACATATTAGAACTGGTCTGGATTATCTTACGTTTCAAAACTATTTCGGTCAATGATTTTTTAAGTCTTGGATACAACAATAATTCAAATATTACTTTTAACTGTTATTCTTCGCAGTCAGTTGTTTTGGCGCACGAGCGCGCGCGCGCACACACACACACACAATTGTCTGCATTGTGTTGCACTCTCACGGGGACACTATGCTACTCCTTGAATTTTCTTTGCAGATCTTTTATCGGTTTTAAGTCGGTTTTATTTTATCGTAAAAGCTTAAAATGGGAAAGTATGAGGCGTGAGAGTTCCCTCTGGTGTTCTAACGAATCTTTAGTTACCCCATATGTAGTTTCAGTAACGTCCTTATTTTAATGCAAAAATACAAAAATTTAAGTAACAAAATACTAGTGCAACAGTCTAAAGAATAATAGACCTCGTCGTGTATTCATAACTGCAGTGCTTGGCAATATACTCCACGACAGCGCTCTGACGCGCTCGTAAAGTTTTCCAACAATTTAACCGTTAACCGTAAATTTTATAAAAAGAGTTACTGTATTCCGTTAGTGGACATTTTATGCTGTTTCTCCATGAAGCGGTCAAAATTATAATAAGTCTTAGTCAGGCCGATCAGCCAGTATTACAGGGAACAGTCAGCAACTATACTTGTCATCGTTAAGCCTGAGGCAATCATCTTGAAACGGAAGTGAATGGAAAGAAATTGTATACATAGATTGGTCGGGCTTTATACAAGGTACCTTCGTAGAAAATTTCAAAACAATCGGTCAATGCGTTTGCCCCAAACTGCGTAACAAACATATAAACCAAATGCCGAACGTTCGAGTTCAAAAAGAGGCCTCGCTTCGCTCGGTCAACAATTCTACTCACTGCAGCAATACGTCGTTGTAAAACGACACTGACTTTCCTAGATCCAAGTTTCATATTTTATAAAGTAGATGTTAGATTTGTAATATTACAAAATTTAAAATAAAACACACAGGAGTCGCCACAAAAAGACTTCACCTCTGCCGAGTGGGGTAAGACTGCAATGTTTATGTATAGCGCCAGAACGAAAGAGAATAATTTATAACATTGGAAGGTTTTTTATTTATGTGTACTCCTCGTCGAAACCGATTTGTCTCCTAAAGAAGAGAAATATTCCTTAAAAATATTGTTACCGAAAAGTATATACCTATTACTGAAAATAAAGTTAAAACAACCATAAGATAATAATGTAAAATACATAGAAATAAAATTTAAACTATACAGTAATAAAATTGATAAAGGTGGAACACAACCACACCTAGGAAAATGAAGAATGTTATTGTAATTTTTATACCTTCACCTATATTTAAAACAGCTATTTCCCTGCAGGGGGATGCAGACTAGCTGCACCTAAATAGAGGATTTAGACGTCCCTCGCGGTACCCGAGTCTAACACACACTTACACTTACAACACTACACTTACGACTTTAACACTTTACACTCATACTTACATTTAGTGAAGCGATAATTGCCTTGATGTACTTTTCGCCTTAAAATACAAAAAAAGTAAAGTTATTTATTCTATTGGCTGTACGTGAAAAAGAAATTATATTCTACATGTATACAAAAAACCAAAGTCACTCACTGACCAAGGTATCTCAAGAACAAGGTCTACGAAATTAAATTTTTGCATGGCGGCTCCCATTATGGTACAGATGTACAATAAGACTTGTTTTTTTTTAAAAAGCCAAATGGTTTTTTCTGAAATATGCAAATCTCTGTTTTTTTATCCTAATTTCATGGAAAAACGGTTTAACGCATTTCAATTAAACTTTTTCCGTTTCAGATATTCGCAAACTGTCCATACGCTTATTTGAAAAAGACTTAATGATGGGCACTCGAAACGCCTGATTTATTAGTTTTTTACGCTGAAACGCCTAATTTGTCTGCTTTTCGCTGGAAAACGGTTTCAGGCATTGGATGAAGCTTGTTTACCGTGTTACGTACAGTTATGACAAGAATTTCAACGAAATCAACTGTCTTACTCCAATTTGAAACGAAATGGCGGGCACTAAAAATAAATTAAATAAATAAAATGAAATAGAAATTTCTCAAAATTAGCTTAACCGATTTAGATAGAGCTGAACTGAATTGAATTTTTGTCATTATTGAAAATTCTCTCTCCATTTTATTGTACAAACAAAAAAAAACGTATAGCTTATCGAGCTACGTCATTCTACAAGAAATAAATACGAGAGTGGGATGACGAGAACCCTCTACTTTTCGCAGTTTAATTAATTAAACTAATTAATTAAATTTTAATAATTTTAAATTAATAAACTAAAATAAATTTATTAAATTTAATTAATTAATTTTAACTTAATTAATTAATTAAGTTTAATTAATTAAAATGTATTAATCTAATTAATGAAATTAATTTCATATCCGGATTGATTTAACTATAGGTATAAACATTGATTTTCGAAATACCTTGACCAAGTTTGTTACCTTGCACAATCCGATCAATCAACTAAATGGCAACCAATCCAAAAACAAATTGTGAGTCATTGTAGTATTTCCAATATGTTTCGAAATGTAACGTGCTGTTTAATACAAGCAGATTTTAATGCTGATTATGAATGTAAAATCAGATTAACAAAAAAAACTGAAAATAAAAAAAGTTATTGTTGTAAATAATTCGCTTCTATCACATCAGCAAGATTGTCGCTTATAACGATTATTTCTAATAGTAACAGTATAAATATTGGTAGGAAAAACATTATAATTACTAAAAAAATATAGTGTTTAGTGTAGAATGAAACAAATAACTATGTACTCTGAAAACGAGGGATCAGCATTAATGATAATGGTAAAGTACCGGCAGTAACTGCTGTTTGAACTGACAACTGAGAGGAGTACAGTTCAGAGACGCAGCAGGGTGACCGGTGCCTTATCCACATCGACCACCAAGCCCTATATAAATATATAATCAAAAGTGAAGGGACTCACTTTGATTTCCCTTCATTTCGTAATATATTTGCAGTGGTACAACCTAATTTAAAGATTTAAAAAATTGAATTTTAATCTCTCATTCAGTAACCATTGTTTTACTAGTAAGTAGAACGATTGCAATGATGCACATAAAGTCAGTAAACATAAATAAATATGTACATAATTTGAAATTATTTAATAATTCTGGGATCAAATATTTGTTACTAATCTTAGTGAATAATAGTTTTTAAAATGTTATCGAACTGAATAATACACGTAAAATTTCATTTTCACTTAAATAGTGAAAAAAATGTGCGTATCTTTAAAGAATTTATAAGAATTTTCAAATATTTATTTTACCTAAACATGTTTTTAAAAGTAAATGTAAAATTTATAAATACTGATATTTTTGTTCAACTTTACCCACCTTCAAGTCTGATCGAGGAAAATATTTTAATACTCTTGATTGGAATTTTTTAATTTTCAGTAAATATTTTAAAAGAATGTTCCGTAACAAAATATTTCAACCGTGATTCCGATCGGTGGAAATACCTGCGGCTGGCGATCTCTGCGTTGCGGCATTTTTGTCTTTCGAAATAATCTTTTATATTTTCGAAACTCATTATCGACTAATAAACATGTCTAACCAGACTCTTTCAAGGGATAGATGTTACGTTTATGAAAATATATAGATAATCGTCTTTATTGTAACATGATTTACATATTGTGATAATACAAATATATACTAGAACATAAAAAGACAATCCCGTGGTTTATGGCCGTTAGGGGCCTTTCAAAACTCAATTCGCCTTTTGTTGTGGAGTAGCGTTTGCACTGCACTGAACGCCTGAACTGAGCTCTGTCGCCGTTATTCTCAAGGTCACACAGGCTTGCCAACTGCAGGAACTGGATTCACACATTTACGTGAGCAAAACGTAAAACAGTTGGTGAAATAAATATCACAAACTAGAATTGTGTATGTCACTTTGCACAGATTCTAGGTTTTTTTTTAAAACTAGTGAGTTCTTTTTCAATCACCCTGTACTGGAAAAAACAAAAACATATTTTTACACAAAAAACCTAATCCTAAACCTCAGTCATAAAAAAATATATACTAAATTTAACAAATAATCATTTTTATTTTTGTAAAGTTTAAAACCTTAAACATTATAAACAATAATCCCTTCTCTAACGTTTTATTTTTTTAAAATGAAACAATAATTGCATTCGCTCACTGCACCAGATCTGTACTGCCACGCATGTCTGCAGTAGTCAACGAGTGAAGCCCAGTCTTTTCCATTCAACAAGTCGATAAGCTCACCACTCCAGCAAGTCTGACTCCAGCCATCTTCTCAACCCAGTTGAAACAACGCAAGGAAATTGAAAAGATCTTCTAGTTTAAGTTACGCAGGGTGCATTGTAAGTCAGTATTTTTTAACGGTCTGAAGTTAAGAATACTTCATTACCTGACATGTCCGCATGCAGATATTTTTTGTAACTTAACCTAATTTTAATTCCCCTTACAGTTTAGTTCCTGGAAAGTTCTTGGTATTGTTATGAAAGATTTTTTTCACATGCTCCTCGAGTCCAATTGAAGTCTTCGAATGGTCCAGGTCGAATAATATTAATATAACGCTATTTCATTCGGTCCAGTTGCAACAGATACTTTGAAGATATGGTATGGTTTGGTTGGAAAATTAAACCATGGAGATACTGTGCGCAGGCGACGTGAGATGAAAAAAGGAAACTTCAAGAGCTTAGTGGTCCAACCGGTACTTTGAAGAACTGGTTTGGTTTGGTTGGTTAGTTGGTTGGTTTGGTTGGAAAATTAAACCATGGAGATACTGTTCGCAGGCGATGTGAGATGAATAAGGAAATTACAAAAGCTTAGTGGTCCAACAGGTACTTTGAAGAACTGGTTTGATGTGGTTGGTTAGTTGGTTGGTTTGGTTGGAAAATGAAACTATGGAGATACCGTGCGCAGGCGATGTGAGATGAATAAGGAAATTACAAAAGCTTAGTGGTTCAACAGGTACTTTGAAGAACTGGTTTGGTTTGGTTGGTCTGGTTGGTTGGTTGTTTGGTTTGGTTGGAAAATTAAACCATGGAGATACTGTGCACAGGATATGCGAGATGAATAAGGAAACTACAAATTTCAGCAGGAGGCAAAGGATATTTGGTTTCCAGGACTTTCAGGATCTCCAGCAGAATGAACTTCTAGACGGTGAACTGCTAAAATTCATTGAGAGATTCTACTGAACTAGAATCCTTGAGGCTTAGTGGTTCTGCAGATACTTTGATCGCTGTGGTAGAGACCACCAAATCCCATAACCTCTACAGAACCAATCGTAAGAATAATCAATGAATAAATGAATCAATCATAAAGAGTCATCATGTGTATAATAATCATAACACGTAAAAACCTTCTATAGTGATTGTGTTGAATGTATCCATGCAGATTAGGTTTTTAAAACTATCGGTTTCAAATATAGGCTGTATTTGATTTAATTATTTCTAACCTTATCGAAATTTCTGTCATTCAGTTTTATAATGGCTTGAAGTTTCATGAACGAAACAGAACAAATCTTGTAAAACCTTGCTTCCTTATTAGATACTTTAAAGTGGAGAATGAGTTTTCAGAGCGACTGTCACGCTAAGATCGATCCATGGTAGGATCCTGTAATGCCGATCCTGATTTGTAGTTTACATTTTAAAGGTTTCATAAATTATGTATATTGTAGTATTATTACCCGACAAAATGCGTTCAACCGTTTTTAAAATGCTGATGTTGTTTAAAACTTTTAAGAAAATACTATCTTAGCTTAAAATCTGAATAATTTAGTAATTACAGTATTTATTCATTGAAAATACAAAAATCAACCTCACATCAGTCGGGGGTATTTTTTATAACTTAAAATTTTTTTTAAATTAAGTTTACGTAGATTGTAACTTTGATCATAATAGTAAAAATTACATTTTCAAAAAAAGTTAGATATAAAAGTATCGCATTAACTCTTTTAAATTTCAATTATCTCGTCACTGATACAATTTCCAATGTTACACCACATTGATTGTTTTATTTTATTTCCAGGGAATATACAAATAATAAATAAATTTAAAATTGTATCCAACGCTACACACTTGGCCGGATTATAAGCTACTAACTGATTACGTGTATTTCTGTTGGCACACGTAGGCTGCTAATTAAATAGAATTAATTATAATTTCAAACAATCAAAATACTGCAATAAAAATTTTATTACTGTGTATATTAAAACCGTATTCTGTACATTAACTGTTGAAAAAACACTTGACATATTTGCATATGATAATTAACGCACGGTTCATTTTAATTCTATAAAACTTAAGTTTTGATTACAATTAAACACTACATATCCATGAGTAGCAGTTATTATACGAATTTAGAATGCATAATTAGTCTGGATAACAGAAAAATCAGATTAACTTGAATCACTATTGCAATTATGAAAACTAACACTAACTAGTAACAAGAACTCTCCCAGTCAGGGGATTTATTCAGGGAATTTTCCCTCTGCTAAACAATGCTAACTGCTCTAAAAACCTTTTGGCGAAATACTGCACAAATTTACAAAAACCAAGAAGCTGTTGATTAACGGAAGGATTGTATATACTGTTAATTCCCCTTCATTGAACGCTTAACAATATCAACTTTCCTGAATTGAAAACATTTAATCAAATTATTGCGCATCTTTAAATATACTCCAAGAAGCTTTTGCACGATGGACAGGTAGTATCTACCGTGAACTCCCCACTACCGAACGCTTGACAATATAAACTTTCCTAAAAACATTTAGTCGAATTATTGTGCATCTTTAAATATACTCTAAGAAGCTTTTGCACGATGGACAGGTAGTATCTACCGTGAACTCCCCACTACCGAACGCTTAACAATATAAACTTTCCTAAAAACATTTAGTCGAATTATTGCACATCTTTAAATATACTCCAAGAAGCTTTTGCACGATGGACAGGTAGTATCTACCGTGAACTCCCCACTACCGAACGCTTAACAATATAAACTTTCCTAAAAACATTTAGTCGAATTATTGCACATCTTTAAATATACTCCAAGATGCTTTTGCACGATGGACAGGTAGTATCTACCGTGAACTCCCCACTACCGAACGCTTGACAATATAAACTTTCCTAAAAACATTTAGTCGAATTATTGCGCATCTTTAAATGTGCGTTAAGAAGCTTACTATTGACAGAAGGAACTTAGACTGCGTAACTGAAATAATCGCGGCACGCAACTGTCTCGCTAAAGTAATTAAATGAATTTTCAAAAGTAATTATTTGTTTTACAATTCGCTGAAAATATGATTTCACAATCATAATTTGCATGAAAATAGCCATAGTTGGAATTTTAAAACTATCAAATTGTATTGAAACATTCTAGTATGCAACTTTTTAACGCTGATTATGATGGTGAATCAATTACTTCTTTGGGCTCCGAACACACGAAACACAGATCGTCCAACAGTAGCTTCAGCAGTTCCAAATCTGCCTGTCGACTTGGCTTTTAAAACACTGCCGGTTTCCTTGAAAAAGTGTAGCCAATACGGATAGTTTTTGCTGTAGGTGGTTCACCACCATACGCAAGTCTAAAATTATATTGTACTGTTATAACAGACTCAGTTTGCACAAGCCAAATAACACAATGCTCGTTTTTTTGCGGAGTAGCCATTGCACTGCACTGAACGCCTGAACTGAGAGCTATCTTCCTTATTTTGAAGGTCAAAGAATTAAATATCATAAACTAGAATAGCGTATGTCACTTTATACAGATTCTAGGGTACATTAAAATTAGGGAGTTCTTTTTCAAACACCCTGTATTTTGATATTAGGTTTACCTATCCTAAAGTTGGCAGCAGTTGTCACTCCAGTTGAGCGTCAACAGGGTCGAGTCATGGTATCGATTGCAGTGCCATCCGTCTGGGAAACGCACCTGAGCCAATCGCCTCAATCATCGCAATCACCGTTAAATTAATTTTCCTCTTACCAGTCCCTCAAGGCGCAGTATTAAATTGTTTCACGGGAGAAGGAAGTGGCGATGCGGTTCACGGGGACGGCGAAATGTCGGTAACACTAATTCATTATTATTGCACCGGTTTTTACAAGGCCAGGATTTTATTTGTATTCTGATAATAACATCAATCTGATAGAGCTTGTAAGGGAAAAATTATCTCTAGGAAAATCACTGAAGAAAAAGCCTAAAAATTAACAGCTAACACGTTTCGCTACATCCTTACAAATAAGGGTTTTTAAATCAAAGCTCTAGCCTATAGAAAATTTGAAACAAAAGTTTAAAAAAAATAGCAAGAAGAAGAACAACAGAAACTACGAATCGGTGAAATTTATTTTAAACGAATTAAAATTAGAACTGCCATCGTGGTACAACCAACACCCGGGATTTCGAAATGTGCACCGACCCTGACCTTGCAACGGCTCTGGCTTCTGCACAAACCTTTAGACTTTCCACCTGAGCCGACAAGAAAATCGATGCTTTATCATGCTATTGTACAACTTTGAAGGAACTAATTTTCTTACTAATAGGAAACATAAATACATAGCTTAACTAATTAATTAAATTTCAAAAATGTATTCTGCTCTTATTTGTTTATTTATAATTTTATGAAATAATCCTTTCTTTTCGAGGAATGTCATTTGAAAAGGACCAACCCCCATACCATTAATATATTAAACCATGTTATGTTAAACCTATTATGTTGTTACATTTGACACCAACTATTTCCACAGTCCATAACTTTGCTATGATTTTAAATTACTCAATACACTATTTTCGGTAATGTAATAAAGTCCAACATAAGGATTAAAAAAAGTACCAAATTACACACCGGGCATTTTTACTTTTCCAAAATGTTCCCGTTTCAAATTCTAAATGCAATGGATACGTTTTTAACAAATCTCACACAAAGTTTTTGATTAAAGTAAAATTTACAATATTTCGATTAAAAAAGTTTTATGCGCGTTACATTAACGTTAGCGAGCAACTAGTACGTAATATTTCTACCATTAGAAACCAAAACCAAAACAAAAAAAGTTTTATGCGCGTTACATTAACGTTAGTGAGCAACTAGTACGTAATATTTCTACCATTAGAAACCAAAACCAAAACAAAAAAAAGTTTTATGCGCGTTACATTAACGTTAGTGAGCAACTAGTACGTAATATTTCTACCATTAGAAACCAAAACCAAAACAAAAAAGTTTTATGCGCGTTACATTAACGTTAGTGAGCAACTAGTACGTAATATTTCTACCATTAGAAACCAAAACCAAAACAAAAAAAAGTTTTATGCGCGTTACATTAACGTTAGTGAGCAACTAGTACGTAATATTTCTACCATTAGAAACCAAAACCAAAACAAAAAAAAGTTTTATGCGCGTTACATTAACGTTAGTGAGCAACTAGTACGTAATATTTCTACCATTAGAAACCAAAACCAAAACAAAAAAAGTTTTATGCGCGTTACATTAACGTTAGTGAGCAACTAGTACGTAATATTTCTACCATTAGAAACCAAAACCAAAACAAAAAAAAGTTTTATGCGCGTTACATTAACGTTAGTGAGCAACTAGTACGTAATATTTCTACCATTAGAAACCAAAACCAAAACAAAAAAAAGTTTTATGCGCGTTACATTAACGTTAGTGAGCAACTAGTACGTAATATTTCTACCATTAGAAACCAAAACCAAAACAAAAAAAAGTTTTATGCGCGTTACATTAACGTTAGTGAGCAACTAGTACGTAATATTTCTACCATTAGAAACCAAACCAAAACAAAAAAAGTTTTATGCGCGTTACATTAACGTTAGTGAGCAACTAGTACGTAATATTTCTACCATTAGAAACCAAAACCAAAACAAAAAAAAGTTTTATGCGCGTTACATTAACGTTAGTGAGCAACTAGTACGTAATATTTCTACCATTAGAAACCAAAACCAAAACAAAAAAAAAGTTTTATGCGCGTTACATTAACGTTAGTGAGCAACTAGTACGTAATATTTCTACCATTAGAAACCAAAACCAAAACAAAAAAAAGTTTTATGCGCGTTACATTAACGTTAGTGAGCAACTAGTACATAATATTTCTACCATTAGAAACCAAAATCAAAACCAAAAAAAGTTTTATGCGCGTTACATTAACGTTAGTGAGCAACTATTACGTAATATTTCTACCATTAGAAACCAAAATCAAAACCAAAAAAAGTTTTATGCGCGTTACATTAACGTTAGTGAGCAACTAGTACGTAATATTTCTACCATTAGAAACCAAAATCAAAACCAAAAAAAGTTTTATGCGCGTTACATTAACGTTAATGAGCAACTAGTACGTAATATTTCTACCATTAGAAACCAAAACCAAAACAAAAAAAAGTTTTATGCGCGTTACATTAACGTTAGTGAGCAACTAGTACGTAATATTTCTACCATTAGAAACCAAAACCAAAACAAAAAAAAGTTTTATGCGCGTTACATTAACGTTAGTGAGCAACTAGTACGTAATATTTCTACCATTAGAAACCAAAACCAAAACAAAAAAAAGTTTTATGCGCGTTACATTAACGTTAGTGAGCAACTAGTACGTAATATTTCTACCATTAGAAACCAAAACCAAAACCAAAAAAAGTTTTATGCGCCGTACATTAACGTTAGTGAGCAACTAGTACGTAATATTTCTACCATTAGAAACCAAAATCAAAACAAAAAAAAGTTTTATGCGCCGTACATTAACGTTAGTGAGCAACTAGTACGTAATATTTCTACCATTAGAAACCAAAACCAAAACCACCGGTCTTACGTCTTATTAATTAATGTCATTGTGATATGAGACATTTACACTCCTATTCGCCAACTTAAAGGAATCAATGTAGTCAGTTTGAACTATAAACACAATAATACAATCACTGTTATTTTTTCACATGTATTAATACAAAAATAAGTTCTTATTTAACAATTTCAAACCTTTGTCATTTTCCATTACCAGACTTTTTTAAACAATTCTGAACTATAAAATAAAAAATAAAAACCACTTTAATAACTAAAATATTTAAACTGTTACAAATTTCTCCTCAGCCTAATTTTGCATGAACTGCCAATCTTACAAGTCAATTTTAAAAACTACACTTAAATCATACACTCCGAAACATAACTAAACTAACTTACACATTTGTCAATTCAAACCCCTCTTATCTAAATACACATCATTCTGACCCTTCTAGAAATAGGTCTGTATTTAATTGCTGTAGTTTAATTAGTAATTTTGAAAACAATTTTTTTTTGTCTGCTAGACAGTTTTGAAACTGGACGTTGCAACCTGTAGATAACTTTTTGAGAGGTTTTATATATATATATATATATATATATATATATATATATATATATATATGTAGGCGAGGGCTTGGCATTTTCATACGCTATAAATCATCCCATCAGCTGCATTAGCCCAAGAGTGCACAATAGTCGGACGTTTAAAAAAAAAAAAAAAAAAAAAAAAAAAAAAAAAAATATATATATATATATATATATATATATATATATATATAATGTGTGTGTGTGTTCGCAATTTTAGTCCGAGTTGATGCAAACTTAACGCAAAAATCAAGTATGATAATATCTTGGACAAATTTGTTAACTAGCGAAATTCTTTTAACAGTTACAAAGTGGCGGCCATTTTGAAACTTTTAAAAATTCATAAATTTTTTGTATTACATTTTTTAAAATTCAGATTTTACAATCATAATTGGAATTAAAAACTGCGGATCCTGAAGTTTCAAAATTCTTTTAAATTAAAACATCAGGATTCTTTTTCGTGCTTTCAATGTAATAATAAAGAAAAATACTTTTTTAGAAATTCGCTTCTATCATGTCAACGAAATTGTATTTTGCTTTAAATTGTGTAAACTGACATTACCTCTGGCGTTTTATATACGACCAAGCTCTATTTATCCGTTCTTGATAAGTCAAAACTCGGATGAGTAAAAATTTTTTTTTAGAAGTTCCATTAAAATTTCCTACTTAATATGAATATTTTAATAAAATAGTAAAAACCGATTTCGACAAATTTTATTATTTTAAACGTTCTGGGCTGAAAAAAATTTTATCTTTTGGAAACATGCCTGAAGAACTACTTTGTCACTTGTTTTTTTTCTTGATCACGTGCCGCAAACTATTAATCAAATAAAATAATACAGTTGTAAAACTGAGATAAACAAAAAATAACCAAGTGGTTTGTAATTTAGAAAGTTTTGAGGAGAAGGGAGGAGAGGATACTGTGCAAAGATTGTAAGAGAGGGTGCCACTGCCAGGACGAGGGGGTTCGTTTATTGGCCACTTGAATCGTTTATTGTTCTTCAACGTCTAAGCTCTCGACCGAACGCTTTCCTTGCAGAACAAGTGACACTTTTTAACTCTATTCCAGACACTAAGCGGAGGACAGTTTATGTTATGTTAATTGTGAAAATTTCAAACATTACAAGCTGAACCGATCAATAAATAATCGCAGCACGCAGCTGTCTCGCTGACGTGATGAAGCCAATTTTCAAAAGTATTTTTTCGTTTCACCTTACTCTATTGAATCTAAAATTAAATTCCTTAATATCAACGGATTTTGAAATTTCAAAATGCTAATTACGCATTTTATAAGGCTGATTAATATAGTGAGTGTTTAAAAATTTAAAACTACCGCCATTAAATGTTTCGTTAATGTTTAAAATGTTAAATATTTAACGAAAAATGTTCAAGCTGTTACTGAAACCGATTTTTGCGCCAAGTTTCAATAAAATCGGACTGAATATGAGCGTGCTAACATGTATATATATATATATATATATATATATATATATATATATATATATATATACTTTTTTAGTTGTAGCAGCCTCGGTGGCCTGGTTGATAGCGTAATAGGCTTTCACCCCGAGAACCCGGGTTCGATTTCCGGCCAGGGCTTGGCATTTCCATACGCTAAAAATCATCCCATCTTCTGCTTTAGCCCAAGTGTGCCCAATAGTCGGACGTTAAACACACAAAAAAAGCTGTTTAGTTGTTATGCAACGGTCATACTTTACGCAAGTTAGACTCATTAGGACGAGGGATCAACGTTAACGATGAAGGAAAAGCAACGGGAGTAACTGCGGCTAGAACTAAGAAACTTTAGGTGCGTAGTTCAAAAATTCAGCAGACTAACGTGTGCATTATCACACTGACTACCGTGTCCCCTCGGTGTGTGTGTGTGTGTGTGTGTGTTGTTATTTTTTTATTTGCTTAATTTCCATACTTTGTCAGTTAAATTAATAAGAGCGAGAGATCAGCGTTAATGGTAAAGGAAACGCAACGGGAGTAACTGCGGCTAGAACTAAGAACCTTGAGGTGCGCAGTTCAAAAATGCAGCAGACTAACGTATGCTTTAGTCACATCAATTACCGAGTCCCCTCGGTGTGTGTGTGTGTGTGTGTGTGTGTGTGTGTGTGTGTGTGTGTGTGTTACTTCTTTTATTTGCTTAACCTCTATACTTTATGCCAGTTAGACTAATAACGACGAGGGATCAGCGTTAACGATAAGGGAAAGCAACGGGAGTAACTGCGGCTAGAAATAAGAACCTTGAAGTGCGCTTTTCATATCCAGCAGACTGACCGGTGCTTTAGCCACATCTAGCACAGAATCCTAGCTAGTGTATATATATATATATATATATATATATATATATATATATATATATATATATATATATATATATATATATATATATATATATGAGTAAAAAATTTTACACTAACCCGATGTTTCTGATTTCCAAATATAAGGTGGGAATTTAACATTTCACAGGCAATCATGTATTAAATACGAATTTCACAAAAAATTTCAAAGTTATATCCTCGATCCACCGAAACGATATTTTTGAGGCTGCTAATGAAGTCGACTAAAATCAACAGGTTCGCACTTATTTAGTGGATGAGTCACGATGTATGGGGCATGGTAGTGGGAGAGGGAAAATAATAAAATAAAATGGATAGATTCGACTAAGTCACTAACTGAACTACTCGACTAAAACTTTTTGGCCAGACAAGTTTAGTTACTAAAATACTTTGCACTCGACTAAATTACTAATGTAATTCGGGCCAGGCTTAAGACCTAGTATTAAAAAAAAATTAAATAAAATACACGTTTTTTATTGTTTGTTTTAGTGTTCTTATTGTTGTTGTTTGTTTGTTTAATGATTTTTTTTATTTGTTAAAGATAACTCACCAACTACATGCAAATATCCAAACTGGGTTTTCGCAGTGACGGTGTTAATTTGACACATATAACGACCCTTGTCTTCCTCTTGCACATTGCTTATGTGGAGGAACCACGTCCTGTGTTTGTCGTGGGTCACGGATATCCTGGGGTTCCTGGTGATCACGTGACTGTGCACAGTCAAAATGGCGGACTGTTCAAAGTGCATCCACGCCACCTGTAAACAAACAACGATTATTTTATCACTTGTTCAACGGGAAAAGCACTGGTCATTCGATACAGGGTACATTTAGCGAGAGATGAGATACGTTCTGTTCCCTATAATAGTCGTGACACGGTTTACCTTAAATTATTTTACATATTATATAAATACACTTAAATACCTATTCAACCTGTCTGTATAAAACTCAAATTGTGTTCATATGTTTTTACTTCATACAAGTATACATTTTTATTCCGATCTTGATAAATTCTGCACACGTGTTAAATCTAAGTAAGAGGAATACTACAGTATGCGTCAACAGCTGCATATTACGTATTTGCGATTACTGATTACCGTTAAAACCTTTTTGATTTCGCCATCGTAATCAGCATTAAAATCAGTCTATAATAGAACGTTAAACTTTTAAATTTTATTTTAAAAACCGACAAAATTGTGTATAGCACACTCAAAATGTGATATAAATATTAGTTCCCGGACCACTATAACAGTTGCTCGGATAGCTCATTTTCCAATGGGTATTTGCTAATAGACAGTATAAGTACTTCGGTAAAAAGTATATGTTCTTATAAAAATGTTGTTTTGGCATGTATTTTAGTGTATTTTTACCTGTGGGTTACATGTCTCCAACTAATTTTTCCTAGTTATTTATATATATTACCAACAACCCGAAGCGGTGTAATGTAATTAAACTATGGTTTAATATACTTAACGCAAGTTTCATGTAATCAACAGTTTGAAGTGACAGGGCATACTGCCGAGTGACATAGGCAATTAATTTTGATGGACGCATCAGTATAATATGTTGACTTACAATATCAACAATGGAATTGTTTCCTCCGTCTTGCGTATTAGTGTACAGAGGATGTTCACTTGGTAATCGCGACACGCACTGTCGCTGACCTGATGGAAGCGAATTTCCAAAATGGAATATTATTACAATAATCTTTATCTTGCGTTTTTTTGTACTACCTGATTTACTATCGTAAACAGTGTTAAAATCTTCGTAAATTACCAATGTTTGGATAATAATATGTACAAAAATCACCCTGTTTGATTTCAGATTCATTTTCGCTTTTTTCAAAGAAATTATTAAAAAAATTAAAGAAAAAATAAAAGATAAAATATAAAAATAAACGGGTAATTTATAACAATGTTAACGCTGATTACGATAGTAAAATAGGATTTTCAGTAAAATGACTTGTTAAGGGTTTCGAATGTCGCCATTTTGAAAATATTTAATGGGTTTTTCTGAGTACCGAATTTTTCGAAACTATAACTAAAATCGATGTTTATGCCAAATATGAATAGAACCAAATGTCGAACGCTAGAGTGCTAACAGACAAACAAATAAACAACACACACACACACACACAAACCAAACCTCTGGATGACTAACCATAAAGTACTAAGTATTTTAAGGTAAAATTTTGTTGTTTAGAAAATTTGAGGATATATATATATATATATATATATATATATATATATATATATATATATATGTTATTATTCATGTATAGACTCTGTTGGATCACGCAAAGCACTCTGACTCATGATATAATATATATATATATATATATATATATATATATATATATATATATATATATATATATATATATATATATATATATATATATAATATCTTAAAATCATTCCGAGAAATCTGCATTCATTTACCTCATTTAACATAGGTTGTATTAATAGGTTAATAGGTTAGGATTGGAATAACTACTTCTGAAAGTACATAAGAGTTTGGGCCAGTAACTAAGCAGTGAAACATAACCGGATTAAAATAAACCAAACGTTAATAATAAATTATATTCCAATTATAAAGCGTTTATATTAAAACTAATTTAATAAAGAAACGAAACTAAGTCGAACATTATCCGCCGAGAAACGTAACTCGCCGCCAGATGTCGCTAAATTAAAACGTCTTGAATTAATAACGGCTTAATTAATAACAAACAAAATCACACAGTTAAATGTAAAACAACCAGTTTTTTTATATAAAAAACAACCGCCGAAGAAATAACTGTTGCTATAAATCTTGTCGAAGTTTCAGAATGGATCAGGCAGGGTATGCAAGAGGCAGTGGATGAGTGTGGGGCAGCCATTACCAGCACCCGGTCCCGGAGACGATCTAATGAGATTGTAGCCAGCTTTAATTTTGAACACAACCACAGAGAATACTTAATACAGGGAGGCTGCCTGCGCCTAATAGCCGCCTGTAACAGTGACATAGACGGATCGCTTCTTATTAAAATTATGCACTCTTACTTATCGGCGAACTTACCGCCGTCAACATGTTTTAAACAAGAAGTCGTTATCTTTTGTCGGCTGAGAAACTTTTTACCTTTTGTTATCAAATAAAGCGTTTCAGCTCTTGAAAAGTGTAAAGGATTGGCTGTTAAATATTCATTTTGTTATGAATTGTGAATGCTTTTAGTATGGTACTTAAACTTAGAAACATTAATTTCACTGTATTAGTACTTAGATGAACAGTAGAGCTCGCAGTGCGGTCAACGCTCCGCGACAACGCTTTGACGCGCTCGTAAACTTTTCCGACATTTTAAAACGGTAACCGTAATATTTAAGAAAAAATGTTATCGGGCGAACTTTATTGAAAACCCTATGTTCTTTCTACACGAAAAGGTGAAAAATTGACACTCGTCTGAAGCCGCCATCTTGAAACGAAATTGAATGGGAACAATCCCATTTTTTTGTATGTCGGTTTCAACTTGACCGTTCGAAATTTAGTTTGTGCGTTTGTATGTTTGTTATGCAGTTTTGGCCAAACGCATTGTTTTGAAATTTGGTATGAAAGTACCTTGTACAAAGCGAGATCTACGTATGTGTAAGATTTTTCCCATTTACATACGTTTCAAGATGGCGGGATTTGATTTAACGAAGAATATACGAAGTTTTAGCCAAACTCATTTACCGATAGTTTTGAAATGTGATACGAAGGTATCTTGTATAAAACCTTGTATCGACCTATACGTTAGATTTTTCTCACTTCCGTTTCAATAAGGCGGGCTATGATTTATAATGACGATTTAATCAGTTTTAGTCAAACGCATTGACAGTTTCTTTTGAAATTTAGCAAGATAGTACCTTGTATAAAGCCCTTTACAAATATGTAATTTAAATAATTGAAATGCTACTGAAATGTTACGATAAAAAAAATCTCTTTTGGAAATTTACTTCTGTTGTAGTGTGCAGGAGCAATAGAAGAAGTCCCGGCGATTACCAAGTCGGCAGCGGGCTGGCGAGGCACTATGCCACTTCGGAATGGTAAAGTGAAACTAAGAGATCTGTTTGTTTATAGCTAGCCGGATCCCTCCTATATCATCCCGAGCAAGTTGTGGCGTGTTGTGCTGTTGGTCCGGGTGTTGGTAAGCTGTTGTGCAGTAGGTGGTCCTCCTCAAAGTTCTGAAGAACAGCGATTTTTGATCTGTGTTTGAAACTAAGATGGGCAACATATTTTTTCAGAATTCCATTGTTAAAACTAGAGAGAAAGAACGCACCAATCAGAATGAAAATTTTGTGCACGGGAAATGCGATGTGATGTGGCCGCAGTAGTGCCTGGGCAGAAATCTATTAGTCTAGCGTAGTAAAGACCCGAGATACGCGTGCACTGTGAATCAATCGGAAGTAGGTTTTGGTTGACGGTAGTAAATTAGGTTTCGCAGGCTACGGCTCTTTTCTAGCGGGGAAAAAAGTATGAGGATTTTTAGCGTAGATGTTTTGGTGTTAGTAAACGGAACTAGGTTGTGTAACTCAGTTCCTTTGTTGTTTAGGCGATGACACTTCCATCACATCAGCTACACAGCTGCGCGTTGCAAGTTTTGCTTTTTAAACTAAGTTTACGACGCTTTTAACATCCAAAAACAAACATCTATAATTAATAACGATTTCTGAAAACGTTTTCTAAACATCAATATTAGTGCACATTCCTTGGTCCTGCCTCAAAATTTATTTTTTATAGTACGACTTTTCCGTCATATTCAACATCAAAACTTGTATAAATTTGTATTTTAAATTTTCAAAATACTTTGGAAACGCGAAAATGAACCCTGATCGCAGATCGGTTAATTTTAGTATTTGCAACGGAATTTGAAAAATTAGAATGTTAATCTATGCATATGTTAATGATAATTGCTATGATGAAATCAGATTTTCATAAAAGTGTTATTACAAACCATTTAAAATATGACTATAACATTTTAAAACCCTTTCAGAATATTGTAAGCCAACGAACTTGTCAAAGCTTGTATTAATAAAAGATTTTTTGAGCAACATTTGAATCAAGTCATACGAACATTTTGACGCGCAAATTCGAATACGCACAATCAATAATATATATTTAAAATTTTGAATCACTAAAATAAAGTAATCTGAAGGTCAGGATCGGTGCTCACTTCATAGTATCACTGTGGGTTTTCTCATGATGGATGCAGTATTTAGTAGTCTGCATTCGTTTTTATATATATATTTTTATAAATATATAAACTATGTTATAATATCCGATCTGAATATTATAACTTAACCATTTTTTATAACATGTGTTAGAAGTTATGATCAAAACACATTTCGTGGAAATCTGTGTTTTAGCTTAATGGTTGCAGCAATAAAACATTTTCCAATAACATTTCTTTAAACTAAGTGGTCAGCTGATGTTTTTAGTGACATATTTCGTGGAAATCTGTGTTTTACCTTAATGGTTGCAGCAATAAAACATTTTCCAATAACATTTCTTTAAACTAAGTGGTCAGCTGATGTTTTTAGTGACATATTTCGTGGAAATCTGTGTTTTACCTTAATGGTTGCAGCAATAAAACATTTTCCAATAACATTTCTTTAAACTAAGTGGTCAGCTGATGTTTTTAGTGACATATTTCGTGGAAATCTGTGTTTTACCTTAATGGTTGCAGCAATAAAACATTTTCCAATAACATTTCTTTAAACTAAGTGGTCATCTGATGTTTTTAGTGACAACTTTTTATATTAAGAACCATGCGATACTTTTTCACTTATTAAGCGAGTTAATACTAATAAATTTACGACCCCAACATTTCTGGTCCCTCAGTCTTTTGGGGGAGGGAAAACTTTTTAATGGAAAGTGGTTCGTGTAATGCATCACTTTAGAGGATAGCTGAAAAACAGAAACACTGGAGCAGATTTGCGACTTTAAAAATATTTATCTGCGACTAAAACACTTGTACATAAACGTCTTACCCTCGACTGGTCAATAAGTTCGCAAATTTAACTTTAGCAGATATGCAGAAACACCCTTCCACCAAAAAAACCTAAAAAGTAATCGTGACATGCAAGAAGAAATATGAAGTATTTTTCTTTAACTTACTCTTTTTTTCAAAAATGAACCCTGACAGCCTTAAAAAAAATCTGAATTTCATCGACTTTTCAAAATTCAAAATGCTAATTTATACAGTTTTTAACGTTGATCACGATGGTGAAATCAGGTTTCCAAAGTTTGAGACAGAAATTTGATTTTTTAAAGAATCGAAATGGCCTCCATTTTGAAACTGTGAACGGATCTTGCCGATTTACGAACTTGTATACAGTATTTACCAAAATCGATTTTTGTGCAGATTTTGACTCAAATAGGACTACAATTGCGAACTTCAACGTTTTAAAACACACACACACACACACACACACACACACACACACTCATGCACGCACGTGCGCGCGCACACACACACGTATTTTAACGACTACTAAAAAAAGTGATTTAGAGGTTTAGAATCGGTGCTTATTTCAACCCCCTTGTCTAAATTATTCAAACGTGCTCCAATAACTCATTTCCCATTGAAAATTCCCAAATACCTGAAACGTTAACAACGGTGAAACAACCGTATTTAAAGTCAGTTCATTTTGAGTTGATGTTTATTAAGACGCTATTACCCCATTGCTAAGTTTATTGTTTAGATTGTAATAGAAGCGTGAAAGAAACATAACCTACTTAACGTAAAGAAGAAACAACTGTTGTTCAAAACCAGATTTTTTAATTTAAGGACAATCAATAATGCAGAGAACAGTTTTTATTGACTGCGCGAAGCGAGGTCTTTGTTTCAACTTGACCTTTTTAGCTTCTGAATTGTGTGCTTATTTGTTACACAATTTTGGCCAAAGGCATTGGAAGATTGTTTTGAAATTCGGTAAGCCACATACATTGTATAAAACTCGAAAGACATAAGTGTAAGGTCTTTTCAATCCATTTCCGTTTCACAGGGTCTGATTGACGTTGAGAGTGCAGTTGCTAGTTATTTCCTGTAATACTTGCTGAACGGCAAAACCTGTCATAATTTTGACCGCTTCATGAAGAAAGATTTCTATAATAATGTTGGCGCAATAACATTCTCCTTAAATATTACGGTTACCGGTTAAATTGCTCGAAAATTTTACGAGCGCTGTCATGGAGCGTTCTGTGCATTAATAAAGATTATACTACGAGATCTTACGGCACGGAACTGCATATTGACTTGATGGAAACAATTTTCTAAAATTTAACAACGGAAGAACATCAAGTAACAGTGTATCTATCGAAATTATTCAAAAATTTGGCGTAAAAATTAATTTCTAGTAAAAGTTTAGACAAATTTGAACAATATCATAGAAGTTTGAGGTAAATCTGTAGCGACGATATCTAAGAATAACCAATCTGTCCTCAGCGGGCTTCATTAACCAACTAAAACCATTAAAGCGGTTTATAATGGATACACGAGTTCAGTTGTTTATAGGCTTATTGCCAAACATAAAGACAAAAATTTTAAAAAAATCATTCGTGACAGACATACATACATCCCAACATAATACAACAACTTTAAGGCACACCTTACAAAAAAAAAACTAGCTAAAGAGAATATAGAAATTTCCTTCAGAAAATATTATAAACTATCAACATTACTTAAAATCCAGTTACAAATACGAAGTCAACTTTGACAGAATTGGTATATATAAAATTAAGTACAGTGTTTGTCCAAGTTTTTACATCAATCAGACATCTCGCTCCTTCAAAAAAAAAAAAAAAATTAGAGAATACCACGCAAAAGGAAATTATTCACAAAATCGGCTTTAGCAGAACATTTCAAGGATTAAACTACAAATTCAAAGACATCCACAACAACTAGAAGATATTACATTACGCAAAAGCAATTATATTGATGCGATTGAAGAGTTTGAGATTTGTAAGAACAAAAGATCAGACCCCACAACATCGTCAATGACAAACTTCATTTAAATTCAATTTAATATAAGACATGGCTCTAACGATTACTGATTTAAATAAATAATATAAACCAACAAACGCATTGCAACTGATAACACTGACGGGTGCGGTGATACTAATTGATGAACACCCCGCAGTCTGGAATGTAACGACATACGAGTTGCACGTAGTGTTTGGTCAAACGAAATCTTATCGTGCGTTTTAATAAAAATAGTGTAATTGTGTTTAGTGTTGTAACGTGTGTTTTCAATGTTAACTTTGTAACGACCTCGACAGAAGGATTTGCCTATTTGTACTACAGCCAGAAGATGAAACAGTGAGATGAGTTAAAAGACCACTAGACGGAAGAAAATATGCCATCATCCTCTTCTCCTTCTTCTTTTCGCTTTAAAACGTTCTCCCTGTCATTCTACAGGTCTTGATCCAATCCCCTTTCTCTCACTTCCTTCTCTCGAACTAAGTCTCGGTCTTCTTATTTGCGACCATGTGGTTTCCATTTTAAAAACTGTTTGGGAAGTCGATTTTCGTCCATCCTTTGGACATGACCAAGCCATCGAAGTTGTTCTACCTTGAAGTCTTCTACAATGGTGTGCTTCATATCCACGATTTCACTGATTCTTACAATTTTTTAATCTTTTCCCGTTTAAACCGACCTGCGGCTCTTTGCCAGTAGTTCATTTCTGCAGCTTCAAGACAATTTTCTGTGTTTTGTTTCAGTGGCTATAATTCGCGTCCATATGAAAAGGTCATAATCCTAATTAGCTAACAGCAGTACCCACGTGACTATCTCGCCCTACACATTACTTTATGTAAGCTTATTTAAAAAAAAATAAATAAAAATAAATAAATAAACTACAATTTTCTAAAAACTTCCCCTCCTATATGCATGCACCCGTTGATTGTGTTTAAAACGAGCACTTAGGACCGGCAGACGGATCAATATCCCAGTAAAGTTCCACTTTCCCATTCAGCTACAAATGACCAAATTCCTCTGACCGGTCATGATACATTGCTCCGCTCTTCATTATTATTGTCTCTATTCAAACCATGACATTCACGATTGTAACGATCGCAACGCGGTTCCATATATTTACTCAACATATCTGCCACCCTGCGCCCTCCCACACATTGTATCAATCACAATTCGCCCTCCCGTTGGTTTATTTCTTCAATTGAATTTCAATACGGCACAAAACAGAACCCGTTTTTTACAGCTTTGATTTACGACTTGTCGTAGCTTTGAATTTGAAAACAAAAATCGTTCAATGTAAAAGTGAAAATTAAATTATTAAAATTACCTTTTCAGTCCGTAGATGGAAAAACGTACGGTACGACGTAAGGCTTTTGTTAATTTGAATTGGGGGGGGGTGAAGCACAGTACCCTACTAACTTATAACTTGACAGCCACCATCGTTGCAGTTACTTAGAATGTTTAGACAAACCACCCCCTTTGCTAGCATCCCTCTTTTCCCCTTCTGAGCTTTATCTCTTCCCTCATGACCCACAAAACTGATTTTTCCACGTCTGTACATAACAAGGAAACAATACATGTAGAAACTACGAAGGCAATCGAGACACGCAGCTGTATCGCTGACGTGATGGAAACCGATTCTCAAAAATATTTTTTGTTTTATCCATTTTTTAAAACTCTTATGTCACTATAAAAAAAAGTTTTTTTGAACTTTCAAACTGCATTGGCAATACAAAAATGAATTTTTCGAATTAAATTTTTTAATTTAAAAGGATTTTGAAAATTCAAAATGTTGATTTAAGATAGTTTTTAAAGCTGATTACGATGGAGAAGTCATATTTTCAATTAAACACAGAACTTCAAAAAGTGATTGATTACTTTAAAAGGTCTGGGTCTTACCATGATGGTAGTTATGGTTACAACTACATATTTCGAGTTCCAATATAACGGCGACGGTATGCGAAAAATATTTTACAAAAATTTCGACAAGAAAGACCCAAACGCGATCCTCACCTCTAGGGCAGTTTTTGAAGTCTTTATAATGTGTTTAATTGAAAATATGATTTTACCATTGTAATTAGCGTTAAAAACTGCATACATTAGCATTTTAAACTTTCAAAATTCTTTGAAATTAACATTTGTAATTTTTACAAATTCGTTTTTGTATTCGAATGCAATTTCAAAGTTTAAAATTTAGTTCTTATGGTGATATCAGAGTTTCAAAAAAAGGGTAAAATATTTTTGGAAATCGGCTTCCATCATGCCAGCGAGACAGCTGTGTGTCTTGATTACCTTCTTAATGTCTACATGTGTTGTTTTGTAGGTCTTGAGGGATAAACATTCTAAGGAACTGCAACGGTGGTGGTTGTCGAGTTACTAGTTAGTGGAATACTGTGCTGCACCCTCCCTCACCCCAAATTCAAATTAACAAAAGCCTTACTTCGTTCTGAAAGTTTTTCCTAGTGTGAATTCTGTAAGCGAAATAAAATATTACAAAAAGAATTCCTTCCAAATATTTGAAATTATAATCGTACATTATTTATTAACACACAGGCTGTTGGATAGTTTCAGTATATTTTCAAACGGCTTTTGTTAAAACACTAGCTGACCAACAGACGTTGTCTTGTCTCGGTCCATGAATGTTCAATTGGATGGGGAATTAATAATTTGGAAAAAAGTAAATTATAAAAATTATGTCAAAGTGTAATGATAACTAAATAATACATTCCATTAATTCAAATTTGAAATTACAATAAGTATTGAAATATTGAATTTATATCTTAAAAGTTACCATTTTGTCTATTACATTTTTTTTTATGGCGAAAAGAACATTGAGGCTATTATCGCCCTCTAAAATTAAGTGTGAGTGTAAAGTGTTAAAGTCGTAAGTGTAAGTGTGTGTTAGACTAAGGTACCGCAAGAGATGTCTAAATCTTCTAAATAGGTGCAGTCTTCACCCCGGAGTCTTCAACCGGGAGTCTTCACCCCTGCCGGGTTGTCTATTACAGTGCTTTTTTTGGTACGCAATATTTTTTGTTACGTTGTCTGGCGCGAAAACAAATAAGTCTGTTGATGTATAATTGACCATGCGAAAAGCATAGATTTTTCTGATTAATACAGCAAACATTCAACGACTGCCCTTGCGATTTTTTATCGACATTGCGAAGCTAGCCACACTGAAAATTGCAATCGTTTAAAGTCAAATGGCGTGTCGGTCGGTATCATCGGAAAGCTTGAGATCAAAACGTCTTCTTTTTATTTTTCCATAAGAGTTGTAGCTCCATAACGTTCATTAGTATCTTTACCGCAAGTTTAGTACCTTTACAAAAACGTGGTTGGTTGATATTTCGCAACATAAGTATAACTGATCCGACTTTTAATTATAGATTAGGAGGCTGTGATCCGGGCAATTCCAGTGAGTTTAAAAATTATGTTGGATAATGAACGGCATCATCTTTGCTATTAATGGAATTAATTGATTATAAGTCATCAGTTAGCCGGGAATTCCATCTTGAATTTGGAAATTCATTTAGTTGTAATAATTTATTAAATTAAGCATATTTAGTAACAATAAAATTAATAAACATCTGATCGGTTAATATGCCAAGAATAAATCAGCTGACTTATTTTTTCAAACAAAGGAATGGATAGAAGACATGCTTTCTATTTAAAGGGTATCTTCTTGACTGTAGCAGCACCAGGGACAATTTACTGTTTTTCTCCGTAAAAACATTCCTTGAAATATTGCCAACATTTGAAAAAAAAATAGTCAAATCAGTTCAGCCGTTTTCAAGTTACGGCGTTACCAACAAAATATCGAATCATATTAATATACAGTGTGCCCCATGAAGAGGTTTACGCATTTGATCCTCCGTTATTTTCTCATTCCTGTATTGATAATTTTGAAACTATTCATACTTTTTAAAGACGTTACCAGAAGTAGTATGTGAGAATTGCATCTGGCTGATTTTAGTAGAAACAAGATGGTGGCAAAAATAAATAAATTCTATTAATTTTAAAGCAGCTGTTAATTCTTTATGTTTTATGAAATGTTCATTGCTACTTACTTTTCTTTTAATTAGTTTGTATCTCATTAAATTTAAAAAAAACATATAATTACAAAATAAAATTTTGTTGTTTAAACTTTATTTTGGCCGCCATTTTCTTTCTACTAACATCAGACAGATGCAATTCACACATACTATTTCTGATATCTTCTGTGTAGTTTCAAAATGATCAATGGAGAATCAAATGCGTAAACCTCTTCGTGAAACACTGTATACAGATTTAATTATCATTGAATACATGATAATTAAAATTTAATAGGATCAGTGTATGTGTCAGTTTTAATCGCGAAAGGTCAATAAATTCAGTGAAAGCAAAAACAAGCGGAGGAAACGAACGCGCACAAACCACAGGTGGTGCCTGTCACTCTGTCGCGACTGTTGTGTAACTGGACAACAATCAAGGCACAGTCATTTATCATACGTGTCCGCCTGCAAACGCGGGAGTCGATTCACTACTGCTCTCAAACTTTTCAAACACATAAATTAGTCTATTCTGGCGGATCCAGTAATTGTTATCGATAGATTAATAAAGATGTACAGCATCGTTTAACAAAACTTCGTGAAGGTTTTTTTTATTAACGAATTTTCAAAAATATTGAAGCTGTCATCAAGGTAAAACCCAGTCCTGAGTGAATATATATATATATATATATATATATATATATATATATATATATATATATAGATATATAGATATATAGCCTATATATATTATTTCACATACATTTTACTTGAATACATACATTTTACACATACATTTAGTTTCATGTATATATATATATATATATATATATATATATATATATATATACACGAGTCGAGTAATATAAATTCATGCAGGCTTTCTTACTTCAATTTTAGTGTTATGCTACTACATCTAATTAAACTATATAAAAAGACCCATTCATGGAGATTCACAAATCAAAACAACTTCACTTAAATAAATGAATTTGTTAAACTGGTGGAAAAGTTACGAGCGCGTCAGAGCGTTGTCATTGAGCGTGGAGCGGTGGCCAGGCAAGGTCTACTGTTCTTTGAACTGTTGGGTTCAGGTTCGTGAAAATTATTCGTATGTGTGTGTGTGTGTGTGTGTGTGTGTGTGTGTGTGTGTGTGTGTGTGTGTGTGTGTGTGTGTGTGTGTGTGTGTGTGTGTGTGTGTGTGTGTGTGTGTGAGTGCGCGCGCGCGCTTGTAACAAGAAACGTAATACTGTACATCTGCTGAACATTGTTTTATATAAATTTCTTTTCTTTTTTCCATTAGGCCTATAATATTTGAGCAGGCGAAATCTTATTTGTTTATAATGAAACATCAACTGTCTTTGCATCCATATTACATTGGCCTACTTAACTTGGTCCTGTTATCTGCGGCATCGACATTTACTTGTAATTTCTCAGCTGTAATCTCATGCAAACATTATCTGCGAATGTAATATGTCGTCATGGATGGATAAAAGGTATATGCGAGTTTCAAGTGTTTTAAGGTCTAATGTCTTCGAGATGGTTAAGTCACCGGCCAGTTTGATGTGTTTCTGAACATCTGCACTCACCTCAAGGTTGTAAATTTATAAATTTCATTTATACATATTTATTTATACATAACAACAACATACATACACACAGACACATTCGCACACACACACACACACACACACACACACACACACACACACACACACACAATACAATAAATCTTAAGTTGTATTGAGATTTAAATCAAAACAACTTTACTTAAATAAACGAATCTGTTACCTTGAATTTCTCACAAAAAATAATAACAAAATTAAAACGACTCAGAGATTTTAAAAATATACAAATTAAACTAAAAAAAAATAATCTAAAAACTAATACTGTTATAATTTATCTAATTTGACCTATTCAATTTATCTGTCTATTAATTAAAAATGAATAACGCAATATAATACAGAAGGATGATCACGTGTACCATCACAAAATATTTACAGTTAAACTCTAAATAAAAAATCATTTTTTAAAAATATATAAACTACAATAATTAAAGAACTAATTGTAATAATACAATAAATACTATATTAAAAAATATACCAGCGTAACACGAACACTATGTTCATCAGCGCGGCACACCAAGACAAAATAGACGCACAACCTGTTAACGTGCACTTTCATGCTAGGCTCTTTACAAAGCGAAAACTTGATGTGTTAAAACTGTCATATTTCTTACTGACTCACTGTTGCTGTAGTTGTGCCGTCAGTTAGTAGTGGGGAAAGTTTTCGCTTCTGTCTGCCAAAGTCTTGGTAAAATAGGAGCTGTAATATTGCAATGAATAGTTTCTTAAAATAATACCAATTTTTACAGTCAAAATAACCTCTTAATTTTATTTCTTATTTTCGGAATAACGACGAATATGGCTGGGGTGCGTTTACTTTTTGTCGTCAATACTTGGGCTTCGCTGTTAGCCTAGAAAATACGCTATTGACATATATATATATATATATATATATATATATATATATATATATATATATATATATATAAAACAAGAAACTTCATGCTGTATATTGTTTTATGTCATTGGTTTCTTTTTCCCATTAACTGCGAAAAGTCTCACGAGTCCACTAGTTTTTGTTAATTCCATAAGAGTGCGTCACCAGTCCAGCAGAACTGAACGTATATCGTATTGCCTCTTATCACTGACGTAGTGTTGCCATACACTTCTGTACCTTGTAGTCTGAGTTATTTTTACACTGCCATCAAAGAGATGCTACGTGCTTCGATTCTAAAATATACTTACGTAGTTGTACTGGTTTATTTAAAGCCAATATGCCTGTATGACCACTTCAAAAGAGATCTGATCCGACTTTCCAATTTGCATGGATTTGCATAAATAGAGTTGAATTGTTTTGTACTGATAACGGAGCGAATGCAAATTTTGTTTTGCAAAAACATTAATAAATGAAATGTGTGAATTATTCTCTGGATTATTAAAGATACATTTAATACTCACTTATATACAGCGTGTCCCACGAAGAGGGACATTCAGGGGCAGGGAGATGTATACATTTGATCCTCTATTATTTTCTCATTCCTCCATTGATCATTTTGAAACTACAAACACGTTTTAAAAGAAGGTACCAGAAATAGTATGTAAGAATTGCATCTGGCTGAAGTTTGTAGAAACAAAATGGCGGCAAAAAATAAATTTTATCTATGAGCGTACGATTCATTTGTTCGGCGTTGTTATTGTGTAGCTGTGGCTGGTTTCCAGTTTGAATAAGTTTAATTTATGAAATGCTCATTTGTATTTAGTTTTCTTTTAATTAGTTTGTATTTAATTTAATTTGAAAAAAGTAATAATTCAAAAATAAAATTTTGTTTGAAAAAAATAAAATTAGTTCTATACCTTATTTAAATTTTGTTTTGGCCGCCATATTGTTTCTGAAAACATTAGCCATATACACTTCTCACATACTATTTATGGTACCGTCATTAAAAAGTATGTTACGTTTCAAAATGATCAATGCAGGAATGAGAAAATAATGGAGAACCAAGTGCGTAAACCTCTTCGTGGGACACATTGTATGTCAACATGTATAACTTGTATTCGTTTATTAAACCTATATAATAAAACCGATAATGTCTTTAGCTTCCTAAATATTATTTCGAATACGCTGCTTTTTACAATTCATTCGATGTAATAAAGAATTGCAAAGACCAAAAGAACACACACAAACATACTTTTTTACTGGGTAGAAACACTTTTAGAAGGCCTAAAACATTTCACTGAAATGTTAATTTTTTTATTATTTTCATTTTATTGAATATTACAAGCTTAAAAAAAAGTTCAAATAAGCAATAATGTAATCAATGAAGTGAACTAACAACTTGAAATTAAATATTTAACTTTATCCTAAATCTAACACAATAGTAAAGTGAGAAATTTAACGGTAAAAAAAGGTCTTTACAAAAAATATCAGATATATTAAACTTAAATCAATAAATTAGTAATTATGTTAACTCTAAAGAGTATCGTCGCTTCAGGCGTTCTAGATAATTTATATTAAGAAGTTGATGGGCTTCCAAATTGACATGATTTTACAGTCTTCTTATGTAAAGCAAAAAGAATGTTTTGATTGTATCTTCCACGAAGTGTAAATTTAAGTCAGCATATAAGTTATCATTACGTTGGTGCCACGGCATTAGTGATCACATTATTTACTCTCTGAATATTCAAAATGTTAGATTTCCTCATCAGTCTCCAAATTTGACAACCATATGTCCAAATAGCCTTGTTGTTGTAAAGAATTAACTACAATTTTCTCAGCCAATAAAATTGATGAAATTTTGAGCTTTATTTGATCTGATTTTTTACTAGCATTGATTTTAAATTGGTTAGTAGACAAAGTATAGTATTAGCAACAAACAACAAAAGTTACTTGTAAATATCGCCGCTAGATAGCAATGAAACTAAACAGCTATTACAGGAATATTACCTAAATTCACTGCCACACTGCAGATATCCAAGTAAAACCAATTTTTCGAACTCAAGAGACATTAAAATGAATATATATATATATTCATTTTATAATAAACAACATCGACACTGCTGGTGGTCGATGTGCCTAAAACACCGATTAGTCTGCTGCGTTTCTGAACTGCGCACCTCAAGGTTCTTAGTTCGAGCCTCAGTTACTTCCGTTGATGTATCCTTACTATTAACACTTATCCCTCGTCCTCATTAGTCTAACTGGCATATAGTAGTTTTTGCAATAGCATAACATTAAAACTATTAACTTTTATAAAAACGTTAGCCGCGTACTCGCATTCGCACGCGCGCACGCGCGCGCGCGCACACACACACACACACACACACACACACACACACACACACACAACACACATCACACATCACACAACACACACCACACAACACACACTACACACACACACACACACACACACCAGAAACACACACACACACACACACACACACACACACACACACACACACACACACACACACACACACACACACACACACACACACACACACACACACACACACACACACACACACAACACACACTACACACAACACACACACATACACACACCAGAAACACACACACACACACACACACACACACACACACACACACACACACACACACACACACACACACTGTTGTTTCCATTGATCCTATAACACTTTAAGCTGCTAAGGCCAGCTGTATTTGGAAACACCGTTGATGGTCAAATTCCTGGGCAGTCGTATGATATATCACCTGTGTCTTCATTATTGCTGTCCACTATTCAAAACATGACATGTCCACAATTACGTGGACTCGATGTAGCGAGCATTGTGCGTCACACGCATCAGTGCGTACGTTGGATTAATGGAGCTATGATGCGCATGCGTGAGGTGACTGTAAACATGTAACTAACACAAACTTTACATCAGTTCACGGTGTATTACAACGGCTGATTACAACGTATTGCGTTGCGGATTTTCTAAACTCTAGTCGTTCTTACCTCTTGTCGTTGTCGTTTTTAGCGTTGCTTCGTCGTTTCAACAGTAAAACTGTTCCGAAATCAATTGAGCACAAAATGGGCCTAAATCGTAACGCATGTGTACAAAATTGTTTAAAATATGAACTTTTTGGAAGAATACTTATGTGTATCCATAGGTTTATCATGTATATTTATCCAATATAAACTTCAACTTTAAAGTTTAACGGTAAAAGGTATGTACCGTTAAATAAATAACATTAAATTAAATAAATAAATTAAATAAATCAATAATTAAAGTACATTGTAAAATCAAACGTATTTATGTTTGGAATAGAAATCTATTCTACTGCGTGGATTGTCGTGCAACCTTGGTACATACACTTTAGTTACTGAATCAAAGGGCACTTTGTCTTGCAATTTCAGTCGTAAAACCGAAGTATCAATTGCTTGTGGATATGTGCAGAAGCTAAAGCTACGGCTACAGTGAGTGGAAAAGGTCCGGAAAATTTTTCCAGTCGAGTACGTTTCTTAGGCCGGGTGACCACCCAATGCGGAGCGGAGTTGCGCTGCGCGGAGCGGACTACGCATTCAAAACTTAACCTATTGTGTTTAATGTAAGTGCGGCTACTGAAAGCATAGCGGAGCTGAACGGAGTGAAACGGCGTCGCTGGGCTCCGCTCCGCACAGCTTTGACTCTGTCTTGTTTCGGTTTTCAAGCTGATTCTGCTTCCCCCACTACGTTGACCACGCCTCCAAATTTATTACCGTTGCCTAGGTTACCGTTTACTAGGTTATTTGTTTTAAACATAATAGTTTTCTATAATCCGTTACATTAGGCTTAAATATTTAAATTTAAAAGATAAAACGCGTTCTTTAAACTGACTGAACTCCGTTTCCGGTTGATGTTCATCTTCATTCCGTTCCGCTCCGCATTGGGTGGCTGCCCGGCCTTATAGTGGCTTTTTGTTACCGCCAAAGCTCGGAAGCCGTTAATGCGCACATTACCTAGCTAATCTACAGCTTAACTGATTTGCTCCGTTAACGTGCGGAATCAACAGTTTCCCGCGTTTTACCTAGGTTTCACATTAACGGATCCCGTATCGTTAGAGTTTAAAAGATTGTTGATTGATTCTATCAATTGATTGTATTAACTTTATCTTTTAGATATCGAAAAATAAATAATATAATGTTAATTTCTTTCTTTTTTGTTGACAACTCCCGACGCAAATTTTTCGGACAAAATGTCTGTTTCGTATATATACTTGAGGACTACATTTGAGCAAACTTTCATCAAAACTATTAAAACCGATTTTGAAGAAACAAATACTTCGAAGTAGACAGTGAGGTTGTTTTTCATTATTATTTCAAAAATCGAGTCAATAATCTTCTATTGTGTTAACACTTATATACAGAGTAATTATGCACTAGCACCAAATTTGAAGAATATAAGATCCTAGACTTTTGTCCTGTGTATTCTTCCATTATTGTTTCAAGAATCGAGTCAATAATCTTCGATTGTGTTAACACTTATATACAGAGTAATTATGCACTAGCACCAAATTTGAAGAATATAAGATCCTAGACTTTTGTCCTGTGTATTCTTCCATTATTGTTTCAAGAATCGAGTCAATAATCTTCGATTGTGTTAACACTTATATACAGAGTAATTATGCACTAGCACCAAATTTGAAGAATATAAGATCCTAGACTTTTGTCCTGTGTATTCTTCCATTATTGTTTCAAGAATCGAGTCAATAATCTTCTATTGTGTTAACACTTATATACAGAGTAATTATGCACTAGCACCAAATTTGAAGAATATAAGATCCTAGACTTTTGTCCTGTGTATTCTTCCATTATTGTTTCAAGAATCGAGTCAATAATCTTCTATTGTGTTAACACTTATATACAGAGTAATTATGCACTAGCACCAAATTTGAAGAATATAAGATCCTAGACTTTTGTCCTGTGTATTCTTCCATTATTGTTTCAAGAATCGAGTCAATAATCTTCTATTGTGTTAACACTTATATACAGAGTAATTATGCACTAGCACCAAATTTGAAGAATATAAGATCCTAGACTTTTGTCCTGTGTATTCTTCCATTATTGTTTCAAGAATCGAGTCAATAATCTTCTATTGTGTTAACACTTATATACAGAGTAATTATGCACTAGCACCAAATTTGAAGAATATAAGATCCTAGACTTTTGTCCTGTGTATTCTTCCATTATTGTTTCAAGAATCGAGTCAATAATCTTCTATTGTGTTAACACTTATATACAGAGTAATTATGCACTAGCACCAAATTTGAAGAATATAAGATCCTAGACTTTTGTCCTGTGTATTCTTCCATTATTGTTTCAAGAATCGAGTCAATAATCTTCGATTGTGTTAACACTTATATACAGAGTAATTATGCACTAGCACCAAATTTGAAGAATATAAGATCCTAGACTTTTGTCCTGTGTATTCTTCCATTATTGTTTCAAGAATCGAGTCAATAATCTTCGATTGTGTTAACACTTATATACAGAGTAATTATGCACTAGCACCAAATTTGAAGAATATAAGATCCTAGACTTTTGTCCTGTGTATTCTTCCATTATTGTTTCAAGAATCGAGTCAATAATCTTCTATTGTGTTAACACTTATATACAGAGTAATTATGCACTAGCACCAAATTTGAAGAATATAAGATCCTAGACTTTTGTCCTGTGTATTCTTCCATTATTGTTTCAAGAATCGAGTCAATAATCTTCGATTGTGTTAACACTTATATACAGAGTAATTATGCACTAGCACCAAATTTGAAGAATATAAGATCCTAGACTTTTGTCCTGTGTATTCTTCCATTATTGTTTCAAGAATCGAGTCAATAATCTTCGATTGTGTTAACACTTATATACAGAGTAATTATGCACTAGCACCAAATTTGAAGAATATAAGATCCTAGACTTTTGTCCTGTGTATTCTTCCATTATTGTTTCAAGAATCGAGTCAATAATCTTCTATTGTGTTAACACTTATATACAGAGTAATTATGCACTAGCACCAAATTTGAAGAATATAAGATCCTAGACTTTTGTCCTGTGTATTCTTCCATTATTGTTTCAAGAATCGAGTCAATAATCTTCTATTGTGTTAACACTTATATACAGAGTAATTATGCACTAGCACCAAATTTGAAGAATATAAGATCCTAGACTTTTGTCCTGTGTATTCTTCCATTATTGTTTCAAGAATCGAGTCAATAATCTTCTATTGTGTTAACACTTATATACAGAGTAATTATGCACTAGCACCAAATTTGAAGAATATAAGATCCTAGACTTTTGTCCTGTGTATTCTTCCATTATTGTTTCAAGAATCGAGTCAATAATCTTCGATTGTGTTAACACTTATATACAGAGTAATTATGCACTAGCACCAAATTTGAAGAATATAAGATCCTAGACTTTTGTCCTGTGTATTCTTCCATTATTGTTTCAAGAATCGAGTCAATAATCTTCTATTGTGTTAACACTTATATACAGAGTAATTATGCACTAGCACCAAATTTGAAGAATATAAGATCCTAGACTTTTGTCCTGTGTATTCTTCCATTATTGTTTCAAGAATCGAGTCAATAATCTTCGATTGTGTTAACACTTATATACAGAGTAATTATGCACTAGCACCAAATTTGAAGAATATAAGATCCTAGACTTTTGTCCTGTGTATTCTTCCATTATTGTTTCAAGAATCGAGTCAATAATCTTCTATTGTGTTAACACTTATATACAGAGTAATTATGCACTAGCACCAAATTTGAAGAATATAAGATCCTAGACTTTTGTCCTGTGTATTCTTTCATTATTGAACATAATCTGTTCTGGTCGGTTCAGTTCTCTGACAGTGTAACCGTCTACATTTATTTATATACACTGCTTGCACCCGGAATTCTTTCCGTTCCCGCTCTGGGTAGCCTAATACGTATTAACAGTGTCCACTACCTTCTGCTTGAAATACTACATTATTGATCAATCTATGGCTTTCATAAATCATTCAATTATATACCGTTCGTTCGGTCCTAACATAAACTCATCATTTTTCACTGACATAATCGTTGCAGATGTTTACAAACACTTGGGACGTTTTCACCGATTAAAATTCACCGCAACGAAGCACAGGTATTCAGCTAGTAGTTTGTGAATTTCAAATTGTTTACCCCGCAGGGGGTGCAGACTAGCTGCCTATTGAGAGGATCGAGACGTCCCTCGCGGTACCCGAGCCTAACACACACTTACACTTACGACTTTAATACTTTACACTCACACTTACATTTAGGGAGGCGATAATAGCCTCAATGTGCTTTTCGTCTTAAAATAAAAAAAATCAAATGTTTTAATTGAAGAACGGATAAAGAAAGCTGAATAACTATACCGCTGATTTATTACGAACTATTATGCGAGAATTTTTTTATTACTAAATATAATTACTGTTATTTTTTATAAAATAAATTAAAAAAATAAACGCGACATGCAGCTGTCTCGCTGACGTGATCGAAGCGAATTTTCTCTTATTTTGGAATTTTGATTTCACTACTACAATCGTTATCACATGTACGATCCAATTTTTTTACACGAAATTAAAGGTTCTTTAAAAATAAATTTTTTACACCTCTAAAAATGTTAAAAATGTTTTCTGTATTCTCAGTAGTTAATTTTAAAAACAAAGTTTGTGCTATGATGGTACTGCATTAATTTCATTAGCAACAGATGAACCCGCGAAGAAAGCGTGTAGATGAAACTACAACAAATAGAGTTGGGATTGTTGTTTCTCTTGAGAAGATTGTTGTTTCTCAAGATTGTTGTTATCTTGAGAAAATTTACAATTTTGTTTTTTTCCGTAACAGATGACAAAATTTGTATAGCTACGTCTATAATTGGTAATTTAAAAAAATCTCGAGAGGAAGTACAGAAAAATTAGTTTTAAATATTTAAAGAAGTTGTTTTGGTAATAAGATAAAGTAACAAATTCAATTGCTAAGCAATATTAACTTAAAAACATGTACAGCATCTAGAATTGTTATCTCTGGGTGCTGACTGTGTAACGTTTTTTTTTGAGACAATTGTAACAATTTCTTTTGTAAAACTATAAAGTCCCAGGAATAACGTTAAAAAACTAGCCTGGTTGTAAGAAAAACTAACTCATAAAGATAGTTTAAAATCTACAATTACTTGTAAGCAAAGAAATTGAGTGGTTCTTTTTATTGTTTTTTGGTCAAGAGACGAAAATTGTATCTTTACAGAGAAAGTTAGTGTAATTATGTTATCTTCATATTTAACAGGCCACAGATGAACCCGAAGATAGATCTTGCAGATGAAACTATTGAAACAACTATCTCAGTTTGACTGAATCGATAACATTAACAGGAAGTGTGTGGTTGCCATGGCAACGTACACAGTATACACTACAGATAACACGTTGTAACCCGCCTTATTCGTGTCACTACTAGAGGTGGCAGTGTGCACACAATCTCCTTGTATCTCCTTGTATTTGTATCTGACACCTGTTGCCTCTACTTGTTACTTCTCGTGTTCACAGAACATAAACGTTTTATTTTATTTTTCCCGTTAAGGATACACACGAAGAACACTTGGCATTTCGGTCTGTTTAGCAGCTGAACGCGATAATAGCCTTCATGTACTTTTCGCCAATTCAAAAAAAAAGCAGCTGAACGCCACTCTAGCAGCTAAACGGTAAATCGGAAAAATATGAATCTCGGCAGATTTGTAAAAATATAGATTATAAACAGATTACAAACATAATTTTACAAACAGTTTTTACAAGTGCGGAAAATTGGGTAATTAAAAAAAATACTTTTTTTAATGGAGGCCTATTATCACTGAATGTAAACGGACTAGCAGTATAACCACCATTATAAAAAGAGTGCTTGATATAAGTGCCTAAACTCCAAGTAATTTGACTATCTGCCGCTACGAACGCTGCAAGTTGCAAGGACAGGGGTGGAGACTATTGAGAAAATAGACAATACTGTTATATATTAAATGTAGTTGTACACTTTTCCGCAAGATGCCACCAACAGCGAGTACTCAAAACGTACGTTTAAATATAATGGTATTTTGCTTTTGATTTTGGTTTAAAAAAGACGATATTTATGACTTTAATGTTAATTATAAAAATGAATCCGATTTCAAAGTTAGCGTGCTTAACGTTGACGAAACACAATATTAATACAAAGTGGTCCAACATTTTTACTTAGGTATATACAGAACGAACTTTCTAGCATTATTATTATTTTTATTAACTAATTCTATTGAATAATCCTTTGACGCACCTGTATCGCTGACGTAAAAAAACATATTTGTAGAAAACTAACAGTATTTAAAATATTTTCTTAAAAATAAAACTTAGTGCACAAAATATGTAATATAGCTTAAGCATATGGTTAACCAGTAAAATCGGTTGTCTTGTCGAAATTTCATACAACAAAATGAAATCAAAATGATTTCATTTTTGATTATTATTAATTATAACAGTGTTATAATTTATAAAAAAATAGTTTCAGAAATTTTCAAATTTTATTTACAGTTTCGAAACCCGGTAAGACGATTTTCAAAAAATATAAATTAAAACAACGATGAAAGTTTTTTCTACATTTTTTAATTGCCACAATTTTGAAATAGAATAACGGTTTTTCTGGTTAACAGTTTCAGACATTTTTTTTCAAAGTGTACATTTTTGGTTAAACTACGTAACCCTTAATATAATTACTTGTTAAAGCCGAAATATTTAAAGTTTTGTGGTCTAAATTCCGTAACATGGTTCCGATTCTTATAAAGATGGCTCAGTTTTCCGTGGAAATTTACTAAAAATTACCCTTCATGTTGGTTTAAAAATTAAAAGATAACCTATCAACATTATTATGTCATAATTACAAGAAAAATTCTACTTTTAACCCCTGTGCTCTACATAGCTTTTAAAGGGGTTATTTTTTGCTGTTGTTATTTTAAGGCTAAACGCACATTGAGGCTATTATCGCCTTCCTATATATAAGTGTAAGTGTACAGTGTTAAAGTCGTAAGTATAGTGTTGTAAGTGTAAGTGTGTGTTAGACTCGGGTACCACCAGGGACGTCTAAATCCTTTCAATAGTTCTGCACCTCTGCAGAATATTTAATTTATTGAAGGGGTTAATAAATTACATATATATATATATATATATATATATATATATATATATATATATATATATGTGTGTGTGTGTGTGTGTGTGTGTGTGTGTGTGTGTTTTAGCATTTCGATGTTCACAATTTTGGTCCCGTTTAATTCAAATTAAGCATAAAAATCAACTTTAGCAGTAATTTTAAAAAAAATTTACTCAGCGGAATCCGTTCGACAGTTTTAAAATGGCGGCATTTCAAAACAATGAAAATTCGTTAATTTTCTTATTTCCGGTGTAAGGTGGTTAAATTGTTAACAAATACAAATTTTAATACTGGTTATGACAGCGTAATCAGAATTTTGAATAAAGGTTAGATACAATTTTTTTTTAAATTCGCTTCTCCCAGTTCAGCGAAGCAGTTGCTTGCGTAAGTCAAAACTAAAGTTTAACTTGTAACGTTTTTAAAATAATTGTGTTAATAAGCTTTGTTTACAATTTTAACATCGACAATTAATTGTAATTATAACGTTAGATATGTTTGTAAAATTTGCTTTCGTAAAAATATAACGTAAGCGAGACAGCTGCGTGCCCTCATTTTACTCGTTATTTGGCTTGCCGAAAACAGATCTTTGAAAAGTAACGAGTTAAAGCAGATGTTTAATTGTCTTAATAATTAATTGTTCTGCCGGAACAAGAAAGAAAAGAGAGGGCAAATGAGCGAATCGATAAAGCAAGAGGGGTAACTTTTCGTAGAAAGATGATTAAAACATTCCGAGATGGCGTTTAAAATGTTTAACACGTGTAACACAATATAAGGTTCACAAGAACAAAAAGTCGGTGCGATAAGGAATTTCAAGCATTACAAAGTTTCTTAAAAATTATTAAAATATTATAATTTTCTTCGCTTAAATTCTCGGAATTTCATAATACGTTTCCTTATTACATTTAAACGTTAGAAAGGTAATTTTAAAATCAAATATATGAAAGTTAAAACGAATCATGTCGTAATAAAACGGGGAGCGTTTTTCGGAAAGAAGTGTCATAATAAACAGAAACGCACAAAGTATGTGAAGACTGAAATACGCGTTTTGTAAATTAAAGAAATCGAATATTTAATTCTACGCTTGCAAAAACTGCCGTGTATTTGTTTTTTCTAACACTGTTTCTCGTCTGCTTTGAAGTGTTTCTTTATAAAGTGAAACATATAAAGTTTTATATAAATAACCTAAATGTTTGCACAAAAACAATTTAAATAATATTCGCTGCGCTGATGTAATGAAAAAAAATGTCCAGTTTTAATTTTTCGATATTACTCCATTCCGAAATTTTCATTTCACCATCATAATCAACATTAAAATTTGAATTAAAAAATCATTAACACCAAATTTGAAACTCACGTAATGGATTTGTTGATCCATTATGTTTCAACCGTATTTATATTTAATGTATTTATATTTTATATATATATATATATATATATATATATATATATATATATATATATATATATATATATAATCCCGAAGAGTATGCAGACTAGCTGCAGCTATTGAGAGTATTTAGACGTCCCTCGCGGTACAACACTACACTTACGATTTTAAACTGGACGCTCACACTTACATTTAGGGAAGCGATAATAGCCTCAATGTGCTTTACGCCTCAAAATAAAAAAAAATGTGTGTATGTATTTGTGTGTGTGTGTGTGTGTGTGTGTGTGTGTGTGTGTGTGTGTGTGTGTGTGTGTCACACTGAAAAACCGGTGTATTCGTTCGATTCGACAAAATTGTTTCTAGAAAAAATATTGTTCCGACGTTTTGCCAAAATCGTACTTGACATCTTCGAGGTTATTCTCGCTCAAAGTCTGAAGTCGAACTGCAAAGTTCTTGGAACGAGAATAACGTCGAAGATATAGTGTTTTTTTTTTTAGAAACAATTTTATCGAACGGATGTACACCGGTTTTCAGCGGTGATTACAACACAAGTACGGTCGAAACACAATGGATCAACACACTTATAGTCGTGCATTGCTTCTTATAGACAAATTATGGCATTAAATAATTAACGATAATAATAAAATGAATTCCATGATTGACGAATTTTAAAAACAGAATTAATTTTTTAAATGCCATGTTTTTAACATTCAATGACAACACTTGAACGAATTTAGTTCCCAATTCGTTATACCACCATTAAAAAAAAAATACTAATTGTTTTTTTTGTAATTAATTGCAGCTAAACTTCTAAATTTTACAAGCCGATTTTAAGGAGCAATTATTGAAGGATAATTGTCAACTTTCTGGGATTTCAAGACGGCTTCTGTCCGAAAAGAAGAAAAACACATTTTGTTTTGTTGTGTAACAATTATATTTAAATAAAACGTTATAAATTTTTTGTTGTTTTGAGGTTTATTTCGAACTATGAGTTATGTATAAATATAAAAGTATGTTAAACATTAGAACAGCTTGATAAGCCACATAGGCCGAACTCAGCAGATAAGATCTTAATTGTGGTTTGCTACTCTAATGAAGTGGGTCTTTAAATAAATTAAAAGTAATGCAGGTGATCATTATTGATTATACGGAAAAGGTAAATGTACGGTTTGTAACATCTGCACAAATAAATGTTTTAAATATTACTTTTAAACAGTGTGATCAACCACTAATCCTTAGCCTACTTGGGGTACGTTAGTCATGCGCCAGGTTAGGTTTTACATATGATCTTCTGATCTCAATACTCCTAAAAAAAAAATTGTTTAAGTATCACTAGTACAAATTTAAGGTGTACACTGCTAATTATGATAACCTCTCCAGGAAAAGTTCAGAAATATTAAGTTTTAAAATTTGAACTAAATCGTACGAATATTTTTTGCTTTAACGATAGTAAAACAATCCAATTAAAGTTTATATATATTTAAAGCATAAATAATGATAATAATTGAAATAAAATATTTAAAAATCATAAAATTAATCGAACATTAAAGTATTCTGTTGGCATATTACATTGCCAACAAACAATAATCGATTACGATCGTCAGTTATTATTAGAGAATTGTTTATTCATCGTAATTGGATCGCGACTGACAACAAGCTACATTCTTTTACTGTTTTAATAGTGTGACTGACATAATAAACTCATTTTTCCGTAGGCGAGAAGGAAAACGCAAATTAGCGATTCTTTAACACGTCACTGACTTACTAAAAATGATTCATTATGCTGTTTGCAATTACAAAACCAAAAGCTATTCGTATTCCTTCCCACAACAATTAGTAAAACCATTGTTGGTTCCTTTTGTTCGTAACAACGGAATACAATGAACTCGCCTTTTCTTTTCTTTATGTTAGGAGAAACAAGTTAAATACAATGTTTATAATATATTCGTTCAGGAAATTGAAATTGATTTGGAAAAACACGTGTTTTACAGCTGATTAAACTAACCGTATTTTTAATTATATGACTCACACTTCAATTAGGTGGGATTATCATAAGGACCTCCAAATGTGGAGCGGGGACGCGCTGAGCTGAGCGAAATGAAGATGAACGGCAACCGTAAAGGGAGTTCAGTCAGTTAAAGAATGAGTTTGTATCTTTTAAAGCTTACTGTAAAGGATTCTAGGAAACTAATATGTTTAAAAATCGTAACCTAGAAAACTGTAACATAGGTAACAAGAAATAATACGTTTTGAGCGTCCAGCATGGTGGGTGATGCGGAGTCAGCGTGAAAACCAGTGTTTAAATTAGATCATATGTTTAACCTAATTTTACGGGGATCTAACGTAATTTTAGTAGGCTATGAATTAGTAGTTGTTCATGCAGTTTAGTATTAATAAGTACAGGGTCCGCCAATGAAACGGGATGATTGTAGGTGGTCTTGAGAAAAGTTGGAAAGTAGTGGGGGGATGGTTACTGGCGTGTCACCATGCGGCGGAGGCAGCTGAAGTGAGCAGCTAATGGGCTTAGCGATCCCACCATACCTCTAGCTCATTCTACTCTCACTCATTTACTCAACATACACACAACACCGCGACACACACACACACTCACACAAACACATACACACCCGTGGGGGGTGCAGACTAGCTGCACCTATTGAGAGGACCTAGACGAACTTCGCGGCACCCGAGTCTAACACACACTTACACTTACAGCACTACAGTTACGATTTAAACACTTTACACTCACATTTACATATAGGGATTTGCTGTTCTTGTTCCGTTATATCTGGGAGTAGCAATACTGCTTGGTTTCCTTTGGCGGGGCCAAGTATGTCGAACCTGATGTGTGCCTAGCACTGCCGAGGACCTCTGATGGGATAAGTTCTGGGACTGAGCAGCCTATAGGCGCCTGGCAAGCACATGAATGTTGAGTTATGGGTGTCGGAGCGTATAGCTGAGTCTATCGAAACAAGTGGTTGCATTCTGTGAGTTCATAGAGGGCGGCTGCCAGTGGTACTTGGGTTTGGGGAACCGTAAATTTGTACCGGAACCCATTCCTATGATTCTGAGTGCTGAAGACATGTATTTTGGTTCCAGGATATTGGAAATCCTCCCCAATTTATTGGGGATTCTCGCTTTAGTTCGAGTCTCCTGAGCTGCTGGTGACGTTTGGATGCACCCTGTACCATTTTTTCGAGATATCAACATTCGTGGAATCGCTCAGCATTAAATTTATAGATCCTAATAAACAAAACGCCAAAACGTGTGAAAAGAGACATCGTTCGGTTTCACCCGACGTGTCTGAGGAATATAGAGAAGAAACTGAATATCTCGAGGGAAGTACTGAACAATTTGTGCTACCAACTCCTAGATATCTCGTTTTAGAAACGCGGCGGAAGGTGATAACCTTTCCAAGGTCTCACCCTTCCTGATCAACAAGGCAATAGTTGGAAATGCAGGTCCTGTTGCTTCCATAAAAAAGCTACAGAACGGGACTTTGTTAGTTCAAACAAAGAGCGACAAACAAAGTAAGTCGCTGTTGAAGATGGTATCGTTTTTTGGGAAGGTTCAGGTATCTGTGGAACCCCACAAAACTCTGAACTTTGCAAAGGGTGTGGTTACCTGCAGGGATCTCCTCCATGTTGACCTGGAGGAGATAAAATCCGAGCTGTCAGATGAATGCGTTACTGATGTCACACGAATAATGCGCATGGAGAAGGGGCTGAAAATACCTACTGCTTCCCTAATTGTGACCTTCGGGAAACCTATCTTCCCCGAATATACCTATGCTGGATACGAACGGCTGTCTGTGCGACCGTATGTCCTGAACCCAAAACGTTGTTTCAAATGTCAGGGTTTTTGGACATATGAGCGCAGCTTGTAAGAAGCCTGAAATATGCGGACATTGTGGTGCTCAAGGTCATAATAGTATGAATTGTAAGGATGATCCAAAGTGCTCCAATTGTGGAGGCGATCATCCTGCTCGGTCAGTTAACTGCCCGAAATACAAAGAAGAGAAAACAGTTCTAACTATTATGACCAAAGAGAAAGTATCGTTTTCTGAGGCCAGGAAGATTTACAAATTTCAAAAGCCTCTCACGGAAGGAAAGTCTTTTGCTGCTGTTGTGTCTACCAATAAAAAGACATCCTGCGCAAATTGTGACTAACTTACCAACACCGTCAAAGTTTTGACGAAACAGATGGCTCAGTTACTTTCAATATTTTCTAAAACCTCTACTTCTGTTTCTACTTCTAAGCAGGGAGCTGCAGCATCAGGTACCACACCCATCCAGACCTCGTTACCATCTGTCACAAAACCACTAGAACGAACTGCAGGAAAGTCTCCTTCTGTTCCTAGACCAAGTACAGCAAATAAGCCGCAAGTGACAAAATCAAAAGTTCTTAAAACTAGTGATAAAAATATCACTCCAGGGCTGGAGTACTTTCTGAAAAAGAAGTCTAATACCTGCCCTGCTGCAGTTGGATAAAAAAATAAAAGTTCCATAACAGGTCAGTGGACGACGACAAACCTAAAATAATTAATAAAGAAAGCTATTATTAATCCTCTTATATTCTAGTTATATATATTCAATGTCTGAAACTTCAAAACACAAGGTGAAGGTGATACAATGGAATATTAATGGGGTTCGAAGCCATATCAATGATCTGAAAGTTCTTGTACATGATGCGTCTCCAATAGTAATATGCCTTTAGGAGACACATCTACATGAATCTAACACCTTCGGTTTGAGGGGTTATTCCGTTTTCAGATCCGATTTCATTACACAGAGCCAAAGGTGGCGTAGCCATTCTGATTCACAACTCTATTGATTCGGTTCCTGTTAATGTAGTGACACCCGTAGAGGCTATAGCTGCTAGGATTTCCGTCCCATTTAGACTGACCATTTATTGCCTTTACTTACCGCCGAGTTATAACTTCCAAAATAATGACCTAGTTGACTTACTATCTCAATTACCTGCCCCATGTTATCTCAATTACCTCAATTACCTCAATTATCTCAATTACCTGCCCCATGTTTACTGGTGGGCGATTTTAATGACCACAATACTTCCTGGGGTTCTTCAAGTTGAACACGTATTAATAAATACGAAATGATTTTGATTTATGCCTTTTAAATGACGGTTCTCCCACTCATTTGTCTACTTCTACTGGCGGATGGACTATTGTTGACTTGTCCTTTTGTAGTGTAACAAAGTTTAAATGGTCGGTATTAACCGATCTTTACAGCAGCGATCATATTTCATTTCGTCATTTTCCTCGTCTGAATCAACATCTTCCAAGTTGGATTCTGAAAAAAGTGAGATGGGACGAATTCACAAATAAATTTGTATTGCCAGGCATTGAATAAGAGCAGGCATTGACTGTATAAAAGCAATAGAATCAAAAGTTACTCAACACATTTTACAAGCAGCAGAGAAAACTATTCCAAAAACTTCAGTACTCCCTTCACGTCCACCTGTCCCTTGGCGGAATGAGGAGTGTAAGAAGGCGTTACGTTTACGAAGAAAAGCTCTGAGGAGATTCAACAGAAGCCTGACAAGTGAAAACCTTGAACAATATAAAGTCCTTTGTGCAAAAGCTCGTAGAATATTCAGGCAAAGCAGAACGGATTCTTGGACCCAATACATTGGAACAATATGTAAAACAACACCTACATCTATTGTGTGGAAGAAATTGCGTTCTATTTCTGGTCCGCCTACATCTGTAGGATTGATGGGACTTCAACAGGCGAACAGATTGTTGGTTTCTGACAGTTCCGATATTGTAAACCTTTTAGGGTCATCCTTTGCAAGTTTTTCCTCTTCTGCAGCCTATAACACTGCCTTTTGTAAATACAAAAGCGCATTAGAAACATTGCCTTTCACTGTCGGTACTTCTGATGATGATCCACTGAACAGTCTGTTTACTCTACGTGAGCTAGAATCTGCACTGCTATCCACCAAGGATTCAGCTCCCGGTCCTGACAACCTTATTTACTCCATGATTAAAAATCTTCCATCGTCAGGTAAGTTATTTCGTCTAGAAATATACAATCGTATGTATGAGGAGCGTACATTCCCTGGCGATTAGTTGGAAGCTACAGTAATTCCCGTTCTTAAACCAGGCAAAGATAAAACTGATCCAAGTAGCTATCGTCATATTCCTCTCACCAGCGTGCTATCAAGCTGGTAGAAAAAATAATAAATTTTCGCCTTATTTGGTATTTAGAAACTAGTAAATTACTATCGAAAGACCAGTGCAGTTTCATACAAGGAAGATCTTCGATGGATCAGTTAGTTTTGTTAGAATCTGCAATTCAAAATGCCTTCCTCTTGCGTCAAACACTTGTTGCAGTATTTTTTGACCTAAAGAAGGCATACGATATGGCATGGAGAAGAGGAATACTAAACATTTTAAAATCATGGGGTATACAAGACAGAATTCTTGCTTTTATTACAAATTTTCTGTTTAATAGGTACTTTAGGATATGTCTTGGAGCTTCAGTTTCAGATCGATTACATTTAGAGAATGGTGTTCCACAGGGGAGTGTACTTAGTGTTACATTGTTTGCTATCGCAATCAATGGAATTACCGCTAATGTGCAGTTCCCTGTTCGCTATTTGTGGATGATTTTGCTATTTATGTAAGCACCAGAAACATGGCAACAGCTGAAAGAACTCTGCAGCTGGTAATAAATAGGTTGCAGACATGGACGAGATCTACTGCCTTTAAATTCTCTGCTGCTAAAAGTCAGTGCATTGCTTTCAGTCGACGTCGACAGATCCATACTCCTACATTATTTCTAGATGGTATACAGCTCCGGACTTTTCCATCTGTTCGATTCTTGGGTCTAATATTCGACAAAAGGCTATCCTGGAATTCTCACGTGAGTGATTTAAAGTTACGATGCACCAAAATCCTCGATATGTTCAGGGTTCTTAGCAGTTCTCGATGGGGCGCTGATAGGAACAGTATGCTGATGTTTTACCGTGCTGTAATTCGTTTACGAATTGATTGTGGCAGTATTGTATATTCATCTTCTCGACCATCCATTTTAAAGAAACTAGATCTCGTCCATAACTCTGCAATCCGTCTTGTTTCTGGTGCTTTCCGTTCAAGTCCCGTCGTGAGTATTCTCGCCGATGCTGGCGAACCATCACTCGTCGGAGACAACAGTTACAACTAAGTTACGTATGTAATTTTATTATTATGTAAACCGTGCCATTCTGCTTATAATACAGTTTTCCACAATCAGTTGCTCCAACAATATGAATCCCGACCGCATGCTATTGCGCCTGTTGGCATTAGAACATCCCGGTTTTTTGAAGACTTACGTATTGAACTACCTCCAATGTTTGAAAGGTCCTTTTGTCTTGTCCCTCCATGGAAAATCAATATGCCGACCTTTGATTTCGCCTTGTGTGCATACCTGAAAGACAACACTCCTAACACAGTGTATCAACGTGAGTTTTCTCGACTGACTAGTTCATATCCATCTGCTAAATTTATTTTTACAGATGGTTCTGAGATGAATAATAATGTTGGGTGTGCGTTTTACTCACTGCACGAAACGTATAAGTATGGATTACTCTCAATTTGTAGTGTCTTTACAGCCGAACTCTTTGCCATCTTAAAGGCTCTGAACACTATTGAATTCGATAGTTTGCATTACGTAGTTTGTTCTGATTCAAAAAGTGCACCCCAGGTAATCCGGGATATGTATTCGGTAAACCCTCTAGTTCAAGGTATTAAGTGCTCTGTCCGTAGACTTGAACTACGAGGTGCAAGAGTATCATTTATCTGGATTCCTGGTCATTGTGAACATTTGGAAACACTAGTGGATAATGCGGCAAAGGAAGCAACTTTTCCGCCGCCATGCACTCAACGTGTAATCTTGTCTGACTTTCTTTGTCACGTAAAACATTTAATTCTTCTACAGTGGGGAAATGAATGGGCAGCTACAAGCAGTAACAAATTGAGGGTAATTAAAAATACTGTTCGTCCTTGGGGGGGTCGTCAATACGTGCAAGTCGTAGAGAAGAGGTTGTGGTTACCCGCCTTAGCATTGGTCACTCCATGTTAACGCATGGATTTCTGATGGAACGTGGGGACCCGCCTCGGTGCGGTTTTTGTAGAGAAACCATCAAGACATACATTGCTAGTCTGTGATGGTTTCCAAAATATACGGTGTGTATGTGGTCTGGGGAATAGTATGCAGAGGACGTTGGGAGATAGTGTCTCGGCCATTGACCGGACTCTGAAATTCTTTCATCGTCTAAAGTCCAGTCAGATCTGCGGGCGCAAATCTCAAATTGGCGCAACAAGAGGAACATCCTAAACTCTAAAAATGGGACAGGCTTTTGTCGTTCCAGTTTTTTGATTGTCTGTAATAAAAACTGTGAATAACACGGCCATCACTTATTGCTGTTTCCTGCCGCAAGGACATTTGTTCAATAAAATTTAATTTAAAATTATATCGCAGGGTTTCTTTACAGCCCTGCAACAAGTTGTATATTTGTGGCACTTTATTTATCTGAATTTATTATTGTTTGCTTTGTTTTCCTTGTTGTTATTTTTATTTATTTGTAGTTATATTTTATTGTTAACTAGTTTTAGGAATAGTATTTATAGTTGTTATTGTATATTGTTTTAAATTATTGTTATTTTTTATTTTGTGATATTCTTAAATTTTATTTTATTAATATTGTGCCTGGGCGATGATAACCTTAATGGTTTTTCGTCTGAAAAAAAATGGCGTGTCACCACCTGTACAATCTACCATTTAGTTGCAATTTAGTTGGACGGGTGAACAACGCGGTTAAGCGGTGAAAGTATATTATCAAAATGGCGAAAATTTTTTGCAAACTCGACGTGCTTTCCGACGTCATTTTAACATACCGCGTAACCAGTCTGTTCCGTCAGATAATGCAATTCGAACATGGATAAACAACCTCGATCGGTTCTTTATTAGGATCAATTAGGATCAACGACTTAAAGAAGAGGAAGGAGTGTAAAAACTGTTCTAACACCAGAAAAGATCACAGCTTTTCAACAGGCTATGGTTAGGAGTCCTCGCCTATCAGCCAAACAACATGCCTTTCGCATTGGAATAAGTGACACATCTGGGGGGATATCAGTTTTTGTTTTATACAAAAGTGTTTCAAGCACCCACAATCATTAAAGCCCTCAAACAACAAATTGTAGGCGAGATTGCGGCAATACCTGTCAACATGCTGCGAGAGGTCATGCAAAACTTCCAAACCAGGCTCCACGAATGCCTTAACTGCAATCGAGGACATTTGGTAGACGTAATGTTCAGAAAATAATATTTTTTCGTATTGTACCCATAATGGCTATTCTTGACTATTCAAGTATTTGCTAAAAAAATATTTAAAACGTTTTTTTTCAGCAATCAATTACTTTATTTAATCATCCCATTTCACTGTCGGACCCTGTATATTTACTTGTGGCTATGTCGAAACCATTACTACCTCTTTCACGTATCCCACAGTGATCGACAACATGAATTTAATTTATTTAAAGGCACTCTTCATAACTGTTTAATATGAATAAACCTAGGGAGTTCGGTCTATGTTAACGTGGCTTGCCAAGCTGTTGCCTTAAAAATTCGTCTATACATTGATTGATGGCTTTGGAGCAAATAACACTAATTTTAAGACAATGTTTTGAGCTACCCTAAATGTAAACAGTTTTTTGTGAATAAAATTATCTGCGCCTAACTGATAGATTTTTCTCAAATTCGGCATGTAACCATACTTAGCCGTACGAAGAGGCATTTATTTATACAGGGTTTTTGGAACTTCCTAGATTTAATGTACCCTAGAATCTGTACAAAGTGGCATACACTATTCTAGTTTGTGGTATTTAATTCATCAACTGTCCAAGTTTTGCTCCAAGTTATGGAAATTCAGTTCTTGCAGTTGGCAGGCCTTTGATGGAAGATCGAGTGGTAATTTCACTTTTGTCGAAAGAACAATAAACGGGAACGTATTTCGTGTTGACAGAGTATGTCTTTCCCCAAATGAGAGATATTGGGCTGGTTTTTTCCCAGCAAGATGGCGCTCCACATCATTACAGTAACCTTGTGCGCGCGGCTCTTAACACTCGCTTTCCGGGAAGGTGGATAGGCAAGGCTGGCTCAATCTTTTGGCCACCAAGAAGCCAGGATTTAACCCCACTTGACTTTTTCTTTTCGGGACACATAAAAAATGTTGTGTACGCTGAAAAGACCGTGACAGCAACCATTTGCAGGACAAAATCATCACGGCGGCTGAAACAGTTACATCTATGTTGGTGAATACTTGGCGAGAAGTGGAATCCCACATTGAAGTTTACTAACATTAAGAACATCTGAATATATTCTCTTTCATTGTATGAACTCGTTGATGTAATTTTATTAATTTCACCATTAAATTTACACATAAAACTAGGGAGTTCTTTTTCAAAGACACTGTATAAAATTCAAAGTTTATATGCAATAAGACACTCGATGACAAATTTATAACGTTATACTTCATTAACCAAATAAAATTTGTTTTGTTTTTTTCTTACAGGAACCATCGCGAATTTCATAAATACTTATTTAACAATATTTGCTTCTTAAAATTAGCTTTTGGTTGAACACTCAAATTGTTTGGCAGTCACAAAGTTTCTGAATAAATATATTATTCAAAAGTAAAGTTTACCTTGAACGATCCCAAGTTTTTAACAGAACAGGCAAGCTTGACATTCCGTCCAGCCGGTACAGTGATGTTTTCTATCTGATCTGTGAACTCCGGGTCCTCCGTATGGGCTGCAAAAATAAGAAAACCAATAAGTGCCAAGAAGTGGTTGTAGCTAGTATTGAAATCAAGAACGTTCTTTGCAACGGAAATGCTATTCGGTTACGTGTTAGGTTCGTAAGCTTCATTTATTTATTTTTTATATTGATGTTATTGTTAAAAAATGGATATAAAAATGAAAATGTATCGAGAAAAGAATTTAAAAAATCAAATATAAGCGAATTATTGCTGTTGTAACCTGTCTAATTTAATGAATATCTAATTGCACTTATGGACAGAGTAGTTCATTTTTTTATTGCTTTAATTAATCCAGTTAGTATGAAAAAAGAAAGAACATATAGTAAAGATTGAACTGAAAACTATGAAACGAAACGGTCTAGAACCGAAGGCTGCAAGGGCAGACGCCCCATACCAAACAAAATTTCTGTTATTGAACCAAAAATAAAAAGCATATATCATATTTTCTCTTCCTTTTTATTTTAATTACGGTAATTTCTTGAAACAGACGGCAAGTTAACATAGCTTTTTAACAACCTAACCTGAAATTTAATATAAATTAACATACTTTTTAACAATATAACCTAAAACTTATTATAGCCTATCAGCTGTTCAATGAAATCAGCTGATCATTATGAATTAATATAAAACAACTGATCTTTTTACTATAACTACCAGTATAAAGTTCTCTGTCGTTTCCGTAGTGTAGTGGCTATCACGTGAGTCTCACACGAGCAAGGTCCCCGGTTCGATCCCGGTTGGAAACACAGGAAATTTTAATTATAATTAATTACATATGAGACTTGCAATGTGTAGAATATACTATTATATATCAATATAAATTTGTGCACTCGCGTCAAGCACAATATAACATACAACCAGAACCAAAATTTTGAAAATAAATTTTGTGTCGAAAATCATTTTAGTTTCTTAGGGATAACTGGGATTCTTGAAGAGTTACTGACAATCGATTACATAATTTAACTGAATGTGTGCAGGTTATACACATTTTTTTTAATTCTCTATGTTTCAGCATCCAATTACCGTACCTTTGTCACTTTCATGCTGGGTTAACAGTGCTAGTGCCTTTTTAATGAGACCCACTCTTTACCGTGCACCAACAAATTAGTCCATGCCCCTTGGGTATGAAATCCATTAACTTTTTATACTTTTTAAAGCATAAGATTAAAATTATATGAAATATATTTTAAAGGGCACATCTTTAAACATTCTTTTCTTGAGATACATTTAGGGAATTATTTTTTCTTTATTAATGTGTTTATCAAAATGTTCTTTTCTTTAATTGTTTTCCACTCTAATTCGGATTTTATTTTGTCAGCTCTTAAACATTTACTTAACTTTTAACCCTCACAATAAATTAAGATACGAGATCATGTGTTACTTCGAAGATATGCCATTTCTGTGTGTAAAATTTCAAACATAAAAATTCAAGTTTTAGCCTGACAATTAGCACCGATCCTCTAGCATCTATACGATATTCCGAAAATTATTAACAGTCGTTTCATTTGTATTCGCTGTTAGGAAAGTATAATGATTTAAAATGGATATTTATTAGTGATTTTAACTCGCAAGGGGGTGCAGACTAGCTGCACCTATTGAGAGGATTTAGACGTCCCTTGCGGTACCCGAGTCTAACACACACTTACACTTACAACACATTTAGGGAGGCGATAATAGCCTCAATGTGCTTTTCACCTTAAAATAAATAAAAAAAAAAAAAAAAATAGTAATTTTACTTTGAAAATGAGCTTTTTGAATAACCATCATGATTAAGTGTATTTAATTGGAAGTCGCTCAAAATAGTTGCAAACATCACATGTTAAATTTCATCTTAATCCAACTATTCGTTTGGTTTTCACGTGGAAATTAAATTAGTGTTCATGCGGAGCAAGACATTTCTCTAAATAAATAATTTCTCTCTGTAATCATTTCAGTTGCATTCGACGTGAAAGAGTTAAAACACACACAACTAATTACAATAATAATCACTCTAGTTGTATGTAAATTTCGTTTATCGAACACATTAATATTTCAGCATTACCAATTAAAATGCGATTAATAATGATTTACTTTTTATAATTTATATTTGTTAAACAATAGCAATAAACATAACCTCAATTCATTGAAATTATTCAATGTAAACAATGGTACAACAATAACGTACTGGTTGAGAGAACATATGTGAAGTGAAATCAGTTGTTTCAGTGATGTGTTTGTATAAACAACATACAAAACAGATGTTACTCAAAACACTGCTACTTTCTTCCTGTAACCCTTCCTAGTGGCTTGATTAAGAAAAAATTATAGTGTTTAAGACCCTTAAAATAATTCTCCAACCATCTTTGTACGACTTATCAGTGTCGCAAAATATTGTTTTCAAATTTAACCTAACGGAATTTTATATTAGGATAACGAAAATTTATTATTAAGAAGTCGAACAGATTTTTAAAAATTGGACCAACTTTAACATTGTTGTTCATTAGCTATCGAGCAACAATTTTAAGAGATAAGACTACGTTTTGTTAAGGTACCCGAGAATTAGGGTACTTTTCATCAAAGTTTAATCTAAATCGTTAAAAGGTTAGAGCTGATTATTATTAGTTTTTTAAAGGGATTTTGGCCTACAAAATTATTTCAAGATATGAGTAAACAACACCAATATTAAAAAGTGTAAAAATAGTTAATTCGTTCCATCTCTAGCTGATACAATTTACAAAATTTAAATTTCTACAATTGTCAGGGTTTACTTTCGTTTTTTAAAAATTATTCCCTGGTTACTAAATTTTAATAGTAAATACGATTTGAGAAACATTAATCAAACCAGTTTTTAAAAATCGAATTTCATAGATTTTTCCATATTATTTTGTTTCTTCAGGATGTACGTTGCATATACTTGAGCAAAGTACAATAGTTGGAATTGTATTTTTTTTTTTAAACATGTCCATATTTTGTTTTTTTGTAAAAGTTCAAAAATGTTTATAGCTACGTAAGTAATTACAAAGAAAAACCCTGAGAGAAAATACAGAAAAATTAGTTTTAAGAATTTAGAGGAGTTGTTTTAGCACCAAGAAAAATAACAAACTCAATTTCTGACCGACATTCACTTAAAGGAATTCGTTATTACTTTAAAGTTATTCATTATTAAAGTAATTCGCATCTAGAATTGTTATCGCAGATTGTTTAAACGTCTTAAAAGTTAAACGTTAAACGTAACTCTTTCTTACAACCACAAAGTCCTTGGAATAACGTTAAAAAATTAGCCTGGTTGTAAGAAAAACTAACTCATAAAGATAGTTTAGAATTAACAATTATAGTGGTAAATTTGTAAGAAAACAAATTAATTCGTGGCTGTGGTTCTTTTTATTTCTTTGGTCGAAACGAAAATTGTATCTTTATAGAGAAAGTTAGTGCAATTATATTATTCCCCATATTTAACAGGCCACAGATGAACCCGAAGAGAAATCTTGTAGATGAAACTATTGAAACAGCTAACTATCTCAGTTTGACTGAATCGATAACATTAACAGGAAGTGTGTGGTTGCCATGGCAACGTACACAGTATACACTACAGATAACACGTTGTAACCCGCCTTATTCGTGTCACTACTAGAGGTGGCAGTGTGCACACAATCTCCTTGTATCTCCTTGTATTTGTATCTGACACCTGTTGCCTCTACTTGTTACTTCTCGTGTTCACAGAACATAAACGTTTTATTTTATCGCTGTGTTTTGCTGAACGTTTTGTGGTGAATCAATTAGTAATGGGTTGTTTATAGCGCAATTAAAATTATTAATATTACTAGTACAGTCGCCATGCGTGGTAAAATTCGAATTAAGAATCTTGCTATTTTACTAAAATGTACAATGTACAAAACTATTTGACGCTATAGTTCATAAAATATTGCACAAGTATGTCGTGTGTCGACGGACTAATTTGCGCAGCTTTGTTGTTTTACTTGTTCCATAGTTCTGAAAGTTACACCGTTCGATAAGAAAATTAAAGGGTTAAAAAAATTCACGACTCTTTTCACTCAAGAGTTACTGATTTATTTTGGTATCAAATATTCAAACGTCTCCATTTTAAAATAGGCCAGTGTATGATGTTGGTTATATTTTCCTAATTAGGTCACTATCAGATAAAAAAGCATGCAAAGTATTATAAAACTATTGTTAAAAAACAAATTGGCGGCTAGTGGGAAAATTTAACGGCGGTCATGGTTCGTTTTTGTATTTTCGGTAGTTTAAAATGATAGTGCGATTTTATTTCTAGTTATGACACAAAAAGCAGAAATTAAAAAACATTAAAAAAATAATAATAAATGGTACGAAGAGACTACACGCCTTCGAAGTGAATAGTTATTAACGACTGTATCCGGGATCGACTATAAATGAGGTTGATGGCTTGCCCTCTCGTTTGTTAATTTTTCGTTACGTTACTCTCAAATATATTTCACTGCACCACAAAAAAATGTCCTAAAGGGCATAATAAAGCATCCACTTCAAAAATGTAGTTTCACATTGGTTGTGACGTCAGCATCGGCCTTATACGTTTTTGTATTCTTATTGGTAAATATAACACTTTTATATAATTATAGTTTCTATTATTAATAACAAAATTTATAACTAATAATGTTTCACTTATTTTATTAATTTTAACATTTTGAACTTATAATTCTACCGTTATTTTATGTAATATTTATTCCATTCTCGCCTTTCATTATTCAAACTAAGTAGTCTATCTATGGTCAAGTCGCTTGATTTGTTACTGACTACCATCTCTGTTATAACCAGCTGTTTCATGAATTCTTCCCTTTTTCGTTGAGTAACGACTCTCAATTCGATTTCACTGCACCGCAAAATTTACCTTACGATAAAGTAGTATACACTTCAAAAAATACTTTGGGAAATTATCTTCCGTTACGTCAGCGATTTAATTAAAACCAAATTAAATTTAAATCAGCCATGTTCCATAAATTTCCGACTTAATGTTTAAACGTTACTCGACAGGCTCTCACAAAAACAATGGTGTGATGTATAAGAACAATTATTTCAAGTTCTTACTCTAACAAAACTAATATAATGCTGAAACCTAATACAATTTGGTTTTCTTTACAAAGTAGGAGATTGAAAACTTCAACAAGTACAAGTTTGTCGGGACGTTGCGTAAGTTGACGCTGATATCTGTTCGCAAAGTTCCGACTTTGGTAAACAAAAGACCACAGTCATTGTTTTGTCTTTTTGTGGCAGGAAATTAAATACAATTACATTTATACATTGCTAATGTTCTTCAATGCAAACTGAAGACTCTAGACGACTTTATAATACAAACTGAAGACTGTAAACGACTTTATATTGAAAATTGAAGACTATAGGCGACTTTATAATACAAACTGAAGACTGTAAACGACTTTGTATTGCAAACTGAAGACTCTAGACGACTTTATATTGCAAACTGAAGACTCTAGACGACTTTATAACACAAACTGAAGACTCTAGACGACTTTATAATACAAACTGAAGACTGTAAACGACTTTATATTGAAAATTGAAGACTATAGGCGACTTTATAATACAAACTGAAGACTGTAAACGACTTTGTATTGCAAACTGAAGACTCTAGACGACTTTATATTGCAAACTGAAGACTCTAGACGACTTTATAACACAAACTGAAGACTCTAGACGACTTTATAACACAAACTGAAGACTCTAGAAGACTTTATAATACAAACTGAAGACTCTAGACGACTTTATAATACAAACTGAAGACTGTAAACGACTTTATAATACAAACTGAAGACTATACACGACTTTATAATACAAACTGAAGACTCTAGACTATTTTATAATGCAAACTGAAGACTCTAGATGATTTTATAATGAAAACTGAAGACTCTAAACGATTTTATAGTGCAAACTGAAGACTCTAGGCAACTTTATAATGCAAACTGAAGATTTAGACTACTTTATAATGCAAACTAAAGACTCTAGACAACTTTATATTGCAAACTGAAGAATTTAGACGATTTTATAATGCAAACTTAAGACTCTAGTCAACTTTATAATGTGAACTGAAGACTTTAGACTTCTGTCTTACTGAAATATCTTACTGAAATTGTCTTACTGAAATGACAATAGCTCGCAGACAGTTTCAATACAATTCAGTGTTAGAATTCGTAAAGTCATAAGTTCGAGTCCAGTTAGTGGCGTTCATTTTTTCCATGATCTTCCTTTTGCAGTAAACAAAATTGTGTACATTATGAATGATTTTTCAGAGTTACTATTGCACTGTGACCTTCATAGATCTATAGATCTGCTGGGATTCATTTCTATATTCCTGAAATACTCAGTTACGGCGCCTTCTTCAACACTAGTGTGTTCATAAAGTCGAGGAGAGGATTCAAGGTGGGTAACTCTTTCACTTCTAATTGTTAACTTCCCGGGTCGTTATTGAGGTGCTTAATCTGGTGATTCCCTTTCCATTATTCTTTATCTTCATCCGTATTACAGAGGCTGTGCTCCATTTGGCCAACGTTTTGTCGTGCGGTGAGTTCCCGGCTAATTCTATTTTGTATTCTTATTCATGTTGTTTCCACGAGTAGGTAGAAAATAAAGTCCGCCCGTACACAGAGCCACACATGGTGGGTGAAGCTGTGATATTCTGAAAAGTTCCCGGAGCTCGTTTAATACACCATTAGGCCGGTCTTATTCACGCCATTATCACGGGTCGCTTTACACTTTAGAATTAGCCAAGCTATGTAGCCTCTAGCTCATAGCACTCTCACTTAATTACTGAAGACACACAAACAAGCGCGCGCACACTTGAACGTATATGTAAACGTGGCACGCAGCTGTTTCGTTAACGTGATTGAAGCAAATTTCCAAAAGTATTTTACTCTATTTCAATATTTTTTGAAATTATGATTTCACCATCAAAATCTGCATACAGTAAACTTTTAAATTAGGCTACAATAAACGTATGGAAGTAAACCGTGACCTTGAAGTTGTTAAAATTTCTCGATTCCAAAGCATTTTGTAAATTGAATTTACTAATTTATGCAGTTGTTAACGCTGATCCCGACTGTAAAATCAGATTTTCAGTACATTTTAAGATAAAAATGTTATGACTTTTTAGATCTGAAAAGGCTGCCGTTTTGAAAATATTGAACGAAATTTGCACAGTCGTTGAACTTTTTGTGGAGTCGTTAAAGTGATCCTAAGTGACCGGCGCTCATTTTGTTCCCGGAGTTGGGTCATACCATGATGGCAGCTTCATTTCCCAATAGATATTCACTGATATAAAACAATTTTAACTAACAGCTCAGTAAGCGATCTGCAGGTTAGGATCGGCGCTAATAGCTCGGTTTCCAGTGGATATTTGCCGAATCTTAAGTTCGGGGTGAACAAAGATAGAATATTATCAGAGAGTCAAGCTGAACGCGGTAACATTTGGAAATCTGTCAATAAATGCAATTTCAGGATTTAATTTGTTCGTTAAACGCAACACTGAATAGCAATTCCCGGTTAATCGAAACCGGCGGAAATAAGTTGTATCCTAACAGGCTTAGACACTTTGCACTTGATAACACAGGCGAGACAAGGAGCGTAGCGTGGCACGCAGCTGTCTCGCTGGCGTAATAGAATATAATTTCTAACACCATTTTTTTATATACAAACATCATTTAAAGCTTCATTTAATTTTTGTTAATATAAAATGTTCACAAAAAAACATTAAGTAGACTGTAAAGATAAAACGCTTGAAGGAGCAATAACCCGCAAGGGGTGCAGACTAACTGCACCTATTGAGATGAGTTAGACGTCCCTCGCGGTAACCGAGTCTAACAAACTTACACTTACAACACTACCCTTACGACTTTAGAACTTTACACTCACACTTACATTTAAGGAGGCGATAATAGCTTTAATGTGCTTTTCACCTTAAAATAACAAACAAATAAATAAAGGAGCAATCAGAAGCAAGCACGCTCTGCAGAACGGTGGAAGTAGGGAGGGGAGTGGTTAAGATGGTATAAAAGAACGAATCTAGACCTGGTGGAGCAGTACAGTACAACGTTTTGAAAATGGAAGTATTCCGAAAGGCGTCAACAAACACAAAGTGTTTGAAACTAGGGCATACAGAGACATGTATCCTAAAAAATGATAACATTCCTAGCGGGAAAAGGATGATTACATTGAGAATTTCTTCATTTTAAACTTTCAAATTACCTTGAAAATCAGAGAATAAACTTTAACCACAGTTAATGTAAATGTATACATGTTAAGATGCTAATTTATGTAGATTTTGTACGCGATTTAGTTGATAAAACTTATAACTTAAGGTAAAGTTATAATTTTTTTGAAATTTTGGATAGCCGCTATTTTTAAACTTTGGATGGATTTTCCTGAGTAACGAACTTGTCCAATCTATTACTAAAATTGATTTCTGTGTTCATTTTCAATGTAATTGACAATTATTAGCACACTAGGTGGCAAAATCCCTGTCTACTTCGTGGGAAACTCTACGAAATATATTTATTTAAATTTAATTATTTAAAGTATTACCATAGAAACCAATACTAGATCTTAAATATCTAATAATATATAACGTTTGCCACAATTTGTTTTTAACAGCTTTTATGAAAATGACACTTCTGTTACCATAGAAACCAATGTTAGATTTTATAATTTTGTTTTAATCCAACAGCTGTTATTACAATAAATAAAACTTATACGGAAAAGGAACTGGTGAACTGTTCCCTATAAGAAGTGTTTTAAAATTCTTTCTTAATGTCCCACGACGTTACAAAATAAATAAGTCCTAAAATTTCTGGTTTCTAGCTATTGCTGTTTTGTTGTATGTAAAAGGACATTAACATGAACATTAAGACTAATATAGCAAATTACGAAATTGAACCCTGTACCCCGTTAAATTTATATTCAATATTTTAATGGGTTTTGAAAATTTAAATGAAAATTTATGCAGATTAACCCAGTTGGTTGCGATAGTGAAATCAGATTTTCAAAAAAGCTTGGAACCGTTAAACTTTGTAAGAAAATTAATTTAGGTTAAAAAGTTTGAAATCCAGAAAAATGTATTCTTTGGTTTCAAAATAGCGGCAATGAAATGAATCATCACTGTTTTTACCTTCGTAATAAAATCTATTAAAAATTTGTATTTTAAATTTAATTAATGGAATCTGACGCGTTTACTTCAAGTTAAAGAATACTTTTTTCGCAAATATTGTAATTCAAATCTTTTTAAAATTTATCACTTCTAATCCCGTTTTGACTATTTATTAAAATCAGTTCGCCAGATTTTGCTTAAACGTTAAGTGTAGGATTATGACTTCAGTGTAAATACAATTCCAGAGCATAAAATAAAATACCGCCTTCAAAGTGAAACACTCCGAGTTCGATTCTCTTAATTTTTGTCTACTTTTAAAAGTTGACCAAAAAATACGTAAATGTAAGAATAAGGTCTAACAGAAACCAATATAAAAGATTTCAACCCGTCAGACTTAAAATTACATTAGGCGTGACCTGAAACACAACTCTTTTACTTTTCCAGACTCTTTTCTTTAGTTTTCTAAAGAATAAATGCGAGAAGGTAATTTGGATGTACAAAAGAACGTTACTTGTATTTAGAATTAACCATTAAGTCAGTGTCTAACTATATTATGATGGTCGTGGTAAAATCTAGAAATATTTGATATTTCGAAACAAAACAATAAGTGAGTGTGAAACTAAATTGTGATGGCTGTGGTATGGTCCAGTCTGATATTTCGAAACAAACCAATAAGTGAGTGTGAAACTAAATTGTGATGGCTGTGGTATGGTCCAGTCTGATATTTCGAAACAAACCAATAAGTGAGTGTGAAACCAAATTGTGATGGCTGTGGTATGATCCAGTCTGATATTTCGAAACAAACCAGTAAGTGAGTGACTAACTAAATTGTGAGGGCCGTGGTAAGATCCAGAATGTCTGATATTTTGAAACAAACCAATAAGTGAGTGTGTAACTAAATTATGATGTCTGATATTTGGAAACAAATACATGATTTTTGGCGGGCAAAAAGTTTGTGTAAAGCTATTACCAAAATAAATTTATATGCCAATTTTGACTTCCGCATGTCAAGATGTTCGTTAAAATAGTTAACAATTCGATTTAATCTTAGAAAATCTCATTTCACTTTTCCCATTCAGTGATAAAGTCGTTTTTAATTTTACAATTTCATTAAATTTACGGAAATGAACCTTACGGTGGCGATAAAATAACGCGAGACACCTGCGTGCAACGTTTATTTAATATGAATTGCTGTTAAATTAAGAAGAATTTAAAATTTCTAGTATAAACCGGTTTATTATTCGTCTGTCGGTGAAAAATTGTATAATAACAAATTTTAAACTTGAATGCACGTATATTGTTGAATAACGGATATAAAAAAGAACTTAAAATAAAACTCGAAGCAATGTAACAACTTCTTTGATGTATAAACGCATTAATAACGTTTTCTGAAACAAACATTTCTTTAACCAAGTTTTTCTTGTTTCCATAAATACAATTTGAACAAAAGTAATGTCTCTTTAAAGTTTTAATCTCTCTTCTCCCCCTTTACAATGCTAATTGGGCTGACTTCATTACGCCAAGGGGAGGAAAAACAACCCTAACTGCCCATGAAGTATGAAGTATGGTTGGGAGGACAAGATGATGTAAAAAAATAACTTCAGACAACGCGGTATATTTTTGTATTTTACATGGTTTAGCGGCGTGTAAAAGATATCCAAGTTTTAGTGGGTGTATCCTTTAAAAGCACATTTTGTGAATGCATATTTTGCTTTTATATGATTTTTTTATAACTGTTTACATTCGAATTTGGTAATAATAAATCACAAGTAAGAGCAATATTTCACATTTTTTGAATGATTTTAAATTTTAAGAGTAGCTGCCAAAGTTTTCAACCGAATTTTCGCGTAGGTCCTACAGCGTTTCGCCTAAATAACGTTCCTGTAGCGACTAAACAGTAAACCAGGAAATATGGCTTGGAAGCAATTGAATGGTTTCAAATACAATTTTAATTTAAAAATAAGAAGAAAGGAAGATGCTACACAAAATAAAAACACGTTTCCCGTTAACATTTTCATTACATCGTGTTTGGTATCGGGTGCTGAGTACGGATATGAATTTGAATAAATAATGGGGAAACATTGCATTAACTTCCTCACATATAGTTATTTTCTCACAAAACTCTTGTTCGGACATTCTAGAAAAAACCCTGTAAAATCGGCTTAGTCCTTAAAGCTCACAATAACAATTTAACGAACTATAAAGAACGATTTAACAATCACTTTTTTCACTCCTGAACCGTAATTTTTTTTATTTACATTTACATTTTTACATTTAGGACATGAGTAATCTTCACATATGACAGAAATGCGAACAAAATTTGATTAATCGATTTTGAGAAATTGGGCCGAGTTGGTACGATGCTAGTTTGAACTAACTTGTTCAGAAATTTCACCGAAATCGTTTGATTTTGAGAAATGTTTTTAATAACAGTTGTTTGGCTGAAAATGTGCTTCAGAAACTGTTTTTTCTTTCTTTTTTTAATTAGATATTTCCGCGAGAAACCATTACATGTGGGTTGAATTTCAACAAAATCGATCAAACATTTTAGCTTCTAGTTAACTTTTAACTTCCATTGAAAATGGGGCTCGGTGATCGAAGTGGGTAAACACCGGTCAGTCTACTGCGTCACTGAAGTGCGCACCTAAAGTTTCTTAGTTCGAGCCGCAGTTGCTTGCATAACTTTTCCTTTAAAGTTATCACTGATCCCTTGTCCTCATTAGTATAACTGGCATAAATCACAGGGACTTTAAGCAAAAAAGGAGATTTAATTGCTTAAATACTCTTCTATCACATTCGCGAGACAGCTGTGCGACAATTATTTAAGTATAGGCTATTCAGGTTTTGTTTCACAATTACGTAACCATGTTTACGTTTACAATTTACTCACAATGTAGTATAAACATATTTCTATAGGTGTTCAAAAAGTGACGTAACCTTATGGAGAAATAACAATTACAAAAACTGTTGAAAGTGGGCTCCGTTATGCGATTCACACAATTGAATACGACGGTATGGATGCACCATCATGCGGCTGTACGACAAGTTGGCGGTAAAAGTGCTAACATCAGACAAATTGGTAAATAAACGTTATGACGTGAGTATGGAAACATCGTATTCATTTGTGTGAATCGCAAAATGGAGCCCACTTTCGACTAATTCATAGAATAAAGTAACTTTCTTATTTCTGCTTAACTTTGCCTCATTTTTTGAACACTATACAATTTAAAGAAGAAATCCTAATGTTTTATCTAATCTTAAAACAAGCGATGAATACAGGTAAAAAGTATGAACTTTTTGCAGAAACATTTTACCGTTAATTATTCCTAACGAAAAAAAAAACGCGAGCTTCATTCGAAACGAGTCCAATTGTATTCTCCCGCCCGTCGTACTTTGTGTGTTTAGGAAATAATCGGGAACTTGAATTAGCCCTTAAAGCATCTCGTCCCGTTGTCAATGCAAGACTCAATTAAATTAGAGCGCCGGTTCGGCAAAAGAAAAGTTTTGTTATTCAACGAAAATACGAAAAGACATTAATCAATTGGCCCAGTCCCTGGATGGCAAACGCGCCTTTTTGTCTGTTTTCAAAAGAACAAAAACGTTGAAGTTACAAAGTCTACGTAGCTAATCGTTTCCCGGATCAATTTAGTCATGTATCTGTGTTTACAGAGTAGAGTTTTAAGTAATTGACACTTTACATCTGTGAACTTGATGCAGAATACGTTTTTAGTGTAATTTTATTATTGAAAAACACTGCCAATGATTTACCACATCGCTTCCCCTGTGGTATTTACGATTTTTTCTGAAAATGTAAAAATGGTCTTAAAAGTGTTAACAATTTTTTATAACATGAATTATTTGCAAAAAAACTTTAAATTTAGTACACCATGCATATTACTTTAGGTTCATTTTTTAATTTTAATTTTAATTTAAGTTTCCAAACGACCAGTTTATATTATTTGGCCGCATAATATTTTGAGCCAACGTTGATCAAAAAAATTGTCTTGTAACAGACAAATTGTTAGGACGATATGATCAACAAACAAAAAAGCGTTATATAAAATTTATTTTGAAAATTTGAACCAAATCAGTGTAGATGTTGCTCAAACACTTAAGCTTACATAATTTATGCAGATAAAAATCATTTAAAAACATTTTTGGAGTCTAGTACTCATACATATTAATGTATTCTGTACTACACAATATTATGTTTTTAGATTGAATGATTGAGAGTAATTTTAAATTATTGTTAAGGATTTCGTGCATTTGTTATGTAATAGGACGGCGATGATAACCTTAACAGTTTTTCGCCGGAAAAAAAGGAGGGTGTTACGTAATATATTATTATTATTATTTGCGTATAGACCCTGTTGGATCACGCAAAGCACTCCGACTCATGTCTTGTTCCTTCTAATCCTCCACACCTCCCTCATCCTGTCCCCATGGATCCTCTTCCGCTCCTCCGTCCATTTTACCCCTGCTCTCTTTGGGATTTCATTCTCTGGGACCTTCCAACCGAGCATCTTTCCCTGTATGCGTGCCTGTCTTCAACGTCTGTTGAGTCTATTTCTGCGTCATGTAGGTCTATTCTGACTTGTGCGATCCACGACGTTGTTGATTTGACTCCTTGTATATACTTAAGGATTCTGTTGGCAAGTCTCGTTGTTGGGAGTCTACTGATGTGTCCATAGAACCGAAGCCTCCTTCTTCTGATATCTGCTGCCAGGTTCGATATCTTCTCTGTGGTCTTCCGGGAGTGCAACCTGTATTCGTCTTCTGTTAATCTCGGTCCAAGGATCTTCCTCAAGATTTTGCGTTCTTCCTTCAAAATGTCTTCCATGACATTTTTTGTGTGGAGTGCTAGCGTCTCGCTTGCGTATAATACCTCCGGTTTTATGACTGTGTTGTAGTGTCTGATTTTTATGTATATATATATATATATATATATATATATATATATATATAGGCTATATAAAACAGTTACGGTAACCAATTAATATCCGGCGGAGGCAACTGAGGTGAGCAGCTGGATAGACACACACACACACACACACACACACACACACACACACACACACACACACACACACACACACACACACACACACACACACACACACACACAATAAAGCTGTAGCAAATTGCTCATTCTGTATTAGCACATCATTGTACAAAAAAGGAGTGAATTTACTGCCGCCTAAGATAATCTGAAGTCTATGAAAAGGAAACGGTTAACGCCGGGGAATGCGGGAGGGGACAGAATAAAGCCACCAGAAAAGATTTCACTTAGTAAGACATAAAATTGCATTAGCCTCGTACAGGCAAGAAAAACACGTCCGTTGCCTTCCTAACAAATTCCTTTCTTTATCTGAAAAGTTTCGTGTTGAGATAACATTTATTTGGCGGCATTAATTTTACAATTTTATTGCCGTGCTCGTTGCAAACCGTCTAGGTGGTATAGAAATACACGTACTGTATCCACAATTGATTTCTACCTTTACTTATTATATTGCTTTGTATTTACGTTTATGCAAACAAGTTTTACGTTTATTCAAGCAGACGTATTTCTGTCTGTCGCTGCAACTTGTCTGTTGAACTGCAAATACTGAAGGGCGCATAACGTTTAAGATAACTGGATAAATAAAACCAAGGAAATGCGATTTCGCAAAAATGAACATGTTTGAACTTTTTTGTGTCTCTACTTAATCAGATCGATTATTAGCTAAAGTCGAGTAAAATCAGTTAACAGTTTCAAAATGGCGGCAATTTAATTACAAAACAATCATATCTTTTTAGTTCTATCCATGTCCAAAAATATAATCATCTTTAGGTTTGAATGTACTTTACTTGGTGTTTACATTTAAGATCACCGTGTGGTAGTACAAATCTCTTGTTCGGTCTTGTGGTAATTAGTCCTTATAATAAATCGTAAATTGTATTTTAGTATTACACCTGTTTGGTATCCCTTTGAAGATGGTTATGTTACCGAAACGTACATCAGGATAAAGTAAGTTTCATATTTATTCTGTTTATATCAAATTAGTTTTTTCGTTTTGTGACAAATTGTAATCAAAGTTAAAAGTCTGTATACTTCTTAGCGTTTTAGCCTATATCTTTTAATGTAGGTAATACGTTTGCATCCTAAAAACAATAAATTTCTAGATTAAAGATTAACAATTTACCCTCGAGTTATAAAGTTTCTAATTGCAATCGCTTGGATTAGAATATAATTATAATCCGCCACAACAGATATAAGTTTATTATTGAAGCATCTGCCGATTGAGAACGGAACGAATCGAGTTAATATTTTAAAGTCGTTTGATTGGATGACACTGGGGGGTCGGGGGAGAGGCGATTGTTCAGGTTACCCGCTGAATTCACAATTTTGTTATTACTGGCCCCAATGTAATTGGGAATCAGTGCTGCATTTGTACACTGTCGACTCGGTGACTATTGCTGATTGGCGCTCCCAGTCAATGCACATTCTTTAATTTTACTTCGCTGGAATGAAAACGGAAACAGATCGGGTCAGTAAAGTCGTTTCAAAATGGAATACGTTTGTCGGTATTAGAAGTAAGGTGCGAAACATCGTAAAATATTTCTCAAAATTGTTAATGCAATTATTTGAAATTGGGTCAAATGTATCCTCTGAGCGTTTAGAACTAAAAGCTTTCCGGTAATTTGAGGAAAAAATTATCTACAAAAATATAAAAGATGCTCGCGATTCAAGAGTAAATTGTAAAAAAATAAACCACTGTTTATGGATCATTTTCGTTAAATATTAAGGCCCGTTTTCGGAACAAAACTACATAGCCAACGGTTGGTATGGCGTTTTTTGCTAACAAGGATGATTTATCATTTTTCGCTCACAAGGTGATTTGGCGTTTTTCGCACAAAAGGTTGATTTGGTGTTTTTCGTTCACAAGGTTAATTTGCCATTTTTCGATCACGAGGTTATTTGGCGTTTTAGCGCACAAGGATGAGTTGGTGTTTTTCGCTCATAAGGGTGATTTGGCGTTTTTCAGTCACAAGGTGATTTGGCGTTTTTCTCACAAAAGGTTGGTATGGCGTTTTTCGCTCACAAGGGTGATTTGGTGTTTTTCGCTCACAAGAGTGATTTTTTGTTTTTCTCACAAAAGGTTGGTATGGCGTTTTTCGCTCATACGGGGTGATTTGGCAATTTTGCGCACAAGGACGATTTGGACTCTTTAGCGCACACAGATTCTTGGAACTAAAAGTGTCAGTCTTTCAACTTGACGACCCTTTTTCTGCCGAATTTTTCGAGCACAAATTCTCGGAACTCGGGATGTTTGTTTGTTTATTCTGCAAACCTTTTCTACACAAAAACAGTTACGTTATTGCAATACCTATTTATAAAATTAATTACTTTTATTTGTCGGTAAATTATGATGAAATAAAAAACGAAAGTAGATACACACTGGAAAAAACTAATTAGTTTGATCACTTTGTGAAAATTTCTCTTCAAGTCTAACATATTAGAACGTATATGAGGTCTAATTGTTAGAATATTGAGAAGTGCCCAATAATTTGAATCAGTGAGTATTGTCCAACTTTATTCCGCCACTAACGTGTGTTTTAAAACAAATATTATACATTTTTCACATATTTCTGGGATGAATTTGCATATTTTGGAGAGACAAATTCATGTATGAGTTTACCCAATCTCTGAAACAACGGTGTCGAATATTTCAAGAATCTGAAAAATGTTAATTGCTGTTATTAACAGCACCCCGACACTTTCTAAAATCTTGAGTTTAGGGGCTGTTGACATTTTTGAGGTCTCCGATCCGGCTGAATTGTCAAAAATTCTGAATTCTCTGTGTATCCATTTTTACGGATGATTGCCTTTGTGCACGAAAACAAGTGTATGAAGAACACGTGCACGACGTGCGCGAAGAACATGTGTACGAAAAACATGTGTGTGAGAAACACGTGCGCGAAAAACACTAGCACGAAATATACGTAAGAGAAAAACACGTGCGCGAAGAAAATTAGTACGAAAAACACGTGAGAGAAAAATACGTTCACGAAAAAAACGTGTGTGAATAACATGTGAGCGAGGAACACTTGCACGAAAAATACGTGCGCGAAGAACATGTGCATGAAAAACACGTGCGCAAAGAACACGTGCACGAAAAACACGTGAGAAAAAACATGTTCACGAAAAACACTTGTGTGAAGAACATGTAAGCGAAAAATACGTGCGCAAAGAACACGTGCACGAAAAACACTTGTGTGAAGAACATGTAAGCGAAAACCACTTGCACGAAGAACATGTGCACGAAAAACACGTGTGTGAAGAACATGTAAGCGAAAACCACTTGCACGAAGAACATGTGCACGAAAAACACTTGTGTGAAGAACATGTAAGCGAAAACCACTTGCACGAAGAACACGTGCACGAAAAACACTTGTGTGAAGAACATGTAAGCGAAAAATACGTGCGCAAAGAACACGTGCACGAAAAACACTTGTGTGAAGAACATGTAAGCGAAAACCACTTGCACGAAGAACATGTGCACGAAAAACACTTGTGTGAAGAACATGTAAGCGAAAACCACTTGCACGAAGAACATGTGCACGAAAAACACTTGTGTGAAGAACATGTAAGCGAAAACCACTTGCACGAAGAACATGTGCACGAAAAACACGTGTGTGAAGAACACGTGCTCTAAAAACACGGTTCCAGACACATAATTTAACATATTCCTCAATTTATATAAACCTAATTTTCAATAAGTGTACAAAGCACTTCATTAAACCGTTATATAGCTATTGTTACAAGAGACAAAGTACTGTAATAAGTTAGTAAATAGCCTACAATTTTAAGTTAAACAGAAAATAACGTTTAAGTGACAACTTTTGGCAATAAAGGTAACACGGCCGTTACGAAGTATTGTTCTTTCTAATTTATGTCGGTGTTATCACAGCGAATATGGCTCAGGAGGCGGAGCCGCTAAGCCAGGACATAAATAATGATTCCTCAACCTCCTGTTGACATCCCTCGTGAAGCGCGACAACCCGCCATTCGTCTTTATCAATTTCCGCGGTGATTTGTAAGTAAGGCGGCGCGCGTAGGCTTAAACTGGCGATAACGTTGGGATTACGTAGCCTGTGACGCGGTTTTTATATTGAAACGCCCGTCACTCGACAATTTGCGACGCAACTAAACTTAACTGATAGCTTAACGCAATATACTTTGTGCAAGTAAAACTGGCCGTACATACTGTAAGATATGTAGCAGTTAGCAGCGTAGAACCTGCATTATGGCGGTTTTTTTTTTTTTGATGAAATTTAGCTATTAAGTTATTATTTTTCATAACCGTTGAAATCATATTCCGCGCAAAATTGAGTCACATATAAAGATTAAAAATAAAGTCAGTGAATTAAATTAGTAATAAAAGCAATTTACAGTTTGGAAGCTTAGAAAAATTGATTTTGGAAATAGGGTGCCTGAAAAACTTAGTTGAAATGGTTCAAAATTAAAATTATTTACGTTTCAAGCATTAAAACATAGAACCATAAATGCTCTATCAAAACATTTAAAAAAAATATGATTTCCCTATTGTAGTCACCGTTTAAATCAGCATAAATAGCGTTTGAAATTTTTCAGTTCGATTGAAATACGAAAATAAATCTGGTTTCTTACGTAGACAGGAACACGTTCGTATTTTCAATGTGCGATAATAAAGCTAATTATTAATGCTAATTGATTGAAACTTTGCACAGCTACTATATAAACATCTTGGACGATTCTATCAAATGACGGCCGATTCAAATCTTAAAGAAAAATCAGTAACTCTCTTATGGCTGAATTTATATCACAGTAACCAGCAAAAAACTTACTTAAAATTGTTAGAAAAGTAGTAGAAAATTTTTGAGATTAACTAGGGCCACCAAATTTCTAACTGTAATTCAAAAAAGTCATTAAAATACCGAGTCAAAAGATTTATAAATAAACTAGCTTCCCTGCCCACTTCAAGGGCCAACCCATTAATATTTTCGTTTCGTGAATGAATGAATTTCTGGAGTTACAATTACACTGCGGCATTTATAGACCTATTATGTCCTCTTTCTATATTTCTGAGATGCTCAGTTCCGCTTTCTCCAGTAGCAGTTTCTTCATGAAGTTTAGTGTTTCAACAGGATTTGTTGGTCAATTCCTAGCCGCCTCGGTGGTCTAGTGGATAGCGTACTAGGCTTTCACCCCGAGGACCCGGGTTCGATTCCCGGCGAGGGCTTGGCATTTTCATACGCTATAAATCATTCCATCGTCTGCATTAGCCCAAGTGTGCACAATAGTCGGACGTTAAAAAAAAAAAAAAAAAAAAAATGGTCAGTTCCTCCACTTCTAATTGGTGACTTCCCAATTCATTACTAAATTGCTTGATCTGCAAGCATTATATTATATATTCTTACTTGTGGTAATACCCAAACGTAGTTAATGAAATGAAGTCCGCCATGTATGGGTAAGGGGTCAGTTTATACTTTACACTTAGATAAACCATGAAGAGTAGTTAGTGTGTGTGTGTGTGTGTGTGTGTGTGTGTGTGTGTGTGTGTGTGTGTGTGTGTGTGTGTGTGTGTGTGTCTTGAGTATACGAACGAGAGTAGTATGAGTTAGAGATACGACGGGATCGCTAATTTCACCCAGCAGCCTCCACTAGATAGTGTTTGCAAGTAACAGCTGTCCGTCGTGTGTATTTGTATTATAAAACAGTACATATTCTGAACAAAACGTCCAATGAAACGCTTTCGTTATTTTCAAAATGAAAGCGAAACCCCGTGGCGATTGTTTGACGTGCGATATCCAATTACCGCCAATCGCCAATAATAACAACAATGTAAATTCAACGGACCTGAACAATTGACATCGTATAATTGCGTTGTACCGAACAAATGACATTTAAACTATTTACATAAACGTGAAGAGTGCAGCTGTGTTTCAACAAGCAGTCAATAATAGGGGGGACAATAGCTCTTTACTAATAACTGCTTCCAGTGGATTCTTTTTTATTTTAAACGTAAGCCCTATATTTTTCACAGAGTTGAGATAATGTTATTTCTTTCATAATCAGCTGATTTTATACGACAGCTTTGCATTGTATCTACGGATTTCGTGTCTTCATGAACGAATTTGCGCAGCTTTGCTGTTTTACTTGCTGCACAGTGTGTGTATATATATATATATATATATATATATATATATATATATATATATATATATATAGTCATTTATCATTGAAATTCACCGTTATCTTTTATTGTAGTTTAAATTTTTTAAACGTTCACACTTTTGAAACGATTCAATATAGCCTCCGGAATTGGTTTCTGCCCGATCAAGCCTCTATCAGGGAAAGGAGAGAGTAAAGTTTCAATTTTATTGGTTTACACATTCTAGAGATATAAAATATTTTATTAAAAACAAAATTGCGGCTAGTAGGAAAGTAAAGCATTTCCGGACAATTTTTTTAATTAGTTTTAATCTTTTTCATTTGTGAAACGTTTCTCAGAAACATTTTGTGTAAAAACAAAACAATCCCGATGGCAGTTCTACTTGATGTACATCCGACAAAAAATTTACCTTCTTTTCAAATTGTTTACTACAGTAACTCTACACTAGATCTTTTATATGTGACCAAACCCGATTTTTAACGTTCGTTTTCAGAACAGAATTTATGGGGTCACTCATTCGTTTTTTATGAGTTTTATTTGAACAAAATTTGATCAAAATCGTTTGTGCTATTTTGAGAAAATCCGATTTCAGAAAGTTTTTTGGAAAAAAAAATGATACACGTTTTTAACGTTGTCTCGATAAAATGCTTTCGTGTGTAAAATATTACACACACGAGACGATAATATCAAATTTCATAAAAAACTGGTCAATTAAATTAGTATCTAACGATGTGCGCAGGCTCAAATACTCTTAGACATCCAAATAAAATACATTTTTCTGACTCGTAGATCTGACAAGCGTATTCATTAAAATTTGAAGATCGGTTTTTTAAACGATAACTATACTTTCTTTGCACTTAGAACTGAAGGCCTGCAAGAACGTGTGTTTGTGCACATTACATAGGGATTGAAGGTGCGGAACCAGATAAGCTACAAAATAAATTGTCCACCGTGACTCTGCATAATGTAATTTATATAAGCATCCTGACTTTACCCTTGACTTATTATGCGCCCTTACGCCGGGTAATCTATCTCAAAATCGGAAATTAAAATCGATTAACTTGTTTGTGAAGGGCGATGAGAAAAACTGCCCTCCACACTGGGTCTTGGCCCTAAAACCTCTATCTGCGTACCTTATAGTGAATGTTACAGCTTGTTTCAAAGAATAACTTTCAACAGTACAATTGAATTATATTTTAATGATGTATTTTTACAGCCTTCAAACTAATTTTTCAACATATTTCCAATTATGTTGAAAATATTCTGACAATGGAAAAATCGCTTTTTGAACATTTGATTGCTATACAGTAGGCCTATACAAGTTTCAAGTTTCTTGTATAAAAAAAAACTTATTTTTTAAAAATTCAATGGGTATGGGTATGCGTATGTGTATGCGTATGTGTATGCGTATGTGTATGCGTATGTGTATGTGTATGCGTATGTATGTGTATGTGTATGTGTATGTGTATGTATGTGTATGTGTATGTGTATGTGTATGTGTATGTGTATGTGTGTCTGTATGTGTATGTATGTGTATGTATGTGTATGTGTATGTATGTGTATGTGTATGTATGTGTCTGTATGTGTATGTATGTGTCTGTATGTGTATGTATGTGTCTGTATGTGTATGTATGTGTATGTATGTGTATGTATGTGTATGTGTATGTATGTGTATGTATGTGTATGTGTATGTATGTGTATGTATGTGTATATGTGTATGCGTATGTGTATATATGTATGCGTATATGTATATGTATGCGTATGTATGTATGTGTATGTGTATGCGTATGGGTATGCGTATGTATGGGTATGTATGTGTATATGTATATGTATGCGTATATGTGTATGCGTATGCGTATGCGTATGTGTATGCGTATGTATGCGTATGCGTATGCGTATGTATGTGTATGCGTATGTATGTATGCGTATGGGTATGCGTATATGTATATGCGTATGTGTATGCGTATGTGTATGCGTATGTATGCGTATGCGTATGCGTATGTATGTGTATGCGTATGTATGTATGCGTATGCGTATGGTATATGTATGTATGTATATGTATGTATGTATATGTATGCGTATGTATGCGTATGTATGCGTATGTATGTATGCGTATGCGTATGCGTATGCGTATGGGTATGCGTATGGGTATATGTATGCGTATGTATGTGTATATATGCGTATGGGTATGCGTATGCGTATGTGTATGTGTGTATGCGTATGTGTATGTATGTATGTGTATGTATGGTATGCGTGTATGTATGCGTATGGTATGCGTATGCGTATGCGTATGGGTATGCGTATGTATGGTATGTGGGTATGTATGTATGTATGTATGGTATGCGTGGTATGTATGGTATGCGTATGTGGTATGTATGGTATGGGTATGCGTATGCGTATATGGGTATGTATGTATGTATGTGTATGGGTATGGGTATGTGTATGTATGCGTATGTGTATGGGTATGGGTATGTGTATGTGTATGTATGTATGCGTATGCATGGTATGTATGCGTATGTATGGTATGCGTATGGGTATGCGTATGGGTATGTATGCGTATGGGTATGTGTATGCGTATGCGTATGGTATGTATGCGTATGTGTATGCGTATGTGTATGTATGGGTATGCGTATGCGTATGCGTATGGTATGCGTATGCGTATGTATGCGTATGTATGCGTATGCGTATATGTATGTATGTATGTGTATGTATGGGTATGGTATGCGTATGCGTATGCGTATGTATGCGTATGGGTATGCGTATGCATATGTGTATGGGTATGGGTATGCGTATGTGTATGTGTATGCGTATGCGTATGGGTATGTGTATGCGTATGTATGCGTATGCGTATGCGTATGGGTATGCGTATGTGTATGGGTATGGGTATGCGTATGCGTATGTGTATGCGTATGTGTATGGGTATGGGTATGCGTATGTGTATGCGTATGGGTATGTATGCGTATGTGTATGTGTATGCATGTATGCGTATGGGTATGGTATGTATGTATGGGTATGGGTATGCGTATGGGTATGTGTATGCGTATGTGTATGCGTATGGGTATGGGTATGCGTATGCGTATGCGTATGTATGCGTATGTGTATGCGTATGTGTATGTGTATGGGTATGGGTATGGGTATGGGTATGCGTATGGGTATGGGTATGTATGCGTATGCGTATGTGTATGGGTATGGGTATGCGTATGTGTATGCGTATGGGTATGCGTATGCGTATGTGTATGCGTATGGGTATGCGTATGCGTATGTATGGTATGTGTATGCGTATGTGTATGCGTATGCGTATGTGTATGTGTATGGGTATGGGTATGTGTATGCGTATGGGTATGCGTATGGGTATGCGTATGCGTATGGGTATGCGTATGTGTATGCGTATGTGTATATGTGTATGCGTATGGGTATGGGTATGCGTATGTGTATGCGTGTATGCGTATGTGTATGCGTATGTGTATGGGTATGCGTATGCGTATGTGTATGGGTATGGGTATGCGTATGGGTATGCGTATGCGTATGTGTATGCGTATGGGTATGCGTATGGGTATGCGTATGGGTATGTGCATGGGTATGTGTATGCGTATGTGTATGCGTATGGGTATGTGTATATGTATGTGTATGTGTATGCGTATGTATGTGTATGTGTATGCGTATGTATGTATGCGTATGTGTATGCGTATGCGTATGCGTATGCGTATGTGTATGGGTATGGGTATGCGTATGTGTATGCGTATGGGTATGCGTATGCGTATGTGTATGCGTATGGGTATGCGTATGCGTATGGGTATGGGTATGGGTATGCGTATGGGTATGGGTATGGGGATGGGTACTGGTATTGCTGTGGGTATGGGTATGTTGAATGGGTATTTTTAATTTAATTTAACTTTATTTGTATCTCGGAGACAACTAACATGAGCTAAGCGAGTCAATCTTAGCTCATACAATAATTGATCTACTCAAGACACCCTTTCAGGGGTCACACATTCTGAGTATGGGTTTGGCGATCTCAAAGTGCGCTAGCTAAATTTAACCTAACCTCTATACAACTTGGTTAACTCTAAAGCAAAAAGCAACCTAGTGGCGTATCAAACGGAGCGCTAGGGTAACTGGCGACATCTCGAAGTACCTTAGGCATACCCATAGGGGGCTCTATATGGGCGGATCTAATTTCCCTAGCTACTCATGGGAACAACATGAGTAAGAATTTAAAAGAGAATGAGCGGGAACTCAGCGCTCAACAAATAGCTGACCAAATGGAGTACAAACTCCACGATAAGAATCAAGAGAAAGAAAAAGTGGAAGGGAATCAGGAGAACAATCATCTACAAGTACCACAATAAGGAACTGAGAATTGGAGGAGTTATCCGCATTGAATTCTCTCCTAATCCTAATCCTAGCCTTTATAAAAAGACTGGAGAAGGCGCTGTAACTGATCATTTCAGGAATATAGGAAGAAGGAATAATACATCTAAAAGAGTCACAATGCAATAAGTAACTCTAGAAATTAATTTATTTAATCGTAGACCCATTAATTAGGTAATGATATTATTCAGTTTAAAAACTGCGACTATTCAAAATCTTTAAATAAAAACTTTTCCAGCAGTTTTTTGAAAATCTGATTTTTTCATGTTAATCAGGGTAAACACATCAAATATTAGCGTTTTAAATTCTTTGATAATACAAAAATTAATTTGGAGCTGTTAGGGTTCATTTTTGTATTTTCAGAAATTGACATTGCTAATTTACAAAGGTAGTAACGCTGATAATGTGATGTTACCAAATTTCATGTAGTTAAAAATTAAAATTGTTATAGTAATGTTATCAATTTTTGGAAATTTGCCTACAGAACGTCAGCGAGACAGTTACGAGCGGCAATTTATTTTTCTTTGAAAGGGACATGGAATATTCAAATTAACGAATTTTATTTTGCAATATTTTCTAATTCCAGTTTGAAAGAAAGTAAATTAGCGCGAGGAGACAATTTTAAAGAAAATAAAAAACAAACAAATTTAGGATCGTGGTGAAGATACGTTAAAGAGCATTTCGCAAAAAACTAAGTTGGACATCACAAGGTAACTTCAGGAAGTTGGTCAAGATAACGTCCTAGAAATGTTTTTGTTCCGTGCCTTTACATCAAACACCCCTTCCCAAAGGGTAATCCATCTTACAATAGGAAATTAAAATCGTTTACTTACATCAATATACTCGAAGTAAAAAACACCAACATAAATTCTATAAAAAAGTGGTCCTTTGTTGAACAGTTTGTATCTAGGTAAAGAAGACTAAGCCCAACATCACGAATCTATAGTCCAGTCACTTAGTAAACGGTTGGGCGAGAATTTCTCGTGCATATAGGAGAATTCTCCTCCAGCTCCTTCTAACAGTTCAGTGCCACAGAGTCTGCCAGTATGAGTCTACAAACTATTACTAGTCATCGATAGTGAAGGGAAAGCAGGGAGCTATGGTGAGAGAGTGGGAACTCGACTTTACCCGAACGTTTTTCTCTCTGTCCCACTGGTGTTCTTAGCAGGCCTTTTTCTAAGTGGCTGAAATATAGTCCGTTGACGAGGAATGGGCTATTCGCACTGTGACCTTGAGCCAACCAATTGGAAAAGAGCAGTGTTGCAAGATTGCTTCTCCGCTATAAACTCAATATGTGTGAATGAGAATATTTGTATAAAAAGTGCCCGTTCGAGGCTACTGATGTGATAACACCGCGCTATCACATTATTGGTTGACAGAAATGTCGAAAGTATAACTAATACGAAATGTCAAATTTTCTTTTGTACAATTAAAATTAAAATTATAGAAAACGTATGACGACCGTTAGACGAGTTGTTTGTTCACGTAGGCTACACCGACAACATTTGAACAAAAAAAAAAACGCTAGCGAACAACTGGATTTTCGCCTTAAAAGAACGTAAGGTTCAATGCGGGGGAAGGCTTTGTTCACCTGTTTTGTTACGGGGGAAAAGAGTAATCACGCATTACGCCGCAGGCTTACCAACTTTAAACCTTCATTTTAGCTTTGTCACTTTGGTAGCACTGCTAATTGCGTCGCTGTTTTATCTTATTCAGGGAACTGCAAGCATTGTGGATGTGTGAAGCAGTGTAATGAACTACACAATAATTAACTCATTACCGCAGTTATTCTACCTTTAATCAACGGGAATATTAATGTCATGCAATATTGGAATATTAATATGCCATTACGTTTTATTAACAAGCTTTGCAACACCCGATAACATTACTAAGTTCAACTTTAATGGATATTTTCCCTTATGTTATTCTAATAAAGTAAAGCATTTTATTTTGAATCATTTTAGTTATTAAGTTTAGATTGTGATTATTTTTGCAGGAGTGTTACTCGTATCAAATATTGTGAAAGATTATTGTGATAAATTAAATTATCTAATAATTGCTGAAAAATATAAAATGTATATGCAAAGAAATTCAGTGCTTACAATGGGTTATAATAGAACAAAACTGCGAGAGCAGAATTTTCTTAGGGTTGTAGAAAACTAAATGAAAAAAAATATCGTAACTTATATGTACAAGTTATCTTACATAGATCATATGTTCAGTAATGATAAACAGTCTGAAATCAGTTGGCAACCGAAATCCGAATTGTGTTAGCAGTTAATTGTAATGTTATTTTTGTACAAAAGGCAAACTACTACCATAACGAATAAGAGTGATCATTGATGAGAATTGGTTGAGTAGTTTAGTATATAGGAGCGCAGTGTATCCAATGGCTTCATTTTTTAAAATTTGTCTGACGGTTTTTGCAATTTTAATAATTTTAAATGTAGTTATTTTACTTTAATACAAAAAGCACATATACTAATCGTGACGAATAAAGTCCTAGTTGTTCAAAATTTTTTAAGTGGTACAGACTGTCGGAGGATAAATTTACTACATTTTTGCAATGTTAGAAGCTTAAACGTGCAATTTTTTTTGATTTTTATGCAAAAGGCTTATTCTGCAAACAGAACTTATAGAACGGGTCATATTTGATCAAAATTGATTCAGTAATTTAGACTAATGTACTCGTCAATATGGAAAAAGAAACATAATAATAAAGATTTTTATTATTATTTTTTAATCATGCGTTTCTTGATGTAGTCTTACTTAAAATAACGCATATCCTGAATGTCCCGAACGCCTGAACTGTTGTCGCAGAACTGTAACTACTGAAGCAATAAATATGGAATTTTGTCAGTAGTCATTTTATGGTTTAAAAATTCACTAAGAAGGGATTTTCCAAAATCTAACCCCTTAGGAGCATATAAACGTTTGTATCGCGAAAAATACTTTTTTTGTTAGGAATTTTTCTAAAATGTAGCATAAATACTTTACAACAGAAATAAAGAAACGCGTATGTAAAATTTTCCCGAAGTTCAATCTCTAAGGGGTGTTTAAAACGATAACGAAGACCAAATAATGGTTGTGTGATAAGTTATTAATTATCACCTGTAACTGGATAGTTACTTCAGCCTAACCGATGTATAAAAAACCACTTCACACGCGTACATTCTATAGTCGAACGTCGAAAGGCTTTCATTAGAATACATAAAAAATGAAGATAACTAACGATTAGCTCATTAAGAAAGGATTTCAAATAAATCCTGACATGAATCAAGTTAGTTAAATTTATTTTATTCGATTTGAAAAAAGTCAGTAAATGTAAAGGTGAAATACAAGCAGCAGCGGGTAACCGTAAGTGTAGTATATGAGAGTATATGACTTATGTTTCACGTGGACTCGTATATTCACGTGAAAAGCATCTCATTCGGACGTTATGATTTAGTCTTGTAATTATTCAGTACTAAACAGCAGAAAGAGTGGAGTAGCCGTGGCAAGGGAGATGCAACCCTTAGGACGCTGAGGTCTAGAAACGCCTCAAGTTACCTACCCCATTTGCATAATTGAAATTGCAAGAAGTTACCAACCCCTTCTAATTTTGTCCTTGCATCTCTGGGACTTTTTTCTGCATTTTGAAACCGTTTGTTATATTTTTTAACTGATAACAAACATTTTTGAACTCATATCGTTAAAGACAGATTTCGGTGAAAGCACTTACTTTTCACCACTGAATGGATAATACAAAAGATAATTTTTATTTGATCAACATTTTTAGAGCCAATTTTTAAATAAAAGCCACTTTTTGGAGTCGTATGACTTTGAAACATAAATACCCATTAAAATCTCTATATTGGGTTTTCCCCTCAGGGGCTCATACATTGTGAGTACGGGTTTGGCAATCCCGAGGTGCCCTAGCTGGATTTAACCTTTCTCTATCTTCATCTTAAGATAGTGTTAGAGCCCTTCATCTTAAGCCAAAGACTACGTGGTTTAGCTAAGTTCGTGGACTGTGGATTTCAGGCGAACTCCAGTTTTACCTATGCATGCGGCCTTTGTACGGATGTATAATATTCCTCCCAGCTACTTGTGGGGTTTTGATGACTAATAACAAACCTTCAAAATCCAGAAAACGCAAGAGAACTGGCAAAAGTGGACCTGGGGAATAAAAATAGCACTGAGAGGGAGAAAATGCACAAGTATTGAAGTAGCATCAACGCAGCAATCAAGCATTCAAGTAGCATTGAAGTAGAATCATGGAACCCCCAAGCAGTGAATTGCAGCAGACCTTAAATTTGCTTAGGGACGCTACTCAACCTGAAGTGAAAAAATTGCTAGATTGGGTTAATCGTTTAAGAACAGTATCTATCGGGAGCGCAGAATGAGAAGAAAAGAGACGGTAGGAAAGAGGCGTCTAACTGAATGCAGTATCAAATCTTGGGTGTGAGAAACACAACTGTTATATAAAGAAATGTTATACATGAAGGAAGAAGAAACTGCACATAATTTATGAGTGTAAGGCTCTGGTCAGCAGAAGGTAAAAGTTATTTGGTAGCCAGGAACTTGAGGACCTCAAGCAGAACGAACATGTGAGGGCACCAGTCTATTGAACTGGAATCCAAGAGGTTTAGTTGCACAGTAGTTTAACGCGAAGCCACAGATCACTAATTCATATAACTTTAAAACTTAAAAGTACTTTGTAAAGCGAGTAAAGACTAACTGTGCTTTCTTTATTTTTAAGAGCGAACTCAGAATTATTTACTTTAAAATTTTGTGTTTCCTAATTTTAAAAACTAACCACCTTCGTTAAATTTAATCGCTACTTTAATCACCTGTGAAAATATATCAATATAATTATCTGTAGTTAAAAACACCGACCTAAATACCTCGAAAAGTGTGGTGTTTTTCAATGTGTGTACCTGAGAATAATAAATACACGCACCATGCCGCAGGCTTACTATCTGTTAAAGCCTTATTATAGCTTTGGCGTCACTTTGGTTGAACCTGCTAATTGTGTTTCTATCTTTCTTGGAAAAATACAATTACTCACTGAACGTAATAAACAAGAACAACGTCAATTGCAACGAAACTGATCAATTCGTTTTGTTTTTAGCGATGTGCACAGACGCACACTCACGCGCACTCTCATACATCAAGGTGTAAATTATTTTGTGACCTTAAGGGAACAGAAAACACAGATTTTTTTATGAAAATCTTAAGGTAAATTTTTCAAGAACGTCATACTTTCTATATATTTTACAGGTAAATGTAAGTTTTTTGTCAATTTTAATAATTTTTGCATTAAAACGCGTTATGACGCTTTATGCCCAATATTAATAATCCAAAATATAAAAGTGTGGAAACAACGAGAAGTTACAAAAAAAATTTTTTAATTGACAAACATAACCTCAAAATTACTACCGCGCGAGAGTAGGAAACGTGTTTTCATTAAAAAAACGATAAATTAAATGCGTTTTATTAATGATGAAAAGAATATTAATTAGAGAAAAAAACTTTAGCACCTAACTCGATTCGGTTGCTGAGTGTTTAATTCAGTTGCTGGTTATGTAACTAGTATTGCGTAAAAGCTTTGAAAGGAGTGTTAAAGCTGCCTCTACTTTGTAAAAATGTCGTCAGAACATATTTCCGTAATAAATGGTTAAAAACCAGTAATTTATAGTAATAAATTTAATTTTTCGCGGGTTAATATCTCAACGAAAAAATATAGCGCATAATAAAACCAAAAAATTATTATTATTATTATTATTTTTTTTTAACGTCCGACTATTGTGCACACTTGGGCTAATGCAGACGATGGGATGATTTATAGCGTATGAAAATGCCAAGCCCTGGCCGGGAATCAAACCCGGGTCCTCGGGGTAAAAGCCCAGTACGCTATCAAAAAATTATTAAAATCAATACTTTTATAAAATCTCGGAAAGTGAAAATACCATTTCGTACAGTGAAAACATTTTTTTTTAAGTTACAGTAAGATATCTGGATTAAATACGTATGAAACCAAAAATAAAATTACAAAAAATTACGAAAATATAAAGGTGCAAAATCCTCTTACTGTCCCTTTAATCACATTATAATTTTCCAATCACTTTTCTAGAAGTGATTATTTTGTTTTATACAGCTAAAAGTGTCGAGTGCCCTAATGAAAGGGAATACCCCCAAGTTGTGAAGGTCCCGAGTGCGCCTCAAGCTGTATAACCCATTTGCATAATTGAAATTGCAAAACGTCACCGACCCCAAACTCCGGTTTCTTCTTGCCCTCTGTAGTTTTTCCCCACCAGCGCTTTGAAACTCTGGCACGTCACGTGATATTTATGGTCGAGGACAAACAATGGGGGACATAAAGTGCTACTTTTGCCAGTAATCATACAAACAAGTGACAAACTCGGCTAAACTTCCCGCATAACTTATCAACGTGAAATTTATCGCGTCATCTCCGTGTTCTGCTTTCGTGACTGCGTGCATTTCGTTTAGTCTTCTTTATTTTACAAAACCGATCAAAAAATGTGGCAACATCAATAGCGGGGTACATCGCTTTCCCCTCTGTCTGGGAACATGCGATGTTTTTAATATGCGGATTTTATAGTTATGAGTTTAGTACGATCAATTTGCGAGGAACATTTTGACTTCAGGCAAAAGTCGAGTTATTACAAAATCATAGTTATTAAATTACTTCTATTCCAGTCACAAAAACACCAAAATGCTGTAAAACAGCCTAACTAACGATTCGACTATATACAATAATTCTTTAGTTCCGTTAACCAAAGATTATAGTCCAGTCAGTAAACGACTAGCGTGAGAATTTCTCGCGCATGTAATAGAATTCCCCTCCAGCTCCCTCCAATAGTCCAGTGATACAGAGTCTGTGTCTCTCTGAGTAGCAACTCAGCGATAGTAAAGGACAAAGAGGGAGCTTTGGTGAGAGAGTAGGGACTCGACCTCTCACTCACATATTTTGTCTCTGTTCCACTGGTGTTCTTAGCGACAAATATACAGGCTCAGTTTGTCCAACAATCAGGTTCACCATACCATTTGAATTATTTTTAAGTTTTCTCAATTTATTTATCGTTTTCGAACTACAATGATCATATTTTTGATTTTAACAGTACGTGTAACAGTAATAAGAAGTAAGAAAATAAAATAATGGAATATTTATTACTTAAATTATTTATACTGTTAGGTATTTTGTTGTCGAAGTTCCCTCGACAAATGCCCAAATTACACAGGCTGAAAGTAATCGAAAGAAGCACAATTTGTTCATTATTCAAACAAATCTTGACAAACATCCAAGATAAAACCACAATTCCGAGCTAGTAGAACATGAACGTTTTTACGTTTATGTTATGTTATACATAAATAGAAAAGTAAAATTGACTCAAAATACATCCAACAATATATTTCTGTATAAGTATTGTAAAATATACACAAATGTTATAACTAAATGTATGGAGATAATCCAGAGGTGAAGCTAAACAAAGCTACACATTGTTTGGTGAGTGATGATTTCCTAATGCAAACAGATGTGGCGTTTCCCGAGGTTGAAAGGTTTTAGGTTATATAAGCCACTCATCTCCAGTTTGATATCTTTATTCTTGACGTCTTAATTTAAATAAATTCTACAGTGCACGTTTCAGCCCAACAATGGGCCAGAACTTGTCTGTGATCGGTGATCACAACTGCAGATTCGTTCATTTTTATTCCTTACGATAAAGGAAAATACAAGTCGCTATGATATAATTAATGTCTTTTAATATTACGTTTCATTGTTTGATCGGTCACGTGACTTATTTTATGAAACGACAAGTTTCGTAGTCTTAACACCATCTTCAGGAATAACTAGTCATTCTGAAGGAATCGTCGAATATGAAATTCATGAAAATAGAACGTTATTACGTTCTAACAAAGAAATTCAGTTGGCTTGGTTATTAGCGAATTTCCGTTGGAAAAGGAGCTTTGGAGCGGCCATCATGGTAACACCCAGGCCTGGGACCTTAAACGCAAATCATAATCTCTAAATTACGTACACACACACACACACACACACACACACACACATATATATATATATATATATATATATATATATATATATATATATATATATATATACCCTTTGCAGGGCTTGCACCTATTGAGAGGATTTATACGTCCCTCACGGTACCCGAGTCTAACACACACATACACTTACAACTTACAACTTCGAACTTTACACTCACACTTACATTTAGGGAGGCGATAATAGCCTCAATGTGCTTTTCGCCTTACAATAACAATATATACATATATATATGTAATCCTGTATAATTGTTACTATATAAGCACTCTCAAGTTCGCAACTGTGGTTCGATTTGATTCAAATATCAATTTTAATGTTACCCGGTAAAATCCATCTAACTGTCGGACATTTCTAACCTTTAAAAAAAGTCGTGACGTTTATTCGTGCAAGTCTGAAAATCCGACTGACTTCAACATCCTAACACCGTTAAAATCTGGTTTTAAATTGGCAAATTACGTTGAAAGTACGAACATTAGCACCATTGTGGTCATTGTTCGTGTTTATGAGTTCGTGAAATTTATAGTTTCAAACGCTGAACATGTAATATTTTCAATTAATAGATTCGTAATTTTTATACCTTTAGATTTAAAAAAATATTGTTTATATTTTTTTAATAAATGTGCAATGTTTAAAGATTGCACTTTGTGACTGGGCAATTTGAATATAAAAAATCAAATTGATTGCAATACAAGTTGTATTATGCGCTCTTTGAAATTATTAAAAAAAAAATTGAATCCTGAAAACTATAAGTTACGTGTAATTAATACTGCATTTATTTAATCTGTGAAAGGTCAGGCTAGGAGAATGCCACTTAGGTGATTGGCTACCTTTGTAACGCTTCAGGCTGTCCACTCTATTTACATAATTAATTACTATTGCCAATCAATCCCAAACATTTTCTTACGATTGTTTCATAAAATTTGTTATATTTGCTCTTTTAAACAATTTTGTGATGAAACATTTTATGTTTCTTAAAAAGACAAAGTTTTTAGTTGAAAAACCAAGAACACGGTCTCATTCAAATGTAAATAAATTGGGTCTAAAATGTTTTAGTTTACAAGTGTTATATATATATATATATATATATATATATATATATATATATATCTCACTGTAAACATAAAAGAATAAGCTTAACAACAATAACCTGTATAATATAAGCTCAACAAACAACATTCGTCAAAAAATAACATTTTTGTGAAGTGACCCACTTAAAGTTACAACAAATAAGTTTGAAAGTAAGAAAAATGTATAGAAAGTGTAAAAAAACTGGCCACATTTACACAAAGAAGACATTTAAAATGAGATAGGAAACATAATGTTACCTTAACAAATAGCGGAGAAATACGTACCGTTAATTAACACAGTCTCATAGGGAACTGTTTGAATATGGCCGACAGGGTCTACAAACTATCAAGTAATTTATTTAAATAACTTTAACTATTTTTAAGAACATGTCTACTATATTAGAATTACTTCTCCATGACAAAAAAGCGACAGGAAAGAAAGATGAAATAGATGAATGTATTTGGAATAAATTTAATTAGTAGTTCATAGAACAGTACACCCACAATGTATTCTTACTTAATTGCTTGGTCACAGATCCACGACAACATTGCTTGGTCACGGATCCACGGCAACATTGCTTGGTCACAGATCCACGACAACATTGCTTGGTCACAGACCCACGACAACATTGCTTGGTCACAGATCCACGACAATATTGCTTGGTCACAAATCCACGACAACATTGCTTGGTCACAGATCCACGACAACATTGCTTGGTCACAGATCCACGACAACATTGCTTGATCACAGATCCACGACATAATTGCTTGGTCACAGATCCACGACAACATTGCTTGGTCACATATCCAAGGCAACATTGCTTGGTCACAGATCCACGGCAACATTGCTTGGTCACAGATCCACGACAACATTGCTTGGTCACATATCCACGACAACATTGCTTGGTCACAGATCCACGACAACATTGCTTGGTCACAGATCCACGGCAACATTGCTTGGTCACAGATCCACGACAACATTGCTTGGTCACAGATCCACGACAACATTGCTTGGTCACAGATCCACGACAACATTGCTTGGTCACATATCCAAGGCAACATTGCTTGGTCACAGATCCACGGCAACATTGCTTGGTCACAGATCCACGACAACATTGCTTGGTCACATATCCACGACAACATTGCTTGGTCACATATCCACGACAACATTGCTTGGTCACAGATCCACGGCAACATTGCTTGGTCACAGATCCACGACAATATTGCTTGGTCACAAATCCACGACAACATTGCTTGGTCACAGATCCACGACAACATTGCTTGGTCACAGATCCACGACAACATTGCTTGGTCACAGATCCACGACAACATTGCTTGGTCACAGATCCACGACAACATTGCTTGGTCACATATCCAAGGCAACATTGCTTGGTCACAGATCCACGGCAACATTGCTTGGTCACAGATCCATGACAATATTGCTTGGTCACAAATGCACGACAACATTGCTTGGTCACAGATCCACGACAACATTGTTTGGTCACAGATCCACGACAACATTGCTTGGTCACAGATCCACGACAACATTGTTTGGTCACAGATCCACGACAACATTGCTTGGTCACATATCCACGACAACATTGCTTGGTCACAGATCCACGACAACATTGCTTGGTCACAGATCCACGGCAACATTGCTTGGTCACAGATCCACGACAACATTGCTTGGTCACAGATCCACGACAACATTGCTTGGTCACAGATCCACGACAACAATCTAACGCGTTCGTGAATTTCCCGCCAATTTAGTCTGTGACCGTAATATTTAGGAAAAGTATTACTGGACCAAATTTATTGGAAATTTTATACTCTTCTTACATGAAGCGGACAAAATTATGATATCTTTTGCCGTTCAGATAGCATTACAGGAATTACACACGTCACCGTTTAAACCAGAGACCGCCATCTTGAAACGAAGTAAATGCGGAAAGTCTTATACAAGTCACTTGGACTTTATACAAACTACCTTCGTACCAAATTTCAAAACAATCGGTCAGTACGTTTGACAAAAACTGCGTAATCAATTATTTTCAATTTGTATTTCTTTAGACATTCCCAAAATGACTGTTTTTTAAACGGTTGAAATGATAACCGAACACATGCATTGCTTTAATATTCCAAGTTTGTAAACACGGTCTGATGTGGACCTAATAATGCACGGGTAACCAGTTAGGAAGCAAATATTCTAAATACTCTATAAAGTGTTCATTCAGTAACCTTGGCAAAAGGGGTGGCCGCCCTTAAGACTCTGAGGTCTTTAAATGCTTCAAGCTACCTAAAGGCCATTTGCATAATTAAAGTTACAAAAGTTACCAGTTCTCTTCCCCTCTTCTTTTTGCCATCTCTGGAGAGTTCCTTGAGCAAAGCTTTGAACCATTCAGTCTCGAAACGTTTAACAAATAATTAAAATTCTTTATACAAATTAGTGACATTTCCAATAGCGTTCACTATAAAAACTATAGTCTTAAATGTGACTATTTGCTTTTTGAAAAACTATAATTTATTTGTGTGTTTATGTAAGCAAGTTAATTTTACTTGTTTTAATGTTTCGTGTGTTTGGTTAAGCAGTCCAGTGTTCAATAAATAAATGAATACTGCTTATTTATTAATACACGCTACGTAACATTCGTTTTCTTTAATGATCCTATGTCTGTATGTCAATTGCTCGATAAACTATAGCGTTTAAACGGTAGGTTGTGAAGTTAAGATGTTCACAGTTTTCGTTAACATCAAAGTAGAAAACTAGGGAAATGTCTTAACTAATTTAAATAGATATTTTTTTCTTTTCAAAATTGCCGAGTAAAAGTTAAAGGCTTAACAACTGTGCAATTACTTTGAAAAAAAAATAACGGCTTGTCTCGCTGATGTCTTAGAAAAGAATTTCTAAAAGTATTTGTCTTAATATTTTCCCTTTTTGATATTATGATTTCACTACTATATCAGCGTTAAAATGTGCAAATATTAGTGTTATAAACTTTCAATAACATCGAAAATATCTTCATGTAACCTGACTTAACCTGAACGCTATCAAACACTTTTTAATTTCAACGGATTTTGAAATCTCAAAACGCTTGGGCAGATTTTAACGCTGATTACGATTGTGAGATAAAATATATAGTTTATATATATATATATATATATATATATATATATATTGTGTGTGTGTGTGTGTGTGTGTGTGTGTGTGTGTGTGTGTGTGTGTGTGTGTGTGTGTGTGTGTGTGTGTGTGTGTGTGTGTGTGTATTTATACCTATTCCTTCACGGATGGAAAAATGTGAATCACTTTGAAAATGTGTGTACATCCTTTCGATATATTGTTTCTAGAAGAAACTTTCTTCCGAAATTTCTTCAAAACCTTCTACTTCAGCCTTGGAGCGAGAATAACCTCCAAGATGCCGGATACGATTTTGGCTAAACGTCGAAACAATGTTTCTTCTAGAAACAATTGTGTCGAACGGATTATTCGTGAGCGCGCGTGTTAGTTTCTGTGTGTGTGTGTGTGTGTGTGTGTGTGTGTGTGTGTGTGTGTGCAAATTTTAGAGGTTAGGATAAGTGCTCATATCAAGGTCCCGGGTTTTGGTTTAACCATGATGGCTGGCTCCAATAGCTTACTTTTCCAAAATGAAATTTTCTAAGTATTATAACGAAAAAAAAAAATTAATTGTAGGCTCTGTTATTATAGACAGTAGGCTATACTAAGCTGCATTAATTCCCTGAAAAATCAACAGTCATGCGTATTTTCTCACTGACTGCCAACAATTTCATCATAAGGAATTGACTAGCGGATTTAGCCCATGCTTAAAGAACTATATTTCGTAATTATAAAAAAATAATATCGAACTAAAGGCAACTTAAAATAAATGCTGAACTTATATTTATTCCAATAGTGAACGTTTAATTAATTTAATTAATTAATTATTTAATTTAATTAATTAATTAATTTATTTATGAATCAAACCTAAACGCCCTCTTACCTGTTGAGTACAAAAATACATTAACAATGCCAATAGTAAGGTTATAACTATAATTGTGTATAAACGTTTTAAATTTAAAAATAAACATTTTTTTTTGTATCAATTGTATAAAATTTTATATAAATCGAAAAATTACATAATTGTGTCTTATTCATATGTCATTTTTTGCCCAAATTGTAGTGTCACCGATTGTGCTGCAATAAATGATTTGATTTCGTGAAACTAATTTCGTTGCAAAACCTGAAGCCTCGTGTAAAATAGCTGTTTGACGCAAACAACTAAAATGACCTATGTAAGGGAAATGTGCCCTATAGAAAGCAACTTCTGAAAACGCCGACGTCATCTTAGGTAATTTGCATAATTGAAATTGCAAGAAAGTTGTCTTTCCTAACTTTACAATTTTCGCTCCGGCAAATTTTACTAGCCACTGTTTCAGATCTTCGCGATACGGTGAAGGGAAAGGAGAAACTTGTTTTACGGGTTTTATTTTATACGTCGTGATGAAAAATGTACAGGTTAAATTTTTTAAATTGGAACTTGTCAATGAAATGAGAAAGATTTAAAAGTAAATTAACAGTTTTGGCAATAAAATGATGTATATGCTTATATAAAGTTAGGATGTATTAGCATAAACTTCAGGAATACACTCGTTGTGAGAAAGGGTTTCGAAATCCTTTGCTGGATTTAACATTTCTTCATCAATCTGCGTCCCATCATCTAAAGTCAAGCTGAAACAGAAAGCTGCGTGCCTAACACATTCACGACGACGTGCGTCACCAGTGACGGACACTCATCTTCAAAATAGGCGGCGTGTGCCACGAGTGACGCATTATCTTTCTTAATTCCTATAGTCGTATGTTAATGACGCCCATGTTTGAAGTCTAGAATTGTTGTGCATCCATTTTAAAGAATGCTAGAATAACCTTAGTCGGATTAGATTTTGGGTTATTCTACCCTGGCACACCTTGTAGGTAACTTAAAAAGATAACAAATTTAAATTCAATAGAAATGTTAGACTATCATTCTAATTTTCAAACTTAATTTTAAATATAATGAATATTTTTTTGGACCACTTAATTTTTTCCTTTATTTTGGTGACCTTTATTGGTAAACTAAAATAAAACCACATTCAAAATAATAACTATAGACAATTATAACACTAAGACATCAAGGAAGAAACCATATAACTTATGGAGTTTTTTACTTAAAACTTTATGTGTGTACGGATCAATAACCGTATGCCACCAGTGATGCACTACGCCTGTTATAGCAATGGTTTACAAATAGGCGTTGTGTGCCACCAGTAACGCACGACATAACCTCTAGAATATATAGAATACAGATTTTTTGCTTGAGTATCACCTAATATGTTATACAGACACATATTCTAACAATTTTATGGAAAATAGTGTACGGCTATAGTTGAGATTTCATGTTAATTACCATAACACAAAATGTTATGACGTAAAACCGGCCGTCGTCGTGAACGTGCTAAGAGGGAGCTTAGGTTAAGTATGCGGACTATGGATACAATAGGACCTTCAGTTTTAATTTATCCTTACCTACGCATGCGGGACTCTTTATGGGTGGACATTTTATTTTCCTAAGTACTTGGATTTTTATGACTAAGCCAAAACCGTCAAAACTCACAAAGCACATAATTCTCTGGAGAACTGACAAGAGTAGACCTATCACCACGGAGGTGCATTGAACTGAGGCCATGGAACCAACAAGCAGTGATTAGCAGACAGTAGGGGTGCGATGGAAGGGGTGAAATGTGGAGTCCAATATCTCAAATCCTATCGGGAGGGCAAAGAGCAAATTAAGGAGTGGCAAAGAAGCTTCTAATTACAAATGGAAACAGAAGATATCCCGAGGATCAAACCTTGGGTGTGAAAAAAACAACCTTTGTAGGGCTGCGATGACAGGGCTGACGGGAAACACAGTCCAAGGCTGGAGAGTTCCTGCAGAAACCGTGAGTAGTTTATGTGGGATGGGTAAGCAAATGTCTTCCAGGATCCTAAAGACTTCCACCTAGTCAGTGGACTGCTCACAGTAGGAACGAGTCTTATGAACTAGAATAAAAGAGTTGCCCTTTAGTAGTTTTGCCAGGGACTATAAAACTTCATGACCTCTAAAGGACTACCTGTCTGTGTATATAAAGATCTAATACAAGAACTATTTTAAAGGCAGCGTATTTACTTCAATAACATTTGATTCATTCATACGTAAAGCATTTTTTTGCGCAAGATTAGTACGTTCTTCTTGCGTATTAGTTCCGTTTATTAGTTGCTGTTTTGTATCTCTGTTCTTCTTCTTCTTTCTTCTTGTACGGCCTCAGGGGACCACTTTAAGTTCTCTTATTGGCTGTTCTTTTTTGCTCTTAATTCCGCGTGGTAGTTCTTCATGCGGTCAGATCTACTTTTCCTCTCTCTTCGGACATCACCATCTTTTTTCTATTGTATATCTACAGAGCCTTCCCCTATCCGCCACCTAGGGACGCGCCACGTTGGAGTTGATTTAAACTCCCGATTCGTGACTCTGTTCTAATGCAATTTGAATTATTTCTTATTAAGTTAGTGAGTTATACTAGATTGCAGGTTCTTTTTAATGTACATCAGATACTATGCACTGTTCTATAATATAAGGTTTTGTGCCCGGAAAAACGGAAGGATAGGAGGTGGTCCTTTACAATTTATCTTACTTAGCGTACTTGAAACATAAACATTTTCAAAATCACAGGTCTGAACAAACAAATCAAGATAAGGTAACAACGTTTGCTTACATAACCTAAAACCTTTCATCGTCGGGAAATACAACATCTGTTTGCACTTGGCAATCATCTTTCACCGCAAAACGTATAGCCGTTGCTTTGCAACAACATTGGATTGTCTTCATGCATTTATGTATAACAATCAAACATCGGATAAGCTTTATCTTTGCTCTACGTTAGATTATTTCTTGTTTGTTTACATCATGTTCGTCTCATTCAGTCTATACTATTTTCCAATTTTTTTCCCATATTAATTTAATTTTTAAACAACGCCAAACGAATATAAAATATAATTTGCATATTTCTTTTGATAAATTCCATATCCAAGCTTCTGACTGTGTAAACGATACAGGTTCTTTCTGTGTTCATTGAAGATAAATATATGTAGTGTAACTGAAATATGTTTGCCATTTTCGATTGAATTTATATAGCCTACATTTCAGCGTTTATGTCTTTAATAAAAATGACAAACTATATTTACAGGTATAAAATTATTAGAAACTTAAGTACCTAATAAAGTCTACTTATAGAGAATCCCTTGTTAGGTTTCTTAATTTTAGGTAAAGAAAATTTTAAAAATATGCTATGTTTTCTGTTCTTTAAAACTTAACTAAACATTATTTTGGTGAAATATTAACTTGTTAGTATGTTTTAAAGCGTCAAATAGATTTATGTATTTAGTCAATAAGTAAAGTTACCATGTCAAGTTATGTAATGTCATTTATTCTTCCGCTGAACCTCAAATAGTGAAATATTTTTCGAGAACTAATATACAGTAGTGAAATTTGATATAAAATATCAAATCACATGTACACAGTGTTGTAAATAAGTTATTGCTATCAGTTATTATTAACAGTTATTTTCGATTGTAATATAGTGACGAAAGCAAATTACTATAAATTTAATTACTGAATGTAGTTATATTTTATTTGATATACAATGAAATAAGCCTATGTTATTTCAAAACGGTTACTTCTTGTCTGATTTTACTAAATTCGCTATTATCACAATTAATACTATTTGCTTTATTCTGAATCTGTCGTCCAATTATTCAGTTAACAGGGAGTCAAAATTTTATCTCGAGTGACCTCATCCACTACTCAACTTAAAAATCCTACCAACAAGATTATAGAATTTTGTTTAAAACATTTTTACACTGATTGTGTCGACAATCGAATTTTTTCTGACTTCTTTTAGCGAATTTATCAGTTTCGATAATTTAACTCTAGAGCAATTTACTTTCTTCATTCATCACTTCCTGTTTCAAGTATTCGCTTACATATTTACGTCATTTATGAAATTTATCGTAAAGAATAAACAAAGTGAATCACTGTTACAAAACTATGAGTGATGTTTTACACTTCTTAATTTACATTTCAACACTTCATCTGAGAGACTGCGATTTAGTTTTAAAATATTACACGTACGTTCATGAATTTCCGACGTACATTATTTCTTAATTAATTAACAGAAGCTCTTAATTTAATTTCCTTATAGGCTGTATATTCCAATATAAAATGGAACTGTGTACTAGTATTCCTTCAATAACTATGTAATCGGAAGCCTTTAATTTTTACTTGCAGCAACTTAACATATTCTATCCCTATTTACAAACAAATAAAATATGTTTATAAATTAATGTAACCTTAAAAATAACAAAACTATATAAACAGCTGTTTGGTGACGAATATCAGCTGTAAAGAAACTTAAAGGCAGTTTAAAATATAGTACACGAGCCGCGAGAGTGAACGCGGATTTATAGCCTAAAACATACGTCAGTGTGTTGCGTACAGTATCCGAGCATCAGAAGGCGTTTCAGCTTATTGAAACCAGCAAGTATGCATATGGGTTTACGTCGTGGTTTAAGTTAGACAAACTAATATTTTCTTTTGATTTCCATATAATTTTGTAAAAATCATAAATCGAAATGTTATTTTCACATTGTTTCATTTTTATTTAAACTATCTGCATTGTTCTTTAAGTTTATAGCCTATCTTTTAGTTTAACAGTTTTAGGCCTGTTGTAATTTTTCATTGTTAAAACAATTCAGCACAATTTATAATTTTATGCATTTATTAGTTACTGTATCGTACAAATGTGTTAACATTTTTTTTTGTAAGGATATCAGTCTGACCAGGCGATGTTTTGTCTGCACGTCGAATCCTAAAACGATATAGGCTAATTAAAATCAAAAGAAAATGCTTCCTTTCCAAAGCATTCTTCGTTATGGTCTTCCTACGTCTCGTCATCCATCTGAATAGGTCGCTTCATAAAAAACATAAAACATATCAATAAACCAACACGATGCACACAAATTATCAGCTAAACACTTAGAATAAACAACTCCCATTCTAAATAAGCAACAATAATACAACACACTTTATCAGTTGTTTATAATATTTCAACCCTGCTACGTCGGATATAATCGGTGTTTACATTTCATATGTAAGCTATTCAAAAATAGATAAACATTGAAATAACATTTGGTGACTAAAATGTAAGTTGTGTTTCAAGCATTGGCTTACGTCACTTTTTGTAGGTATATCACGAATTACTGAGCCGATTAAGGATTTAGGACATTGGTAATGTATTGAGAATGCCTTCAATACTTCAGTAGGCATTGATGCGTGTTAATTATGGTGAGACGTTAGTTCTGTATAGTTCAGCCAGTTAGTAAACGGCCTGCACGAGATTTTCTCACGCATGTAGCAAAATTCCCCTTCAGCTCCCTCCAACAGTCCAGTCTGCCAATCTGAGCTACAAACTGTTACTACTGAGCTATAGTGAAGGAAAAGGAGGGAGTTATGGGGACTCGACCTCTCACTCGCACATTTTTCCTCTCTGTCCCACTGTTATTCTTAGCAGGCCGTTTTCTAAGCGGCTGATCTATAATAGTTTTTAAGATGTAATGTTTTTGTTTAGATTTACATTTTTCCCTTAGATTGTTTTATTCAAAGATTTTGCTCTTAAATAAGTAGGCCTACTTAAATTGAAGAAGTAAGTACGTGTATTTTATCGTTATAAACTTTCGTCGCAATGTTTTAGAAAATTGCGGCTTTATTATTATAAAACTAATTACATACGTAGCCAAGGACGACGTATATCGTTTTTGCTAGCCAAAATTCTAAATTATAAAACAATATTTTTACACATACGCTCAGAATCGATTTCCAAATAACTTTCAAAATTTCTTCTGTCACGAAATTTCTAAGCATGATAACGGGACAAAAGGTCAATAGTTTAGCATAAAACTTGTAACACTAAATCAAAATTGCCTGGATTAGAATCTTATTGTTTTTCAGCATTGGGGCTAGAGAAAAATTATAGGGGATGAACATTTTTAAAAGAGATTAAATTCCAATTATTTCGAGTGAAGTAATTATATTTAAAGGAAAATTGCTCTGAATCCGAATATGCCATTAATATTGAAGAACGTTGGGTTATTCAGCCTTTAATTAGCAAAAAACCGTATTATTTTTAATTTTAGGCTTGATTATGAATGGAATATGAAGTGTATCAAGCATATCAAAAGCATTATGTTCTGAAACCAAATTTATCATTTTTATACCTTTTTTTTGAATTAGGAATTTAATGAATAAGAGCTAAAAAATAATTAAATTTTTGGAGGTTTTCTTTTGGTAAAAAAAACATTTAGGATATCGGAAAGAAAGTTGCAGTAATGAAAAGTCTGCAAAACAAATTTAAAAAAAGATAGGAGCAGAGTGAGAGAGAGAGAAGAGAGAGAGAGAGAGAGAGAGAGAGAGAGAGAGAGAGAGAGAGAGAGAGAGAGCTATAAATGGAGTTGTGTAATAACAGCATGATGAGTTGATTGAGAAAGAAATATATTAATGCAGCTAAAATCCACCATACATTGTTCAGGGGAAAATTTATTAACAATAACTAGTTTGTAGGACAGTAAAATAATAAATTTAAAGTTGTTAAAGTTATGATGCCAGTTTACACTGAGCTTGTCACACTTTACGACGACTTGCAAAAGTTGCACCCAATGTGCGTCAGTGTTTTGTCGCTACAATAAATACAGCATGACACACAGTTCCTAGTCAAGGGTAAAGAAAAACACCCTTACAGATATGTTAATGAAGGGGTAGGAGTAGTCATGTATAGCAATTTAAATTATGCAAATTGTGAAGTACTGAGAATATTATCAGAAGCATTTCCATGTAATGAAATAAAATACATGAATTTTTTATTATTAAAACAAATAATGATCGCGGCACGCAACTGTCTCGCTGACATTATGGAAGTAATTATTTTGAAAAGTATTTTTTTTGTTATATTAACGTTTCTTGGATTTCTGGTTTTAACCGTCACAAGGAGCATAAAAACCTACAAAAATGAAGCCTGACGGCCAAAACATTCAGTGTTCTGATTTGAAAGGATTTTGATAATTGAAAACGCTAATTTATGCAGTTTTTAACGCTTATTACGATACGATTGTGAAAACAATTTTTTCTAGGAAATATAAAATAAATGCTATGAATTTATAAAATTACCGCCATTTTGAAACTGTTGGAAGAATTGTGCTGGTTAACGTATATGCTCAAGCTATTAAAAAAATCAATTTTTGTGCCAAGTTTGAGTCAGATCGAACACACACACACACACACACACACACATATATATATATATATATATATATATATATATATATATATATATATAAGCCTATATAAACGATCCCTCAAAAAGAGATTTAGAAGTTTGCATTGGCACTCATTTTAAGACCCTGGGCCTTACCATAATGGCAGGTCTAATAGCGTGTTTTCTATTTTTAAATTTTGGTAATTAATATCCTTGAATACGGATTAAAAACGGCACTGTAAAATCAATGTTTGTGCGAGATCATGTATACAATATAGTTGATTCAATTGTTCACACTTTCAAAAAAAAAAAAAAAAAAATAGCACATGGTTCATTTTTGAATTTTTAGTGTAATATGAAAGTCCAAAATTCTAATATATACAGGTTTTAATGATTTTTTATGATGAAATGATAGTTTAAAAAAAGGACAAGATGAAAAAGAACTTTTGGAAATTCGCTTCCTACATGTCAGCGAGACAGCTTGGAGACCTGATTATATTTATACTAAAATTGATAATAGTGTTTATATAAATTATATAGTTTGAGTAGTTTTATTAAAAAAAAATATGCACTTTGAAATAGAAATGTTTAAATGTAACCAGATACGGTAAATAATAATTTGCCACTCAAGAACATATATTTATATTCTGTCTGTGGAAAGGAACATAATAACTTTACCGTTTACTCAGTTAAGTGCTCCGATATGGAGTGACTTCAAAAAATATCAAAAGATTTTTGTTTGTTATTCATTTAGCGTTAGATGGAGTATCAAAGAAAATATTAATTTATTGTTAAATACGTTAAGCGAAGGAAATAGTTTGACTACAGCACAGTTTCCGTGCTTCAAAATGGAAATAATTTTACGTGAAGCAAAGATAAAGCATTGCCGATGCTTGCTTCTTGTTATACATAAATGCATGAAGACAATCTTATGTAGTAGCAAAACAAAGGCTATACGTTGTGCAGTGAAAGAAGATTGTTTAATGTAAACAGATGTTGTATTTCCCGCGTTGGTATGCTAAGTAAGTGTATGTCTTACTTTTGTTTTAGTTAGAATTTATTAAGGGTATTTATAGAGTAAATGAAATAAAAGTTAACGATAGAAAAATACAGAAATATAATGATTTCAGATAAAATGGTTCTGTATTAATACTTACGTTGTCATACGTATTTTTTTCTTACGAAAAAATATTTTGCAATTAAAAAAAACATGTGTTTTAAGAAAAATTACTATGACAGGTGTATAGTGATAATGAATAATAACGATTAAACTAGTAATAATTATATATTTAATTTTCAGATTGTAGATAAATAACATGTAGATTATAATAGATACAAAACTATTTAGAAAATAGTTATAATTACAATTAGTAAATTATTATAAAGGCAAAAACTATTCTTTTTATAGTTCTGCATAATTTTTTGTTGTTAAAATATTACGAAAAACAAGTGTTTTCTGAAAAGTAATATTTAAAAAATTATTACTTTTGAAAAAGTATACATTTTTTTATTTTACGCAATAAAATTATAAAAAAATCTATTATTATTATTACCTTTAAAACACAAATTCTTGTGTCACCATACTTTAAAATTTAAAATTAAACACTTCTAAGCCTACTTAATAATTAACACAAAGTTTGTACTTGTTTTTGCAACTATCTAACGTTAAACTTTACGTTCCCATTGTTCGTTACCGGAAGCAACAAGAGTCATAGTTGAAGTAAACCTCCAGAAAAGGCACGAAGAAAGTCGGGGTTGGTAACTCCTCAGTTATGTTGTTGTGTAAATGATGAGTTAGTTCCAAGTTATAAAATAAGTTCTGAAAATAAGGCATTCAACAGAATGGTATTGCTTAGGCTACACTCTCTACTGGAGGACCAATCTAGTAATACAGATAGTCTATTAATTTTGAACTGTCAAAATTCTATAGATCTACCTTGCAAAATGTCCTGGATGTCCTTGCGTACCGTACAGTAGCCGCTGTTTGGTCGCTGCGGTCAGGAAGGTCACTGTCACTAAATTACAGACTTTGACTATATCACTCTGATAGACCGTAAAAAAGGAAAAGTGTTTAAGTTTTAGAAATACCGAACTGATGGTCGGATTTAGTGGAAAGTCTATCTCTAGCCTCTGCAGTGGAAACTAGAGACAGCGGTTGCGGAAAGTTTCCGAAAAAAGGACTAACGCGGCGAAACTGCGCGGACTTTTGGACTAGCTGTAGCTTGCTGTGCTAGTTGAGAAGTGAGCCAGGCGGTCAGTACAATTAGGCCTTTAGACCGACCAGGCTGTTTATATGTTTAATCTTGGATGTTTGTGTAAGAAACAATTAAGTTAATTTACGTAACATATGTAAATAGTGGTTATTTGAAGCGTTTGAATGGATATTGTCATCCCCTTAGCAAGAAGCTTTTCTTTCGACAATAAATTAGATTAGACGTATTTTTTTAGTTTTGCACCACGATAAAAGGACCTATTGTGTAACTAAGATTCTTGGATTTCAGTTCAGCAGAATGGTGCCCCAAATGGGTTTTAGCAGTTTACTGATTAGGTCATTCTCCTGGAAGTCCTCAAGATCCTGGAAGCCTGTACTTATATATTCCTTCCTGTTGTCAAAATCTTTAAATTCATGGATTACGTATCCTGCAGTTTCCTCCCATGTAACCTACACACGGTTTCTCTGTAGTACATTTATATCCTGATCATGTAAACCTTTAGACCCTATAATGATTTCCATGGTTTTCCTGATTCAATCCGCTCAGGATCTTAACGTTCCCTGCTGAACGTTCTCCAGTCCTGTCGTCAGAACACTATAAGAATTGTGTTTCTCACAGTAAAAATTTTACCTCTACAAAGTATTCTGTTTTACGTTTAATTAGAAGCCCTTTTGTTACCGCCTCCTATCTTCTCAGTTTGCACTTTTGAGCTCCTGATTGACGTACATCTACAAACCTTTGTCTGATTTTAGATGATTTAACCCTATCACTTCTTCCATTTCATGCTGAGTTTTCAGAATTGATGGCCAAGTGAGTATTCAAATTTAATAAAAATGAGGCACACAATTGACTAATTTTTAAAAAAATTCAAAATACAAACTGGTATTGAATAATGAATATTCCATATTGATCCGATACCAAAACACATTACTGAAATTATTTTAAACTCCTTTTCTTTCAACCAGTTTTGCTTTTCGAAACTTGCGTATCTCAAGGTTGTTGATTCGAGAAAACAGTTACTGCCGTAAACGTTTCTGTTGCAAATAACGCAATGAGCGTGTGTCTGTGTGGAATAAAATACGAAGTTTAAGCGTATTATAAACAATTTTTTTTTTTGTTAAATTAAAGTGTTTCGGTAATTATTCCTCTTGGTTTACAATTAAATACTTAACAAAATTGCAATTTTAACTTTTTCAGTTATTAGCCAAGGATTGCGCCGTTTAGAGGCTCACAAAGGAACGATAAAGTGCTCCATAGTTGTGTAGGCCTACCTTCAAACCGCCATACAACGAATACTTTCTTAAATAATTGTTATTCTCATAGGAAAACGTTTTCACGGATGTAATCTTCATTCTAATTAAATTCGCCGTTTCACATCATTACTCAAACCCAAACACAGAGACCAGACAGTAGGCCTATCCCCCTTTCACGAGTAAGATAAAACAGCGACGCAATTAGCAGTGCTACCAAAGTGACAAAGCTAAAATGAGGGTTTAAAGTTGGTAAGCCTGCGGCGTGATGCGTGATTACTCATCTCCCCCCCACCCGCTACAAACAGGTGAACACAGTTCTCCTTGGTGGTATTTATATTGTGTTTTTAACAAGTCTATTGGTATTGCTGTTCACATGTTGCCAGTAAAGAGATTCTCTTTACTATAAAATTAATTAAATTAAGAGTCTCTGGATACTGTCGGCCATATTGAATCAATTCATTGTAAAACTAATGATAATAACAATTTATGTTTGTTATCTCATTTTTGTTATGTGTTTTGTGTGGGACTGCGGTTTTTTCTTTTTGTGTGGGAGTTTTACATTTCCTCGTATTATCTGCCTTTAAAGATACTGCATGGATCTACAGATCTCATCCTTTTAAATGAGATATCAAACGTAATTTTATCTTAACAAATATCGGAATAATATGTACCGTTAATTGGCATTAGTCTTATAGAAAATAGATCCAATATTGCCGACAATAACTGCAGACACGAAAGTCAAAGGTACACCTTATCCTAGTGTTACGTAAAGGTTGGGAAAGGAAGTGCGTTTGATAATTTGTTGTTTCTGTTTATTTTATTTTTTTTTCTAAGGAGCATTGGCCAGTCTGTCGGCCTCATCTAGGTCGATAACGATCCCCTCTAACGCACTTCTGAAAATCAAGCAAATTATGAAATTCGCCATTTTTTTTTTTTTGGTGTGCCTTCACCGAGGAACTAGATGATTTCATATTGGTTACGTTATTAAAGAGAAACAAAGTAATGAAATATAATATATTATGAAAAGAATCCAAATGGCGGCAAATGAGAGTGAGCCAATCTCTGAAAACTCAGTCTTTGCACGACAGAAAATTCTAAATCAGTTCTTATGGACAATAAACTTTTGTTGGTCGATAAATTATAAAATATTTTCTTATAAACTGAATGTAATAAAGTTTGTGTATTTATTTAAGATCCCATAATTAGTTTAGATTAGATAAACCAAAGCAAAAAAAAAAATAATAATAAAATTAAATTCAAAAAAAATTTACCGCATGAAAAAATAAAAATAGGAAAAAAATGTTAATTAAGCAATAACAAATAAAGCAAAAGATACGGCTGCACCTCCGCCCCCACCCTATCCTCAACTTCCCCCTTCTCCCAGTGATAACGTGTCGCAAATCTCAGGAGGAAAACACCACTCAGTTTCTGAATAAATGTATTTTGATATAAAGTAAGGGTGGAAAAGTTTTCTGCAAAGTATTACTTTAGGAATGCAAAAAGTTTGATTTACTTAAGGCTGCGGTTTGAAAAATAAATTTCTGTTTAGAATGTATTTACGTTAAGCGTGATTTGTATTAGTACGTTTTTTTTAAAATTTAAATGCTATTCACGTGTAAATTTATAGTTTGTACAGTTTTTACATTAACGGTAATTATTTACAAGTTATGTTACAATAAATATAAACAATTATTTTTACTTTCTTATTTTATAGAGTTTACAAAAATCCGTTATTCAATAACATTTTAGTACTTTTACAAATATTTTGAAATATATATAAGAATGTGTGTGCTTGCGTGTGTGTGTATGTGTGCGTGCGTATATATATATATATATATATATATATATATATATATATATATATGTGTGTGTGTGTGTGTGTGTGTGTGTGTGTGTGTGTATTTAATTCGTATTGCTGGACGGATGGAAAACATGAATCACATTGTACATTGAAATCAATGTATATGTGTTCGACACAATTGTTTTCTAGAAGATTCGCAAAAATCATATCTGGCAGCTTGAATTTGGTGATCAGGATGGTTCTCGCTGCACTCTGTATGAATCAAATAGAAAGTGGGTTGACTTAAGCTGACTTAATTAGGTCCGCTATCAACGTACATTAGCCCGGCCGATTAGATCCGGTAAAATTGGCAATGACCTTAGTACGACTACACTCATTTGGAACTCCATATTGTTAACAAATTACGATTTAATTCATCTCGTTTCACTATTTCAACGACCTGTCTAGCGATGGAGGTTTCATAATTTTTCACATAGTTGTCTACGCCTATTTTAAAATATTTTTTTACATTTTGTAAATTAATTTTCGAGACAGGCAAACAGATAAATAGTGCGGAAAATCATAAAATAAGGATTGTTAGAGAAACTATTGAAATAGAGAAACGAATGATGTAAATGGGACAAAAACAATTTGCCTGAAGTTTGAAGGGCTGCTTTTAATTATGTTCCAAATGCGTGCAATCGTACTAAAGCCATTGTGAATGTCAATTAAACTGGACCTAATCAATCGGACTAATGTGCGTTAATAGAGGAGCGACCTACGTCAGCTAAAGTCAGCCCACTTTCTATTTACGTAATACAGGGGTTATAAGGATCAAGGTTATAGGTGAAAGCTTCTTTCAGTTCCACTTAAGATTTGGGAGATCAGGATAGACTCTCATTTCAATGTCTCTGGTTTTACAAATAGCTCATTTTTCAATAGAAATGCGCTAATAATTGTGCTAAATCAGAGTAGTAATTTTGCTTTACGATGAACAATAGGGTGTTATTGCAAGTAAAAACAGACTTTCTATGTCAAAATAATATTTTGCGAATGTAAGGATCATGAAACGTTAAGGTGAATCAAAACTATTGCAATATTTTGCTTTATATTAAAAAAAATATACATTTGAAATTGTAGACGAATGCATTACTTTCTACAGGACAGCTGAAAAGTACTAAAGTATAAAGGTGTATAAATATTCTTGATTCATTTTATCACGAGAGAGTTAATTGATAATAAATGCAGCTTAGTATGGCGGCTTGTTAATTTGATGCGACCTTAACAATGTATGTGCAGCTTGGCGTATGGACGCGAGGCGAGCAGCCAGATAACAGCGGAGAATAAATTGTTACGTGCCCTTGCATAAAATAATTTAAACCGTTTCCCGAAACCCGCCCCTAACTAGTGTTCAGCATTAGCCTCTGTGTCATTGGACGCGGCAATGTTTTCATTTTGAAAATATTCAAGTCGGTTTAAATGCAATTATAATTAGTTCTTTACATTAAACTCACACGCTAAAACAGGATGAATGTTTTACAAAAATTCAACCGGTTTTTGCTAAATTCACGTTGATAGACATTTTCGAAATTTATCATCCAATTTCATAAATCAAAAGTTTAAATATTCAATAGGTACGTAAAAACACCAAACAGGAGTGCACACAAACACACACACACACACACACACACACACACACACACACACACACACATCAATGAAAACCATCGGTTTTTTGGACTCAAAAGACTTGAAAACGGATACGTATTTCCATAAAATTCACCTCGATTCTTTCAGTGATAAAATAAACTATTCAAAAGAACTTTAAAATAGCAACTGCCTTCAACAGAAAACACTCACTTTGAATCAATGTTGACAACCACTCTAAAAGGTAAATACAGCCCCTCTATTCTTTTCTTTAAAGGAATCACCCCTTTTTGTTATCGAATTGTACTGTAAGTGAGTCGGGGCGCTTTTCTCGCGAGACTTTGGGCGTCTGCGTTTTGAAAATACGAGTGAAATTGTTTCAACGTTGAATTTCAGTCGAATACGTTGAAAACCGAAAGTAATTAACTGAATTAGTGTACACAGCTGCGTGTCCCGCACTTGGTTCGGTGAATTGAAGTGAACACTGCGCAAGTTTTCTTGCTGTAAATTAAATTATTTCAAACAGGTTTTAACCTACTTAAACACTCACACAAAACGTATGAATTTATTTTAAAAAAAAACCGATTTGGAAGCTATCGATTTCTAGATAAGTTCGAACACTGGAAACCAATTATCTGATTTTTCTCAATCACTGGTCGTTTAACTCGTGAAACAGGTGAGTTTAACTATTTAAAAATATTAAGCATTCACGGTTTGAGAGAAAATAAAATATTAAAAAACATCTGATAGCGGTTTGTTTTGACGTGTTTTGACGTGCAGATTTAACATACTGAAAAGTAATTTTTTTATTTATTTTGTTTTACTTGTCTTTCTCTGCTTCAGAAACAATAAATATACATTAAAGTAAAGTAATAGTAATTTGAAAAATAATAATAAAAGAATAATTAAAGAATAAGAATGAAAAGAATAATACAAAAAGAAAAAAAGCTGAAGCTGAAAGAAGACAAAAAGAAAGGAAAACATGCAAAAAAGGAATCAGATAAAAAAATTCTGTTTTTGAGCTAGAAATAAAAATCATTTATCATGTTTCTCTTCCTTTTTTATTTTAATTACGATAAGTTTTTCGAAAACACTAATTAACATAGCTAGTTTTTAACTAGGTCTACATAACCTGTAACGTAGTATAGCTATTTAATGAAATTAGCTGATCTTTACCAATTAATATAAAACAACTGATCTTTTTATATCTAATTCTAAAATTAAATAAACGATTCATTTCATATACTTAAATCGGTCAAAGTTCTTCGTATTTTCCGTAGTGTAGTGGTTATCGCGTGTACCTAAGGTGGCAGTTCGATCCCAGCGGAAACACAGAAATTTTTAATTATAATTAGTTTAATATGAGACTTGTGAAGCGCAAAATATACTGTTATATACCAATATAAACATGTTCTTCGCATAACGCGTCCCGAATAATCCAACATCAAAACCAACCTTAAAACACGATACGTGTTAAAAAAGCTGAAGCTAAAAGAAGACAAAAAGAAAGGAAAACATATGCAAAAAAGGAATCAAATAAAAATGTTTCCTTATCTGGGTACCGAAACATGCTTTTTAGAAAATTAGTTAAACAGAGGTCAACAAAGGAGAGTGATCCGTTCACGTAATTCACAAAATTAAAAAAAAATGTTTTTAGATCAATGAATAACCGGTAATTTGAAGAGGGGAGGGAACTTCCAAATTGTAAGAGAGTGAGGGTGAGAGTTGCTATGTAACGAGCGAGTAGGATGGAGCGTTAAGGAGAGAAATAGAACGGCCTGTGAGTGGACATATTTTTGGAGAATTATAAAATATATGTCTTTCTTAAAGTAAAAATTTATAAAGAAAAAATTTTCAATCGAACTTGTTTGTATTAACATACATACAACTTTCAAATTTCTACTTGTATCCACTGGAGTACAGTATAGTCACGTGATCTAACACAGATCTACACAACGTTACTGAATTATGTTAAAAAATTACCCATACTAAACTGTACAATTTTTTGGTTTTTTCTGATTGAACTGGTCAATAAATTCAGAAAAGTCAAAATTTTCGCTAAGTCATTTTCAATGGCTAGAACAGCCAAGATGTTGAAACACTTTCAAAGTTTTTTCTAACAAAAAAAAAAATTGTCACGGCGGTGTCTCTGCAGAGCTCGGGCCCGGGACCCTCAGGTGCACTTCGATCTCCTGATGGGAGGCCATGAACGTACTGGTAACTGAAAATATGTTTTTATTTTGTATTTAACTGTTCATGAAAGGTTTTGTGCATATTAATATTAATCAATACACATAACTTTTACACATAAGCAAATCTCTGCAATATTCTCTTATTGTGGATGGGTCCGGATAATTAGATATACATTACTTAGCCTACATTAATAAAAAGGAATTTGTGTGTGTGTGTGTGTGTGTGTGTGTGTGTGTGAGAGAGAGAGAGAGAGAGAGAGAGAGAGTGCGTGCGTGTGTGCGATGTAAAGTCAAATATATGGCACATAGATCTATAATTTTTAATTTAGGTGAAAGAAAAATGGTTGGATTTTATGCCGATTTTGAAATTTTTAATTAGATTTTTTTAAATGAAATATTTAGCTAAAAATGTCAAGTATTTTCGTAGATCACTCACGATGAAAACGTTTGAATTTCCCGGGCAACGCCGTGCGTGTACTGTTTCACCGACGTCGTCTTGTGAAGGAGTGAATGTTGGTTTTATTTCACCGAACGCACCCTACCTGCTCAAAAATCAACTCAGTGTCTCAAAGCATTGCTCAAACACGGAGAACGAACGCTGTAAAAGCGTGTATTCCTCTAAATTTCGTATTCAAATCACAACTGCCCCCGAAGTGTTAAACAACTGAAAGGCGTATTGGTGTAACGACCGGGCTTCTTAGTCATTCGTTCCGCGCCCTTATACAATTTGTCACATTCGTTTTATTTCTAAAACGTCAATTCTGTAGCTCTTGTTAGCAGGCACGGTTGTACAAGTTTTATTACCTCGGAAATTAAGCGTATCGATTTCGGTTGAAAGGTTTTCGTAAAACTCTGTTAAACTAATTTTTATCAAACCTGTACTAAATCCAAGTTTAACTATTTTAAGTAATAAATATTAACATTATAATACATTGATATAACTGCCACACATATGTACTGTATATGCACACGGTTGTATGTAAGTGTAATACTTTACTGAACTTTTTTTGATTTTTGATATCTTAATTTTTTTAAAAAGTACACTTTATGTAAGATAACGCCTTACCAAATTTTAAAAAACTATCTCTAATGCGTTTAGCTAAAACTGCGAAACAAAGAAACATACACAGAAACAAAATGCCTAACTCCTTACATAAGGCTCTGAATGACACAAATAAAACGTGGGCTGGCTCTAGATCAGCCGGGCTAATCTGCGTTAATGGCGGGTTGATCTACATCAGCTAAAGCCTGCTCATTTTCTATTTGTGTCATACAGAGCCCTATGTAAGGAGTTAAGCATTTTGAGCAGGTCAGTCGAAAAGTGAAAAGATAAAAAAAATTAATAATCCGTGATATCATGATTGCGAAGCACACTATTGTAGACGACATTAAGACAAAACAAATTCTATGGCTTTTCCATGTCCATAGGATGGACGAAAATTGACTTCCTAAACAGATTCTAAAATGGTCGCAGAAAAAGAGGAAGGCCGAGATTAAGGAATTGATAAGGAAGTGAGAGACAGAGGATTGGATCAATAACTATGGAACGACAGAGAAAAATAGAAGCTAGGAATCGGAAGATGCCGGAGAACGTTTTAAACTGAAAAGAAGATTTTTCATTGGTTTAGTTTGATAGCAACAATAACGACAAGATCCAAACTTGGGGCCATGAAGTAGATTCTCACAGTTTTAAATCGCATAATTGGTATTTCATGCCAGTTAGGCTAATGAGAAAAAATTAGCTTACGGTAGTCACGAAGTAGACCCTGAGCTGCGCAGTTCGGAAGGAAATGTAGCAGACTGAACGGTGTCTGTCCGTGGGAGAGGTAGCTTGCTATATTGAGATGAGCATTTTTGGATGGAGTTTATTGGATCAGAGGCAGTAGGGGTTTTAGGAAAGCTGGAAAAACCTGAAGTAGAGACCTCGAAATAAGCACCGGTTATGATCGTTTTTAGGAAAGTTAAGAAAAAGAATCATTGTTTGGACGTTTCGCCAAAACCATATCTGGCATCTTTTAGCTGGTTATCGTTCCAACTCTGAAGTGTAACTGAAAAAAGCTACTTACATAACCTATGAGTGACGCAAATAGAAAAAGCTTTAGCTGATGTAGATCAACCCACCATTAACGTAGATTAGCCCGGTTGATCTAAGTCAGCTAAAGTCAGCCCACTTTCTATTTGCGTCATACACAGCCTATGTAAGGAGATAAGCATTTTGTTTCTGCCTATGTTTGTTTCTTATGCAGATTTAAATACCCCGTAGGGGTGCAGACTAGCTGCACCTATTGAGAGGATTTAGACGTCCCTCGCGGTACCCGAGCCTAACACACACTTACGACTTTAACACTTTACACTTAGGAATACTTGTCAAAATACAAAAAAAATAATAATAATAACACACACTTACACTTGCATCACTACACTTATGACTTTAACACGTTACACTCACTTACATTTAGGGAGGCGATAATAACCTCAATATGCTTTTTGCCTTAAAATAAAAAAACACAGTTTTAACTAAACGCATTAGAGATTGCTTTGAAATTTTTTAAAATGTTAGCTTACATAAAGTCTGAATGACTTTTGTGCAAGTATATTTTCCTTACACTTTCGTTTCAAAATGGTGGCATTTGATTTAACGAGAACGATTGTGACATATTCTATCGCAATGTTGACTGCTTTTTCGTAAGTATTAATCCTTGGTGATCGGTTAAATTATCGGATAAGTTTGATGGCGCGTCAGAGGCAATTAATTAAAAATGTACCGCGAGGTCTACTGTTTTTTTAACTACTGGAATTACCTGTTGAGCTTAACTGAAGAATTTTATAGCTAGAAAAGGAAACCAAAGATGAAGGTTTCGTTCTGAAAATGTAGCGAGAAACAGTACATCACAAAACAGACATACGAAAAACTTCGATCGGCTTCAAAATAAATGTTAAACATGAAAAAATATAATTTAGGCGCATTTGTAACTGTAGCATTACCTTCGTGAGCACATTGAACAAGCTACGTTCGCTACAATTCATTTAAAGGCAAGTCAACAATTACTTAGTAATGGCTACGTGTTCGGTACTTCCTTGACGAAAGTTTTCTGAAAAAATACTTTCTGTTTACAGTAAACTGCACTCACAGATACATAACTAAGGACGTCGTGAAAGTTTCAAGTATTGGATGAACTTTCAAGCCTTCAATTTAACTTTTCATTGCTAACAAAACGTTGTCGCTAACTATTGTACGCGTTGGAGTGTGTTCAGGGCGTACTTGAAAACTTTCACAATTGTAGTGTATTGCAGTTAGTGTTGTACTCTTATTAAGGATCCAAACACAACTTGCAACTTATTAAACATGCCATTAAGTAGCTGCAGGTTTGTCGGGCGAGTTAGGCGACAACGATAACTTAATCGATAAGTAATTTACTTCTATTTTCTTGCACATGTTCGTCTACTTATTTCAAAAACCATACAATAATTGTAAATTCTCTTCCATTACGTCATTTAAGTACAATTAATGGATTTATTACTGTATGCATTTGCAACTGCGAGCATAAGAGCAGTGTTGGTACGCAAATCGGGCAAGGATATTCTCTAGTTTATTTATTGCTTCAGACAATACAATTATTTTATTTATTTTTTTTTGTGTAACGTCCGACTATTGTGCATACTTGGGCTAATGCAGACGATGGGATGATTTATAACGTATGACAATGCAAAGCCCTCGCCGGGAATCGAACCCGGGTCCTCGGGGTGAAAGCCTAGTTATTAAAAGCAAAAACAATAATGAGTCGATAATTATTGGAAATGTAAAAAATCAAACTAATATTTACAAATAATACTATATAACCGCTTTAAATTTGTACTATTTCCACAAAAGCTGGTCATTATTATCAATATATAACATAAATAGGGTCCGGTCCCTAGGCAAGGCCACCCAGAGATTGGATAAAATCCAATAATGCCTGGACGAACTAAGAGGAGGGGTGTCCTAAGCCAAGATGTTGTGCGGTCCGTGCTGAAGGCAGTGATTGACACTGGGGGCATATTCGTTGTCTTTAACGGGGCCTACTGGGCGCAAGGAGGAACCTAGTAGTATTTACTCCTTATTCTTTCGAACGGGTCACTAAAGGAATGGATTATTAGAAACCCGGTATTCGCGGGATTTATATGGCCGAGTCGAACGAAAAACAAGAATTAAGGACTAAAAGAAATGTGGGCTTTTCCACTTGATTGTGGGTCTGGGATAGAATTAATTCCTCTTGACAAATCAATAATGCACGATCTGTCATCCATAGAGGAGGAGGTCTTGCAAAGTCTGAAAGCAGTAACACCAGACAGGACAGCAGTGGACAGGGAGTTTTATCGAAGAAACGGCTTTCCCGTGGTCAACTACGAAAGAAAAGGATTGAAGAAGCCCTTGCTAGAGGCGAGAAGGTTCTATCCAAAAAAGAAATATGGCTGGTTTGGGAGGATAAGCACCACGCTAAGGTTGGGTATCCAAATGAAACCAGACCTTCTGGGATCCAGGAAGATCTGGTGCTGAATCGGCATGCTGGGTCCTCTTAGAACAGATAGACTACTTCTGGCGGCCCATCGGAAACTGGTGATAACAGGTTGAAAAATATTGGTGCTTCGAAGAAGAAGGTGAACCATCATGTGAAGTATCTTATACTCTAGCATGCAGGCATGTCTCCCATGGGTTTCTAAGGAACAGTAAAGGTCTTAGGAGAGAATGGACGGTTTTGTACAGTCAAAGAGGATGCTTGCGGGTTCAACTAAGTCCATCATAGATAAGTTTATCCTAAGGTTATAGGATGGATCTATAGAGAGTGACGGGGTTTCTCTCCCGTCGTTCACTGGACATTCTGCAGTCATTTACACAACATGGGTTTTCATATGGCAAATATTTTGTGTAGGAAATGTGGTACAGCTTAGGAAACAGCTCAACACATATTTTTTTTGAATGTTCCAGCTTTGGACAGGAAATGACTTGAATCTCTAGGAACTCTCTGGGGTGGGGAACAGACGATAGAACAGAACAACATTATTCGAAATATCTCACGGTTTTTTAAAAATCTGAGGTTGAAATTAGAACCTGTGGACGAGGGTGCACAATAAGCTACATAGCTGAGCGGCAAAACAAGGATTAATGGAAGTCTTTGCCCTTTAGTAAAAAAATACACAAATAAAAATTTATTTTTATTATTAAAATACAGTCACCGGACCACATGTTTCAATAATTGGGGTTATGACCTATTTGCTTCCGTCTAGTGGTCTTTTTTAACTCACCTCGTAAAAGCTACTGCGGTTTCGAAACCTCACTGTTTCATCTTCAGGCACTAGTGTCACTGGTCAAATCACTATACCGAGGTCGTCACAAAGTTAAGAAAACTTTGAAAATACACGTAACGATACTAAACACAATTGCGTTATTTTATTAAAAGGCACTGATAAGATTTGGTTCGGCCAAACACTGAGTTCGTATGTTGTACAGTCCGGGCTACCCTATGCACTACGTATACCATTCCGTAACGCAAACCTAACAGCACATGTCATTGTCCTTGTATATTAGTAGATTTGAACTGATTACTAAACAGCTGTTGCTTCAATATCTTTTAGACTGATGTTATGTTTATTGCTCTTGTTAATTTTAAAAATGTGTACTTTCTAAATTTGTTTTGTTAAATTATTTAATGAATATGACTTATACCAATTTTTGAATCCCACAATCACAAATATTATATTTATTATTATACTTAGACTATTTAAACCCCTTTCTGCATGCATCTAATTTTTTATAAAAATAGTTATATCATAATTATGAAAATGTACACACAATCATCCCATAGTATGATTCCACAGTGGAGGAGAGGATACAGTGGGCCGTTAACAGTTCACGACGACGGTCGTTTTTACGTCATAATATTTTGTATTACGGTAATTAACATGACATCTTAACTATAGGCGTAAATTTTTCCATAAAATTGTTAAAATGTAAGTTTATATAACATTTTAAGGATATTCTACCGGGAAAAAACTGTATTATATATATTTTAGAGGTTTTATCCTTGTATTATCCTTTTAAGTCACCTATAAGGTGTGACCAGTGTAAAAAAAGAAAAAAAAAGGACAATACACGAAAATCTAATCCGACTAAGGTTACTTCAAAATGGTCGTACAACACAATTGTAGGCTTCAAACTTGGTGTCATTATAAATAAGCCCGTATGAAGTAATAAAGGGAGTGCATCACTCGTGGCACATGTCGAATATTTTTAAGACGAGCGTGCATCACTGGTAGCCGCCTCGGTGGCATAGTTGATAGCGTACTGGGCTTTCACCCCGAGGACCCGGGTTCGATTCCCGGCGAGGGCTTGGCATTTTCATCGTCTGCATTAGCCCAAGTGAGCACAATAGTCGGACGTTAAAAAAAAAAAAAAAATGCATCACTGGTGACACACTTGCTTTACTGGTAGTTGCAGCGTGCGTCACTAGTGATGCACGTCGTCACGAACATATTAAGCTCGTGAGAAGATTGCAGTAATTTTTAATATTATAAATAACAAATACTCATACTAGTAAGTAAAAATAAAATAAAATTACCGAAGGATCAAAGTGTCGCCGAAACAACATGTTGTGGTTCAGCGTTGAAGTCACGTTTTGACCCATTTTTTCAAGTTTGTACCTAACATGCTGCTTCTAAAATAATGAAAAGTTTGTCGTCGCTAAACATAAGCGGAAGTTAAGTCGGTGAAGTATCGTTACCTAACCTAACTGCAAACAAGAATTTAAAAATGTTTGCTTATATTGAAAGCTTTTTCAGAACAAAAAATATTTAGCAGTAATTCGAATCTTTGAAAGTAATGTGAAGCATCCATAAAGATCTTTTGTTTTACAAAGCTCACATTCGATTTGCTTAAGTAAATGAAGTCCAGTAAGCTTTATTGGACTATAAATAATTAAAGAAACATTTATTTTTATATCAGTTCCTTCTAGAATATATTCAACTAATATACGTTTCATTTCCGTGCTGTATTGAAGCGAAGCCCAGCCGCCTCGGTGACCTAGTGGATAGCGTACTAGGCTTTCACCCCGAGGACCCGGGTTCGATTCCCGGCGAGGGCTTGGCATTTTCATACGATATAAATCATCCCATCGTCTGCATTAGCCCAAGTATGCACAATAGTCGGAAAAAAAAAAAAAAAAAAAAAAAAAAAATGAAGCGAAGCTTTTAATGTTAGCTTTAGCGAGAGAAATAAATAGAAAAATGTGTCCCAAACGAATGAATGTAACGGAAATATGTAAAGAACGAGCAAACGAATTTCGTCTCTATTACTGTCTCATTCTTTTTCTTCATCCTTTTCGATAACAATCGCTTTGGTTTCTATATATCCCTTTAATTGAAGAACATGTGCACGTTGTTTATAACACATTTGAAATTAATATAAACGTTTATGAAAATTGGTTTTTAACAACATCATCTGAAGCTTATTATAGCCTATCATCTGTTCAATGAAATCAGCTGATCGTTACGAATTAATGTAAAACAACTGATCTTTTACTACAACTGCAGTACAGTAAATAGTACGTTCACGTATTTATTTATTTAAATAAGAGCAAGATACGAGTATATGTATATCGTATATCGTCAAAATAAGTATAGTTCAGAAAGTTAGAACATAATTCAGAAGTTATTTTCATTATTTTGTCAGTAAAATAAAATTTGTATGTAATAATTCAAGTAGTGATAGTGACAATTCAAGTTATATACAAGTACGACAAAGCCTAACAAAATTAAAATGTAATTAAAAATTATGTATTATTACATACACTTATTTTAGATAAACTGTTATATTACAAAATATATATATATATATATATATATATATATTGTTTTATTCAGCAAAAATATCATTAACAAAAGCTTCGCTTCTGTCGGTAACTGCCAGAGTTCTACATGTTTATTTATTCTTTCTACTTTTAAGTAAAAGTTTTTTTTCACATTTTCTGACACTATTTTCTTAAAAATACTAGATAACATTTACGTCACAAATTCACTGAATATTTCTAAAGATTGCATTAACTTTTGCAAAGGAAACGTAATATCAAAAGAAGTTTATATTTAGAATAAATTTTAAAATGCAATACGCAAGGTGAACTTCTACTATAGAACTTGTTGGGTGGAATTTAACTTAAGAAAGTTTTCCAATTAGGTTGGACGATTGGGATACGACAGCGTAAGAAGTTGTTGGATTGATCAATCCAAACATATCAGCGAGGGAAGACATCTATCACTCTCCTTGTCGCCCTAGCGGGGAAGCGTTATGTCTGTTTTAACGAGACGAAATACCGAGGCGACGTATTTCTGTACAAGCCGAAAATTACGATGTAAGAATTTTAAAATGAAATACACGAATATTTCACAAACTTTCTTATATTAGGTTAAATTAGCTGTAAAGAGTTGAAATGAATTTTTCTAAAAAAGTGTTGCTTTGGGAGTTTTCGACGAAATACTTCACTGATACGATTCATTTTCGATTTTATTGGATTTCCATTGAAAAAATAAGCTATTGGAGCGGCCAACATAATAATACCCAGACACGGGACTTTGAAGGGAGCATTGATCCTGACTCGTAGTTCACTTTTTCAGGAAGTGGTTCTTTAAATTCTCTCTCTCTCTCTCTCTCTCTCTCTCTCTCTCTCTCTCTCTCTCTCTCTCTCTCTATATATATATATATATATATATATATATATTGTTAATTTAAGGCAAAAAGCATATTGAGGCTATTATCGCCTCCCTAAATGTAAGTGTAAGTGTAGTGTTGTACGTGTAAGTGTTTGTTAGATTCGGGTACCGCGAGGGACGTCTAAATCCTCTCAATAGGTGCAGCTAGTCTGAATATATATATATATATATATATATATATATATATATATATATGTGTGTGTGTGTGTGTGTGTGTGTGTGTGTGTGTCTGTCTGTCTGTCTGTCTGTTAGCCCGCTCAGGTTAGCAATTTTGGTTCAATTTGATTCAACACTTGAGACAAAAACATATTTTGGTAACGGCTTAGACAAGGTCGTTAAACAGTTTCAAAATGGTGGCAATTTCAGATTGTGAAGTTAGAATTTCTGAGAGAGTGTAAGATTCTTTTTCCATCACGTCGGCTAATATTTTTATATAGATAAATTAAAAGCCAGAATATTTGTGTGAAGTTATTGCAAGTATTTTTTTCACTTGATTTCTGCAAGAGCCAGTGCTAGATCAATTGCAGTGGATTTTGAAATGTGTGATTGTAACCGCTAATTTTTTCTTGCAGGCAATTTATCATTACGTTGCTTTTATTTCACACAATTAATATTTTGAAGATAGCTCTTACTCCTGAAACGTGTAATTAAATAGAAATAAAGTCACTGAAACACCGTTCATAAACGTTAAAAATTTCGTATTTTTCAACTTACCGTTTATGTGCTAATGGATAGACGGACGTTCCAGCTGAAACTTATAGAATCAAAATGTTTACGAATGACTTTTAAGCCGAACGAATAATTGAGCCGAAATAAATCGACGTTGTACATAATTTCTAAAGAACGAATTTAATTTAGCAAAACCGATTAAGTTCATTTGGTTTTAAATCCTATTACATGCACCATGACGCTGCTCAGTGCAACGTACTGTTGTTATCTGGCATTCTGCGTTCATCTCCAGGCTTAAAGTAGTAATTGATTTGTACTTCTTGATTTCGCCATGAGAGCGCGTAATGAAATTAAGAGCTTTAACTTTTTTAACTTCACAATGTGTTTGTATTGAAATTTAAACAAAGTACATTTAGTAGAACGTTTTCGAAAACCCATAATTCTCTCTTTATTTACAGTAATTCTCTTATGACTTCAAATTTCAATTCAGAGAAGCTAATAGTAAATATTTTTTTCGACGAAAAAAACGTAAAGGTCATCATCATTGTATCGAGAAATGAAAATGAAAAAATAAATAAATAATTAATTAAATAAATAGGCTAAATAATAAAAAAAGGCATATATATATGCCTTTTTTCATTATTTAGCCTATTTATTTAATTAATTATTTATTTATTTTTATATATTATTATTTATTTAATTATATATATTAATTATATATATATATATATATATATATATATATATAATAAAATATAAACAAATTATAGTAATGGTATGTTTACATTGGTATGAGAAAAAGTGAACGTATGCGAAATCCCGCTCATTCTATTTTTATATACGTATGCGGGGTATTTTTATCCCCTCAGGGGGGTGCAAACTAGTTGCACCAATTGAGAGGGTTTGGCCGTCCCTCGTGGTACCCGAGCCTAACACATACTTACTCTTACAACACTACACTTATGATAGTGTTCACTCACACATACACTTAGGGAGGTGATAATAGCCTCAATGTACTTTTTGCCTTAAAAACACACACACACACACACACACACACACACACACACACACATATATATATATATATATATATATATATATATATATATATATACTTATAGGAACACTCAATGTAGCTAAAATGAGCTCCTGCATGCATGGGTAAGGCTAAGGTACACTGGGAGGTCACCAGATCTCTCAGGGCTGTAATTGATACACCATTTGGTCGGCGGCATTCACTCCGGGTTACTTTATACTTTATAGCTAGCCAAGCTATGTAGGGTAGTGAATGTGTGTCTTGAGTAGCTAAGTGAGAGCAGTCTGAGCTTGAGGCACGGTGGGGTCGCTTAGCCCATCAGCTGCTCACTTCAGCTGCCTAAGTATATTTGTACATGATTATACTGTTAGGAAACAAAATTAGTTTTAAATAAGTAAAGTGGTCACAACTAAATAATGAATACTACTGACAAAGATGCAGAAAAATTACGAACCTGCTGATATACTGCCTGTTGCAACAAGAAACGATGTGTGTAGAACAGCTGTTTATATAAAGACTTGGGGAAGTAGGTAAAGGTCAGTCGATTCTGAGAGGCCAGGGAGATCAGTGTATTCCGGGGGAGACGGAAGGGCCGTAGGACAACCGTTGTCAGAAAGTGCTCCAAGAACATTCCAGCCGGGCGGTTCTGGGGAACAACGAATCGGCTTAACAATCTATGTAAGTAGACAGGTTTTGCGTACACTCCTTCCCCTTTTCTCCTTTTGGTTTAAATAAATTGGGGCACGAGTTTCCAGACTTAGGACATATTTCAGGGGAACATTTTGATATAGCAATACAATAGTGTTCATTTTTGAGTTGTTATCAACTGTACTTGTAGCCGTGACAACATAAGAATAACGTAATGTAATTAAATGTATTAAAATGCTTTGGTGAACCACCGATAGTTGATTCTTTAGACTTAGAGGATCTGCGTTGAGAGAGATCCCTAATTCCTAACAATAGATTTGCGACAGAATAATCGCCTTTAATAGTCCTCATAGTTTTTGTTGTCTATATCCAGATTTATATTTTGATATTTGTGCCACAAGTAAATAATATTATGTGTGCTACAAATAATTTCCTTTGTACAAAATTAGGTTTCAAACAAGGAAACAAGACGTGATTTCACAGTAACGCCAGCTCACATTGAGTACATTATAACAAATAATTGTAAACATACGATGACAATACGTTGTAACGTTTTAGTTATTACGAGTTATAACATAGCGTAATTTAAAATACCGTAATTCTCTAAATATTTACATTGACTGCTGGCAACGACTTACACAAATAGCTCTGAATAATTGATCTCAAAAATCGTTGAAGTTTGAATGGGAAACTATTTTAATAATTTACTCTTCCAATCAATAGTTGTATTAATTTTATAATCATTGATGTTAAGAAAAATAATTGCCAATATCATTCGTCGCCGTAATGATTTAATTACATTCTAAACAAATATCACTTTACCGTGGATCTAAAAACATCCAAAACTTGCCGCCCTGTGTTCGAGCAGAGAATGATACATGCTTAAATACTTGTCCTTTATATCTCTAAAATTAAAACGTTATCTTCTGAATATATTCCCTCTGGATAGATAGCACACTTCCTTCGCAGATTGGAACCCATAACGGTGCGAGACATGCGGGATTAAGCCACTGCAGCGATCTACTTAATCATCTAATTGATTTCCCTCTCCATTATCGGCAACTCGGGCTGGGAATCCGCTTAGCTGACCGCGGCAGTCAGAAGCAATTCCCCGGCAACCGCAACACACTTCCTTCGCTAACCCGAACAGCCGAGACCGACACTGCGTCTGGCAGTTTAAATATAACGCCCAACAAAAGGTTACACAACGTGCATTACAGCTACACTATATTATTACTACACAGTAATCCATTTTGTTATTCAGATATTGCTTCCAAACGACTGCGATCGTTATAAGAGTAGTAGCTTAATTTATTTTTTAAAATTTTTGTCGTAATTTTAGAATCAACTTTTTTCCCAATAAAATGTAGTATTACAACGCACACACTGCCTAAAAAATTCCTTAAACATCAGAAATATTAAAAGTAAGTTCAGATTATTTTTAAAAAAAGTAAGTACTTACTACATTATAATAATCACTGAGTGTTAGGAAATGTAAGAAAAACTACGGGGCGATATTTAAAACTCACTTTGACTAGAGTCCAGCCATTTAGTAAACAGCCTGCAAGAGAATTTCCAGCGCATGTAGGAGAATTCCTTTCCAACAGGAGTTGCCTACAACAGTACAGTGACACAAAGTCTGCCAATCTGAGTCTACAAACAGTTACTAGTCAGCGATAGTGAAGGAAAAGGATGGAGCTGTTGTGAGAGAGTGGGGACTCGACCTCTCAATCGCACATTTTTTCTCTGTCCCACTGGTGTTCTTAGCAGGCTGTTTTCTAAGCGGCTGACCTATATAGTGGTATTTGAACGAGTGCATTCTTTCCTTATTACACTCACCGTATTTAATTGAATACAAAAGTAAATCAAATTCCAAAATGTCATAGCTTTATTACAATTCTCTGCGGTCCGAATTAGTCGTGAAATTTTTTGAACCAAAAATTAAATGGTGCGTAGAGACTTTTTGTGAATACTTTTTGTGATCCTGTATTAAATAAGGATGATCACTTGTAGACTTTTCGTTACTTTACCCTCAATTCGACTTCACTGTACCACAAAATTTGCCGTATCCACTTCAAAAACCAACACAAGGGGTAAGACTTTTCGCAATAGTGCTCCTTTATAATTTTCAAAATTCGCACAGATCGAACCCCATTTTGCTAAACAAAATTGGAACATTGTCAAATTGGAAGACTGAAATTTAAAAGCAAGTCGTTAAATTTAAATTAAAGTTTCGGGTGAAACTGTATTTTTTGTTTTTGTTTTTTGATGTTTAACGTCCGAATATTGTGCACAATTGGGCTAATGCAGACGATGGGATGATTTATAGCGTATGAAAATGACAAGCCCTCGCCGGGAATCGAACCCGAGTCCTCGGGGTGAAAGCCTAGTACGCTATCCACTAGACCACCGAGGCGGCTGGGTGAAACTGTAAAGGTGTATTAAAATTAATCCAAGAAATGTTACAATAAACATAATTACAGTTTATTAAATAAAATAAAATTTAAAAAGTATTAGAATTTTGAATTTGAAAAAAGAATAAATATACATATGAGATAGTATGCGAACAACCATTGCTACGTAATAAAAATTCACCAAAATAAATGCAAATATTTGATTTTCAAGTCTAAATGTTTACTTGATATTAGTCTCTTAATTATTGTTGGTTTTTAGAAATTCGTTTCTATTCCGTCTGCGAGAAATTTGCATGTAAAGGTTACTTTTAAATGTGATAGTAGAACAATGCATAAGACATTTAGTCATTTTCAATCGATACTAAACACGTCAAAGTTGAAAAAAAATTGTCAATCCTTGTGTTAGTTTATTTTGAAAACGAATAAATTGTTGGCTTTAGTTATTTTAACCTAAAACTGCCAAGTTTAAAAATTGTCCAACTTATCGTTCGGGCTCGTTAAAGTAAATGAAACTCGTGTGAAAAAAATGAAAGTAAAGAAAAAGTTTTCTTGAATTAAAAAAAGGAAAACAGAATAATTTTCAAGGACACAAAATGTTTTTACTTTAAACGTTTTAAAGGTTATGACTTCGCTCGTTAACCGTGTAGCCACGTCATATCAGGTGTTTCATTCTATTTTTCTCGTCCTTTTTTTGCAACCTGAGCCGCGGTTAACAACCCCCTCCCACTTAGGGTGTCCTATGATGGATGTTTCCATTTGCAGATTTGTCACCGGGGGTTGTCTTGTTGTGTTTTCCCTTCGCTTACGATCCATTATCAATCAACACAAAGCCGTCTTTGTTATTTCTCATTTTTCAGTTCACCTCTTTCGTTTAAACACTTTACTCATTATGGGTGCGGCTGGCTTAAAGTTTTGCTCGCCAGTAAGGCAACAGAAGCTTTGCGGTGGTCTCTTTCCAATCCGATTTATCTCTGAAATCAAATTATTTACGAGAATTTAAAGCGATTATATCATAATTTTTGTTTAACACTTTAGAATTTACTTTGTGATTCCGTATGACTGTCGTTGATAATTATTAACAATTTATATGAGTCCTTTTAGATGTACACACACATAAACACACACACACACACACACACACACACACACACACACACACACACACACATATATATATATATATATATATATATATATATATATATATACACATGCGTGTGTGTGTGTGTGTGTGTGTGTGTGTGTGTGCTTTTTCTTTAAACGTACATTGACTTTGCAAGTTGTCTAAATTCAATTGTTTTTGATCTAGTCAATGTTCTTCTTGTAAGTTTCGATCGTTCGTAGTTTTTTCTGTTCCCCTTACTAAATTTTTGTCGGTCTTTCTTTTTTCTTTGCTTCATTGTTTGTTTTGGCAGTCGTGTTTGTTTCATTAGTTGAACGTGGCTGAACCAGACCTTTTGTTTCTCTTGACAACTTTCACAACTATGTCCGTTATTCTCATTTCTTATTCTCCGCAGTTCTGATACGCCAATGCGATCTTAGCGCGTCCATTTTTGTAGCTTTTATTCGTTTTGTTTCTTTCACATGTTCTCCAGGTCAGAACATTAAGTTGCTTTTGATCATTGTTTTGGAGATGTTGAATTTACGTCTTATGTTATGTTTATACTCCTTAATATACCCATTCAGTTATCCAAGTACTTTTCTTGCTTTATGCGTACCTTTTTATCTTCTTTATTGTCAAGATTATGTCGAGGTTTCTTATTAACTTATATCTCTTATTCACAGGTACTTAGTTTTTCCGGTTTTAGAATTTTTATTTCAGTTTGTATGTCATCCACTGTAAATTTCGATTACTGTTCGGTCGTCTGCAACTGCAAGGAGTTGATTGTCGTATTATCTAAAGATATTTCCATCCATTTTCGTTTCCTTTTCATTAGCACTTCCGTTTTAATTATCCGATTGTAATATCATATTACTTGCATTTTTATTTGTAGTCGTTCTACGTACATTTTTTTTTAACGTCCGACTATTTTGCACACTAGGGCTAATGCAGACGATGGGATGATTTATAGCTTATGAAAATGCCAAGCCCTGGCCGGGAATCGAACCCGGGTCCTCGAGGAGAAAGCCCACTACGCTATCAACTAGGCCACCGAGGCGGCTATTCGTTCTACGTAGAATCGAGCTAAATCGATTAAAAGCTAGGTAACCACGTGGAAAAAATTAATCAGTTTTAAAAACTTCACCCAAACCTTTTAACCGATTAAACTCAAATTTGGGTCACTTGGAATCATCAATACTATAACCTGCAAATACAGTATACTTTTCAAAATAATGGGAAAATTATAACAGGTGAAATTCAGTTCTCAAAAATAATTTATATATTTTTTAAATTTTGTGTTCACTATCCTGTGTGTGTGTGTGTGTGTGTGTGTGTGTGTGTGTGCGCGCGTGCGTGTGTGAGTGTGTGTTTAAAAGGACTCAAATTAGCAAATGACAGTCATACGGAATCACAAAGTAAATTCTAAAGTTTTAACTAAAGTGTTGGAAGCTAACTATCCAAGTGGATAGTAAACCCCAAATTTAAAAAATAAATATATTATTTTTGAGAACTGAATTGCACCTGTTATAATTTTCCGATTATTTTGAAAAGTATACTGTATTTGCAGGTTATAGTATTGATGATTCCAAGAGACCCAAATTTGAGTTTAATCGATTAAATGTTTGGGTGAAGATAAAAACTCCAAGTGGTTAGTTGTTCTAACGAATATTTTGTTATTACGTAACTCACATTAAGTTTATATTGGAGTTACAGTTTAGGGTAGTGAAAAAGTGATAAGTATTAAATAAATTAAATTTATTTAGCTCTTTACAGTTTTTGAACTTGGCTGTAGTCGTTTGACATACTACTTCTTACATACTAGCAACTGACATACGAGTAATTGATATACCAATCATTCGATATTCTACTTCTTATATACGAGTAATTTGCATACTAGTCGTTCGATATACTACTTCTTGCATATAAGTAACTAAGATACCAGTCATTCGATATACTACTTCTTGCATATAAGCATTTGACATACCAGTCATTCAATATACTACTTCTTGCATATAAGTAATTGCAAGAAGTAATAATATAAGTAATTGCAATTATGACCTATATAATTTTAATACCAGTCATTAGATATACTGTTTTTGGCATATAAGTAATCGACATACCAATCATTCGATAGACTACTTCTTGCATATAAGTAATTGACATACCAATCATTCGATATACTGTTTCTTGCATATAAGTAATTGACATATCAATCACTCGATATACTACTTCTTGCATGTAAGTTATTGACATATAAATCATTCGATATACTACTTCTTATATACGAGTAATTGACATACCAATCATTCGATATACTACTTCTTGTATATACGTAATTGACATACCAATAATTTGATATACTACTTCTTGCATGTAAGTAATTGACATACTAGTCATTCGATATACTACTTCTTGCATCGAGATACCAGCCATTCGATATACTGTTTCTTGCGTATAAGTAACTAAAATACCAGTCATTCGATATACTAATTCTTACATACGAGTAATTTGGATACCAATCATTCGATATACTACTTCTTATACACGAGTAATTTGGATACCAGTCATTCGATATACTACTTCTTGCATATAAGTAAGTGACATATGAGTCATTCCATATAATGCTTCTTGCAAACGAGTAATTGACATACCAGTCATTCGATATACTACTCGGACGTTAAACACAAAAAAATCTTACATTAAGTAAGTGACATACCAGTCATTCGATATACTACTTCTTGCAAACGAGTAATTGACATACCAGTCATTTGTTTGATTGAAATCGAAATAACAATTTTTCTTAGGAGATCTAAATAGTGATATGTACGTTAAAATCCCAAATTATATTTTTTTTAATAATCACACTACTTTCTTTAAAGGATTGCTAGTCTACTTCGTAAATTAATTACCTGGATTAATTAAAATTATGAGAAATATTAGTCCTACATTCTTGTACAACTAATTTTCAATTAATCATTTGAATTAACATGTGATATCAAAGACATTAATGACTTGTAAGTTCAGTACCTAGTAGTTAAATTTTGAGTAGGCTAAACATAAGTAGCAAATTTGATTGGAAGCCAGCTGGGTGTTCGAAATGTTCTGGTCCGCTGCAGAGCTAAGCCTAAGCGGATTTTACCACCTTTCTGCACTAAGACGGTAATTGGACTGGAAATCAATTAGTACAGGAACACCAACTCTGCCAGAACAATGCGAACGTATTGCAATATTTGCTTACCTCCGCTGTCTAAGCAAGCAACTGAAATTATTTTATATGTGAAATAATCACGACACAATGACTGACACGAGTTCCCAAACAAATTGCTTAATGTACCAACAAAGTACAAACAAACAAAACTAAAAATACAAAAAAATGAACCGTGAACAGTAAATCAAACAGTAAACGTTCGGAAAATTCGTAACTTTTTTAAATTACAATTTTTTAAAATCAGTTTTCATCTACCTTATAACCTGCAAAGGTTAGCAATTGAAATTTCATAGAACACAATAATAAACCCAAGTGTTTTCGTACAATAGGATCATTGAAAGTTGATAATTTAAAATGATATACTAATTTAGGCAAATTTCAATGATGATTGAATAAATGAATGACTTTCTAGGGTTATTATTGCACTACGACCATTCTAGATCTATTATGTCCCCTTTCTATATTCCTGAGATGCTCAGTTACAGCGCCTTCACCAACCCTAGTCTTCTTCATAGAGTCTAGAATTTAGCGAGGATTCAGAGTGAGTAAAACTCCCATTTCTCTTTGATGACTTCCCAATTTTTTACTGAGGTGTTTGCAAATGATTGTTCTGGTTTCACATTTCCCCATTACTCTTGACCCTTATCAAGATGATTGTGTCCCCATTTGACTAGATTTTGTTGTGCAGTGAATTCCCGCTAATTACAGCGGGAAGAACTACTTTCTTACTTATGTTGCTCCCACGAGTATCTAGATAAATGAGGTCCGTCCACTCAGAGCCCCGCATGCATGGGTAAGGCTAAGTACCCTGGACCCTAGGAGTTTGGTTCCGTTTAATACATCATTAAGCGGTGTCATTCACTCCACAAACACTAGTCGTTTTACACTTTAGAGGTAGCAAGGTTATGTAGCGTATAAATGTGTGTGTGTGTGTGTGTGTGTGTGTGTGTGTGTGTGTGTGTGTGTGTGTGTGTGTGTGTGTGTGTGTGTGTGTGTGTGATGAGTGATAATAGTTGAGGCACGGCGGAATCGCTAAGCCCATCAGCTGCCTCCGCCGACTTCAATGCTAATTACAAAGATGAAATCTTATTTAAAAAAATTACGACACGAATGTTTTGTAATAGTCTCAAATAAAACTATTTATATATTTTTTTAGAATTTTGTTCAACGTATTTAGTTAAACTGATGAATACGAGGGATCGGCTTTAAAGAAACGCCAAAGCACGGCTGTAACTGTATCTCGAACTCACGACCTAGAGATGGGCAGTTTGTATTAACGAGACGTGCTTTTTGTATGACATAATATCATGAGGTAAGCTATTCGATGATAGCGAGAGACGGACGAAATATCACGAATAAAGGATTCTTGCTCCTTGTTTCCTCACTCACCCGACCAATCAGCAAGGCATAGCAAGACGCGGAGCTTCCAGAAGTTTTAAGACATGTCCTCCAACTGCTGTTGACTGGTTCTTGGTATACCTTGCTTGTATTGGACAAGATTATATTAATGCATGTTTATTTTTCTGAAAATGAATTATGTCTGCGTCGCGGCTTACCTTGCCTCTAGTGGCAAGTGATTATGCCGAACATAAATAAGGTATCATTTCTGTGCAACTTGATGGCAGTTCCCCATACACGTTCCAACATGTCAGACGAGCCGCTCGACAATTCCTCATTCACGTTCCAACATGTTAGACGAGCCGCTCGACAATTCCTCATACACGTTCCAACATGTCAGACGAGCCGCTCGACAATTCCTCATTCACGTTCCAACATGTCAGATGAGCCGCTCGACAATTCCCCATACACGTTCCAAAATGTCAGACGAGCCACTCGACAATTCCTCATACACATTCCAACATGTCAGACGAGCCTCTCGACAATTCCCCATACACGTTCCAACATGTCAGACGAGCCGCTCGACAATTCCTCATACACGTTCCAACATGTCAGACGAGCCTCTCGACAGTTTCCCCATACACGTTCCAACATGTCAGGCGATCTGCTCGGCAGTTCTCCAAACATGTTACAATATGTCAAGAGCGTTGGTCGACATTCCGCTATACACGATGCAACATATCAGGCGCTTGGCTATAATTGGGTGTAGCTGTCGAGCCTACAGCACAACCCAAAGAATCCGTCGACCTACTTTAGGATAGAGCCAATACACGGTCGCATGTTGGATTAGCCGCTTACTGAGCAAGTCTAGTGTTTGAAGCGTTACTAATAAAGATCTAAAATAAGACACATTTCCAATACATTACACTCCATTAATCGATTTGTAAATTTTTTCTAACTCGACCGATGCACTTTTATTTCCATTTCAATCATAAACCAGCCAGTGAGCCACAAAGTTCCCGTCGCCGCCGCCGTATTGGTTTAAAATATTTTTTCACTGCGATCCAGGTCAACTGCTGGCTAAAGCACCAAAAGTTTACGTCGCAGTTTATGCGCATAGTTTGAATGAAAGGTTAATACTGTGTTACGACAGTTTGAACTGCAGTTACGTCTGGAACTGTAGTAAACTCGGGCAGGAGTGATTTGAAACCGATCTGCGACTGCAGCAATAACAGAATCCATTAAACGAGTTGTATCGGCAATAACGGAAACAATAAAAGCAATAATATTTTGAGGAGATAAGCTAAATTTACCGCATAGAAGTAAAATAGATAACAATTAGTTCTATACGAATGGTTTCGAAACATTTTTTGCAAGTAGCGGCTTCTAGAGTAAACATTTCTACATCGTACAACGTGTTAGGTTAGTTAAAAATGAAGCAAAACATAAATTTAAAACGCATATGTATTTGCAGAAACTAGAATATCAGGGATGAGAATTTTTTTTAAGCGCTTTTAGATTTTATCAATGTTTTGATTACATATTTCTTTAAAAAGTATTAAAAAGTATTAAAAAGTGATCAATACGTTATTTTCAGTCCCTGAAAGCAACGAGATCTATATTTTTCTGAAAACATGATAATTCTGCCCTGAAATAGTTTCGTATATGCCCAAAGTTTCTTCTACCAACTTCTTCTTCAATCCAAAAATTGCATCGCTTAAAAACAGTGGTCGATTTTGTAAAGAAAGAAAAGGATCCGTTTTTACCCGCAAGACAGTTCTATTCATGGATAAGTAAATGAAGGCATTTCTAGGGTTACTATTGTAAAGCGATCTTTGTAGATCCTCATTCTGTATTACTGAGATACTCAGTTGCGATGTCTTCTCCAATCTATTCACAAAGTCTAGGATTTGCAGAAGTTTCAAGTTGGATAACTCTTCTACTTCTTATTGGTGAGTTTCCAGTTAATTATTGCGATGCTTGATCCGTTAAATTTCTTTCGATGTTTCTTTTTTTGACTCTTATTACGGAGGTTTTGATCCATATGGTCAGCTTTTTGCTGTATAGTAAGATCCTACTCATGTTAGTGAATGACTTTCTAGGGTTGTTTTTGAACTGCGACATTTGTAAATCTATTTTGCCTCTTCTGTATTTCTGAGATGCATAGTTACAGAGTCTTCTCCAACTCCAGTCTCTTTATAAAGTCTAGAATTTGGAAAGAATTCAAAGTAGTTAACTTCCCTACTTCTTTTTGTGACTTCATATTTTGTTAGTAAGGTGTTTGGAGATGCTTTCAAGTCCCTCCTTACTCTTGAACCTTATTACGGAGGTTGTGCCCCCATTTGACTGCTGTTTGTTGTGCGATGAGTTACCGCTAATTCTTTTTACATTATTAGACATGTTGTTCCCATGAGTAGCTAGAGAAATGATGTCTGCCCACACAGAGCCCTTAATGCACGGATAAGGCTAAAGTACACTGGAAGGTTGCCAGGTATCGTCTCATTATTACAATAAGGTTGTAGAGCCTCATTACAATAAGAGATCGTCTTATTACACCTTTTGGCCGGTTTTCCACACAACTCCATCAGCACGGGTGGCTTTGCACTATGTCGAGTAGTGAATATGTGTGTGTGTGTGTGTGTGTGTGTGTGTGTGTGTGTGTGTGTGTGTGTGTGTGTGTGTGTGTGTGTGTGTGTGTGTGTGTGTGTGTGTGTGTGTGTGTGTGTGTCATGAGTAGATAAATGACAGTGGGATACGGTGGGGTTTCTTCCCCCCGATCAGCTGCCTCCTCTGGATTTATTAATAGTTAGTATAAGTTGTTTTAACCTTACGTTTTAGCCACATGAAAGGTGCCGTAGAAGGTTTGTCCACGTAGATGTGACATCGCATGAAGGAACAGCTGTTTCATCCAAGTGCAAGTGCAAAAGGGACTAACTCGCAAAGGTGGCAGTTTTACCCACTTCGAAGACACCAGCGTAGAGAGAACGGTTTCTATCATATAGAAGAGTGGCTTCACTCTCAAAAAAGTCAGTTAAAGGTGAAAGTTTCACTCACAAACACAGAAAAAGAATGGATGTTTAAAATTCAGAAGAACTATTTTCTGAAAAGGCACTTTTCTCTAACGGTAGCGTACAGAATGTGTGCTGCAACTTTCACTTAATAGATTTGTCGGGAAATAATTTTATCTTCATACATTTCTTTAAAATTGTTTATATCTTATATATATATATATATATATATATATATATATATATATAACGCCTTGAATAAGCAGATACGTGCAAGATTGATTTGCGAAGCGGGCAGGGTTTTTTACTTAATCCTTTTTTGTAAAATCTAAAACAACAACAATATTATAATAAATTAAAAACCATAACGTTTCACTAAACTGTATTACATAAAGAATATTTGTTATGAAAATTACCGAAGTGCATCGTATACCGTGCAAGTTAATTGGTTCACCGCTACAAACAGCTCTATTCAAAGCTACCGACTTCAATGAAAATTTTCTCTTTAATTAATCAAACAGGTTCATTTTGTTGCCATACGGTTTATTTAGGGGAGATTTACAATAGAATTTCCCGGCTTATTTGTTTTTTAAAGTCAGTGAAAATAAGAATTGTTTTCACGAGTTTCGGCTCCTTAGACTTTAAAAAATAATCGCTTCGATCAGACGTTTCGCTGATGTGATGGAAGCGAATTTCCCAAAAATGTTTTTTTCGATATTACTGTTTATAATTTCACGATCGTAATCAACAATCAAAGTAGCATATATTATAAACTTAAATTACATTGAAAATATGAAAACAAATTTCCATCACGGATTTTGAAAATTTTAAATGCTAATTTATGCAATTTTATCGCTGATTACGATAGTGAACAACAAATATGTTTTACACGTTGCACAGTTTGAATAAGAAAAAGCAAAGTCGTATTCAGTTGTGTGAATCACACAATGGAGCCAATGTTTGTAAATAACTCATAGAATAAAGTAACTTTTTTTTATTTTCCCATAAGGTCGCGTTACTTTTAAACACTCTATATTACTAACTACTATATTATATTGGCTAAGTATGCTAACTTTTCCATTATAGGTATTTACGTATGCTATCTTGTGACATTTATATTCCCCAAAATTTATTTTTTTATTCCTTACAAATATTCAGTTATCGATTCTGAACTACTTTCGATCGTTGCCAACAAATTTTATACTTGGAGCTCCATGTGGTGTCCACAATTTTGAAATTAACGTATTTATTTAAATTACGAATTTGTGTTGTAAAACCTTTATTTTGCTGGCGTAAAACCGATGGGGTTTTCGCTGTCACGCGAAATGGAAATGTAAAAAAAAAGAATAAAATCAAAAACAAATTTTTAAGTTTAATAAGAAAAAAAAACTGTAAAAATAAAACAAAACAAAACAAAATATAATAACAGTTAGAGATATATGACTATAACTAGTTAACAATAATATATATCTTAAAAACAACAACATACACAAATGTGTGTTATGAAACAAAATTTATTGTTAAGTTACAAGATAAACACTTTATGCCCTACCACCGAAACCGGTTTTATATTAATCCTTTTACGTTGCTGTCAGTCTTGAGGAGTATGGACAAACTGTATCCATTAGTTTGCGAATATCTATATCTTAAAAACAAATGATACTTAGGCTTAATTGAAAACAAATAATGATTCAAATTCAGCTGTTTTTTTTGCCGCCATTTAGAAACGGATCGCATGGGTAACGAACATGTTAATTTAATTCGAAAATCGTATTTCCGTACCTATAGCAAATGGATTTTTTAAAAATTCGTTTCCATGACGCCATTGAGACAGTTGTATGACTGATTATTTGCAGATTACATGAACTTAACAGTCACAACTTTTCCCTCGTTTTTTTTACTTTCAGTCAGGGCGCGGCGTGACGTGAGAAAAGGGAACTAAACAAAGCGAGGTAAAATAAAAAAATCCCCCCCGTTTGAAGTGACCCCGTACCGCAAAGAAAGCAGCTTTCCTTACTGACATTTCTTCGCTTTTAATCAAAGCGCTATTTGCTCGCAGAAATTATTACAAACGGTTGTGCCGTTTGATGCGGTGGCATTCGTTTAAAATTAGTTTGGAATGGTTTTATCAAGTCTTCCGTTACTTCTAATGCATCGTCGGTTATTTGTCGTTAGGGTTACATAAAAAAAAGAATTATTTGTTTATGTAAATTAAATTTATTGCGCCTTAACCGATTAACAAATAAATTAGACCCTAATAAATATTAAAAGAAACCTTCTTTAAACTTTATCGCAATTAAGTAGGCTGAACAATTGGAAATCTAAGTTTATTTGTGTTTTTATTCCGATTTATTATTCAACTGTCATTCTTTTACATTAAGTTAGGTACAGTGACTGAAGTAGAAATTGAAACGAAATCAAAATTTAACTCTTTAAATATAAAAAATCGTAATGACCGAGCGAAGAGAGGTCTCTATTTCAACCATACCAGACCATTCGGCATTTTGCTTTGTTTGTTTGTGCATTTATGCGTGGCGCTAGCGTGTGCGTGTGTGTGTACGCACGCTCGTGTGTGTATTTATTAAGCAGTTTTGGACAAACGCATTCGATTGGTTTTAAATTTAGTATGAACGTACCTTGTATAAAACACGAACGTGTGTAAAATTTCTTTCATTCATTTCCGTTTCAAGATGGCGGCCCGTGGTTTAACGATGACTATGTTAATACTTGGTGGTGATTGAAATAGTTGCTGGTTATTTCCCGTAATACAAGCTTGCCCTTCCTACAACAATGTTGACCGCTTTACGGAAAAACAGTTTAAAATTTGAAATGGAGTTGGTCCGGTAATACTTTTTCGTCAATATTAATTATTTGTTAAATTGGCGGAAATGTCACAGCGTTGGACAGAGCAATTAATTGCGTGTATACAGCGAGCTGTTCTTTGAACTGTTATTATTACTGAAGTTTAGAATCGGTTTTGTTTGAACGTTTGTTGACTGGAACGCAAAAGAAGTAATTCAAAATCGGTAGTGTGATTTTTGAGAAAAAGTTTACGTTAACCGCTTTAAAAAAAGGCACGTATTGTCTTATTTTATTCCCTATTTTAGTATAACAAAAATAATTTTTAACAGTTGATTTCTCCTTATACCTTAACATAAGTGAAAAGCTAAATTATTTTTGGTCACACTGTTTAAACACTAGATGTGAATTCCTACCGGTAAGCATCAACATCTACCGGTAAGCATTAAAAATCTACCGATAAGCATTAACAAGCAACCTCGATACGTACTTACCGATCGGAAAGAAAATCGTACATTCTTTCGTGATGGTAAAATTAAAACTAAGACTACAGTGTACCCGTGTTTGTTTTCAGGATTCATGAAAACAATTTATTATTTCCGCCGAACTGACAGCAGTAACAAGCCAGCGATGGTTGCCGCGTTAAACACGTTATTTAATGATTCTTTGTATCAGTCCTTGAAGGGGAGGGGGGGCGCTAATTGAAAGCGCTACATCTCCTGGAATCTTTCTCCTGATGAAAACGTTTCCACCTTCACTGCGGCTAATCTCAAGTCGTTCCTGAAATTATCTTTATAATTGTGAGCCAAATTATCGTACCGGGAATGAAATTGTTTTCGCTTTGTAAAAAAAATCGGATTCATTGTTGATTAGATGGGAGTGATAAGTTACTGGCTCAGTGACAGGGTACAATTTCTAAGACATATATTAAGTCAAACATTAATTAACATGACTCCTCAAAAAACAATCTAAAGATCAGGATCAGAGCTCATTTCCTGACGGCTGTTCTATCAATAGCTCATTTTCCAATGAAAATTAATTAATAAGCCCTGTTTAATTTCGCACGAGATTTTTTTGCGTCTTTACCTGATACCAGTTAGACTGATGAAAACAGGAGCACAAACTACGTAGTTTTAAAATTTCTGTAAAACAATAATTTGTACTTGTCTTGCCCATAATTACGAAATCCTTGGAATTTTAGCCTTAACCGACAAAACACTTTAATACTCCATTTTAAAAAACACCTTAGCTAGTTCACTTTCAAAGTTTGGTCGTGAACATTTCGATTTAAATCTTTCATATTGAAAATGTATAAAATTACGTAAATTTTAATTATAAATGATGTTAGAAAAGTCACAGCCATTTTGATATTTTTGAAAAAAAAAACATAATGGAAACCTGCAATGCATCCGACGGAGGCAGTTGAAGCGAAGCTGATGGGCTTAGCAATCCCACCGTACCTCTAACCCATACTACTGTCATACAACTACTCAAGACACACACACACACACACACACACACACACACACACACACACACACACACACACACACACACACACACACACACACACACACACACACACACACACACACACACACACACACACACACACACACACACACACACACACACACACACACACACACACACACACACACACACACACACACACACACACACACACACACACACACACACACACACACACACACACACACACACACACACACACACACACACACACACACACACACACACACACACACACACTACACACCACATACAAGTAGAGAGAGAGAGGGGGGTACGCACACATGCACGCACGCACGGTACTCTACATAGCTTGGCCAACTCTAAAGTGTAAAGCAATCCGTGCTAATGGAGTGAATGCCACCGGTGTAATCGTGTATGAAACGGGGCCTGGCGACCTCCCATTGTACCTTAGCTTTACCCACGCGTGAACGGCTCTGTATGGACAGACCTCATTTCCTTAGGTACTTGTGGGTGTTCCCATAAGTAAGAATATAAAAAGAATTAGTGGAATTTCACAACATACAAAAAGATTGGCTAAATGTAGCAGAACCTCCGTGATAAAGGACAAGAAAAGATACTGAAAGAGTATCACCTGTGCATGCATCTGCAAGTACCCCAATAAGGAAGTAGGAAGTCACTAAGTAAAAGTGGGGGAGCTATCTACTTGAAATCTCTCCAAATCCTAGACGTTATGAAGAGACTAGGACTGTAGAAGACACTGTAACTGAATATGTCAGGAATATAGAAAGGGGGCACAATAGATCTATAAAGGTAGCAGTGCAATAGTAAAACTACAGATTCATTCATTCATTCAACCAGCAATGTATCTTTTCATAGAATACTGAACACACAATACAAACAAACGTACGCGTGCTTTGTTTAAATATCTCCTCCACCACCGTTCATATTTTTCCTGAAGGTGACACAGCAAAACATAATTTTCCGATCGTGTGAAAAGCACACGTTCAGGATTATACTCAAAATCCAGTTTATATCTCTACGCCACGTAAATATTAATGAACATAACTTTGTAATAGTCAATGGAAACTTGTAATACCATGGAAACGTAATGGACTAATTTGGGTAAGAGAGTAAACCTGAATAGCAGTGCCTCCACTGTGCTGGAGGTTGCCAATTAACTAGAAACAGTTTGTGATCTATTGATAAGGCTTATTAGTAACATTTTGTAGCAAACAACATTATATAGAGGATAGCTCCAAGGCATGAACTTAGAATAATTGGTTACAGGGTGAGTGGGGTTAATTTGAAACATTAATTACATGTTAAAATTTAGGTTTCGTTTTCAGATTTTCGCGGCTCATGTCATCGCTATCAAAGAATAAATTATGGTTTTCTACTTATGAAAAAAGTGTGCCTATATAAAAAATGTTTTGAAAACACCAATTAGTAAGTCATTCGGTAGATTTAATTAAAAAATGTTTGTATTAGTGAATAGTAGGCTAACGATGTGTACCATATTTCACATATTATTACTCTAAGCGTTCCGATCGGTTTTGTACAAAAAATAAGGACCTGTTTTATTGAAACTACATATATGGAGTAGCTACAGGTCCGTCAGAACACCAGGGAACTTTCAAGCCTCATAATTACCCATTTTAAGGCTTTACAAAATAAAACCAACTTAAAACCGATAAAAGGTTTGTAGACAAAATTCCAGGAATAGTACTAATTGAGAGCACAGCACAATGCAGATATGTGTTACAAATAAGTAATTATGCATGAAAACAGCTGAGATTGCTAAGACAACATTGTTTTAAGTAATATGTAAATTATTAGCCTACTGTATTCAAGACTGAAATATGTAATTATTGGCCAAATCAGATTTGAAAGTAGAATCGGTAAGACAATCTCGGTCAGTTCTAATATGTAAATGTTATTAGCCTCTGATTTTAGTAAACAGTAAATACTGTAACCTAATTTTGGTATGTAATGTAAAATCCTGTTATGGTAGGTTTCATTTGTAAATATTTCAGTAAGGTACAATGATAGAATCCAGTCATTAATTTTATACGTTATAGCTTTAAATACAAAAGTAGAACAAAGCAAGGCCTATTTATTAAATAACCTAAATATAATGAATGACATTGTTTTATTAACAACTCAAACAAGTATTAAATATAACTACAACGTCTATTTTAGTAGAAGTTCAAACTGACAAGACACTGCAGGCCCACATGGTCCTACTAACTATTTTACTGAGGAAGATATGTACAGTAATCTTAAAATACAAGTATTTAATTAAATATTAGTGTATAATAGTAATTAAGTACTAGCCAATGGTATTATTTAAATTATTTTATTTATATAATTGCTGCTTTTGTTACGGAATTTCAGTTACGGATAGCGATATCATAAAAGAAGTCCTAACCTCTTTTCCTTTCGTCAATATACGAACAAGAAAAGTTATGATTTTCACATTTTCGTAGGACGTATATAACTTATTTCAACTATATATCATAGTTTATTATAGAGAGGTTCAACTCCTCACTGTACATTTTTGTATATTATTCCTTTTTTTCTATTAACTGTAATTACAGAAATCCAAAGAACCAAACAACATTTAATCAAACCAGTGCTATTGTATGGTATCCATAAATATCCTTGATAATTATAAGAAAATTTAGTTTGAATAGTTTACATCAATAAACGTTTCTTTTTGCACTTGGGTGTTTGAAATTACCTTTCATACCTTGCCAGAGAGATCACAATATCCAATTAGAGAAGGCACTGTCAATACGGGAGCAACGTAATTAACTTTGTATGGAAAATCTATTCAATACATTATTTGGACAAGCAATTTGGTTAAGTAGGGTCGTCGGTAATAACCAAGGCAGATAAACGTTGTCAATGCATAACAAGGAGGCAGTGGCAGAGTCAACAGGCCTCTTAACGAGAGTGACTTGATTCAGAAGGCAGTGCTTTCCCTTTTATACCTTAATTGCTTGATTCTATTTCATCTCTGCGCAGCTCCATATTTGTACAGCGTCGTTTATCGTATTAATTATTGTATTAGTGAGTATATATTAGACTGCCTTTTATATACTTTAAGCTATTACATTAGTAATGAAAAGCGAGAAAATATTAAACATGTTTTATTGCCTTTATCTCTTTCTTCGCAAATTTAGTTTAGTTCTGAAGTGTTTTTTACAAAAACTCGGAAAATCGGTTTTATTTATAAAATTCGGTTAAATCTTATGTTAATAAAATTTTAGTGGTATATTAAGATTTGTTATTCCAATCGATGTGCTGACTTTATTCTTTTTCAATTCACTCTTAAATAGAACACATTTTTACAGTTGTGACTTACTTTGAGTACTTGTCAGTATCCACACACGTTCAAAATTTTAGCAAATTGATAAAGCGTTTATGAGAAATTTTGTCAATATTTCGCTTGTTTTGTCGGTAATTTTTAAACCGTCAGTTTGAGATGTTCTACTTGCGTACTTATGGACTACTTTTTAATCGAATTTGATTAAATAAAGAAGAACCGATTTTAAGAATGGCGACTATTGATTCGTAAGTAAATGGTTGCTACTAATTTTTTTTACAAAATTTATATCTTTTTAAATTTAATTTTAATAGTAAAAAATCAGGATTAAAAAAATTAATCACGCTATTTTGAAACGAAAAATGATTTTTCATTTGTAAGGAACTTGTTTAAACTGAAAATAATTTCTGCCCAAATTTTAATCTGATCATTAAAATTTTGCGGATTCTACGGTGGATGAGCAAAATTTACTTGTACTTTATTGTATTTTATTTGAGCAGCTAGCACAATAAAAAACCCGGACAGTGAAATTTGCCCCTCGACTGTAGAGTTCGTAATATTTTTAACAATTACAATCTTCGAGGTGGTTTCCTCCCCTAGTCTGAAATCAAGCTCGAATAACCAGCGGGGTTATTCTATTAGATGGCAAGGTATAACTAGTGGGCCTGTACAACCTTTCGCAGTTAATGGGAAAAAGAAACGAATAATATACAAACAACAATGTACAGCAAAATGTTTTAAGGTATTTTAAAGCAGTGCCATTCATTATATTTGGGTTTTTATAACCCAACTTATAAACTATAACTTATAAAATTAATGACTAAATTCTAACATTGTACTTTACTAAAATATTTACAAATGAAACCACCACAACTGTATTTTACATTACATACATAAATAATGCTACAGTATCTACTGTTTACAAAAATCAGTCTTTTATTTAATAATATTTACGTATTAGAACTGGCCTAGACTGTCTTACCGATTCTACTTTCAAAACTGATTCCATTAATATTTACTTAAGTCTTGAACACAGCAATAATTTAAATATTACTTTAAACAACGTGTTTTAGTAATCAGCAGTTATGGTACACACACACACACACACACACACACACACACACACACACACACACACACACACACACACACACACACACACACACAATTAATTATTTCTGTCACATAGTGATGCTTGCATTGTGCTGTACTCTCACAGAGACGCTCTGAACTGTTCTTGAAATTTTGTTTATAAACAATTTATTGGTTTTAAGTTAGTTTAATTTTATTCTGAAGTCTTAAAATTTAAAAATAAGGTGTGCGTGTTCCCTGGTGTTCGCAAGAACTTTTAGGTATCCCATATTTAGTTCTAATAAAGCAGGTAATTATTTTTGGCACAAAACCGATCGGAATGCTTAGTGTAATAATATACGAAAGATAATTATAAATTATCAAATTAAAGAAATATATTAAGAGTGTAGATAACATTTTACTAGGTATCTACGTGTTAACAAACGTTAATTTTTTAAGGCTAAACGTTCCGTTGTGTTATCATTCAACTTGCACAACACCCACCCTCGATTCACTTGTTTGCAAGTTACATTGACTTAGCAGTTACTACAACTTGTTTTCTCGGTTCTTTCTTGACTTTCAATCTCGACGCGGCGTGACGTCAGCAAGGGGAACTAAACAAAGCGAACAAAATAATAAAAGCCCAAAGTTTGTTTGAGCGAGGCCCGTTTGACGTGACCCCCGTACCACAAAGCTGTTTTCTCCTCTGACGTTTCTTTGCATTTCATAGAAGTACTTTCTTTATTTGCTCGCGGAAATTATTACAAAAAGCCAAACCTCTTGATATTGTTTGGCTACGTTTAAAAGTAATTGAAATGCTTTTCGATTCGTTTTACAAACACTGTCAACCTTTCAACACTACTTATATCGAGTTCATTTAAAAAAATGTTGTCCTTTTCAATTATGTTTGAAGGTAACACGTATTTGGACGTACAAGTTTTTTACTTCATCCTATACGAATAGTTTAAATTGTATTGTGGTCATAAACAATACAAAAAAAATGTTTTTTACGAGTGGGGGTCTGTACCACATTACAATGTGTGTCCATGCATATCGCTGGTGAATAACTGAATTGATCCCTTTACAGATTTCACGACATCCCACGTGAATTGTTTTAATTGAAATAGTCGCGACACATAGCTGCTTCACTAACGTGATAGAAGCAAAATTCATAACTTTACAAAACTGTTTAAATCTGGTCTCACAATGACCTCTTTTCTGAGATGAACAGTATAAAACGCAACTACAAGACAATTCACAGTATTCTCTACACTGTATGTTCTACGCTGAGATATACAAGCCTATCTCGACATTGTAAAATATTACGACTCCCTTGTCTGGAAGTTATAATTTACGTAAATGATGTCTGCTGCGGAATTAACCTCATAATACTTATCAATGCAATGTATACTGGGCTATAAACTGTAGTTACTTAATTGGCCCTCAACGGAACCTTTATATAATAGCCGAGCAATTCAGCAAGGTTCGCCTGCTCTTTGGCCTAATTAGTTCGGTTCATTGCTACGGCACTGAAAGGCGCGATTTGATATATAACAAATAAACTTTATCTTGTAAAAAGATTTATCATTTATTAACGTTTAGCCGGTTTCGATCTGAAATGTATAGATTTTAATTTGTGTATTAGATAGTTTATTATAGTTCTTGATACAGGCTCTTTCCAGAGTTTAAAAAATCTAGAATTTATAAGAAACTGGTTGTTTTTAGTTAGGTAAGGCTATATTTTAGCGAGGTTATGTTAAGTAGTACTTTTTAAATTTTTAATAATAATTGCCTGTTAATATTATAGGATAATATTAGGGCCTAATATTATAAAAATAATAACATAGAATTGCCTAATTCTAATGGATAATTGTCGATTTGTAGGTTTTCCCAAAACGGCTCAAAAAATTTCTAGAGACTTTGACAGGGAATGTACTCGAATGTGGGAAATTCATTACCAAATACTTATTTCAGGCAAAAATAATGTTTACACTTTTCCGAGGTAAAATTGCTTATTTACCGTTTTTCCGAACGGCTAGAGATCTCTTCTTGAGACTTTGATATTGGGAGTTTTTCAATATGACAAATTCATTGACCAAAGTCTTATTTCAGAGAAAATTAATTTTTACACTTTCCCGAGGTAGAATTGCTTAGTTGTCACGTTTTCAGGAACGGCTGGGGATATTTTCTTGAGACTTTGACATTGGGGGTTTTTCAATACGAGAAATTCATTGACAAGGTCTTATTTCACAAAAAAATAATTTTCACACTTTCGCGAGGTAGAATTATTTGTCATGTTTCCCGAAACGGCTGGAGATATTTTCTTCAGAATGCGGCTTTGGATTTTTGCAATACTGGAAAATGACTGATGATCGAGATCTTATTTATTTGTAGAGTTGTATTCACAATTATTAAACTTTCTAGACTGTTTGATTTTTGTCGAAATTTTACACGAAACAATTGAGTTTAACTGTGTCTGAGAACCTTGAAGTGTTCAGTTCAGAGACGCAGCAGACTGACTGGTGATATATATATATACAATTTATGCCTAAAATTTGTGCACATAATTTTTCTAATTTCTATATACGCACAGACTTTAAGTAATGTTCATAGTTTCTATTCACAATTATTGAACTTGTTACCCACAATTAACGTAATTTGTGTACATAATTATTACGTATTATACTTCATCGATATGGTTTCTACATACAAGGTTTTGGAATTCCTGTAGACTATTTTTAAAATTTCTACAAATAATTTAGTTGTAGTTGACAGCAGGGAACATTCTTTGTCAGTTTTCTTGCATTATTTACGAACGCTAAAGTATTTGTCGTTCCAACTGGTCAGGAGCAAATTCTGAGACATTTGACAAACTTACATTCGAAATGTATCAGTCTGCACCAAAAACATCAACATATGTTCGTTGGTTTACTACGAGTATGAAACTCACGCAGGCGTATTAACATATTTTAAATATCAAGAAACTTTGACACAACAAATTTAGTTTGGAGGCGGGCGGACGGTTAAGATATTTTGTCAGATATTGTTGTACAATGAACAATATGACCTCTACGAGGACACCGACTGCTATTAACCGTATCTGATAAGGCCAGTCAATGCATATCAAGTAGCAGGCCAGTCAGGGGTCTGTGCGGCATTCAGCGTGCTCCCTATTATACCTTAATTGCTGGACTCCATTCCAAGCCTTTAGTACTTTCACATTTATAACGCAGTCCGAGAGCCAATTAAACTAACAATTGTCTACAAATCATTTGCTGCTATTTTATTAAATATATGGTGCAAAAACATTCCACAAATTTGCTCGTATCGGAATAAGTTCATAAAAATTTTAGTCTGAATGTATTGATAGGCGAAATAAAAACCGGCAAATTGGCGTGATTTCTCAAAGTTCATCGAAATTCCAAGTGTACAGGCACAACTGTGAAATATTTAAAAAAAAGTCACCTTTTTAGGAATATTAGGACCTGAAAATGGATATATCCGTACAATTCCACGTTATATTTTTCCCACGAGCAACTATCCATTCTGCGATATGCTCTTGCAAAATGTTTCCTTATAAAGTAATAATTATGTACAAGTTGTTTGCTTTTTATATTTAAAAAAAACTTACTATATAAAAAGAAACACTGTTAAAGTTTTCAGAACGAATTATGAAGGCGATCAATAAGTAGTTGCGTACATTTGTTAAAATCTTATCAACAATCTTCTGTGTAAAATAAATGGTTAAAAAATATCGTTTAGACTTTCAAAAGTTTAATTTATACGATTTAAAAAATGACTCACAAGTGGCTTCCGGGTCGGTATTTTTCAAACTTGAAATGGAAGTAATCTGAGACACTAAATTTTCAAAATCACTTCAAAGTATTTTATTCAAATTTTGGTCGAATATAATGTTTCAGCGATAAGAATTCGAAAAAAATAATTGATGTTCACGAATAAATTGAAAACTAAAAAAAATAACAATTTAATCAAAATTTATTACGAGTTGTGTTTTCGAGACAGGTGGGATATCATAAAATGTTTGATTATAAAATAGTTAGAGCGAAGCGAAATCTTTTGTTTTAACTCGACAATTCAGCATTTGGTTTGTTACGTAGTTTTGGTGAAACACACTGACCGACTGTTCTGAACTTCGGTACGAAGGTACTTTGTATAATGCCCGATTACGTGTAGAAGAGTTTCTCCATTCTCTTCACCTTTAAGATGGCGGCCTCTAATTTGAAAATGACGAAATTTAGTTGGTATTTATTTCTTTAATACTGGCTGAAAGGCAAGACCTATTATAATTTTGGCCGCTTCATATAAAAAGAGCATTCAATTTTCAGTAAATTTGACCCAGTAACATTTTCCCTAAATGTTATGGTTACCGGTTAAATTTTCTAAAAGGCTTACGAGCGCTGTCCAGACACTAAACTGCGAGGTTTACTGACATTTGAAAAAAAGGAGAAATTATTTTTTTTTTTTATTTATTTATTTAATTTTCTTAACGTCAATACTTTATGATTAATCAGGATGAAGGATCGGCGTAAACTGAACGGGTAAAGGAATGGGAGTAACTGCGGCTCGAACCTTTAGGTGTGGAGTTCAGAGGCGTAGGAGACTGATAGATGCTTTAGCCACATCGATCACCGAACTCATTTTTTATAGAAACATGTCTACATATATAATTCAAACAAAGAAAGTTCAGCTACATTCTGCCTAGTTCGGTTTATTTATGAATACATAAAAACATAATTTTAAATAAAAAAATATTTATCTACGAAAGGTATGATTTTGATACACAAAAAAATATCATGTTAAATTTTATAAATGTTACGTTTATTACCGTGTTACGTAATTAACATTTCAGATTCAAGGAAGGAAATACTGAATGAATTATAGCACGCCGCTCATATATTAATATTTTTTAACAAAAACGCTCTTTTTTTAAAAAACTTCAGTATTATCGTAAATAAATGTTTAATAAGAAAAGAATTTGGATTATTATGTTAGCTTTAAGGTTATGTTCATTGTCCTCGACAGGAAAGCAGTTAAAAACGAGGCCGTAAGCCGTAGGAAAGCTCAGAAATCAGTCAATGCTGCCTCACACCAATCACTAGAATATTATTAAAAGATTTCAGTAAATAATATTTATCAAATCCATGTTTTAATTAATCACAGAGTACTTTCAGATAAATATTTCACTCCCCCTTTATTGCATCGCAAAATAATACCATCACATCACTTCATTTATTATTTTTCGTCGCAGCTTTCAAAAGTCTATATGTTTATTTACTCGATGCTTTTCTATATTAAAGACATTTTCAATTGAATAGGAAATTAATTTGAAATATCAAACGCATAACAACTAACATCATAAATTGCCATCAACTAAACTAAACGCATAAACAACGCATAAATTGCCATCAAACTAACAAACTTGACGCAAATAGAATTTTAATTCTAAATATTATTACTTTCGAGTTATTATTTCAAACGAAATAGAAATTAATTCAAAACGAATTGGACTGAATGGTTTATTCTTAATTAAAAACATTTTAGTGATTGGTGAAATCTCTAAACGTATTAGATGAAAAACGAGATAATACTTTAAACGTATAAATGAAGATAATAATGTACTTATAGTTAAGTACATCTAAATAATTTAACTGGGAGATGAAGACACACATTTTTGTAGGTAATTTAATGGAAATTTCAGAAACATGTTTCGTTGCTCAGTCTAGTTCATTTAAAAGAGAAATTCATTGTAAGTGGCCGGAACAGAGATCAAGCCGTGTTGCCAAGTATAATAATACATTGATGTCTAGCAGTACAAAAACGTTTAATTTTTACACATGGCAACCGTTTCTACCCAACTGGACAAAAACAAAACGTTTATCATGGACATTATTGCAGTACTAGATCAAAACACTCATATGCTGTTGAAGGAAAACTTTCTGTCTTATTTTTTTTTTTTTTTAGCAAAACTTGATTTGCGCGTAAATTATTTGATAACCAAGTTACAGCGGAACGTCAATATTGTCAATTACTTTGCTTTTGTTTCTGTCAAAATGCATTTAATGAACGAATTGTTTTGCTTAATGTCCATACTTTATGCTGTTTAGACTTTCTTAATACCCATACTTTGTCATTTAGACTTGCTTTTTGTCCATACTTTACACTTTTTAGATTTTCTTAATGTCCATATTTTATGCTGTTTAGATTTGCTTAATGTCCATACTTTATGTCGTTTAGACTTGCTTAATGTCCATGCTTTATGCTGTTTAGATTTGCTTAATGTCCATACTTTATGCTCTTTAGACCTGCTTAATGTCCATACTTTATGCTATTTAGATTTGCTTAATGTCCATACTTTATGTCGTTTAGATTTGCTTAATGTTCTTCCTTTATGTCGTTTAGACTTATTTAGTGTCCATACTTTATGTCGTTTAGACTTGCTTAATGTCCATACTTTATGCTCTTTAGATCTGCTTAATGTGCATATTTTATGTCGTTTAGACTTGCTTAGTTGTCCATTTAGGCGAACAAGAATGAGAGATCGGTTTTGTCGGAAAGGGCACTGTAACTGCAAGTCTCGAATATATGAGATGCACGTTCAGATACACGTCAGGCTGATCAGTGAATACAAATTCTATTTCGCTATAAGCATCTCGAGTATTATTAAGAATTTGAAATACTGCCCAACCTTTAAAGAATGAACTATTGGTGGTTCGACCTGTTGTTTAATACATATAATTATATTACAGTATTCTTGTATTGTTTCGGCTACAAGTACACTTGATAACAACACAAGAATGAACATTATCGTATTTCCCGTTCAAAATGTTCCCCTGAAATTATGTTCTAAGATCCTCTTCGGAAACTTGTACCCCAAAAAGAGAAAAGGGAAGAAGTGTACGCAAAAACTGTCTACTTACATCCGTTGCTCCTCGGCAACGCCTGGCTGGAATGTCCTCTTGGAGCACTTTCCGACGCTCAGTTGGTCTACCAACGCACCCAGAATCGACTGACCGCGATCTACTTTCCCCAAGCTTTTATCTAAACTGCTGTTCTACTCGTACATACCTTGTTTATAACAACAGGCAGTATGTCAGTAGTTTCGTAATTTTTCTCGTCTTTGTCAATATTGTTTATTCCTTTATTGTACTCTCTTTACAATTTATAAAACTAATAACTGAAATTACCATTTAAATTCCTAATAGTAGCCTATATATACCATATTATGATCATAGTAAATATATTTTCAGATTTTAATTGATTATTCTCTTTTAAGTTATCATGAGTTCTAAAAAGTGAATTTTATTTTGTGCGACCGTCTACGTATATCACTGAAGACTAAACTAAATAACAATTTCGTAGAAATAAACAAGAAATGTTTACATCGGAATCTGGCAGAAGCAGTTGAGGTGAACAGCTGATGGGTTTAGCGATTCCACCGTACCTCTAGCACATATTACTCTCACTCATCTACTCAAGATACACACACACACACACACACACACGTGCATTCACATTCGCTACTTTGTATAGCTGGGCTAACTCTAAAAGTGTAAAGCGACCCTTGCTGATCACAAGGTGTATTAAACGGAGTCCTGGTATACCTTATACATTCACGCAAGGCTCTGTGTGGGCGGACCTTTTTTCTCTAGCTACTTGTGGGTGTTCCCATGAATAAGAATGTAAAATAAAATGAGCGGAATTTCGCTGCACAACAAAAGCTGGCCACATTGAGCCGGTCTTCAGTAATAAGGGTCAAGAGAAAGACAAATTGAAAGGAAATTAGGAGAGCAAACACATCAACAATAAACTTGGAAGTTACCAATTAAAAATGGGAAGTTACTTACCTTGAATCCTGTCAAAAGTCAAGAGATTGGGACTTGAGAAAGGGCTGTAACTGAGCATATCAGAATATAGAAAGAGGGTACAATAGATCTGCAATAGTCGCTATGCAATAATATCCGCACAGACTCATTCACTCATTCAAACTTATCGGAATAATTTTTAATTTTTCAAAACAAATGTATCTAGAAATTGTTTCTGGTCAAAAATCCCTTACAAATATAGATTTTTCCTAAAATCGACTTGATGATTTTAACCTCTGTATATATTATACCTGCACAATTACTATTAATATTTCAATTACATAAAGCAAGTATAATCAATAAGCGTAACTTTAATGGTTTGATGGCTTTATAATTTTAAAGTCTTTTGACAACAATGGTGAGCCGTAAATTTATCTCTAGCTCATTCCCTCTACAAAGCTAGGCTAGGAGTACCTCAAAATGACCCTCAAAGCTTACGCACTCTCAGTGAGATTTTAAATAACCATTGGCACAGCTTACTTGGTCAAAGGGTCTATTCCATAATCGCTAGCGCAATTCATATAGTCCAAGGGTCTAACCCTTAAACGTTAACCCACGTTAAACAGTCCAAGGGTTTGATTGTTCCTTGGCAGTCCAAAGTCTATTTCTTAACCAGTGGCTTAACTTACACAGTTCAAGGGTTTGTTCTTAAACCGCTAGCTTAACTTACACAGTCCAAAGTCTATACCTTAATCGCTGGCCCAGTTTACACAGTTTAAGTGTTCATTCGTAAAACGATGGTTCAGCTTACACAGTATAAGGGTTTGTTCCTTAACCGCTGGCCTAGGTTACACAGTTTAAATGTTCATTCGTTAACCGATGGTTCAGCTTACACAGTATAAGGGTTTGTTCCTTAACCGCTGGCCCAGTTTACACAGTTTAAGTGTTTACTCCTTAACCGATGGTTCAGCTTATACAGTACAAGGGTTTGTTCCTTAACCGCTGGCCCAGTTTACACAGTTTAAGTGTTCATTCCTTAAACGGTGGTTCAGCTTACACAGTATATGTAAGCTAGGGTTTGTTCTTTAACCGCTGACCCAGTTTACACAGTTTAAGTGCTCATTCCTTAATCGATGGTTCATCTTACACAGTATAAGGGTTTGTTCATTAATCGCTGGCTTAGTTTACACAGTTTAAGTGTTCATTCCTTAAACGATGGTTCAGCTTACACAGTACATGTAAGCTGGGTTTTGTTCTTTAACCGCTGGCCCAGTTTGCACAGTTTAAGTGTTGATTCCTTAACCGATGGTTCAGCTTACACAGTATAAGGGTTTGTTTCTTAACCGCTGGCCTAGGTTACACAGTTTAAATGTTCATTCGTTAACCAATGGTTCAGCTTACACAGTACAAGGATTTTTTCCCTAACCGCTGGCCCAGTTTATACAGTTTAGTGTTCATTCCTTAACCGGTGGTTCAGCTTACACAGTACAAGGGTTTGTTCCTTAACCGCTGGCTTAGTTTACACAGTTTAAGTGTTCATTCCTTAAACGATGGTTCATCTTATACAGTATATGTAAGCTGGGGTTTGATCTTTAACCGCTGGCCCAGTTTGCACAGTTTAAATGCTCATTCCTTAACCGATGGTTCAGCTTACACAGTATAAGGGTTTGTTCATTAATCGCTGGCTTAGTTTGCACAGTTTAAGTGTTCATTCCTTAACCGATGGTTCAGCTTACACAGTACAAGGGTTTGTTCCTTAACCGCTGGCCCAATTTACACAGTTTAAGTGTTTACTCCTTAACCGATGGTTCAGCTTACACAGTACAAGGATTTGTTCCCTAACCGCTGGCCCAGTTTACACAGTTTAAGTGTTCATTCCTTAAACGGTGGTTCAGCTTACACAGTATAAGAGTTTATTCCTTAACCGATGGTTCATTTTAGAAACTCCATTTCGTACGCTTGGAGCAGCAATTAACGTAATGATGAATCAGATAATTGATAATATGAGTGTCACACTTTACCATATTTTTTCTATACTTCTTCACTTATTATTTCCAAATCATCTGCGATAATTATTAAATTATTTGTCATTTGATAATTTGGCTACCATAGTAGGTTCGCTAGTGTTCAAATTCACTTTTTTCATATGTGAACGTGTTATGGATATGATTTCGGTCCATTTTGTAAAACGGGCAAAATATCTCAATTTTCAAAAATCCTAACGATGTAGCTCGATAGATTTTTAAGGATACGATCTGAGTTTTCTAATGGAAGAAGGAGATGAATAATTACGCTCTTTTAATTACTGAAAAATAATAATAAACTCAGCGTTTTTCAGTCATTTTCAACTTTTAAAATAAACGCACAACAATTTATTCTAGCCTCCCAATCCACTTTTCCAAAATGTTTTGCACTTTTTAAGTTCCTATTAGAATATAGTTAATATTTAAAAATGCTATTAAATGTTTATAGGACGAATCATGGAAATGTGTTTTGCCAACATGGTGTGCGACCTATAAACGTTTGAAATAATAAATGTGTCTTAATATCTTATCTTCTAAATTTATTAAAATAAGATACTTGTAAGTCACGTATGATGGCCATATATATATATATATATATATATATATATATATATATATATATATATATATATATGTGTGTGTGTGTGTGTGTGTGTGTGTGTGTGTGTGTGTGTGTGTGTGTGTGTGTGTGTGTGTGTGTGTGTGTGTGTGTGTGTGTGTGTGTGTGTGTGTGTGTGTGTGTGTGTGTGTGTGTGTGTGTGTGTGTGTGTGTGTGTGTATTAACTGTCAAGGTCGCCAGTAACTTAAAAAGATATCTAGGGAAAAAAACCTATGACTACATTTAAAACTTAGGCTAGAACTATTTAAAACAAACACCATTCCAGGGCTACAAACACTGTAATTAGAGGACTATACTTCTGAAAACAAAATAAAAAATAAGCACGGTGCTATAAAGCCGTGCCGTCCACATGTTGCTCTGCATTGCACGCGTTTGTTTTCCAAAACACCCCTCCACCCTCGGGTTCGTGTCCTGATTTTCATATCGAACAACAATAGCCCTTCATGGTGACAGTAAACCGCAAGTTTATTATTGGTAGGACGAGACAGATAAAAGCGTGTACAGCATGTCGGTTATGTTTGTGGGGGGGGCTTCTACTGTATTAGAAAAGTTGGAAAGAAATGACGGGGGGGGGATCAGAGATTCTGCCGACTTTACTATTTACATACAAATTAGTTGCAAGCCCCAACTCCGGCCTGACATCTTGCTGCACATTATAACTACTTTTTATATCGTGTTTCCTAGCGTAGGTTGGAAGGGGAGGGGGTTATTTGCTGAATAATGGATGAGTTGCCTTTATTGAACACCGTTTTGGTTGTTGTAGTGGATGCAGTAGCTTGCTTTATTTCACTGCAGCGGGAAATTGAAAAACCAGGACGCTAACGTCTTTCTGGGGTCCGTATATACAGCAAGCAATAAAGAGGCTTATGTTTTAGCCGCACAATCTGCATGATACATACACTGTAGAGTGTGGTAGTTTTGTAGAGTGTGTTAATACGGTAGAGTGATAGTTTTGTAGATTACGATAGTTTTGTATAGTATGGTAGTCTTGTAAAGTGTAGTAATTTTGAAAAGTATTGTAGTTTTGCAGACTACAATATAAGAGATTGTATAATAGTTTTGAAAAATATGGTAATTTTGTAGAGTAAGGGGGACTCGGTGGTCGATGTGGTAAAAGCACCAGTTAGTCTGCTGCGACTATGCACTGCGCACCTTAAGGTTCTTAGTTCTAGCCACAGTTACTCCCTTACCATTAACGCTGATCCGTCGTCCTTATTAGTCTAACTAGCATAAAGTATGGACGTTAAGGAAAACAATGTAGAATAGTAACTTTGTTTCTACAACTTGTGGTCGTTATGTAAGGTAAGGTTGTTTTTTGTAGAGTATGGTAGTTTTGTAGATTTGGTAATTTTGTTTCTACAACTTGTGGTCGTTGTGTAAGGTAAGGTTTTTTTGTAGAGTATGGTAGTTTTGTAGAGATGGTAATTTTTTTCTACAACTTGTGGTAGTTGTGTAAGGTAAGGTAGTTTTGTAGAGTAAGATAAATTTTTATACCACGGTAGTTTTGTAGGGTATATAGTTTTGAAGAGTAAGATAAATATAGGTTTGTGAAAAATTTTTACAGACAGACGTACACAGAGTTGAAAAACTTTCTTTAGCCCAGGAACCAATTTAAGTAACAAACCTTTTTTTATAAAAATCATAAAAAACTGAGTTTTACGTCAGTTATAAGTACTAAGAAAAGAAAAAATAAATTCTTAATTACGTAACAGACAAACGCTTTGTATTCAGAGAATTTCCGTTCCTTATTTTGGTAAAATATTATTAATTGATTGAACGTAAATCAAATTGAAATCGTTAAAAGAAGATTGAATTCCAAACGCATCGCTTTTAAAAGCTTCAAGTAGATAAAGGAGCGCGAACTCAATCAGATCTTGTAAAGAATTTATATTCGCGAAATTCTAAGCATATGAATCCAATGTGTTAGCGTGAATTATTGATCGTTTATTTGTATCACACAGTGATCCCCTCACCTACCTACCACCCCAGGCACATTAATGCTTATCGAAGAAGTTTCACCCCCAATAGAAGAGACACGAGGGCTGCATCACAAACCCCAACTTAACTTTGGTCATCACCCCGTCGAGGATTTTCTCAGAGTGTCTACTCCAAGATTGATGATCGGCAATGCCTCCAATCTTTCAACTAAAGTTTCGTTTTTCATGAAGTTTACACCGATATCCATGCGATATGCATATTTATATTGCCTTATTTACTAGCGGGTTTAAATGACAGACGGATGTGCAGTTATAGATTACGTTTTTTACATATTTGCAATTTATAGTGAAAAAGTAAGCGTCCATGGTAAGACCTATAATCAGGACATTCAACTCAGCCCTATAGATCACTTTTTGACGGATTGTTAAGATTTATATCTCTATGATGAGATGGGTTGCCAATTAGATTGAGGGAGTTATCCACTTTGAATCCTGTCAAAATCCTAGGCTTTAAGAAAAGTAGGGCTGGAGAAGGCGCTGTAACTGAATATCTCAGGAATATAGAATGGGGGCACAATAGATCTTCAAAGGTGGCAAGGCAATAGTGACTCCAAATTCTTCGTTCATTAAACAAATGATATTAAATACCCGTATAAGAAATAAATGTTTTAAGAATTTTCAATCAATTATACCAATTAGAGCTGTTACTTTGTCAAGTTATTAAAATAAGTGTTTTAAAAAAATAAGTTTTTCTATTGATACATTTCTTTGTAATTTTGTTCTCCTAACTTTTGTTAGGAATTAAAATTATAATTTTAATTATTAGTTTTAAAAATTATAAAAAGAATCAGTAATGTAACCGCCCACATAACACAAGTTCAGCATTAGTTCACACACACACACACACACACACACACACACACACACACACACACACACACACACACACACACACACACACACACACACACACACACACACACACACACTTACGCTCGCGCGAGCACACGCAGACACACACACACACACACATACATACATACATACATACATACGCGCCTACGTCTGAACAATAGACAATACAATGATATTTTTGAACCTCCGATAGTTGATTTATTAAAGAACCACGGTTAAGAGAGATTCCAAATTCCTAAAATTTTAAAAATACGTATTTTGTAATTGCTGCATCTAATTATCCTACGTTTGGCCAGTCTTACTGTCTTGGGAGGAATTATGTTTGAGAGCCTATCACACTGTTTTAAATTTAGCAATGTAATGTTTCTTTTTGTGTTGCAGTCGAAGCTGACACGTGGGTTCGAGATCTAACACTTCTACCACAAAACTATTGATTATGAACTAAAGCCAACGAAAACAGGACAATGATAAGGGTTGGGTGGGAGGGGGTAAGAAAATGGTTAATATTCATTCCGTTAAAAGTTGAGATATGCCGTTCTGTTTCACAATTTTATTGAAAACCCTTCAAATTTAACTAAAATTCTACGCAAAGATCGCTTTCATTAATATGGTGAACAAACTCATCACATCGATTCAACAGTTTCAAAATGGATGCCATTTTAAGCCTTAGATAAACAGTTCTTATATATATATATATATATATATATATATATATATATATATATATATATATATATTAAAATAATGATTTATCTATTGTAATTAGCATTAAAACCTGCATATATTATCTTTAAAAATTCATTGAAATTGCGAAAACAAATCTGATATCGTCCAGGATTCATTTTCGACTTTTCAATGAAATTTGTAATTTTAAAAATTCCTATTACGCTTAAACGTCGCTCCAAAATAATTTTAGCAGTATTTTTGACATATTCGATGCCCGGAAAAATACGTTTAAAGGGTTTCAAAATTACCGCAATTCCAATTTTTTTAATAACGGTTTCATTTGACACTACAAAAATTCTATTCCGCTTTTGTAATCAACGATAAAATTTGCTTTAATTAGCATTTTGAATTTTAAATTATAGTTGAGAAGGCGAAAATGAAAACGACGGCGGACAAGGTTTATTTTCTTACTTCTAGTGTAATTTCAAAATTAAAAGTTCTAATTGTACCTATTTTTTGTTGTTATGTTGGCAATATGATATTTATTATATTATTTTTCTTTTATCGAATCGACTCCGCGTTTCGTGTAAACTGGCAGTTTATTTGTCATCGAGTTAACATGCACAAAGCTGGTGCTACTCTGATTTCCCCAACGGCTCTGCATTAATATGGTGCGCTTATCATTGGGACAATCAGTCTAATTGGAGACCGGTGATAAATGAATGCGCTAGCTGCTGGCGTAATACTAGTGCGCAGCTCAGTGTGCGCTAATGGTTAGCCTCATAACTCACGTCTTGTGTACAGCGCATCACTTCCGAAGTTAACCTCGAAATGTCGTCCTGGTTTCGAACTGCCGTTTGTCACCCAAAGCGCAAATATTGTGTTCAAATAGCGATATCTCAGCAGGTTGTGCGGGTTGCCTATTTGTGCAAGTTAAAACAGGTGTTCAGAAGTGTTACACCTTTAAGTTTTGCAATTAGTAACAAAGTAACATTATCTGTTTTTATTTTTAATTTGCCTGAATAAAAAAGCGTATTATTTAACTTTTTTATTTTCATAAGGTCATGAAAATTTAAAAATCCAAAAAACTGTAACAGTTTTGAATAAATTAATAGAAACGTAGCTGTTAGAACACAAACAAGATATTGACAAAGAAAAGTAACGCCCAGGATTAAAAAAAAGAAAAATGAAAAAATCTAGATTTTTGGCGTTTATTGTAAAACTGTAACATTTATTTTCAAATTTCGCACACTGACTTCAGTTATGAACCTTCATTCAGTACACAATTTTTAATAAAATCTGGTTAACCTATTATGACTAATTTGACTTTTACGATTTTCGTCATTAGCTCTCAAACAAAAATTTCGCAGAAAGAAAGATTGTTTTTGGTCAAATTTTAGCCTCTTTAATACATTTCAACTAAATACGAGTTTATATAACAAATTTTTGTTACCGAACCAAAAATATAAATCTAGCATCATTTTTTTCTCGATTCCTCGTTTTTGTTATTAGTTGATGTTGCTCTTCAGTCATAACTCTTTCATTAAGTGTAACATTTACGTCGTTAATTTCATTTTTTTCTATTTAATTTATTTTTCTATTTTAATTTATTTATTTTATAATTTAACAAAACGGCTATTATGCGAAATCGTTTTTCGGTTTAGAAATAGTTACAATTATATTTTTATACATGCAATATCACATATCGCGCAAAACGCAACATCACAACCAGCACTAAACATATGTTTTGTTATTTTAAAGTAGAAATAAGTAAATAGAGATCAGGCGTAATAAGTAAGTACTTAACTGGAAATCCAACCACTTTTTTCGGTTTTACGCATTAATTTTCGATCGCCGGCCAAGTTTGCTGACCTCACTATACATTGCTAAATAAGGAGAAAACCCTTACTTACAAAATTTCATATCTATTCTCGGTATCACGAGTATAGTCCGTTAAAGGACTTGCCTATCGCACTGTGACCAACCAATAAGAGAAGAGCAGTATTGCAACATTGCTTCCCCGCTACAAACTGAATATGTGTAAAATAGACGCTACAGATGTTCTAATGTTGTGCGACAACATCGCGCTCTCCCGCTATTGGTTGACCGTCGTGCTTCCAACTACAATCATTAAAGTTACTTTTTTAAAAGCCACTACTTACTGCATCGTGATCGTAAAGATTTCCATAACGTAGCATTAAAAATTGTTCAGTTACCTGGAACAGAAGAAATTTGACTGATTACTGTACGCAATTAACGAATTAATTTTTAAATCAATTATTTTTAAAGCCTCTTATATTCTAAATTCACTAAAAGTAATCAGTTATAATTCCACTGGAAAATATGAGCTATTGGAGTACTAAACATGGTGCACACTCTGAGACCTTGAAATAAGCAGCGATCCAGGCCTCTAAGCCTGAATGGTCGTTAAAATAATTACTTAAATATTTATATTAAAATTTGACACGAAATTAGAATTCGGTAATAGCTGGTACAAGTTCGTTAAACTCAGAAATCTGTTAACAATTCCAAGTAGTAATTGTTAAACTGCTTATTTATGAAGATTTTACGGTGATTTTGATAACAAAATCAGACTTTTAAAAGAAGTGTTAGATAAAAGGTAGTTGGAATCTTCCTTTTGTTACGATTTTGAAAAAAAATCGTAATTGCAATTTCTAGGGCAAACAGTTGTTTTTGAACAGGATTTCTTGGGGAAATAATTGAATCTAAGCCACCGTCTGTGTATATTTGGTACACTGGTTTGAGTTATGGGCGTTTTGTAATAACTAAAATACACGCAAATATGTAAATCGTTTTTTGGTAAACTGTTCCGATGTTTTAGTATCCACATATATAAACTATGTTTGGTTGAAATTAGCTACCTAAACTGATAGTTAGATTTGATCGAAATCGATTTTTAAAATATCGAATGTTTCTTACTTTTAAATAGATTTTTATGTCGTTTCAAACACTGTCAAATATATTCACAACCAAAAAGAAATCTTTTAAAGTTAAGTAACTTTAAAAAGTATAAATTCATCAAAATCGATTCCTCCCATGATCCATCGTTACATGGATAATTCACCAATCAGTTGTCTTGTAGTTGATACACAGCACAATACTGTACTGTATTGCAACAAACAGACACGTTAGCAAATACGTTTGTTTGCTGAATAAATTTATGAATAGTGATAAGCGGCTGGTAACATTTCCGCCCTGACAGACGAGAACAGTTCAAATCCCATTACATATGCAATTCTCACGCGCCTGTCAAATCTTTTGTATCCGTCAAAATGGATTCGCCGTTTCAGCTTATTCCAAGGATGCACAAGTAGGCTACTGGCAGCATCTCCAACTTTCTTTTGCCTACAATTTTTTTCCCTTTGCAGTTAAACATGCCTACTGGATCGAAACGTTAAAACTTTTACCGTGCAAATTACACGAGAAAATAAACTTTCACGTATTTAATTAAATGATTCAAAAGATGTTTGAATAGAATCTGGATATAAATGTGGATTTATGCTGATGTGAATGTAACACTAATGGATACATTCAAATTAAAATCAATATTTGTTTATTTAATGTAATTTAAAATGCTTTATACAGGTTTTCACTCGCTGGTTACGATAATGAAATCAGTTTTTTAAAAATGTTATTGTTGTAACGTGATTTTTTTGGAAATTAGCTTCCATTATGTCAACGTGATAGATGCGACTATCTCCGAATTTTAATTGCAAAATGAGCTATTGATGGTAAGACCACAATCTGAGTCCTTGAAACGAGCGCGACCCTGACTTCTAGGTAACTTTTTCGCAAGTCATTAAAATCGCGCGCGCGCGTGTGTATATGTGTGTGTGTGTGTGTGTGTGTGTGTGTGTGTGTGTGTGTGTGTGTGTGTGTGTGTGTGTGTGTGTGTGTGTGTGTGTGTGTGTGTGTGTGTGTGTGTGTGTGTGTGTGTGTGTGTGTGTGTGTGTGTGTGTGTGTGTGTGTGTGTGTGTGTGTGTGTGCTGTAGCACGCTTACTTACGTTCGCCATTTCAAACCGATTCCCTTCAAACTTGGCATAAAAATTGATTGTGCTTGGACAAGTTCGTTAACCAACAGAATTAGTTTAGCATTTCAAAATGGCGGCCATTTCAAATATCTAAAAGTTCATAACTTTTTTCCTTAAATATTTTTGGAAATCGATTTCAGCATCGTATCAGTGTTTGAGAAATGCGTAAATTAGCATTTTGAGTTTTTAAAATGCTTTGGAATTTATAATTTTAATTTGACGGCGGTCAGGGTTCATTTTTGTATTTTAAATGCAGTTTTGAAGTTTAATTGTTAGTTTATTTTGATTATATCAGAGATTCATAAATATGGTAAATAAAGGACGTTGCTTTTGGGAAATTCGCTTCCATCATGTCAGAAAGACAGCTGATTCTATTTTGGTGATTATTCTATTTTTATTTTCAACTAAATACAAATTAAAATGCAAGTAGGTGATAAAAAAGTATTTTTGCATTTCTATAGATCTTTCCGTTTTTGAGTTTCTCGATTTCAAAAAGTGGTATTAAAAGGATATCTGCTTATACACATCGCTGATAAACTTTTATTAACTGATTCGCTTAAATTTTATGTCTTGTTTTCTTACAACTCAAGATAATTTTTAAATAACTAAAGAAAATCAATACATATTTGTGTTAAAAGATTCTTCAAAATAGCCTCTACCCGTTTCTGTCAAATTCTGTTCAAATGTAGATCATAAGTACATAAACAAAGCCTGAAAAATCCAATTCATAAGTTATTGGAAAAAAGTAACTAAAAAATGTTGGCCTAATTTAAGAAATAGGTTAGTCAGTCAGTGTGTGAAATTTAAGATTTGCGACTGAATCGAGGAAAACCAAAAAGGAATTCTGACAATCGTTGTTTTGTTCAATTTTACTCTCATGCCGTCAAAGCCTTTCGTATTAAATTTTGTTCACAAAATTTAATTACAATAGCTGTATTAATAGTCCTAAATAATTTTTAAAAATGTGGTTAATTTTCCGGTTTTTTGTCACTAGCATTTGTCTGTTTGTCTTGAACGTATGTTGCTTACATCTTTCGTTACTAAACTAATTGACCGATTTTTATGAAATTTTCCATAAAGATGTAATGTTCCCATAGTTTAGGACCAATTTATTATTTATAAATACAGTTCTGAGCACAAACACACATACAAAAGTCCTTGTGAAACCACGTTTTCGACCCATCGGTTCTGAAAACAATATATTTCTGAATACCTAATTAATAAAATGAATAAATTTTCATTTGCAATATTTTCAAAATATTCACCCGCCAAGCAACACCGACGTAATGTCGGCAATAAAAGCCTGCAGACAGAAAACACTTTAAAATATCTTTAAACGGATTGCAAACAATGTGGAGCTATCAGCGCAGACACAACGGCAATGAATCAGCTAACAATGATCCTGATTCCAAAGAAAAGTACCGAAGGACGATCTATCCTTGCAGGAAATGTTATTAAATGTTATCAATAGAAAAAGGGGAATCACAATGGGGATGTTTCTTCGGTAGTCGGGGTGGGGGTGGGGTGAACTTGATGAGCGCCATTAAAACAAGGGGTGGTAACGCAAGGCTTATGAGATTTGTGGCTGTTTGGGTTGTTGCACTAAATATTGACAGTGTTGTGTATTGTTACATCTCTTTGTCACCGCAGCACGCGCCCATTTTGTAAAATCGATTGTGTGGCCTATTGTTACGTCAATTTGTTTTGTACTTCATACGGCCTTTATGCTTTCGTGTGAGCGGTGAGCGTCTGAGCGTCTATACGTAAAATTATACTTGACTGTTTTTTTTCTAACAATATTACAGTTTAGAAATACACTTTCTCATATTAAAATTAGTTGAGGTTACTTTTTCTCAAAAATTAAATAATAAATGTTGAACTCGGAGAAATGAACGACACAAATTAAGACAAACGGTTTTTTATAAATTTCAGAGAATGTATAATGGCGTTATTTATAACATATATATGCCTATTTATTGACCGAGCGAAGTGATGTCTCTGTTTCAACTCGACTATTCGGTGTTTACTTTGCGTTAGTTTCTTACGCAGTTTTGGTAAAACGTATAAACCGATTGTTTTGAAATTCTGTACAGAGGTACCTTGTGTGCAACCCGTACTATTTTTTTGTTTACTTCCATTTCAAGATGACGGCCACTGATTTAAGATCGATGAGTATACGCAGTTTTGGCCAAAAGAAATGACCGATTGTTTTGAAATTTGGTATGGATGTACCTTGTATAAAACCCGAAAGACGTACGTGTAAGGTTTTTCTCCTCATTCACTTTGAGAGTGTAGTTGCTGGTTATTTCCTATAATACAGACTGAACGGCAAGACCTATCACAATTTTGACCGCTTCGTGGTTAAAGAGCATAAAATTTTCAATAATGTTAGTCCAGTAACATTTTTCGTAAATATTACGGTTACCGGTTGAATTGGCGGAAAAGGTTACGAGCGCTGTCGTGGTTACGAGCTCTGTATATTAGTGATATACTGCGAGGTCTACTGTTCTTTACGTTACTAGTATACGTAATATTAAAAAAAACAATATTTTCCGTAGTATGTGCAGGATATATGTGTAGGCCCCTAAACGTTTTAAAGTTTTTTGCGCTAGCTGTTAATACATTAATATGTATTATTTAACTTAGTAATACACATAATTACCAGACAAAATATTCAATATAAAAAAAGTTAATCAGCAGTGGGCTTTGAACTCACGTCTCAACACTGAGCCAAGAATGCACATAGCTCACTGGTAGGCAGTTGAAGAATATGTAGGCCCCTACTGTATATTTAGCAAGCGTGACGTTTTTCAACAAACATTATCAATACGTTTATTAATTCATGTGTTGATATCGTATCGCGATATAAATTTATTAATAATCTAATAGCTGCAACAGAAGTGATATGTTGTTAAAATCTTACTTAAATAATAGGAACCAAACAAACAACCAAAAACTGTTGCAAAATTAAAGAAAATGTTTTCCTTCTTTGATGATTAAATTAAATCATCAAGATTTAATTTTTTTTCCCAAAAAAAATTAAATTAAAAAACAAAATACACCGAAATTTATTTCCATGTGTCTCAAAAATAGATCATCAGATTTCGCTTAAACTTTTGTCTTGTATGAAAATCCATAACTCAAATCAATGTGGTAAACTAAAAAAAAAAAAAAAAAAAACAGAAGTACACATTTCAAAAGTAAATTCGAAAAATCTTGATCGCTTTGTGTTTGTTTTGTGCACGCAGAAATTATTCTGATTGTGAAAATCAAATTTATATTCCGATGATAGGGTATTTTCACTAAATGTTTACTGATTAAAAATCGTTGGTACTAAGGAAAGAAAACTGTACTCCACCCTTATCGGACATATTGGTTGATTACATAAGTTTATCCGCAACACGAAGTTGATTAAACCATTCACGGGAATATTGCCTTCTTCCAAGACATCTAATGATACCAGGACGAACAGAGAAGGTCGACAACCCTCCTGTGAACAGAATGACACCCCTAGGCAGTGCAATTACAGGGACCGGCTGGGACTTTCATAATGTGATGATTGGTCTAATCCAGAACCCTCGGTGAGTCATGTCGAATTACTGGCCGATAAGCCTAACGCATTACCATTTCAAAATAGCTACGGAGGGAAGCGGATTTGGGCGGATTACACGCGGCTTATTGCAGGGCTTTGAAAAATCTGAGAACATAATGTCATTGTTCAACATCTTTTTAATATGGCGTATAACACAAAGCTGTTCGACAGTTGTTTGTTTTGTGTTGTTTGGTTAGCGGTTGCCCTACATACAACACAAAAATCAAGAACGAAAACTTTACTTAAGACAATTCATATTACTGTTAACACTAAATCTAAAAGAATAAGTTATTATTGAATTGAAAACTAAGGGATTACGTAACTATGAATTATAAAAGTAAAATAATATATAGTTATTTAATTTAAAACTAAAATAATACGTAACTATAGATTCTAAAAGATATATAATTATTGAACTTAAAACTAAGACAATGGATTCTAAATGTAAAAAAATTAAATTAATTTTTACCAAAAAAACTACTTATTAAATAAACTAAAAATAATACGTATCTTATTTGTAGAATTTTTGCATAAAACAGCCTGGAATTTAAAGAGATTGTAATACGTTATAAAAATTAAACGTTAATAAGGCAATTGGACCTTTTTTCCGGCTAAAAACCATTAAATGCTATCATTGCCGTACAATTAGTCCTAACTGATCAAATAATTGTAATTCAAAATTTACAGAAGTAATTAATTCTAGTGTTTAAATATTGAGAATAAGCAGCTACAATAATTAAAGCATTAAAAACATGTGATCTTAGCTTTAAAAACATAAAATAAAATGTAGCGCCAGCATTTAAACCTTAAACAATAGGTAGCTGTTGTATTTAAAGCTAACATATTTAAAGCTAAAATATTACGTAGTTAATTCATTCATTCTTAGTTAAAGTTAAAATCTTCAAAGTTAAAATCGTTTGTGGTTAAAGCATTTAAAGCTAAAAGAATAAGTAGGTAGCATTTAAAGCTAAAATGTTAAGCCGTTAGCATTTTTGAAGTTATAACAATACGCAGTTATATAATTTAAAGCTAAAATATTGTACATTTGGAATATGAACCTCATACAACGTAAATATAGCATTAAAATATGTTATCTCTCCTTATTTTTGCGTTTAAAGAATACTATATTTGAACGTTTAAAACTTATCGAGATATTAATAAGGAATTGTTTAAGTAAACGGTGGTGGTGGAATATGTTTTAAAAAATGTGGCAGGGAAATATGGCAGAAGGGATGCAGCCGAAATCAGTAACGACGGAGTGGCTTGGGTTAGCTACGTGAGACCATTAGCATTCTGTCCTGGTCCCGGATATGATCGCGCTGGATTTATGACAATTGCCGCTTCGAGATGCACAATCGATAGTCTGCCGCGAGCCTTCGATTGCTCAGTTTCATCAACATGAAACATATTGTACACTCAGTATGTTTGAACCGGTTGACATTTTCCTTGTAACTTGTAGCATAGATTCGAACAAAGTAAATAAATTTTTCTTTCAGAGATGATCGAAGCGATTGTTTTGCTAAACCAAATTAGTGAAGGGACTTGAACGTTGCTCACTTTTCCTCACTCCTCAAAGACAACTAAATACAAGTTCAGTTTTAACAACATCCCTTATTTGTACAAGTTTACTGTAAGGTGAATCATATTATATTGTGTTTTCGTGTGTTCCAAATAACGCGGGAAGTACTTTCAAATGAACTTTTTATGAAACAGATTTTCTATATTTAACCAAGATTTTAAACTGTAACGCTATGAGAGTAATTTATACATTTATTGACAAAATATTAAGGTTAACTTTGTTCTTAGGTATTTTAAAAATTTTGAATACCTCAAAACGCGTTGAACCGTAAATTTGTATTGAATTAGCACTTTTAAAAATTACTTTTGGATATGTGCAATTCCCGTGAACAGTATTTTTCAAATCGAGAAAATTTCCTCACTCGGCGAGCAACGTGTGTAAAAACTTTTCTCGCGTTTAAAAGTGCAACTTTGCTCTCTAGTTGCAAATTTTTTGTTATTTTACATAAAACTTGGAGAGCCATTGTTTACAAAATGCTGACATTACACCTAAATGGACACTACGAGAATGTGAGAGTGCTCGGATAGCGATATGAATATCATGAATATATTCTTTTGGATACCATTATACTAAAAATTGGATAACGTTATGGATATTTTAGATACCGATGTGCTTATTGGTTTCGGTGTACTTATCTGTGACGCCTAGGTGATTGAGGAAAATAGCATCCTTGAAAATGTGACATGACAATAGGTAAAAATAAAATCATGTTCATATAACAAGACTTTTGGTAGCACTGCGTATAGTACATGTAGTGTGTTACACCCAGTATGTACATAAATACTGAATTAAACTTTTAAAATCTTAAACTTTAAACAATTTTTAAACTTAAAAAATAACGTATAGCTCTCTCGTTGACGTGATTGAAGCTAATTTACAAAACTATCAAATTTCAAGTTATGAGGTCGTTCCTTTTATGCCTCCCCCCCAACTTGTCCTACTCCCTACTCCGCTACCTGTTTATTAACCACTTCTTTGTGATTTGTCCTTTCCAAACCAAACATTTTGAACTTTCAAATACTAACAATTGAATGTGTTAGTTCATGACATTTTACACTATATAATTTTAACTTATACATTTATAAATTACTTTGAAATATTTGACCTCCTTTTTTTGTAAGCAAAATTGAATATTTTCATTGTGCTATTAAATACTTTCATAAATAATGCTATAGCACTGTGTCGAGTGATTTTATCCTTTTCTACATTATCCTTATGTATTATATATTATGTAATTCAAATTACCTTACATGTTTTAAATCTAATAAACACAAATTACGGAAAATACGCGTTTAAACAATAATAATAATCGCGGCACGTAGCTGTCTCGCTGACGTGATAAAAGCGATTTTCCAGATTTTTTTTCATTTTACCCTATTTCTGAAACTCTGATTTCACCATCACAAGTAGAATTAAATCATACATATTAGCGTTTTAAACTTTTAAATTACATGAACCATGACCGCTGTCAAAGTAAACGCCATAATTTCGAAAAAATTGAAAAACTCAAAACGATACTTTATGCAGTTTAGAACGCTGATTAACACAGTGGAGTATGATCTTCAAAAACATGTAGGACAAAAAAATGTATGAATATTTAAAAAGTCGAAATGCCCGCCATTTTGAAACTGTTGAGCGAATTTTTTTGGTTAACGAACTTATTTAAGCTGTTATAAAACTAGACTTTTTGCTAAGTTTGAATCAAATCGGACTGAATTAGCGATCGTGAGTGTACTAAAAAACACACACACACATATATATATATATATATATATATATATATATATATATATATAATTTTTAAAAATTATTAAAGAAGTGATCGGCGTTCATTTCAAGGCCCCGGGCCGTCCTAGTCTGTTACCATGACGGTTGCTTGAAAAGATAATTTTCCAATCGAAATTCCCTATGAATAAGGCTGTGTAGTTGGGTGCCATTAAATACTAAAGTGCATGTGTTCGGTTGCCGGTCTATTTTTGGTTTCTGTGCTCTTTAGTAAAATGTAGGTTTCTGGATGAAAGTATTTATTTAAGAAAAAAATTAATCATGTATTGGTTTCATGTATATGTGATATGCGGTGTTTTACTTCAGAAAGCAGGAGTTGATTTTAAGCCTTTTGCTGCAAAACATAAAGATGCGCACTTAGGCCTATACATTAGTGCACAGAATATATGAAACCTTTAAGAAAAACCTTTAAGAACTATTTCGATAAGAGAATATGAAAGAAAGAATGCAATATAGGAAGTAGCTCTGACCGCGGTTACCTACGTGATGCTATTAACATTCTGTTCTGACCCCGGATATGATTGCACTAGATTTATGACAATTGCCTTTTCGAGATGCACAATCGATAGTCAGCCGCGAGCTTTCGATGCACTAACGTTACAACTTTTAAACGAGTTCAACTCGTACGGCTGTATAATCTAATTCCGCAACCTTTGCATTCTTTGGCTCTGCACTGCCCCCGGCTATGCTACTTTATTTTCTGCCGTAATAATTTTGTCTTTGGCAACAACAAAATTCGTACCGCGTACCGTAAAATTGTTTGATAATGCGATTCTGCTTTAAATATTGAACTTGTTTGATCAAACGTTTGGTTTAAATTCAAATCACAAAACGACAGTGTTATCATTAGTTGTTACACTTTTGTTGTTTCGACGTAAATATCTCTTTGTCTAGTTTTTTTTTAGAATTGCTGAATAAATTCATAAGGGACCAGATGAAACTTGAAGAGACCACACCGCATAGAAAACGGCTAAGAACCTGTCAAGAACCTGCTAAGAACACCAGTGGGACAGAGAAAAAAATGTGTGAGTGAGAGGTGGAGTCCCCACTCTCTCCTTCTGTTCTCCACTATCGCTGAGTAGTAACAGTTTGTAGACTTTAATTGACAGACGTCTATGTCACTGGACTGTTCTTCTATAAGTGAGAGAAATTTTCGCACAGGCAGTGGATGGACTGTAGATGAGGTGTACCAGAAAACCTGACCTAAATCCGTGATGTTTGCTACGTTACTAAGGCACTTCTTTGTAGCGTTTTGTGAACGCTATTCCAGAGAATTTCTTGACGACGTAGAACAGCGACGACAAGCATGCGCAGAACTCTTTCCTCCCCTCCCCCTATGGATGGACTTACTAATGAATGTTGTAAAGTCAAAGATCAGATGATACAAATTTGGTCAATTCATTTAACTTAACGAAAATCATATACTGATTAATGACATTAATATTTGCCGTTCTTCTAGTGTATGTCGTTTAAAGGAAACCTGCGGAATTTAGAGGTCCGGTAGTGGTAAGCTGGCACAACGTTAAGCCGTACCAAACGCCACTAAACAGTATTTCACAGAAAGGAATTATCAGTTTAAATTAACAAAACACGACACAATCAATACTAATCAATACCAGGAAATTGCTGTCGATATCTCCCCTCTTCAAAAACAGAGACTCTGCATACACGTACAATTTTTCAAATGCAGGAGATGCAAATAAAAAAACAGTCTTGTGAAAGACAATTCGAGAGAATTTTATTAGAAATTTCTATTTTACGCTATTGTAAAAGTTTTTTTAAGTAACTGTTTTAAAAGTTCAAATTGTCTGAACTTGATAATATTTATATAAATGAAATATTGTAAAATAATGTAATATATTTTATATGGATTTATGAAATTCAAATTTACACATACTTTAATAAGATAAACACAACCAGCTTTGAAATATTTATAAAGTATACTTCCGCTACGAATAATTCTTAATATATGACAAAATTCTTAATAATACAAAAAATATAAAACTTAAAAAAGTTTTATTTGAATTAAATTAATTATAAAAAAAATAATTTCGAATTTAAATATTTAACATTTAGGCCGAAAGTCGACATGACTGCACCACCTTATAATTTTGCAAATTTATTTTCTTGTTTGCTAAAAAATATGTTTGTTACAAAATCTATTAGCGTAGATACGTTAGTTTTATTCCAAGATTTTAAACTTTCAAGAGATACAAAGTACGGTTGTACATGTTTAGTTTATTCAGCCAGAGTTAACTTTAAACAAATTAAATTCAATTCAATAACATAAAGTTCACTAAGATGTTACGTGAACTTTTGTAGCTTGTTGAATTTACTAATTAGCACATTCCTGGCTAAAATGAAATCACTAGCATCCTCAGTAATCACTAGCAGCCCAGTAATCACTGGGCTCAGTAATCACTAGCAGCCCGTTCCTCGTATCAGTTACTAGAACTGGTTTGTCTGTTATTTTATTGTAGTGTTATAGTTTTATACAACCACTATTAAACTATTTTTCCGCTATTTCACTTTGTTTTTTGAATCGCGTTTTTTAAGCAAGAACTGGTGTACATTGTTCTAGGCCTGATGTTGCAGGTTTACTTAATTGAAAAAGTGTATCATGCTATCACGGCTATAGTCAATTTAGCTACTCTAGTATCATGTGATCACGGCTGTAGTAAATTTAGCTACTCCAGTATCATGTGATCACGGCTGTAGTAAATTTAGCTACTCTAGTATCATGTGATCACGGCTGTAGTCAATTTAGCTACTCTAATATTATTTGATCACGGCTGTAGTAAATTTAGCTACTCTAGTATCATGTGATCACGGCTGTAGTAAATTAAACTACTCTAGTATCGTGTGATCACGGCTGTAGTAAATTTAGCTACTCCAGTATCATGTAAACACGGCTGTAGTAAATTTAGCTACTCTAATATTATTTGATCACTGCTGTAGTCAATCTAGCTACTCTAGTCAATTTAGCTACTGTAGTATAATATGATCACGGCTGTAGTCAATTTAGTTACTCTAGTATCATGTGATCACGGCTGTAGTAAATTTAGTTACTCTAGTATCATGTGATCACGGCTGTAGTCAATTTAGTTACTTTAGTATTGTGTGATCACTGCTCTAGTCAATCTAGCTATTCTAGTATCAATTTAGCTACTCTAGTATCATGTGATCACTGCTATACATGATACTAGTTACTCTAGTGTCAATTTAGCTCGTAGTATCATTTGATCACTACTGCAGTCAATCTATTCTAGTACCAATTTAGCTACTCTAGTATCATGTGATCACTACTGTAGTCAATCTAGCTATTCTAATATCAATTTAGCTATTTTAGTATCATGTGAATAAAAAGTCACTGCTGTAGAAATGATCACTACTGTAGTCAATCTAGTTACTCTAGTGTCAATGTAGCTATTCTAGTATCATGTGATCACTACTGTAGTCAATCTAGTTACTTTAGTGTCAATTTAGCTCGTAGTATCATGTGATCATGCTATAGTCAATTTAGCTACTCTAGTATCATGTGATCACTGCTATACATGATACTAGTTACTCTAGTGTCAATTTAGCTCGTAGTATCATTTGATCACTACTGCAGTCAATCTATTCTAGTACCAATTTAGCTACTCTAGTATCATGTGATCACTACTGTAGTCAATCTAGCTATTCTAATATCAATTTAGCTATTCTAGTATCATGTGAATAAAAAGTCACTGCTGTAGAAATGATCACTACTGTAGTCAATCTAGTTACTCTAGTGTCAATGTAGCTATTCTAGTATCATGTGATCACTACTGTAGTCAATCTAGTTACTTTAGTGTCAATTTAGCTCGTAGTATCATGTGATCATGCTATAATCAATTTAGTTACTCTAGTGTCAATTTAGATCGTAGTATCATGTAATCACGCTATAGATAATCTAGCTACTTTAGTGTCAATTTACTATGTGTTTCATTGCTTCCTTTTTCTAATTCTTGGCTAACGAAGTATATTTCCAAATCCCTGTACAGATTGTCTTTCATACACACCACGGTGCGTCAGCAGGCATATTCCTTATTCCTTACTTTGGAATGTTCCTTAGTTTTGAAGGTTTGAATTTTATTTATATTTGACTTGTTTATACAGCCCCACAGTTGCATCCCATAGGTACATATTGGTTTTAAAACTTGCTTATATATTAGCAATTCATTATGAACTGATAATAATGATTTTCTTTCCAGAAGCAGTGAATATATTTTTAATGAAAGCATGTTACTCGGAAGTTGTCGATAATTCAAACCTTAGCCGATAAAAAAATAAGAACTATTAATATGTATTAAATAGACTATAGTTTATTAATAAAAAAACTTAATGTCATTTTTAAAAAAATGCATATTTTGCTTTTACAATTCATCAATATTTAATTTTTTTGGTTACTAATCACATTTAAAAAAGGGATGAAGATAACAAATCTGAAGAACAATATCAATGAAGATAACAAATGAAGAAGAACAACAAATCTTTTTTTATTTTCACGAACTATCTTAGTTTACGTTAAAAATTAAATTGGTCACTTATTTTTTGTTTAGGTAAACCGGTATTTGTTTTAGAAACCCTAAAGCGAAGAGAAATTTTTAAAGTCTGTTCTACTTTTTCTTTTTTCTTAAAACAAAAATTTAATAAAATAAATATGGTATTTAAAAATATTTACTTCATGACATATTTTTAATAACGCGTTTTTTTTACCGAGTGTATGATTTCTGCTCATATAGTGATATTGGTTAGAGTACAGAGAATTTTTTTTCCAGCGAAAAACCGATAAGGTTATCATCGCCGAAGAGAGTACAGAGAAAGCAAGCAGTGAGTGTAAAACACTGAACATATTTTATTAGATAAACTACTTAAAGATTCGAATAAAAGGATAACACACACATTTACTTTGCAAGTGAATGTACGTGTGTTCGTATACCTTCAAACAATTTCCATGAAACGAATTTACAAGGAAGAGATTTAGATAGCATAACCTTATTTCTATACGTCTTTTATAGATTCCGTATCATCTTTTAAAAGACATTCTTCGAAAATTGCCTTTTCCGAAGTGAACAATCTTAGTGGGTTATCTGGAACAAATGTAGAAACCCTCGGGGACTTGAAAAGCATTTTAAACTTCGAAACTTCGGTTTTGGTTCGTGGAAGCACGAGCTTTTCCGTTCACTTATTCCGAAATTTCTGTTTATTTCAGTTCTGTAAATCGTGATAAAATGTGACGAAAGTAGTTGTCGAAAAATACGTTTATTAAGTTGTGTAACTTGAAAGATTAGGTGCTTACTTAATAAATGTACAACAAACTGCACTGGTCAGCAAAGATATAACTACTTGAAATAAAAAATATTGGTTTCGGATTTATATATAATAAAAATAGTTCTATTTTTTCGATAATCGGCCCAATACATTTCGGTAAAATTCTGTTTTAAGAATCAAAATTCAAATCAGGGTAAAAAGTTTAAAATAAAATTAAGCCAGTGTTTACAAACAAATATCGGGAAAAACCGAAATGGAGATGAAATCGCTAAGAAAAAACTGCGGTATAATAGTGGAGGACTTTAAAATAGTTTAATCCGAATCTAATATTTGTTTAGTGATTGTTTCAACCTACGCGTACAGTAGTGAGCACAGTAGCTTTTTTTCTAACACAAAACAGTGAATAAGCTTTAACGCTGCTCACTGTATTTATTTTTCCTCCCCTCAGTGATAACTAAATAAATTCAAGTTTTAACAATACCATTTATCTGTACACGTTCACTGTAATATGAATCATATTATTTAGTATTTAACGTTCCTAGTAAATTGTATTAGTTAAATACATACAACGCTAAATTAAAATCCGGCGGAGGCAGCTGAAATAAGCAACTGATGAGCTTAGCGATCCCACCGAATCTCTACCTCATACTATTCTCACTCATCTATACTCTATACAACACACACACACACACACACACACACACACACACACACACACACACACACACACACACACACACACACACACACACACACACACACACACACACACACACACACACCACAACACACAAAAACACACACACACACACACACACACACACACACACACACACACACACACACACACACACACACACACACACACACACACACACACACACACACACACACACACACACACACACACACACACACACACACACACACACACACACACACACACACACACACACACACACACACACACACACACACACACACACACACACACACACACACACACACACACACACACACACACACACACACACATACACTTTCGCTACTATACATAGTTTAGCTAGCTCCAATTGTGATAATGGAGTGAGTAGCACCGGGCCAACTCTCAGTGTACCCTTAAGTTTTCCAAGCTTTGGTGGGACCCCATTTAAGAACTTAAAAATTTAAAATAAAAAAAGCGCTAACTCACCTCACAACATAATGCTGGCCAAACGTCCGTAGTAAGGGTCAAGAGAAAGAAAATTTGAAAGGGAATCAGGACAGCAAGCATCACAATAACGAGATGGGAAATCACCAATTAGAAGCGGTGGAGTTATGTCTTAATTTTTGTTCCAAATATTAGACTTTGTGAGACTGGGACTGGAGAAGGCGCCGTAACTGAATATTTCAAGAATTTAGAAAGGCACAATAGATTTACAAAGGTCGCAGTGCAATAGTAAGCCTACAAATTCATTCATTCAATCACTAAATTCATAAATCGGGACATTTCTTTAAAACAATTAAATTTGTAATCAACAAGTATTCTCTTTCATAAAACACGAACAAAATGTATATACTTTTATTTTTGTCTTTGCCATAATAATACTGTAACGGCTATGTTTCTCCTGTTTTTTTTTATAGATTTTTATTTTTCTGCTTATCATTTAGGTACTACAGCTCCTCGTGTGGATACCTCTATACCCATCTCCCAACATTTAAAGCTGCACAGATAAAATTGATCAAATTGTCACTTTAACGCATCCGTGACAGAACGCAGCTAGAATAATTTCAGTTGGCAGTTGACGGTACAAATAAACACACTACAGGAGAAATCGTTCGGTGTTCGGTTATTGTAAAGTACTTTGAACGAACAGGACTGAACGTGATGCACACAAAAGGATTCGCGTGCAAATACTTTTGCCGCGGGCGGTGTTGTACACATCCTTATAGCTTTGTGTTCTGCGGCGAATGGAAGAACTTTAATTATTAGAAATGGATTTGAAATATTCTGCTCACCGTACCTGAATATGAGGGAAGATAATTGATCCATTTTAATTAAAAAAGTGTTTTAAAAGTTGATTTGTTCAATCGTTTGTGGAGAGTATTGTGCTATTAAAAGTGTAAAATAAATAAAATCTTCTTTATTGAAATGTGTATTCGTGCACAGAGTTAGAGACTGAAATATTGAAGGATTTCTGCTAAATTTGACTGATTAAAAACCGATTTTCTTGATTTTGAAAACGTTTAAAGTTGTGTGCTACCCAAAAACTGGTTACAAATCATCTAAAACTGAATCAATAACTTGTTTCCAAGTGCAGCCAGTGAAAGTGCTGACAAATATTGGCAGCTTCATTGATTCTTTAGAAGTTATGTTGTTTGGTCGGATCTGGCATCGCGATCAAACCATAGTAAGGGTCAAGAGAAAGAAAATTTGGTTGTAGTCTTCTGGACAACTTCTAGTGCAACTATAGTCCAGTCACTTACTAAATGGCTTGCTCGAGTTTCTTACGTATATAGGAGAATTACCCTTCAGCTCCCTCTAACAGTCCAGTGGTACAGAGTCTGCCAATCTGAGTGTACAAATTGTTACTATTAAGCGGTAGTGAAGGAAAAGGGGGGAGCTATGGTGACAGAGTGGGGATTTGACCTCCCACTCGCACAATTTTTCTATCTTGCTTTAGCAGAAGTGGGTGCTTTTAGTAGGCCGTTTTCTAAGCGGCTAACCTATACTGTGTAACTATAGTCAAGTCGCTTAGTAAAAAACGATTTTCTCGCGCATGTGGGAGAATTCTCTTCCAGCTCCCTCCAACAGTCCAATAACACAGACGTCTGCCAATCTGAGTCTGCAAACTGTTTAACGTTTATTTTATCAGCTAGGAACTGATACTACTGAACAATAGTAAATGACAGAAGGCAGGAGCTGTGGTCAAAGAGCGGAGACTCGACCTCTCACTCGCACATTATTTCTCTCTGTATCGCTGTTGCTTTTAGCAGGCCGTTTTCTAAGCGGCTGACCTATACTGTGTAGCTATTGTCCAGCCACTTAGTAAACGGCCTGAGCAAGGATCTCTCACTCCAACTACTTCCAGCAGTCCAATGACATAGACGTCTGCCAATCTGAGTCTATAAACTGTCTATTGTTTATTTTATCAACTGGAAACCGATACGATTCAACAATAGTGAAAGACATAAGGAAGGGAGTGGTTAAAGAGTGGGGACTCGACTTCTCATTCGGATGTCTTTTTTCCTCTCTCTTCCACTGCTGTTCTTAGCAGACCGTTTTCTAAGCGGCTGATATAAGCTCCTTAGATTCTAGTTTTAGTCGACTGGTACTCTTGATGAGTTTTAGCAGTCTTACTGACTATTTACGTTAGAGATTTAACAGAATCTGCCTCCACATTCTGCTGGAGGTGCTCAGGGTACTGAAAGCCAAAACAACCTTTGTTACTGGTTTTCACAGCCTTCCAGTCTGGAATACGATCCCTGTCCGATCTTCCACAGCAGGGTATTCTTTATTTTTTTTAATTAATGATTATCATGTACAAAAAAACATTCAGTTTTGTATTCGGTATCTTGAGAAACCGTAAAACAAACTAGAAGAAAGAAAACTGAAAACAGTAATTGTTATAACAAGTGCTCAATTACCTATCCACACATAAATATTTGTTTTTTTAATATAAGTTTTAATTCTGGCACCACTAATCATGGTTGTATATTTAAAACATTGCATAATTAGTTCTTAAATAGCTTTGGTAATATAAAAAATATTTCTCTTGTTTTTTATCCGAATCGAAATGGATCGAACATTACATTTAGAAAAATGGATTATCGTTAAGGTACTTCATAACATATTTTGTTGCCTTACTTTTTACTACAATACTTCAATTGCCGCCCTTTTGAAATGGTAATAGTTTACGCCTTGAATTTCTTTTGCCAAAATGGAGTTTAACAAGGATAACACTCAACCAATATTTAGTTAAATTTGATCTAGCCGTTTTAAAAATATTAATTTTAAAGTTAAAACAACACGCAGACAGACGACAAACGAAACGAAATAGACCCACGGTTATATCAAATTTTACGTTTTTTTTAGTTCAAGGTAAGTATTCTGAAGTTTGAGCAAATAGTTTGGAAACACTTTGTATAATGTAAAATAAAGTGAATAGGTTTCTACATTTTGTGTAAGTTGTAAGAGTTATTCTTATCAGTGGGGCATTTTAATGCAATTTGAATTTCTTACAGTTTTTTACGATCAAAAGTCGATCGAGAATACAATTTCCACTAAATAATAAAATTTACAAAATCAGTTTCCTTTCCGCTGTACAAAAATAGAATCGAGTGAATCCATTAAATCTTTGTCTCATTTGTTTTCACTCTAAACTGCAATAAAGACACCCTCAAGACGCGTTTGTCCCCTCACCCCTTCCACCCCTTTATTATCTCAAGGTAATTATAATCTTTCCTGTGGGTAAGCGGTTTACCGGAGGACACTAATAATTTTCATTTCCAGTCTCTGTTGAATTATTGTCCTTCGTAATATTTAATTAAATACAATTTACATTTGATTATAATCACTGCTTTCAACAGTAAAAATTTACAATTGTGTGTCGGCCCTCGAAATTCAAAAGCTTATTTTGCGTATTCCACAACTTTTCCGGGCTATTCCATTCCAGTAGCTGAGCTCTCATTTGGCCAACGACTTCGGTTTTTCTGACTGTTCTTTACGATTGGAGAGTAATTTATTGGTACATTTTTTTACCTATTTTAAAGAGGCAAATCCTACTTCTAGGTTTGACGGATTGTTAACAATTATATATGTATATATATATATATATATATATATATATATATATATATATATATACCTTCATGTTTGAAATAATTTAGTCATATTTGGTTCAAAAATCTAGTATAGTAGTATGGTAAGTGCATAATCCATTCAAGAGTTTCAAAATGGCTGCTATTTTAAATCTGAAAAAAGACAACACTTTCTTATCTATATAAATAGCTATATTTGATATTTGATCTATCAGTGTACTAAAATTAGCTAAATCGATTAAAACCTTTTCAGTCGATTTTGAAAAATTCAGATTTTAGAGTTTTTCGGCCAAGATTTAGATCACATATTTTAAAAACTGACAATCGGGGATTTTGAATCGGGGAAGTTTTGATCGGGGATTTGAAAAAGTCTCGATCAAGAAGCAATATTTACCTATGCGCCAAATTTCTATTAAAGATTTAATTAACTTAGTTTCTAGAAATGTTTAAAAACACGTACGTAAAAACCTGTTTAGTGTTCATTGAAAAATGAGCTATTAGAGCGGTCATCATGGTAATACTCAGACCTGGGACTTTGGAATGAGCGCCACTCCCTACCTGTAGTTCCCTTTCTTGTGGGTCGTTAAAATTTAATAGGCTATATATATATATATATATATATATATATATATATATATATATATATATATATATATGTGCGCATACTCACTTTCGTAAAAAACCTATTTATTAACCAGCTAAATTCCTTGAACAATTTCAAAATCTTTAAAAATTTATAATTTTTTTATCTTAAATATTTTTAAAACTAATTTTATTATTGTAATTAGTTTTAAAAACTGCATCAATCATTCTGAATTGTCAAAATCCATTAAAATTAAGAAATTAAATTTTATTGCTGTCATGGTTGATTTTCCTAATTTCAATGCAATAAAACCTATAACATAAACATATAATATATGCTAATATAGGTAAATTAATAGGTTTTAATTACGTTTTTAACGGTGCAATCAGAGTGTCAAAAAGGGGGTAAAAAATGGGAATTTTGCTTCCCTTGTGTCAGCGAGACAGCTGCATGCCGCAATTTTTTGTTGTTTTTTTTGTTTTTGTTATTTTAGGACGAAAAACACATTTAGGCTATTATCGCCTCCCTAAATGTTAGTGTGAGTGTAAAGTGTTAAAGTCCTAAGTGTAAGTGTGTGTTAAGACTCGGGTACCGCGAGGGATGTTTAAATCCTCTCGATAGGTGCAGCTAGTCTGGTAAATTACAGGATATGGTAAATTCCGTTTTACCGTAGGAAAAAACCATATATTATCTGTACATTTTGTACTAGAAACGAATTACTTATAATAGGCACGATGTGGCATTATTATACGTCAGGTAATCCCTGGAGATTTACAGATTGATTCGAAGCTTTCTGTTATTGTTGGCAGACGGCAAGGGTTGGAGGGTTGGTGGCCAAACAAAGAACGCCAATCTGTAATGTTGAGTCAGCAGAAATTTCAGTTCGGAGGGAGACGGAAACGGATCCTAACGTGAAACCGTTTAATGAACCCATGGTCCGCGTAATACAGATAATTTCATCGCGCATCAGTACAAATAATAAGGTAAGCGGAAAACGTGTCCGGGAAATTTTCCGGGAAACTTTAGGATGTTTTATAGACATTTAGGTTGACATTAAATCTACGAGTAATTTAGTTCTCAGAAAGATGGATTATGGAGCTGTTCGGGCAGACCTTGCTAACGCATGGAATCCTGATGGAAGGCGGGGACCCATATGAATGCGAATTCTGTAGGGAAACCATCACAATAAAACTCGATTATGATGGTTTCCAAAATGTTTGTGTTATGTGTGGTTTGAACAATTGTCTGCAGACGATGTTGAGAGTCTCAGCCATTGACCGGATTTTAAACTTCCTTCATCGTCTGGATTTTTTTAATAAAATTTAATTTATGTATTTTTTAACGTTGTAGGGCCTGAAAAATATTGTTTATGTTTGTTTATTTGTGTATTTATTATTTTTTAATCTTTGTTAATTAGTTTTAGGTACGTGTAAGTTTTTTTTCAATTTTTCTTGTTATTATTGTGAGCTCAATTCATAGCCTTATCGTAAATTGTGTATATTTTGTTGTATTAATGTATATATATATATATATATATATATATATATATATATATATATATATATATATATATATATATATATATTTATATGCATATTTATATTTATAATAACTAGTTTTAGGCACATAGATTTATAGTTGTTATTTTATTTTGTTTGTTATAAATATTTATGTTTGTCCAAATATTTAGCTCATTTCTGTACAAAATAATTTTACAATTTTGAGTCTTAAAGTTATCATTACCGATTTTTAAGAATACAATGACTAAAATGTGCGCCACATTATGATAATTATGCTACCGGCATCGTTTTTACAGTTCCTAATAATGAACTCACAAAATTCTGAATTTAATACAGAAAATTTGTTGTCTTAGACAAGAAAAAAATGTCAGTTTTTTAACGCTTATATATCTACGATTGTCAATAAATGTTAATTTAGGTTGTAGGCCAATGCAGCAATGTCTCCATACAAATTCTAACCAAATCAAAAATGACGTATTTATTAAAACCGTTTTTTCGGTTTTTGAAACATTATTTTTTTACTTTCATAAAATTTAGTGTACTTCCTAAAATTATACGACTTACAAATCGGTTTCATTTTTTTATTTCGTTCCGTTTTGCGTTCGATAGTTTTCTGTAAAAGGCACCGAATACGTTCATTCATTTCAGCTCATATTCCTAAACCTCCAAAATTAAAAGTTTACTCTAAATACAATTTCCATCATTGCTAACACACTGTTTAGCTAATTAAAGTTAAACCAGAATACATAATTACATAACTGTAATGTACACTCCCGTCAGAAAGCTAATATGCCGCTATGAGGTAGAACCCCAGCAATATCGAGAGAGAGAGAGAGAGAGAGAGAGAGAGAGAGAGGGAGAGAGAGAGAGCAGTATCAGTGTTGCATACACGTAACAAGAGAGGGATATTAATTACGTTATGATGACGGTACTTGTACAACGTCGGGAAAATTAGTGCCGACATCTTGTAATTGTCTCTATTGAAGTATTGAGTGAAACAAGATACTTTAGCGGTGAAGGGGATCCCTTTGTGGCAGGTGTGCAATCAAAAATCTGAATAGATTAACGCGAGGGAAAAAAGTTTGACGAGGCTTCGGTCTTGAGACGTTTAACAAGATAAAGTGGATTTAATACAATCGCTTTACCTGAATGTGTAATTTTATTTAAAGCATTTTAAGAAGATCGAACAGACTTAAATAGTAGCAATAATAAGAGCTACCACAAATTAAAATTTCTACGTGAAATAATCCTAAAAATCTGCGGAATCTGTCGGCTATATTGAAACTGTTCCCTACAATATTACAGATTACTCCTCTATTTGTTAGGGTAACATTTTGTTTTCCGTTTTATTTCAAAGGTATTTTATGTAAAAATGTGGTTTTGTATATGTTTTTTGCCTTGTATTTTTTACTGATTTATATTTAAATGTGAAAAATAAAATTGAATCTGCGCTGAGCTGAAGCGGAGCGGAATGAAGGTGAACGGCAACCGGAAGCGGAATTCAGTCAGTTTAAAGAACGCGTTTGTATCTTTTAAATCTAAATATTTAGACCTACTGTAACTGATTCTAGGAACTATTATGTTCAAAAACCATAACCTAGGTAACGAAAAAATAAGCTTGGAGGCTTGGTCGGCGTGGTGGGGAAAGCGGAGTCAGCTTCAAAAACGGACCTGGACTGAGTCGAAGCTACGCTGAGCGGAGCTCTGCGACACCGGTTGACTCTGCTCAGTTCCGTTACGCTTTCAGTGACCGTACTTTAGGTTTTGAATGCCTAGTGAACTCCTCTCAGCGCAACTTTGCTCCGCATTCGGTGGCCGCTATGCCTTAAAGTATTTTAAAAAAATCGTATATACTGAAACAGTATAAATAATAAAATTACAATTCTACGTGAAATAGGCCTTAAACATCTGCAAACCGTGTCGGCCATATTAAATCTGTTCCTTACACAAAAAATTTATTTGTTAAGGTAATATTATGTTTTGTATCTTATTTCAAAGGTCTTTTATGCGAAAATGTAGTATTGTATATATTTTTTACTACTTTATAAAAGCGAAAAATACATACACAATGTAAAAAGCTGAGTACATTCCTACATACAGAATCTTTAATACAGATTTAAATTTAATGAGATATTATCAAACACAATTTTTTGCTCAACAAGTAATGGAGTATTTCGTATCGGTAATTAACATTAGTAATATCGAGCTTAGATTAAACATGGCCGACAAGGTACACAGAACCTTTAGTACAGGCTGTTCTCTTCCTGAAAACGTAGTACGGAAGCTCACAGAATGTATTTGCTTCTAAAAAATGTGTTAAACATATTTTGCACGCATTTTGGTCACGTCAATTTACGTTGAGTAAATTTCTATTCTTAGGTTACTTTTATTTCTTACTTGCGCAGTTGATCAATATACATTTCATTCGTCTGAAATACAGCCGTAAACCCTGTACCGCCTAAACGGTAAGTAAGAATATTATTGAATTCGTGTAGCAAAATAGCCTATGCAGTCCAGCAGTTGTATTTGAAATGAAGGAATGCAGTGTCAATGTGTGTGAAAAACACTAGTCAAATGAAGTCAGGTATTTCGTCAAATAAAGTCTAATAAGTCAAATCAAATAAGTCAGTAAAGTCAAATGAAGTCAAGCCTTTCGTCAAATAAAGTCAAATAACTCAATAAAATCAATCCTTTCGAATGTAAAATGAAGGTCAAACTTACTTTTTCACATTAAAATAACACGAAATAAAAATCCGGTTAGAGACTTTCGACGTAAAAAGTTACACTTTAACTCTTTTTTTCGATTTTAATGTGTCTTATTTTTCTATGATTAAAAATTGTGTATAGTGTTTCTGATTCTGGATTCTTTATTCATTTTTTTGCAAAACGTGAAACCTATTTAAAAAAATTTCGGTAGTAATTTACAGTTTTATTTACTTTCGAAGTAGCATTTTTAAGAAAGTAGTATCACATAACGCCTATCGGATTTACACATTAGATTTCATATCATGCTCTAACCGATTTATGTAGTTAATTTCGACTTTAAGAGATCAGGCGAATATAATTCGTCTGGAAAAACCAAATAAATTATAAAATATTTATAACAACTTATTAGAATGTACGCGCAATATTTGTAGGAACTTAACAGTACTTTAAACGTACCTTGGTTTGTTTTATAAAACACAATTTTCCATCTTGATTCCACAGGAAAAGAAAGTTTTAAAATTATGTTTTTGAACTGAGGATTTGTTTTTCTCTAGAATATAAATTATTTCAGGTGCTCACTTAGAGTGGCCCCGCGGGGGCTGCGTGTTGGGGGGGGGAGATATAGTCCCACTTTAGAGATAAGTCCTAGCAATCTAGCTAATTGCTTGTAAAATGCCCGTCTTGATTTATTCATCGTGGCGTCGTACTGTTTTTACAAACATTTTGAGTGACTACGATAACACAGGTTGTAGTTTTTGTGTGCTCATAAAAAAAAACATTTGGAAAAGAAATAATTTATTTAGGCCAAATATATTTATAGGACATAATAGGAATTAGCAACATTGACCGTTGTTTTTGAAAATACAGTATAAATAATAAATGTAACTTATTTTGACAGATTCTATAACGAAACATTAAGACACTGGAGAATTTTATAGAACAAAGAAACACAACAAAATATATAATCAACTGTTAAATTAATATCACATTTTCATTTGTTCGTATGGTACAATTACTGTAGAAATGTAACAACTAATATTAGAGGACTATGCGATTTTAGATTATGTTTCATTTTTTAAATAAACTTAAAAAGTTTGGGAAAATGTAACGCAATCTTGTGGGAAAATAAGAAACGTTCTTTATTCTTCGAGTTAATTACAAAAAACTGTTAAAAAACTTGTGAGAAATTGTGAGGTTTTTGCCATCGTTCTGCCAAGCTTCTGCATGTCCGAACTGCGCACATCAAAGTTTTGGGTTCAAAACACAGTTACTCCAGTTGTTTTAGTCTTACTGTTAACTAGTCTAATCCTTCATCCTCATTACTCTAACTGGCATAAAGTATGAGCGTTAAAAAAAATTTTGCAGCAAGAAGCAAAGGTTGTTTGGCTTCCAGGACTCTTGGGACCTCCAGCAGAATGAGCTAGTTAGCGGAGTTCTAAAACTCATTGAGCTTACCAATCTGCTGAACTAGAATCAAACAGACTTAGTTGCTCAATAGGTCCCTTGATCGAAGTGCCAAAGGCCGCAAAAGATAAATCCCAAAAGATAAATCTAATCTAATCTATCACCCTTTAATTTGCCGTTTCAGTACGTAGTTGACGGAATTATTTTAACCTGTTCACCTCAAATAAAAGGGGTTAAAGTTTGTTCAAGGTTTTTTAATATTTTAATTTTTATCCAATGTTACACAATAGAATTAATATTTTAAAACAATATTTCCAGAATTTCATTTACTAGTGTTTCTCCTCGTGCAACTTTCGCAATTAAACAATACGAGAGCAACGAACTCTGGTGAATTCAGTTGAAACTGAAAATATAATTTAGTTCCGAAATCACGAGCAATAAGAAAAGCCTCCTTTAGACTTTTGGCTTCCTGATAACCCTCCCGCCCTAAACGGGAATGACTTATAACCAAACTTCGCCGGATTTATCTCGTATAATTATTTTACATGCACGTGGAACATATGCTGCTGTAATTGGATAAACTTTGGATAGACGTTACGTAGTGAGACTGATAAAGGGTTAGCTTTAATATCTACGTTTCCGGCGGCCATGTTTGCAAGCCCTCCGGGGCTGTTTTGTGTTAGATGAGGCCGTTATTGGAGCCATCCTCCGATCTGATAATTTTGAGAGCCCGATTTTGTAACCAACAAACTTATTTCAACTGTTTCTATTTGAAAAGGAATCTTGGTTCCGGAACTCACAGGATTTACAATGTACACTTGCAAATTAGATTTGAATTAACTGTTTGAATATGTTAAGTTCTACTTTAAAGTTGTTTCTTATTTTTTTACGTTTTTATTTTAATCACTAGTATTTAAATAATCACTGTACGCAGATGTCTCGTTGACGTGATGGAAGCGAATTTCCAAAAGTATTTGTTTTTATTTTAGGTGTTACTTTTTTTGAAACTCTGATTCCACCAAAATAAACAGCTTTAAAATCTGCATGTATTAGAATTTGTACGCTGATGTCTCGTTGACGTAATGGAAGGGAATTCCCAAAAGTATTTGTTTTTATTTTATGACTAGGATTATATACCTATTCTTCCCGTCAGTGGTCTATCAACTCACCTCATAAAGGCTACCGCCGTTTCGAAACTCTATAGTTTCATCTTCAGGCCATACAAAATGTTAAATCCCTCTGTCGAGATCTTCACAAAGTCAAACAAAACATTAAAACATACATCACAAACACTAAGCACAATTACACATTTAAAATATTCATCATGAAATTCGGCTTGGCTACACACGCGACTAGTACGTCGTTACATTCCGGACTGAAGAGTCTCCATCATTAGTAGCGCGCCCGTCGTTGTTATCAGTTACGGTGCGTCTGTTGGTTTTTGTTACTCAAATCACTTATCCTTAGAGCCATGTCATATATTAAGTTTGATTTAAATGAAAGTTTTTCATTGAGGATGTTCTGGGGGTCTGATTTTTTGCTCTTGTAAATCTCAAACTCTTCAATCGCATCCATATGCGATTGACATAAATGTAATGTTATGACATAAATGTAATATTTCTATGTTGGTATGGATGTCTTCAAATTTATGGTTTTTTGTCCATAAGATGTTCTGCGAAAGCCGAGTTTGTCGATAATGCACTTCTGGGTATGTGCTCTTTAAATCTTTTCTTAAAAGAGCGAGATGTCTGACCGATATAGAAGCTTAGGCAATCACTACATTTCATTTTGTATATGCCAGTTTTTTCAAAGTTATCTCCACTTTTATTTGCAACTGGCTTCTTTATTGAAAAAACTGGCATATACAAAATGAAATGTAGTGATTGCCTAAGCTTCTATATCGGTCAGACATCTCGCTCTTTTAAGAAAAGTTTTAAAGAGCACATACCCAGAAGTGCATTATCGATAAACTCGGCTTTCGCAGAACATCTTATGGACAAAAACCATAAATTTGAAGACATCCATACCAACATGGAAATATTACATTTATGTCATAAAAGTAGTTATATGGATGCAATTGAAACCGCGGTAGCCTTTATGAGGTGAGTTCATAGACCACTGACGGGAAGAATAGGTATATAATCCTAATCATTTGAATATGTGGTCCGGTGGCTATGTCACAATAATAAATTTTTATTTTAGGTGTTACTTTTTTTGAAACTCTTATTCCACCAAATAAACAGCTTTAAAATCTGCATGTATTAGAATTTTATTGTTTTCTATTTGTTTTTAATGATTTGAAATGGTCACCATTTTAAAAATGTTGAACGAGTTTTTCTGGTTAACGAACTTGTTCAAGCTATTACGAAAATCGAGTTTTTTGACAAGTTTGAATTAAATTTGACTAAAACTGCAAACATGAGCGTGTAAAATAAACAAACTCACATTTCAAAATATATATCAAAAAGTGATCTAAAGGTCAGGATCGACGCTCATTTCAAGGTTCCATGCTGGGTCTTACCATGATGGCCGTTCTAAGATATTCCCTAGTTGGACGGGCATTTACATAATATACAGGATATGTATATTTTATTATTATATATATTTAATTATTACATGCTAATATAAAACAAAATATTTAAAAATTCAAATTTATTAACACCAGTTTTAAGTAATAATTTACCAAATAGTTTTAAATCCATATAAGTTATAACGAGAACAATGTTTTAATAAATTTATCACACGATAATTTCATTATCAAAATAATTTAAGGTTATACCTAGGCTGTTGTTATTATTGATAAAACGTTACAAATACCAGATAAATACGTTGACATAGTTAGTCCTGTTTTCCAATACAATATGTTAATCATCATAATGTGTTTATCTTAACGTTCATCCTGAGATAAAAAAGAACAATATCAGATTTATTTATTGTGTTCAGGTAAGATTTTGTTATTCTGAGCCTGTCGGCCGATACTTCTCTTAGATAAGGAACTTTGCGGGCACGAATCTCCCAACTTCATACAGCAAAAACACAGTCCCTCCCACTACAAAGCCAGCCTTGTTATACGCGTATACACAGTTAGAATATATTGAAATATACATATATACAATGAAAGAAGACTGCATAAATATTTTGAAATAAGTTACAATTTTAATTATTTAAAGGATTTTATTGTAATCTTTAAGTAATGAAAGAAACCCGTCTGCCCAAACATTTCGAACAGAGAGCATTAGAGAAACGAAAATCAGCAGACCTAGTAAATACATTTTATACAAAAAATTAGAAATGGATATGAATTACATTAAAAATGTCTGCGGATATGTACCACACGTCTGAAAAAAACATTTTTCTGAATTTTCAGTTGAGCTGAAGTCTCAGGTCAGCTTCAGACTTGTAGCAAGAACCACTTCGAAGATGCCAGATATGATTTTGGCGAAACCAAAGGTTAGGAAGAGTGCCTTTAATTGTGTTTTAAATGCAGCCACGTACAGTCATTGCCAATCTTACTGAATACAAAAAACCTAACTAATGTGTGTTAGTGACCGGTCAATCTACGTCAGCTAAAGCCAGCGCACTTTCTACTTTTGTGTCACACGGACGTTATATAAAGTTTCCCTCAGTATGACTCAAAATTGGAGCAATAACCACGTTAAAGATGCCAATGACGGGCGAAACTTCGAAACAATGTTTCTTTTTGATGTAACAATGTACACAGCTATTTAATGTAACTAATATTTTTCCATGACGAAATCTGTATATATATATATATATATATATATATATATATATATATATATATATACATATATATTTGTTTTTTATATATATATATATATATATATATATATATATATATATTGTTTGTTATATTCATTATATTTGCTTTTAGATTTGAGTTACGAATCCATATGTGACTAAAATCTGAAGTACCAGCTTGAAAAACTTAATTTTTTAAATATTCTTTTACGCTTTGTGTTAAATAACGACATTTTTGGCGTGTTAAAGATTCAAATGTTTTGTTCTAGATCTTTATAAAGGCTAGATTTTAGCGTAATGTTAGGGTAAATAACATAATAAAGTCTAACGCACCAGTCCGTCTGCTGCGTCTCTGAACTGCGCATTTCAAGGTTATTAGTTCTAGCTGCAGTTACTGCCGTTGCTTTGCCCTTACCGTTGCTGATCCGTCGTCCTCATTTGCCTAACCGGAATAAAGTAGACGTATGGACGGTAAACAACAAGAAAAATAATAAAAATAAAATAATCACTGCACGCCGCTGTCTTGCAGACGTGATAGACGAACATTTCCAAAAGTATTTTTCTTTATCTTACCATTTTGAATTTCTGATTTCACCATCATAATCAGCATTAAAATGTGCATATATTTTTATACAAAAATCCTAATGCATTTTAAACTTTCAAAATGATATTGAAAATAAGAAAATGTACCATGACTGACGTACAAATGTGACTTAGTTCCAGTGGTTTTTGAAAATTCACAACGCTAATTTTTTGTAGTTTTTAACGTTGATTGCGATGATGAGTTCAGATTTTTAAAAAGATTTAACGGAAAAACTATGATCTTTAAATGGTTTGAAGTGACTGCTATTTTGAAACTGTTGAACGAATTTCGCTGGTTAAAGAACTTGTCCGAAAAAAGAACTATTATTATAACAGGTTTTTGTGCCAGACTTAAAGAGTGTAGGCATATTTTAGCCATGGTAAAAATATATATACATTTTAACTATTTCTTAAAAATAATAAAGGTTATCTAGAAATCAGGATCGGTGCACATTTAAATGATGCATCGGTCTGGGCCTTACTATGATGATGCTACAATAGCTCTATTTTCTAATGGAAATTCTCTAAAAAATAATAGTATTTAAAAGTTTACACAAATTTTTTCCTCTATTTACTTATAAAAATATATATGTCCACTAGAGATACACAACATATTGTTAGATTTAATTCTCCCGGCATTACTTGCAGAAGATACAGACCTGACTAAGTCTTATGATCTGAGGTAGGGTATTCAGGAGACGACTTCAAGTTCACTGTTTTATTAGATGAAGTTTAATAATCGCCTGGGGCATTGGCTCCAGTCTGGATTCCCGGCACGTATTCTTTGATCCGACCCTGTCAGACAATTCTTTACTCTTTGAAGAACAACCGAACACAGCTCGCTAAAATAGCATTCGAAATAAACAGTATAAATGTTTAAACAGCGAACAGTGTTTAAGGAACACAGTATCTCTACAATATTTCTGCTTTTTCGTTAGTCTAAGTACGTTCTAATGTAGTAATTATGAAAAAAACGATATTGCGATTTTTAAAATTCCAGGCATTTTGAGTCCCGAATGAGCTTTTTCATAGGATGTCAATCTGTCTAGCTGTACGGCTTATCTCTGTATCTGCGTATTGATGCACAATGCTATAGTCCAGCCACTTATTAAGCGGCCTGCGCGAGAATTTGTCGCGCATGTAGGGGAATTCCCCTCCACCTCCCTCCAACAATCCAGTAACACAGAATCTGCCAATTTGAGTCAACAAAGTGTTACTACTCATTGATAGTAAAGGAAAAAGAGTGAGCTATTGTTAGAGAGTGGCGACTCGACCTCTCACTAGCACATTTTTTCTATCTGTCCCACTGATGTTCTTAGATGGCTGACCAGTAGAAAAAGAGATGCATTTGGATAAAAATTGCGATGTTAAGTGCCATTCGTAGGAAAAAAAGCTTTTAAAAATCAACTATAATTTTTAGTGTATTTTAAAAAACTGGTTAAGTCGTAGAAAGACGGTTTAAGATTTATTTCAAAAGTCTTAATCTCGAATTTGAAGGATAATTTATATTTTTCTTAACTAAGCTCTTAAAGAAGGACTTTAAAGGGCAAAGTTTCCATAAAACAATGAAATGTTATGATAAACTGCTTTCAATAGTTTGAATAACTGTTTTGTCAGTATTTTGAATAAAAGCTGTTTTATATTTTGTTTATACAGAAATCATTTTTATTAGTTTTAATAACAAACTTTCACGAGATATTGGAGCTCCCATCGTGGTAAGGTTAAGACACGGGACCTTGATATATGTAACGATTCTGACCACTTTTTGATTGGTCGTTAAAATTCATGTATATAAATGTGTATGTTTGTGTTGGCACGGTCATATTCGCAATTTTATTTCGACTTGATTCAAACTGGACACAGTCGTAACTAACTTTCGGTTATGGCAGTAACTGCAGTCTCGAACATACGATCTTGAGGTGCACACGTTCGAAGGAGAGAGAAAGAGGGAGGGAGAGAGTGAGAGAGATCTAATCACAATATTGATTTTTTTACAATCACCATAATTTATATAATGTCTTCATACCATAGTACTAAGGAAATAAAGCGCCATGTTTTATTGGATAAATTTAAAAAATAATAAATTGATCAGCTGACTTAATCCAAGGCAGACTCGGTATTCCAGGCGAGTCGCTTTGATTCATCACGCTGAGATAAGGCTTTGCGCCAAACAGATCACGTAGCCGGCAAGCGTGCTTTCTTATCAATACAATTATCAGCATACTCCTTTTGTCAGCAAAACTGGAAAGCTCTTAAATGTCTTCCTTAGTCGGTTTTTACTTTGAAAATAATTAATTTCTTCTCTCCTGTGATTACACCGCAAACGTTACTAATTCAATTGCGGAGTGTAATAATAATAATAATAATAATAATAATAATAATAATAGCAATACAAAGTAAAAAAATAAAAATAAAATAAAACACCGTTACTGTTGTTTTACGGTTTTGTTTTGTTTACTTCTGAACGATAAATTTTAAAAAGAAATAGTTTTTCAATTAACAGAATATTTTGAGAAAATCGATTAATGTCTGGAATAAAGGCCAAATTTCCGATACTTTTGTTGATAGCTTAAGAAAACACTTTAAAAAATAATTGGTTACGGGAAAATGTGCGTAATTTTTTCTAACATTTATTTCATTCCTAGATTTCTATAGAATACTAATCTGCCCATAACGATTATTAGAGACACAAAAAAAACATAAGTTCAAGAAGAAATTATTGTTTACTCACTGTCGTAAACACTGATATTGTTATAGTTTTATTCCACTTAATTATATAAGAAAGTTAATCCAATACTGTTGAGTTTAAGTGCAGAAAAGGTATTGTGTTTACGTGATTATATCTAGAACACAAACACTTGCCAAGGTCACAATGTGATATTTAACAATACTACACTGTAAATAAAAAGTTCATTATAATATAAGTTCATAATAAAAGTTCTTTCTCTGACGAAGAAAGAAAAGCAAGATCACAACGTATGAAGCAATACTGGGCTACGAGGAAGGCACAGAACATTGAGAAGTGATTGATTTGGTGTACCCCAAAGTTGGGTGAAACAAATAAAGAGAGAAAAGTTCATTATTATAAAAGTTATTATAAAATTTATTATTTTCAATTCGAATCTCTTCAGTTGTGTATAAGTTTAAAAAAAAAAAACGCCTCGGTGTGATTGTAACTCTCCAAAAAGCGAAACGTATTAAACGCTTTACATTCCGTTTTGTTATCCGCGTGAAAAATTGAAGTCTTATATTTCAGTGAAATTATCAGTCCCGTGATTCATGGCAGGGATTTGTCCTTGGTTAAAGAATATAGTAATGTGTACAACGCGGAGGCTGAGGTTTAGTGTCACGTGACTAATTGTGGAGGGGGTTGACGAATGTGACGTCACTGATACGGGAGCGGGTTGTTCTCTGGGGACTGGTCCAGTATATTATGTCTAACGTTTAGGTGATAATGAGTGATAAAAGAACTGACTTTATAATATGTAAGGCCTAAGGATATACTCAAAGCCAACAGATTTTGTGCAGTATTTAAAATGATGTTCATAACGTATCTTCAAAATAAAACAAAGATAATGGGGAAAAATGGTAGTTAAGTAATTGAACAGTACCAACTTTTCAAAAATCATTCAGATTACAAGCTATCGTATAGTAATAACGAGTTATAAAGTGTTACGAAACAAACAGGTAGATTCTAAACTCTAAAATATACGATTGTAAGTGTTCTAAAATGTTAAGAAACAAACAGGTAGATTCTAAACTCTACAATACATGATTGTAAGTGTTAAAATGTTAAAAAAACAGATAGATTCTATAAACTCTAAAAGACATGATTGTAAGTGTTCTAAAATGTTAAGAAACAAACAGGTATATTCTATAAACTCTAAAATATATGATTGTAAGTGTTCTAAAATGTTAAGAAACAAACAGGTATATTCTATAAACTCTAAAATATATGATTGCATAAATCTAACGGCGAATCCTTTTCCAATTTGAGGGAAAATCCAAATTTTCAGCTTTTCAACATTATTCATTCACTGAGCAATTTAAAATGTGCACAACTATTAAATATTAATACAATTTGTAAAACGAAAACAGGGTTCCTACAGTTAAATCCAAACAGCTGTTCTTGAATTGCCCGAATAAGTACATCTGTTCGGTTTCTTCATAATACTATTTGCACGAAATGTTGATGTTCTGTAATTATTTAAACAAAAATAAGTGTGCATTATACTGCCTCGCTGATGGAATGGAAGCGAATTCCAAACAGTAACAATAATTTTTCATTTTACACTGACCACAATTAGGTTCATTTTTGTATTTTTTTCATGAAATTGGAAAGCTAATTTCTGTAAATTTTAGCGCTGATTACGATGGTGAAATCAGATTTACAAATAAGCGTGAGATAAAAAGTTATGGTTTTCTTGGAGGAATTTTGAAACGGTTGAACTGATTTTGCCGCTCTATTAACAAAATCTAATTCTTTTTCAAAGTTTTGGGTGAAATCAGACCGAAAGTGTGAAAGCTAGAACGCAAACACACACAAACAAACAAACAACACACACACACACACACACACACACACACACACACACACACACACTGAACATTTGCTTAAAAGACATCAATCAGTCTTACATGATCTGAGATACTGTCGACAAGGAATGTGTACATTGACACTAACACATCTAAAATAAATTGACTTTCACTGTATTATTTTGTTAAAATCCAAGCAGAAGTGCCACAGGGTAGTGTTTTGGGGCCAATCCTATGTCTTCAGCATATTCGTGTGTTACCAACAGTTGAACAAAATATCTATGCTACATTTGCTGATGTCACAGCTACTTTAATGTTATTGACAATAACATTGAGTCCATCAGAAAACTACAATACAGCTGTAGACGATGTACAGATCTGGACTAAGAAGTGGCGAATAAAATTGAATGCAAGCAAATCTGTCCATGTCGTTTTTACCAATACGTGCATTGTGCAGAAACCTGTCTTTGTCAATCATCAAGCGGTTCCGTACGAGAATACAGCCAAATATATTGGCATGATGTTAGATGCCAAACTTAGGCGGAACCGCCCGTAAAGAAAAAACAAGAACTGAAAATAAAATACAGAAAGATGTATTGAGTAGTGGGTCGTCGTGCTTCCTTATCAGTATACAAGCTGTTGCTTTATCAGAAGGTCCTTAAACTATCAGTACGGACTTACGGTATTCAACTGCGGGATTGTGCCAGTCAAAGTAACAGAAATATTATTCAACGTTTCAAAATACTTCGTGGTATCATTGATGCTCCTTAGTACATCAGTAATAAATTACGTAATGAAGTTCCAATTGTCGATAATGAAGTCATCAGCATATCTTTGTCGAAGCCCTGCAGCTACTCAACAACGATAGTTTAGTCAGAAGATTGAAAATGTAAAACCATTTGAACTGGTGTAATTATCAAGTCGCATTGCCAAAGAGACTAATTATTCTAGACTAAGTGATTATCAGTGGACGAAACTTAGTAATTACTGTATTAATGTAAGTTAGAAGCGAATAGCTTATTACTGTCCTAACTAGATTTTTAAGTATTAAAAATATTATTTTGTTAAAATTTAACATTCATTAAGGAATTTAAAGATATGTTAAGTAGCACAAAATGGCAAAAACAGAATCAGTTGTATTGTAAATACCGTATATGTAGGTTATGATTTCTCAAGAATGGAAATATCAATTCAGAAATAACCAGTATCCATTAGCTTGATCGGCAGTCTAGAAGAACATATCTGTAACTCCAACTCTTTACAAGTTCAATATTGTATTTCACCCACTGCTAACATGATATCGCTCACGAAGTTGCACTAGCCATCAACACATCGCCGGCGAATCCCTGCGGCTACTTAACAACGATGGCTTCGTCAGAAGATTGAAAGAGTAAAACCATTTGAACTGGTGTAATTATTAAGTCTCATTACTAACCTAATTATTCTAGATTAAGTGGTTATCAGCGGTTTACGACAAACAAACAAACAAACAGTGATTACAAACAATGTAACAGTAGCGGGAACGTCTGCGGGAGCTATTTATGTAAGCAGGTATTGTCGAACCGCCCACCTAAAACTAGTAGCTAACCGCTGCAAGGCATGAGCACACTTAGTGCGGTTACACGGGTTTGGCTAAGTTAGATAAGCCAACGCCAATATTTACCAGCATAGTTTGCGTAACACAATTTAAAGGCGGTACACAGTAAGTGGGGAAGATTAATATTAGCGTATTTCTCAGGCGCTGCAAGGCATGAGCACACTTAGTGCGGTTACACGGGTTTGGCTAAGTTAGATAAGCCAACGCCAATATTTACCAGCATAGTTTGCGCAACACAATTTAAAGGCGGTACACAGTAAGTGGGGAAGATTAATATTAGCGTATTTATCAGTGGAAAATAACGTACTGAGATAACAAACCCTGAGGATATGGGGTTGTGCGGGGGATGTTATGTTATTTTATGCAAAACTAACGAATATGTTAGTAGAGTAGTTCTATAGGGTGATAGTGAAGTCACGCAATCTTATGAAAGAAGTTATTCTGTTTTTATATTACGGCATTTCGGCAGTTTAATTCATAAATGATTAACGCATCGTACGGAAAAACGCAGACAAAATTTTCATTTAATTAATGATTATTAATTAATTATTAGAGACTCGGATTCCGTAATCATAAACAGAATTAAAATAGCATATATTACAATTTTAAATTTTCAAATTGTATTTAAAATACGAAAATAAAATATACTATTAATGATAAAATTACCGACATATAAAATAAACAGAAGTTTTCAAAAGTAAAACAACAAAATGTAATAAAGTTATTTTGAAAAAATTACCATACAGGACTACTAAAAACAACATAATACGACAGGACTGTAAACAAGTAAATAAGAAATGTAGATTACATTTCTTAATTCCAACGGATTTTGAAAATCCGAAATGTTAATTTACGCAGTTCTTAACGTCGGTAACGCTGTTGAAATTAGAGTTTCAAAAACATTTGAGACAAAAATTAAGACTTTTTAGTGTGTTGGCTGCCATTTTGAAACTGTTAAACGAATTTTGCTGATTAACAAACTTAATCTAGCTGTTCTCAAAATCGATTTTTGCGCCACAATTTACAAACGTGATATTCATAAACGTTATATATATATATATATATATATATATATATATATGAATTATATATTATATATTATATATATATATATATATATATATATATATATATATATATATATATATATATATATGAATTCAATTTTATTTATATAAAATTAACATACAAATATATGTTAATTTTAACCACTCCAGAAAAAAAGCACATGCATACTTCAAGGTCACAGTTCTGGATTCCCTATGATAGTAGCACGATTAGCTCATTTTTCAATGGGAATTCTCTAATAAAACCAGTCACAGATAAACAACATTAATAAGGTAATTTTTTGCGTTTTTTATACGCGCGCGCGCGTGTGTGTGTGTGTGTGTGTGTGTGCAGCCAGGTAGGATGTGTTTGCGTGTTTGAATATTGAATCCAAAAGCTACTGAGCGAGCGTCAATAAACTTTGGTGAATATTTGCCAGTTAGGTTTGCATGTGCCTTGTGACATTGAGTTAGTAACATAGCAAACTTTACTATCGATCTTTGTATTCATTGATAACGCTTTGTAGCAACCATTGAATATAAACGTACTATAATGATAACCCTTATCGCAGCTGGTGGCATCTTGCGGCAGTGTTCAACTACATTTTAATATATAATACTACTGTCTATTTTTTACTTCCACCCTTGTCCTTGCAGCTTGTAGCGTTCGTAGAGGCTAATAGTCCAATTTATTGGACTTCAGCTTTTAATATCGATCACGCTTTTTATAATGGTGGCTGTATTTTTTTCCGTTTATATTCAATGGTAGCAACTTTTAAAACTTGCAGATGGTTGACAAGACGTGATATTTTAATAAATTCTGACGAACAGTTCTGGTGTGCAAAATTATGAACTGTATAAAAAAAATGTATTTTGTGGTTAGGACATAATTGTTTAGCAGTTTCCATTTTGAAAATAATTTATTGAAGGAAACGTCTCATTAACACTCAGTGTTCAAAATCCCGACCTCAGAAGGAGCCATTAAATTTGTATTTCTTATACTGGTAATAGTGCTGAAATTTTGTCTATCTAATTCAAACGGCAGCCGTTAAATATTATTTAAAAAAATCTAAATTTCATCTAATTTTTTACATTACTATAGTAAAACTTCTGTAATAAAAATTACAGAATGTGTTTAAAAATTTCAATAAAAATTACTTAATGTTTTTAAATTTGATTAAAAATACGATAATGAACTCGCTTGCGATCAGAGTTTGAAAGAACGGGACGTGATGAAATAAAATTTTCAAAAATTATAGAATAAAGAAGATATTTTATAAAAATTGTGAACGTTTAAACACTTTGGCTCTAAGGATAAGTGATTTAAATAATAATATAAACCTAACAGACGCACCGTAACTGATAACACTGTCGGGCGCGCTACTATGATGAGGACTCCGCAGTCCGGAATGTAACGACATACGAGTTGCAATCGTTTGGCCAAACCAAATTTTATCGTGTGTATTTTAATCGTGTTTAATGTTTGTGACGTGTGTTTCCAAAGTCTTGTCTAATTTTGTGAGGACCACGATAGAGGGATTTTGACATTTTGTATTACGGCCTGAAAATGAAACAGTAAGTTTTCGAAACCGTGGTAGTCTTTACGAAGTGAGTAAAAAAGATCACTAGACGTAAGAAAATAAGCCATAATCCCATTTTTTTTTGAAACGAATGAACAAATTTTGCTAGGAAAACGGATTTGTCCGACATATTTCTAAAAACAATTTTGTATCATATTTGGTTTTCATGTATCGGAAATGGCCGTTTACTTGATGGTATTATATATAGTTAGTTTTGGAAATTTACTTCTATACAGTCAGCCAACCCACTTCATGTCGATATATAGTAATTTGCAAAGTTTTATTTTAAAATGAGCTATCGAAGCAGTCATCACAGTAAGATCCAAACCCAAGACCTTGAAATCATATCCGATACTGATATCTAGATTAGATAAATTTTCGAGGAGTCGCAACTATATATTTTTAGTACATATGTGTAATATTAGCACGTTCGCTTTGCAATTTTAATCCGATTTGATTCAAACACGGCACGAAAATCGATTAGGGCAATAACTTGTACAGGTTCGCTAATCAACAAAATTCGTTCAACCTTTCCACAATGGCGACCATTTCAAGTCTTTAAAAATTCGTAAACTTTATGTCTTAAATACTTTTATCAAAGCCGATTTTACCATCGTGAACAGCGTTAAAAACTGCATAAATTAGCATTTTGAATTTTAAAATCCGTTACTTAACTTTAAAGCGATAGAGATAATTTTCCTATTTTCAAAGTAACTTGATAGTTTAAAATCATATTAAATATTAATGTTTGTTATGATGTTGAAATCAGAATTTCAAAAATAAGATTTAAAAAAAAATGTGTGTAGAAATTCGCTTCTATAAGTTAGCGAGACAAATGCGTGCCGTGATTATATTAATTTAATAAGTCTAGAGCCTGTAGGTAATAAGGTTATAGGCTGCAGTTTGTGAACGGTATGTTTAGAAGTAATATTTGAAAATGAAAAAGCTTGTGTGACCTAGGCACAGCAATTATTTTCAAATTTTAATGTTTATCGTACGTTTCAGAAAACCCGTAAAGGATTGTTCCACGGACGGAGCATTAAATATTAAAACATAGATCACACAATGCACTCATAATGCTCTAAATAATTAAACTTCTTGACGAGTTAACACAGTTCCCTGCCCACTTACTGCACTGGATCACTGAGCCGCGGTTATTGGGTGGTGAAAATTTCATGACACAGCTTACTGCGTACTGCTCAGCTATTGGGCACGGCAAAAAAACATTATAACTGTACAATTATTGTGTTACAATATGTTCGTGTGTCCCATGAAGAGGTTTACGCGTTTGATCCTCCATTATTTCGTCATTTCTCTATTGATAATTTAGAAACTATACATACATTTTAAAGAAGTAACCAAAAATAGTATGTGAGAATTTGACCTGGATGATTGTAGAAACAAAATGGCGGCCAAAATGAAGTTTAATTGAAGTATAGAACTTATTTTGTTTTTTTAAACAAAATTGTATTTTTTATTATTAATTTTAAAAAATTAATTACATACAAACTAATTAAATGAAAACTAAATAGCAATGAAAATTTCATAAATCAGACCAATTCAAACTGGAAACCATCTACAGCTACACACTGATAACAACGCCGATTTAATGCTGCAGTACAGTGAGATTTTTAAGAGGGATTTAATTTTTAAAATAAATTAAAGTTTATTTTATTTATTTTTAAAATAAATTTATTTTTATTTTTAAAATAAATAAAAAATAAATTTATTTTTATTTAAATAAAATAAATAAATAAAAAAATCAGTTCAGTGAGATTTTCAAAATAAATTTATTTATTTTGGCCGCCATTTTGTTTCTACAAACATCAGCCAAATGCAACTCTCACATACTATAATGGAGGACCAAACGAGTAAACCATTTCGTGGGACACACTGTATAGGCCTATTGAATAAAGAAAAAATACAAATATGGAAAATAATTATTAATTACGTGTAAAAAGTTTGTGTGCAATTTGCTCAGTTTACCAAAGTATGATAATAAAGCAAATATTGGAAAATAAGCTTTGGAATGGTTATCATGGAGACCCAAACACGTGACCACTTGAAATAAAACACGTTGACGTAAGAAGTTTTAATCAGATTTCATTCAAGCTTTGCACGAAAATCGATTTTAGTAACACAGTAGCTCCGACAAATTCGGTAAACAGGAAATTCGTAAATGAGTTTCAAAATGGCGGCAATTTTGAGTATTTAAAAAGTTGTAACTTTTTTGTCTTAAGTATTTTTGAGTCTAATTTCACCTTCGGTAATCAGCGTTAAAAAATGCGTAAACTGGGCGTTTTGAATTATTAAAATACATTGGAATTAAAAAATATAATTGGTCAGAGTTTTTTTAAAATTTTGTTTTCAATACATTTTCTACGTTTAAAATGTTAATATACACAGATTAGTTCTGCTGTTTGTCATATGTAAATTGGAGTTTTAAAAAGAAAATAAGATAAAAAAATACTTTTGGAAATTGACTTGTTTTACGTCAACGAGAGAGCTGCTTGCCGCGATAATTTTGTGTTTTATATTGGATAGAAATCGTACTGTTGTCGTGCGAAAATATTGTTTTGAGATTTTAACGGATAAATGCGTTTTACGTGTGTGGTAAGCCTATATAAATTGTTTAAATCCATAAAGCATTTTTATACATAACTTGAGAATAAATATATTAAATCAGAGTTGATGATTTTTGACGTTTGTGCTAATCTCAAACAATGTTTTTTTTTAAATTTAGATTGTTCAGTATATTCGATTTTTAGCACTTTACCAGAAAAATTAATTTTTAAATAACGGAAATAGATGATTTCAAAACCGGCTTTTAACTCTTTGGAACATATTTACTTCAATTGTAGTTTTTAAGTACTGTAGGGAGGAAATAAATACCCCGAAAAATCCAGGTGTAGATTAGCTTAATTAACAAAATAAAGTAATCAAAACATTACAAATTCCCATCAGTTGTAGTTCTTAAATAACCTAACAAAATGTAGTGAGGGATTAAATAAGATCCAAAGATCTAGATAAGAAGCTACACATTAGCTAGCTTAATTAACGAAATAGGTTAGTTTAATTTCGCGAAATAGACTCATTTAGATTTTAATCATTTATGGAAATTCATAACTCGAGGAAGTGTATAACAATTTATAACTTTATGGTTGATGAGCAATTATAAAACTACAAAAAACTATTCCTGCCAGCAGTCGAGCTTCAGCCAACCTCCCCCTCCAAATTTCGCCTCGGTTTACTTTAAATTTCATTATGACTTGTGAATATAGCAGGTACACTGGACGGAAATATAGGCAAAAACCGCTAAGCCGAGTTTGTGAAGTTCAGAATTATTAATAGCTGCAGCATACAAAATTCGTATGTGTTTGGTGAGCTTTATATGAATTTAATTTATTAAAAATTCGTTCAGCAACTATAATCTATTATTCAACATTTCTTTTGTTAAGTTCATGAACATCGTTTTCGTCTCCCCCATCTTATGTACAATTTTATGTAAATTCTACATTCATGTTCGTTGATTTGTCCTATCGCCAGCTGAGTGTTGGCAAAGATGTATGTTTGCATAAGTAATTGTGTAAGGTTTGTGTAGCTAGTTATAACTGCAGAGATGTGTACGGCGTTGTATTGCCAGACCTCACTATGCATATTCATTTCCCGAATAAACTAACCTCTCAGTGGACAGATGGCTGTTGCCTCAAGGTCAAATATTAACAAAAACTTTTAACAATATAAAGTAGGTTCTGGGAAACCGTTTGTAAGAAAGAGCTAGAGCGAAAAGAAAACTCCATAAAAGGGACAAAGAATCTATTCTATAGAAAAAACTAATGTTTACAAAATCAGCTGATCGTTACAAATTAATATAAAACAACTGATCTTTTACTGTAACATAGCTAGTTTTTAGCAACATAAAATAAAACTTATTATGGTCTATCAGTTGTTCAATGAAATCAGCTAATCGTTACGAATTAATGTAAAACCACTGGTCTTTTACTATAGCATAGCTAGTTTTTAACAACATAACCTAAAACATATTAGCTGGTCAATGAAACAGCTGATCGTTAAGAATTAATATAAAACAACGGATATTTTACCATAACAACCAGTATAAATTAGTGCACTCGAATCACGCGACGCGCAAAAACTATGACAACCAGCTCTAAAACATGATACATGTTAAAACTACTTTGTTATTGAATCGTGACATATTGTTACACTTAATGATCGTAAGAGCACGAAGGGGTGTGCTAGGAGTGGAACTGTGACTTGTGTTTACTGTGGAGTGTTGTAGGGATCGGCAAATAGAAGGGTTATGCATTGAAGGGGATAAAGTTTGCAATGTAATTGATGATCGATAAAATGTTTTGTATCACCAGGTCCGGTTATTTAATTGCAACCATTTCATTAAAAAAATGTGAAAACCAGGACGTCTTGTTTAGGAATTAATTGGAAAATTATCGACGCGTGAATTAGCCTAGCTACCGCATTTAAATGTATTACTTGCACAACTATTAATGCATTTATTGGAAGCATTTATATGCATTTAAAATCACTTGAACAACTAAGTTGCAAGTTGATAGAGCGGAGCGAGAGGAATCGGGCCGCTATAGGGCAGCCAAATATACATATTCATCGAGATAACTTAAGTGGGTGCGCACAGACTGCCTGGGCCGAGGAAACACTGAGGCTAATTCCGTCAGTTTGTTGTGAACAAGTGCATTAGCATAACGATTGGAAAGAGAGAATCTATGAAAACCGCAGTATACGGTAGTAGACGATGGAATAATCTGTAGACTGGAAGTGCAATGAAAGTTTACAAATTCAAGGAGTTCAAATAAATAATCGCGGCACGCAGCTGTCTCGCTGACATGCTCCAGTTTTAAAAGTATCAAAAACTCTGATTTCACCGTCAAAAACATCTTTATAATTTACATATACTAGCTTTTTAAACTTTCAAATTGCGTTTAAAATACGAAAATAAACCCTGACCGCCGTCAAATTAAATTTCTTAACTTCAATGGATTTTAAAAATTCATATGGCAGATTTATACAGTTTTTAACGCAGATTACGACGATAAAACCAGATTTTCGAAAATATTTATGACGAAAACGTTATAAGTTTTTAAGTAATACAACGGCCGCCATTTTGAAATTGTTAAACGAATTTTTTTGGTTAACAAACTTAACCAATTTATTACTAAAATCGATTTGTGCCAAGTTTGAAATCAAATCGGACTAAAATTGTGAACGTATGAATGCTAACAGTTATTTATATTCAAAAACCGTTTATTTTGCTTTATTCAAGAATTAATTTACAAATTTCCTTTAAGTATTTTAAGAGCCTGTCGATGCTGTTAGTTATAGTCACTACAATACCAATGTTAATTAACGATATTCCGCTGTTTGTTGAGATAAAATTGTTTGGTATTTTCATTTAAAAGTCTTGTAAGACATCTTAAACTCATGTATCTTTAGAAGCAAAAAAATATACATAAAATATAAAAAAAACACATCCTTAGAAACTGAACAACCGCAGCTGAGGACAGGGATCCTGTAAGATAAGAAAAAAACAGTTTTCGAAATATCACAGTGATGTGAAGAAAAGTGATCAACAATATCGATAAGTCCCTTGTTAGAATTGTGTTACGTTCAAGTAAAACAGTACAGTACAACTCAATAAAATAGCCTCAACATGTAAGTTCAACAACTTTAAGTCACAGCTTTAAAATGAGATGTAAAATATAATTTTATCTTAACAAATAGCGGAGTAATCCGCATCGTTAATTACCATTAAAAATATAGGCAATGATGTAACTGTCACTGCAAATAATGTAAGATTCAAAGTTCCACTGAACCTTAATAGTAATTAATTCAGAACAGCACAAAGTAAACCTTCTTACTCGTATACTGTTTTATTGGATAGAGTTAAAAAATAATAAATTGATCAGCTGACTTAATCCAAGGCAGACTCGGTATTCCAGGCGAGTCGCTTTGATTCATCACGCTGAGATAAGGCTTTGCGCCAAACAGATCACGTAGCCGGCAAGCGTGCTTTCTTATCAATACAATTATCAGCATACTCCTTTTGTCAGCAAAACTGGAAAGCTCTTAAACGTCTTCCGTAGTCGGTTTTGAAAGTACAGTAATTCATTGGTGAGGGCGTTTTTTTAAAAGGAACGAGCGTTATTGATAGAAATGTAGTGTTTCGTTTAGTTGGATTACATTTTTCATAGTCCACAAAGTAAAGATGTACCATCCACTTTTGCTTACACGCACGCTTTAGTCGGAATCATGCGAGATATAGTGGCATTAACAATGTCAGTTTTCAAAATTGGCTCATATCGATTTATTTGAACCATACATTTACTTAGAAACTGAACAACCGCAGCTGAGGACAGGGATCCTGTAAGATAAGACAAACACAGTTGGCGAGATATCACAGTGATGTGAAGAAAAGTGATCAACAATATCGATAAGTCCCTCGTTAGAATTGTGTTACGTTCAAGTAAAACAGTACAGTACAACTCAATAAAATAGCCTCAACATGTAAGTTCAACACCTTTAAGTCAAACAAGCATTTTTCTGTTGTGTTTTATTATTAGGCCTACATAGAGATCCAAATATTAGTAGATACTAGAGGAACTGAGCGACTTTTCACAGTCAATGAGAAAAAGAATCGTAATATAGAACAATTTACAGCAAGAAGTTCTAAGTTATTTGAAAGCAATGCCATTTATTATATTTAGGTTATTTAGTACTTTGTTCTACTTTTGTATTTAAAGCTATAACCTACCAAATTAATGACTGATTTATAACATTGTAACCTATTGAAATATTGAAAAATTAAACCTACTATAACCGGATTTTATATTATATATTTAAATTAGGGTACAATATTTAATGTTTACCAAAAACAGAGTAATTTATTTTATAACATTTACGTATTAGAACTGGCCTAAATTGTCTTGCCGATTCTGGTTGCAAAACTGATCAAGTCGAGGAAACAGTAACAATATAAATATTACTTACAACGGTGTTATTTTTAGCAAACAGCTGATTTGTTAAACACTCACACTTTACATTGCTCCAGGAATTTTGTTTACAAAGTTTTTATTGGTTTTAAGTTGGTTCGGTTTTATTGTAAAACCTTAGGATGGAGGCGTGAGGGTGTTCTGGCGAATACTTTGGTATTCCTTACAGTAATAAAATTAATTACGCAGTTCCTTAAGTCCGGTACAAAACCGATCGGAATGCTTAACGTAATAATTTTACTTAATTATGTTGCCAAGTTACGGAAGCTTGTATGGAAATTTATAAACCACCCTGTATATTAATTATTTTCTATCATGAATAGATAGTGCAAAAAAAACTATAACGTTACACCGATGATCATAGCTAGATCAAGTAGTTCAGTAAAAACATTTACTTTAATTGCGTAGAAGTTAATACCAGCAGAACAGCCAGCGCCTGCTAACTACAGAATACTAGAGTTATACACGCGTGTGTTTCGTACCGATCGAGGCATAATCTTTTCTCTTGCTGACTGTGACTACAGTAATCTTTTAATTTAAAGCAAATATTTTTAAGCGCTTTTGAAATTAGTTTAAGTTTAATTTAGAAATTCAATCCAGTCCTACGGTGTGATCTTGTGTGAATAGCAGGTATAGTGCGAGTGAGCGCGCGTGCAAACATGACGTCAGTCTGTTACACGCGAATGTTAAAGAATGGCGTACAGGTAATAGTATTTATAGCATTAAATTTATTATCGTACAGCTATAAGAGATCTGTAATTTTTATTTAGACATAAAAAAGTACTTATTTTAAAACACAGCGTCCGATTTTTATAAATAAAACGGAAAATCGAGTTTTAAAACTCTACTTAAGTATGTACACGTAATTCAATAAGACAATACAATTTATAATTTTAATCTCATATTTAAAGTTTTAAGTTTACTATTTAAACATAAACTTTTAGACAGTGGTGATAAAATACATAAGTCCTTAAATCTTTGCAACGTCATACTGATTGTTGTGTATAAGGCGGTGGCAGTTGATGGGTTTAGCGATCCCACCTTAACTCTAGTTCATACTAACTCTCACTCATCTACGCAAGACACACATTCACTACTCCACATAGCTTGGTTAATTCTGAAGTGCAAAGCCACCCATTATGATGGACTGAATGTCATATGGTGTATCAATCAGAGCTACTCATGGGAACAACATAAGTTAAAATATAAATAACACGAGCAGGATCTCAACGCTCAACAAAACGTCGCCAAATGGAGCACAATCTCTTTAATAAGGGCCAAAAAAAAAAAAAAAAAAAAAAAAACTAGAAAGAAACTAGCAGAGCAAGCATCTGCATGCACTCAGAGAACAAGCTTTGAAATGATCAATTAGAAGTTGGGAAGTTGGTCCTCTCCAAATCCTAGAATTTACGAAGAAACTATTACTGAAGAAGGCGCTGTAACTGAGCATCTCAGGAGTATAGAAAGAGGCCACAATATCTCAACAAAAGATCGCATTTTAATAGTAACCCAGAAATTCATTCATTCTGATATATATATATATATATATATATATATATATATATATGATTATATGATGAGATCATGTTTTCAAAATGACCGTCATTTTGAAACTGTTGAACGAATTTAGCTGGTTATAGGAATTACGTGCTCGCGCGCACACACAATACTTACACACACACACACACACACACACACACACACACACACACACACACACACACACACACACACACACACACACACACACACACACACACACACACTCACTCACTCACTCACATCTCACGACCTCTCAAGAACTGATCCAGAGGTCTGGATCAGTACTCATATCAAGATACACCGGGTCTGGGTGTTACCACGATGGAAACCAAAGGAAGCTCGCAGATAAAGTGTGTGTAAACATAGTGTTTGTTCTGTATGAATTGTGCAACGTTCGAAGCCGTGTTAAACATACAAAAGCAAACCAGGGAACAATAAAACAAGAATAGAGTGTCTGCTTCGAGAAGTGAATTCATAACAATTGGCGTCGCGCCACTTCAGGTGGATCAACGCTTCTGCCGTCCACAGTAATAATAAGTTATGTTCTATTTTGGTTGTGTCACTCCGATATTCACATTAGTTTTAAGGTGGCAAGCTTTTATATAAACTGAAAACAAAAATATTTTAAAATGTAAAACTAAATTTAAATTTGTTTAGTTCTTAAAAATTAATATTAAATTGAAACAAATTACACTGGCAGTTTAAAAAACATTAGACCTGTCAGTGTATTGTTAATTAATTGTATGGCCACCGCTCCACGACAACGTTCACAAATTTTCTTAAATGTTTAACCTATAACCGTAATATTTGCGAAACAAATGTTATTTAGCTATCCTCTGGCTCATACTACTCTCACTCAAGACACACACATTCACTACTCTACATACCTTGGATAACTAAAGTGTAAAGTGACCCGTGCTGATGGAGTGAATGACATTGGTCTAATGGTGTATCAAATTGAGCCGTGAGTTATGTAGCAACATACGTAAATTCTAACTACTTACGGGAACAACATAAGTTAGAATATACTATATATATATATATATATATATATATATATATATATATATATATATATATATATATATATATATATACATATATATTATAAATATATATATATATAATATATATATAATACATAATATATAACATATAATGTATAATATACTGTATTTAATATACTAAAAACAAAATGTTTTAATGGAAAACTAAATTTAGATTTTTAGTCGTTAAATATTAAAATTTTAAATTACTAGCAGTTTAAAGAACATTAGAGCTGGCTTTATATTTTTAATTAATTTTCTAGCCACAGCTCCAAGACGGCGCTAGCAACTTTTCTTGCAAATTTTAACCGGTAACCGTAATATTTGCGACAACATTGTGATAGTTTAAACTTTTTATAGCTGGCGAGACGTTCAATCAGCAACAACACTAACCATAGTTCAGTCAAAGGTCGCCATCTTATACTAATATAATTTCAAAACACCAACTTCTACACATGATAGTTCGGGCTTTAAACAAGGTACCAACTTAACAAAATTTGAAAACAATCTTACAGTGGTTTGGCCAAAATTGCGTAACAAACAAACACACACCAAATGCCGAACGGTGAAGTATGGAAAATTTGTGTTTTCTCTCGCTTTATATTTGTTACAATCTGACGAATAGGTTGTGAAAAAATGGATTTTTCAGCTTTTCCTGTACCAGATTTTTTGAAGAAATAATAACCGGTACTTTTTAAACTAAATTTTATGCAAAACATTGAATGTTTTTTTATTAAATTTAAAGATTTTTTTGGAAAAAAAGGTGTGAAATACAATATTTTGGCAAATAAAGTAGAAAATCAGTTAAATTTTGCCCTAAAAATGAAATTCTAAAAAAATAAAAATATTCTGTAATAAATAGCATTGTTTATTTTAGTGGAAATGTACTGTTTTGTATTAGACATACGCCGTTATATTGAATTTGTTTAGAATTCTACTGTATTTTCAAACAGGTATACAACAAGTGGATGTTAATTTTCACAATTTTCTACAGACAGCTGGTGAAGCGAATACATGGAAGCCGTTGTATGTACAAATGTTATCACTCAAAACATCGCTTGCAATAAATCAAACATAATTCTCTAAAACAAACAGCTTATGGCTAGCAAGTTTACTTTAATTAGTGATACAAAGTATGACCCAGATTGATGAGCAGAACTAGGCCAGTAATAATTATCAAGGATATTACTCTGGTCTTAGGGTTGCGCAGGGAAAACTGCCTCGAGCGGCATCTGACTCATCTCCGCAGTTGATTGAAGTACCGACTGACTGAATAATTAGTTTATTACTCATTTGTTAATTATTCAGTACTGAAATAAAACTACGGCGGACAGGTGATCCGTTAAGTTTGACAATAACGTGTGTGTTTTAGTAACTCGCATTTCAGTTTGAAATTATAAACATGAACTTTACAGAATAAATAAATGGTCGCGGTACACAGCTGTCTCGCTGACGTGATAAAGGCGAATTTCCAAAAAGTATTTTTTTATTTTAACCGCTTTTTCAAACCCTGATTTTCCATTCAACCATTGTATATGGTTAAAGTTGCATGTATAAAGTTGCATTTTAATCTTTCAGTTTGCGTTGAAAATACGAAAACGAAAGCATTGGACGATACTGCACTTTTTGTATTGCTAAAAATAACACCGGATTCTGATTCAGAACCCTCGAAAAAATAAAGTATGGCCAATTTTAGACATTCCCCCAATTGCGGTCAGTAGGCTACCCTGTAATTTTGCTACTTGTTCCTCTTTTCTCTATTTGCTTATTTGCGTTCCCGACAGACGTATGTATACGAACTTACTGATTCTGAAAAGTTCGCCTCTATCTCTTACTTCTTATAAGCGTGATTTCGGAACTAAATTATAATTATAGATTAAACTGAAATCAACAGAATTTGTTGTTCTTGATATAAATCAAAGAAAGTTTTGTAACGGACAAAGCATCTAGGAACTATATTATTTAATACTATTATTAAACGATAATTTTATTATTTCATTATTATTAAATTATATTTTATAAAAATTATTATTATTACAGACATTTTTAAGTGTAAGTCAGAGACGCATGTAATTTGATCAAGAAAATGTTGACCGTAAAATATAGAAACAACAGTATCGAGAAGAAAATATAACTTCAGGACCGGCGCTAGTAAAAATATATTTTGTAAAAACAAAGTCTATGCGGTTATATTGGGATTATGAAAAGTTTAACGTCCAAGTTACTGTACAATAAACCAGAGGGCAAACTGCCAAGAGAGGCCAGGGAATTGTCAGGCAGGCGCGTATTGTAGTGCGAACTTTGTCGCTGTATGTTGTCTATAAATAACTGCATGTTTTGGAATTTCTGCTCTTCCACTTTATAACCGGGCGTTGATATTTTAGTAGTGAGAAAATATTATAATACATGCAGCTGTATTGCTATCATGACGTAAATAAATTAAAAACAAAACTATTTCTGTTATTGAACTAAAAATAAAAATTATATTTTCTCTTCTTTTTTACTTTAATTACGATAATTTCTTCGAAAACACGACAAATTAATATAGTTTTCAACAATATAACCTAAAACTTATTATAGCTGTTCAATGAAATCAGCTGATTGTTACGAATTAATATAAAACAAATGATCTTTTACTATAACTAGATTAGATTAGATACTAGAAGAAGGAATAGTACAACCCCAGGTACTGCGATCGACTGACCTATTGTGCAACTAAACCTCTAAGAATGCCTAGTTCAGCAGATTGGAGCCCTTAATAAGTTCCAACAACCCACTGATTAGCTCACTCTTGGAAACCAAGAACCCCTAGCCCCCTACTATCAAGAACCTCACAATCATGAATTATGTGACCTGCAGTTTCCTCCTCCTTCCTGCAAACCTACACACGGTTTCTCCATGGTAAATACCTATCCTGTTCATATGTACAATCAGACCGCAGTTACACTATAACTAACATTAGGCTACACGCAAAGCGCTAAATGTACTATTATATGCAATATGAAATCGCACAAAATCCAACATCACAACCAGTCCTAAAACATAACAAAAATTTAAAAAATAAGAGTTACTGGTATTTATGACGTTTTACTTGTTTTACTAAATCATACTTTATTAGTGAATTAAGAATTATTCACCCGCGGAAGATTACATTTTTTGCTATAAGTTATGATTTTATGCAATTTTTAACGAAATTATATTGTGACGTCAAAGACGTCCCACACGTCCCATACATATACACTGTATGGAACAAGCTAGATTTACTACGCCAAGGTCACCCACATTAGTTCTTATAGTGATGAAGTGATACGTTTGTTAAGGTACGGCAGCCGTTATTTTTGAACTTTGCGATTTGCTTCTTTTTGTCAGTTTAGGTTGGGATTACGGTCGTGTTGTCGATTTTCTTATAAATCACGGCATCTCGTGTTCTAAGTGCGGTAATAATTGTAAAATTAACAATGAAAAGTTAAGGTTTCATTGCAACGGGCGTTGCAAGCACAAAGCTATGTTTTGTCGTCATAAAAAACCTTGACAGTTAGGTTCTTAAATTATTTTTTTTTAATTTCTATTGTTTCTTTATTAATTACACGAATTTAGTTATTCGTTTTCACAATGAAAAACTCGTTATCTACTTTCACGCGTTAGTAGTTTAATTTTTAGGTTATGCTTGTCACTTTTATTTTAAATGTTTTCCCTACTTCCTGTAGTTCCCACACTTTTATATTTTGTATTATTACTATTAGGCAAGTAATAAAGCGATTTAGAGTAAAAAAATACGAAACTTTACAAAAAAAAGTGAAAACTTATATTTACCCAATAACTAACAACATTACAACGTAAGCAAACATTTTGGTAGGCCTAACAGTTTACCAGTTAACCAATTCGTTAACCAATTTTTCGACCGTTTCAAAATGAAGGTAATTATTATAAAAATCATAACTTCGTTATCTTATTCCTTATTTCTTGAAAACAAGATGTCATATTCGTAGTTGATGGTGGCAGAGATAAATATCATTTGCGTAATACACCAGTTTAAGTCTTTAAGACGGATAATACTGTGTAAACATGAAGTTTCCTGGATGTTTGTATCCAAAATGGCAGAATAATACACAGGAATGTTGTAAACAAACTTAAGTTATGAAGTTAAAATATACAACGACAAATACATGTTTTCGTTCATTAATTTTTCTAATAGTTATTTAATTTATTTAAATTTAAAAACGTTGTAACGCGTTGTAATGCGTTCCTAACTACCAACCAAACACTCTAAGGGTGTTACTTTCTTTATTTTGTACACACTGATTGTTTTTTTCTCAATATAAACACTGGTATAATTTTAAGGATTAGATTCGGGGTTTCAGAAAGTGGAAAGACCCAGCGAGAGAAAGAAAGGCAAAACGCCAAGAGTGCGGGAAAGCTTAGTAGCGAGGAAACATTGAAGGCTGCACAGAATACACAGGCCCATCTCTATAAATATAAATAACCGCTTGTTTTCACAATTTTGTTTTCAACCGCGGCAGTGGACCTGATAAGAATGGTATAGCGTTTAGAACTTCCGATGTTTTAAATGATAATTTTTAACTATTTGGCACAGTAGTTATTCTTCTTGACCCCTAAACCTATTAATTTTTTTAACACATACCCTTTTCCTTTAGTCCGTACCTTACCTAAACCGTACTTTTTTTTAATTTGAATAATCGCGGCACGCAGCTGTCTGGCTGACGTGATAGAAGAGAATTTCTAAAAGTATTTTTCTTTATCTTACCCCTTTTTTGAAATTCTGATTTCGCCATTATAATCAGCATTAAAAAGCTGTATATATTAGCACTATAAAATTTCAAATTACACTCAAAAAATGAACCCTGATCACCGTCAAAAAATATTTTAACTACAACGGATTTTGAAAATTGAAAATGCTGATTTACGCAGTCTTTAAGGCTAATTACGATAGTGATATCGGATTTTAAAAAATTGGAAGAAAGTTACGAATTTAAACAAAAAAATAATGGCTGCATTTTGAAACTGTTGAAAGAATTTCGTTGGTCATCGAACATGTCAAAGCTATTACCATAATCGATTTTTGTTGATAAGTTTCAATCAAGGCGGACCAAAATTGCAAATGTAAACGAGCTAAAACCCAGACACACACACACACACACACACACACACATATATATATATATATATATATATATATATATATATATATATATAAACTTAACGACACCTCAAAAGTGATCTAAAGATCAGGATCGATACTTATTTCAAGATCCCGGATTGATGGTCCCTCTAATAGCTGATTTTTTAAATGGAAATTTACTAACAAGAAACAAGGAAGCAGAACGGGAACATATTGTTATGATTAACTGAAATAAATAACATGTATATTTCAAGAATTAATAATAAACATGTTCATTGTTGCCACATTTACGCCACATACTGTAGTTTTTTTGTTATCATATAGGAATGTTTAAATAATTAAATATCGAAGTTACCACTATACAGTAGTTTTAATGTCGACTATCGATTTGTCGTTCAAACGCTAGAACACTGTCGCATTTCGCTTATGCTAAAAATAATATTGCAAATATATTACAAATATTTGATGCAAAAATAAATAGCTTTGATATTTTCACGGACATACCGCCATAGCGAGCATACAGCTTGTTTGCACACATCAATGGCTCGCTGATCAATGGGCAGAAGTCATGTACACATTTACCGGCAAACATTAACTCTCGGTTATTGACATTTTGGTTTGAATATTCAATTTAGTTAATCGTGGGAAGTAAGGCCTGCATAAGCACATATATCGCTAATATTTTGTTTCAGCTGATTGATTTTCAGGTTAGTTTTTAACTGTTCGTTGTTTTTTGTTTTAATGAAATAACAAAGTAGTTTTTAAAAGCACCATAAAACATGAATTACACTTAATTCAATTATTTCCATTGAGAATGAGCTGTAAAAATCATCCAACACAGCTTAGTACCGTGAAATGAGCACCGATCCTGATATTTAAACAAATATAAAGGCGAATATGCATTATACAATCTTCACTCGCTTTGCCTTCCGATTGAAGTTGATCCGTTTATCCAACAAAAAAAAAGTAACTAGTAGTTCAAAGAACAGAGGAACCTCGCAGAATAGTTGCTTGGTTTTGACACGGCTCTAACTAGAAATAATATTACTGGACTAATTTTTGTTGGAAATTGCATGCTATTTCTTAATGAAGAGGTCAAAATATAATAGTTCTTGCCGTTCAGCCAGTATTATAGGAAATAGCTATCTCATTTACACTCGTTATTGTGAAACGAGAGACCGCCATATTTAAAAAGATGTGAAAGGGAAAAAATTACACATGCATCGTTCGTGCTTTATGTAAGGTACCTTCGTATCCATCGGTCAATGTAACTGCTAAGATTACATATACTTGTTATCGTTAAATCAGAGGCAGCCATCTTGAAACAGCAGTAAATAGGGGACAACCTTACACATACGTCGTTCCGCTTTACACAAGGTATCTTCGTACCGAATTTTAAATCACTCGGTCAATGCATTTATCCAAAATTGTGTAACAAGTAAACACAGAACCAAACGTTAGTGTTGAAACGAAGGTCTCTCTTCGCCCGGTCAAATGTGGTTAAACAAAACTAAACTTATCCTTGTGAAGTTAATAATCGTTGACAAACATCTAAACGTTTTTCAGATCACACTATTTTAAGTTTGCAAACATAGATACTTTTTCTTTAGATGTTGTCCGACGTAAACATATAAACACAAGTACAAAATTAAAACTTCAATATAATAGCAAGCTTTTTATCAACAAAAAAACATCCACAATAAATATAAAATAATCCGTAAAACTTCTAGACATTTCTTGTTATACAATTACAGAGATACAAAATGAATAAAGTACTTTTAATTTGTAATTGTAATGAGATTTACAGGCATACAGCAATTAGCTTAGTTCTCATTAAAGTAGAGCTATTAAAAGTTTCTGTATTGCTTTTAAACATTGTATTGGCAGTAAATAAAATTGTACGCTAGATCTTTAAATAACCAATAAGAATATCGAAACATCAGTTAACTGAATACAACTGCGATAAGACGATGTTGAACAAAAGTCATGAAAGCAATACTAGTTGTGACCAATGAAGCATACAAGTGAAAATTAAAACCTCGAAATGTTTCCTTGCGAGAAAGATGAAATTAATAAACAAACTTTAAATTATAATGAAATAGTAAAAACAAGTTCTATAATAAGAAAACATTAAATATTCAATAGACAGGTAATACATAAGGGATAACCAAAGAACAACACTTTATTATAATTACCAGTACCAAATGGCATTAATGTTAAGCTTTATATTATGACACAAATCATTTAACTTGCTGAGGACCCAGTTGACCATATTAAATCTATAAGACTAATGTTAATTAACGATACAGATTATGCCGCTATTTGTTAAGATAAAATTCTGTTCGGTATCCCATTTTAAATGTCTTTTATGTTCAAATACAAGATACAGGGGAAAACATAAAGATAAAAATATAAACAATTTTCGTTATTGAACCAAAAATTAAAAAAATTGTATAATGTTTATCTAGCTTTTTATTTTAATTTCGATAATTTGTTCGAAAACACTATTTAACCTAAAACTTATAGCGTATCAGCTGTTCAATGAAATCAGCTAATCGTTAGAATTAATATAAAACAACTGATCTTTTACAGTAACTATCAATAGAAAAATTAAATTAATTATTCGTTTTTATATACATATATATATATATATATATATATATATATATATATATATATATATATATATATATATATACATCGGTCAAAAGTTTTCGTGTTTCAGTAGTGTAGTGGTTATGAAAACACAGGATATTTTAATTGTAATTAATTTAATATGAGGTTTTCGACGCACAAATATGTGTCAATATAAATTAGTGCATTTGAATCGCGTAAAATCCAACGTAACGAACTGCCCTAAAAATCTGATACAACTTACCTATTACATGTTAAAATATAAAATGTAATAGGGAATTGATTCAATATGGCAGGGTGCACAGAATCTGTTTAGAGCTGGTCGCTGGTGAGTACAAACTGAACTGAGGACTGCAATTACTGTAACAGGTTCAATAGGACAGAGTAAGTATTCAGTAAACAGAAATTATCTGTGAACCAGCAGTACACGCTCGGCTTTGCCAGTGAATGGAAATGTTTTCACCGTGTATGTTCTTTCTAAACTGGTGTAATTAAATATCCAATTTAAAACTTCTATAGATTTGTATGACACACACACACATCACTTGTAATTCGCATCCCTAAAATATTCTCCAAAAATTGTTACGATATCCTAAGTTTGGAAACACCGAGTGATAACAGTTTTAAAAACTTTACCTAACATACCCTTTTTCCAGTGTAAAATTTTAACTGTTACAACATGTTTAATAATTTACACAAACGTTATCATGATTGTAAAAATATAATGTGTTTTAGTTAAACGCTAGGTATTCAATCATCTCTGATCATTAACGTTTATTATATAAAAAAAATTGTTGTCATTTTTACATACAGTAGCTTCAATAAGACACTAAGTTTAGATCAGCTGTAAATTTGCAACATCAAACAGTACAAATTTCGCAAAAAAACTATTACAATCGCGACCAAATAATAAAGGTTTTCATTAAATTCAGAAAAGTGAAAACAATTTTAAAATTTAACCCACACGCGAGAAAGTTAAGGAGATTTGAATTGACATTAAGATTCAAATTTGTGTTCTCTCGTTATAGATATTTTATAAAACTAAAGACTCAAACCATTATCATCTAAACGTTAGACATAATATATTGGATCCTTCTCCAGAGAACAACCCGCTCCCGTATCAGTGACGTCACATTCGTCAACCCCCTCCACAATTAGTCACGTGACACTAAACCTCAGCCTCCGCGTTGTACACATTACTATATTCTTTAACCAAGGACAAATCCCGGCCATGAATCACGGGACTGATAATTTCACTGAAATATAAGACTTCAATTTTTCACGCGGATAACAAAACCGTATGCAAAACTGTAATCGTTGAATACGTTTCGTTTTCTGGATGATTTAAAACCGCGCCTAGGTGGTTGTCACGTGACTGTTACAGAACAGATAACGTCGATTTTTAAAAGTTTTAAAATTAAACTGTCAAACTCGCGATATTTTACTGGTGCTGCAAGTTCAACGTTTCTACTTACAGTGAGCCGCCTCGGTGGTCTAGTGGATAGCGTACTAGGCTTTCACCCCGAGGACCCGGGTTCGATTCCCGGCGAGGGCTTGGCATTTTTATACGCTATACATCATCCCATCGTCTGCATTAGCCTAAGTGTGCACAATAGTCGGACGTTAAACAAAAAAAAAAAAAATCTGCTTACAGTGTAATGTGCAAAGTATGATATTGTGACTTTGGCAAGTATTTGTTGTATAAACTGCCCTTTTATTTATTAGCTAACTGCCCTTGCAAAATGAGCTACTGTAGCGATCATCATTATAAACCCATCACCCTGAAATTAGCGTTGTTCCTGACCCCAAAATCAGTTTTGAGAGGGACGTTAACATTTACATAAGTGTTTGATCACGCTCACATTCACAATTTTAGTCAGAAATAATCTACGCTTGGCATAAAAATCGATTTTGATAACATTTTAGGCAAGTTCGTTAACCAGTAAAATTCCTTAGCATTTTTCAAAATGGTGGTCACAGTGGGTTCACAAAATTCCTTAGCTCTCCAAATTACAGTGGAATTGCAATATTTCTTAGTTCTCCAAAGCACATTGGATTAGCAATATTCCTTAGCTCTCCAAGGCGCAGTGGAGTGACAATAACTCATAGCTCTTCAAGGCACAGTGGAGTAATAGTATTCCTTAGCTCACAAGGAACAGTGAACTCACAGTATTCCTTAGCTCTCCAAAGCACAGGGGACAATCAAAATTTCTTAGCTCTCTGAGGCACTGTTGAGTGACAATAATACTTAGCTCTCCGAGGCACAGTGGAGTAATAGTATTTCTTAGCTGTCCAAGGACAGTACAGTCACAGCATTCTTTAGCTCTCCAAGCTATACTGGACATACAGTATTACTTAGCTCTCCAAGGCACATTGGACTCATAATTTTCCTTAGATCTCAAAGACGCATTAGATTCACTAATATTCCCCAACTCTCCAAGACACAGTGGAGTCACAATATTCCTTACCTCTCCAAGGCACAGTAGACTTACAGTGTTTCTTAGCTCTCTAAGGCACAATATTCTTTATCGATAAGGTAAAAGTCCTCTGATTTTCTGTCTGAGTGACTTGCTA